>OW388165.1:5389500-6641500 GCA_936450015.1 Meganola albula | reverse complement strand
TTAGAATTTAACTAAACACGAATTTTAGGAGCAACCATTTAAGTAAAAATCAAAAAAATGTAATAGAAAAACAAAACGCACATTACCTTTAATTATCCGTTTCCTAAGCAGTATAAATTTTGCAATCACGTCAATAATTGCATTCTGTTACAGTACTTTTCTCTTGTAATATTATTCTAGCTGCAGCTTAATGTAATTATGACGAAAAATATTTGTTATCTTATTAGTGTAATAACAAAACGCGTGGAAAAAAATATAATTACGGGAAATGTCATGATGTCATTGTCATTGATCAGTTTGATTGACAGCGTCGAAATAATTTTGATTTTTTTGGTTGCTCAATTGTCATTTGACCATGGGGTTGCCAATTGCAATAATCATAATATTGCATTAAGGATTCTTATTTTCAATTTCAATTTTTTAAAAAACGGGGGTGTGTAAAATTATTTTAAATACACCAAAAAATTTAATTAATTATGCTCTATTTTACCTATGTAACTCAGATTCCTGTTCAAATTTACAATTATTTTAATCCCAGGCTCTATACATTTTTTGAACGTCTCCTTTCACTTCATGTTTATATTTATCATAACTGCTGGGAGCGGGTCTTCTCTGAACTATCTTACGAGTTGAGAGAGTTTAGGCCTTAATCCACACACGCTAGCCATGTGCGAGTTGATAGACATCATATTATGTCCTCGAATGTTTAGTTCTTAGTCGTGCCGGTTGCCTCACGATGTTTCCCTGCACCATTATTAGCAGCGGCAATGAATGAAACAATTCTCACAAAAATGTGTGGGCACAGCCTGGGATCAAGTCTGCGACATTATATTTCAAAGGTGAGGCAGATACCGCTGCGCCACAGCTGCTCAGGTTACGTAGTAGGTAACTATTTAGTAATCTGTAGCTCAGGTAATAAACGTTAATGTTTATTTTTAATATCTAGGATTTAGTTTTAATTCTTTTTTAATGCAATTTACAATTTAATTTATTTTTTTAATTCTTAACGTTAATGTTTTAAATTTTACGATTATGTATCAATAATAATACTAATAGGTAATAATAATGTAGAATAATGTCAGACTAAGGACCAAAGGTCTGAAATAATGAATTTCGAATTTGAATAATACCTGAACAGCAAAAGATCTTTGCTTACCACCAAAAAGTCTTTAAATAAACCCACATTCCCTTTTAAAAGCAAACATGTAGACTGCAGAGATACCTAAAGTTGAGCAAATTCACAGCTCGCTAAATAGTGTAAAGATGCAGGGTTTCGCATTGCGACGAGCCGTAATTAAAGTAATGGTTGGTTATGTAGGTACAGACGCGAGCGAAAGTATCTTAACATTTCTATAATTTAATAAAGAAAAAATAAATATGTCTCGAGGTAAGGCTTAATTATTATCACTTATTCAAAAAAACTGTCAGTCGCGATGACAATCCATTGCTGCTATATATATGAGAAAGTCACTCTGTCTGTCTGTTAAAAGTCCGTGAACCGGACCCGGTAACTTATTTTGTATATGTTACTCAATAATTCCGTCAATCATTAATCGTTTTTGATAATTCTTTTAAAAATCTGTAACAGAATTTTGTTTAACAATAAATCGGTAAACGGTTTTTTTAAATATGAAGGCTCTCCACTAAAAATCAGGATTAGCTGACATCTTTAGGAAGGCGTGAATTATCGGGTAAGAAGACGTTATTCCAAAAAAAGAACTACGGGCTAGTATAGTATTATATTATCTGTGACTGCGGCAAATATAAATTCACCCCGATTTCTTGATAGCACAATCATTATTTCTACTACAAATTACAGATCCCTAAGATTACATTGGATTAAAGCGTAACTTCACTTCCTGACTATGCAACCGTCCAACACAAAGTGTCCGCCCTTCTAAGATGGCCGCTTCACCCGTGCTCGGTGTCCATTCGTTCGTTCATAATGACATTTTAAAGTGACAGCTGACTTCAAAGACGGACGCGATGACAGTATAAAATGATAGTTGATGCATTGAGAAGTAGATGTGCCAACAAATATTGTTAGTGGTTGATCTTTAATGTTTTTAGGTAGCTTAATGATTAATAAAATTAATTCGGTGCCATACTTATGACGCTTTTTTAACAGTACTTCAACTTTTACTGTGTGCTGTACGTGGTTACCTCGCCTCTTCAAAAACTGGCAGAAACAATTTAGTACTATAGATAGACCGTTTAACTCACATATCGCCTATCGCCAAGATTCTGACTCCTCAAGCTGCACAGACAGTGATGATGATTCAAGCGATATGGATATTAGTGACGAATAGTCTTACATTACTTTTATCTGTGGTTAAATAGTTCTTTATGAGATTTAATTACTGTTTTATGACTTTGTACCTCAGATGGCGATACGCGAGTTAAACGGTCTATCTATAGAAGTTGCGTATTAAATGCTCTGTTATTCAACGTATAGGCTTAATGTCCATCGATTTTATATCAGTCAGCCATATAGGCTTAAATTTAATATTAGATGGTTGATTGAAAAGGCTATTAAGTTAAGTAGGTAGGTACATAAGTTAATACTTTATTTAGATTCATTATTTTCATGCCTGTTGATAGCCCTTGTTGATATTGGTTATTTATCGTAAAGTCGGAAGTTATTTATCATATTCACATATTTGAACAACATGGTGCCACGCCTCTAATATCCGAAGGTGTAGGCAGAGGTACTTCAACTTTTTTAGTGTCACTGCTGGGTATAGGTCTTCTTTAGCATTTTAGACTGTGTTTAGAATAGAGTTTTGTTGCTTAGTACTTATATTTATTAAGTATTGTGGATTTTTTAAGATTGATTTTAATATTAACTAGCTGACCCGGCAGACTTCGTACTGCCTCAATCGACTGCTGTTTTTAGGGTGTTCCCGGCAATTATTCGAAGTTTTCTCACCTTTTAAACCTTCCCTAGACCTCCACGTACATTTCAAGACCATTTTAAGATAAATCCGTTCAGCCGTTCTCGAGTTTTAGCGAGACTAACGAACAGCAATTGATTTTTATATATATATAGATAAATTTGGTGTTGGTACCTAAATATTATTAAATCTTATTTTATCCTGTAAAGATAGTGTGTTTAAATTAGTAAATTAATTATTTTGGAATCGGGCAAGAATCAATTCTAGCTATATATGTATATTTACATGGATTTGCGTATATGTGTTCACATCAACCATTTTTGGAGTCCTACCCTACGGCACGGTCTTCACTCAACTATCATACAAGTTGAGGGTTTAGGCCTTAATCCACTCACACTAGCCAAGTGCGCGTTAATAGATATTGATTAGTTCATAGACATGCAGGTTTCCTCACGATGTTTTCGTTCACCGTTATTGAGCAGCGGCGACATAACAATTCTCACAAAGATGTGTGGGCATAGCCGGGAATTGATTCTGCGACCTTATATTTCTAAAGCGAGGCTCGCTGCCGCTGCGCCACCGCTGCAGATAAAATGTTTGTAGATAGTCATTAATAATTGTGATTAATAATTCTTGACGTTAAATACCTCAGTCCATCCGTGACCATGAAGTCTGAAAAGACTTTGACACGTCGGGATTTAAAATTTAATAAAAACTAATAAATATACCGCGATAAAATCCGTCATAAAGTAGTTAGTTTTATTTCCAAACACTGTTACGAATTTTCTCCCTGATTTGCTCAGAGCGTATTTAATTTTCCCGAGACGCGTCATATTTTATGTAGGCACACCTTTTATTCATTAATCTTTATTTCCTTTACAGGTAAACTCGACATTATTTTTCATTATTTCTTTTGAAGGGAAAACAAAAGTTACCATTCGTATTTTCTAACTTATTTTTTGCATGTTAAGTTGTTTATGGAAATAAGTTTCTACCCCATTTTCAACCTCTGACGAAAATTATGAGTATTCGTTTGTTCGGTTTTTTATTAGCAATAGGCTTGCGCTTGACTTTTTTGACTTGACTACCTAATGACGGGCCGGTGGCGTGGTCGTAAAGATACTTGCTTTGCACGGCGCAGGTCGTGGGTTCGATTCCCACCCGAGACAAACATAGTGATGAACATTTGTGTTTGTGTCGAGTCTGGGTGTAAATATCTATTATAACTATATATTTACAAAAAGAAAAGTATTATATGTATAGTATATACCAGTTATCTGGTTTCCATAACACAAGCTCTGCTTAGCTTGGGACCAGAGGACCGTGTGTGTTAATGTCCCAGACAAAAAAAATCTTCTAATCTAATCTAATGTTAAGCAATGATGTAGGCTACAATGAAACGCGCCAGCCCAGCCTACCACCATTTATAGTCATTTGCGCCACTCAGGAACCCCGTGCGGAAATTCCGATAAAAGGTACACCCACACGGACGAAAGTGACTCTATCCCCCAAAAAACAGAAGTAGAATCGTCTTTGTAATAGAATTAGATACACTAGATTTAAATACCTGAGGAAGGATACCGTTTTCTGTGGCTACACACGGCTACACACGGCTACACTTCAAGGCATAAGTTGGTCTCGCATTGTATAGGATTTCCGTACAACGAAATGTCAGCTTATATTGGTTTTTTCTAGCCGTGATGTATAGCCGTGTGAACTAACCCGAGCCTGCCTCCAATTAGACAGGCAGTGACTCCTTCATAACCCGCTGCCTCCCCTGTGGCGGGAACCCATAACGAGCCAACATTTCCACCACGTAAAAAGGGTACAATACTAGCTAGTTTGATCTTGCGTTGTGCCCACACATCATCCCGTGGATTGTTTCATTACCTCTGCTCTATCGATGAAAACATCGTGAACAGACCGGTATGTCTAAGAAATAACATCCAAGTCCGAGGACATATGACATACACCAACACAACCAACAGGCACACAATGTGTATGGATTAACGTCTAAACTCTATATTCTGAACTGAAGACCCGTGTCCAGCAGGGGGACACTCTTCTTTGTCGTTACACTCTTAACAAAGTGGTCGTGATTGTCATGTTGTATTGGAGTGGGCAGGTCTAATACGTATCACGACGTCTTGCCCTCTCTCCTTGCTTAAGGCCATCCTACTGCACTCATTAAGGGATCTCCTCCAGTAGACTTATTTAGTCGGCCCACGGCATTGTCTTGCAGCTATCCACCCTTCCTTGCGACACGACGGCATAGTAAATGTCCTTTTTTACTTTTTGTGTTTCAGTCTGCGAAAACGTAAGTACTTAGGGACTGAGATGTTAAAAAAATGGCGTTGCCTACAGTACAACATGGGACCTTGAGGGGAAGTTACAGGTTTGCTTTGCAGACAAGTCTCAACTTATTGCGCACGGGTAGGAGCGAACGAACGTAATAAATTTCTGCCTACCCAACATAAATCCATGAATTATATAACCCAGCCCCATAGTTAGTAAACGGAATACACATAAAAACCTTTTACGCCAATTAGTTTTGCGAACAAAATATTTGCTATGCTAGAGGTGCCGTGCAGATGTGAAAATATGTACATATTAATATCAAGTCAGGTTTTTCACGAAAAACAAAAATATGTGCTATTGAAACCTCGCTGCACGGAAAATTCGTATTTGATGAAACGCGTTTGAAATTCATAGCCTACAATGACTAAGGTTAGTATGGTAGTTTAAAATAGAATGCAGTGATATCTGACCGTAAAAAAAACAATCTAGAAAACTTAACAAAACCTTTTGGTAATCTGGGAATACAGTTATTCTCTTGACAAAACTAAGAGTGAAATAAAACTATTTTATAAAGGATTTTATCGCGTTTTATTTTAGATTTTAAATCCCGAAGTTTCAATGTCTTTTCAGACTTCATGGTCACAGGTAAGAAAAGACTTTGAAATGTCGGGATTTAAAATCTAAAATAAGCCGCGATAAAATCCGTTATTTAATAGTTTTATTTCAATGTGTGATATTCGCGTAAATTTAAGAATATACCTACTATAAAAAGAAAAGTGCTTTAAGTTTTGTGCACAAGTTTGTTGCAACGTAGCGCGTAAACGAATAGACCGATTTTAATATGGTCCTTTTTATTTGAAAGTTAAAGTCATCGAGATAGTCTTAGCGGTCTACATGTTGGCTGCTACGTTGATGGGGTATGCGTCAACAACCTAAGTTACGCAGACGACATGGTTCTGCTGAGCGCGTCGGTCTGTGGTCTGAGGAAATTGGTAAGGGTCTGTGAGGAGTACGCAGGTAGTCACGGGCTAAAATATAATGTGACCAAGAGTCAGTGCATGGTCTTTGAGGCCATTGGTGCTAAATGCCCAGAGAGTGTTCCACCTGTCCGTCTTAACGGTGTTCCGTTGGATAGAGTGGACCAATTTAAATACTTAGGGCATATAGTCACCGCTGGCCTCAGGGATAATGCCGATATTGAAAGGGAGAGAAGGGCGCTGTCAGTCCGAGCGAATATGTTGGCACGCAGGTTTGCGCGATGTTCACGTGTGGTGAAGGTTACTCTTTTCAGAGCGTACTGCACATCGCTGTACACGTGCAGCCTGTGGGCTACGTACTTGCAAAGATGTTACAGCGCCCTTCGCGTGCAATACAATAACGCTTTCAGGGCGGTGTTGGGGCTGCCCCGATTCTGCAGCGCATCAGGAATGTTTGCAGAGGCGCGCACCGATTGCTTCCACGCAACTATGCGTAAGAGGTGCGCGTCCCTGGTGCGCAGAGTCAGAGCCAGCTCCAATGCCGTCCTGGCGATGATTGCAGATCGTGTGGACTGCCACTATATCCGGCACTGCTGTGGCAGACATGTCATATACAGTGCTGGGTAGAGTGACGGTCATTTATATATAATTTGCATTTTATTTATTTTTGCACTATTTATTTCTAATTGTATGGGTTCAATGTTACCTGAATTAAATGAATTTTATTTATTTATTTATTTATTTAGCTAGTTTATTAGTAAAAGTTATTTGTTGCCCTTAGAAACATGAAAATAAGTACCTGTAAGGTAAATTCACGAGGGGGCACGAGTTAATCGGTGTATTAGGCAGGCGCGTCCCATTCTAGACTACATCACTGCTTAACATCAGGCAAGTTGTAGTAAAGCACAAACCTATTTGTGAATAAAAAAGTGGAAACAAAGTGATTTGTGCGTACCCGTGGAATTGCCTCTGGGATGGGACACAGCCACAGCTTCTACTTATCTAATTATAGAACGTAGATGGAGGAATAAGATTATGTACCTAATTCTAACGCACACTCTCCTAAATGTATACGATGGACCACCGTAAGACTGCGGCGATGCTGAAGGCTTTGCAATCTGTCTGTAGGTGTAGGTAAGCACCAACTTTAACAAACACTCAGATTTATCACAAAACACATCGCTGCTAACCTACTTTGTGATTCTATTATACTTTTTCCATTTTCCATAGAACGTAAAAAAGCATTAAGTATCTATTAAGCGATAAGGACCCCTAAACTCTCAAGTCCTTTACAATTTGATAAATGATTGTTAAAGGTCGGAACCTTTCACTGTTTGAAGGAAATGTATTACTTAATTTTTTTTTGTAATTTGCTAGCGAGAATATTTCTGTAACAAAGGGTAATGATGTTGCAGTTTTTGGTGTATGATTTGAAGGTTGAAATGGTGCGACGACAGCCCGGCGTGTGGTATAAATAAAACTTCATACCACTACAAACTTTCCTTCACCTTTGGTGGCGTCGATTTTAGATGGCTTACAGATCCTCTTATATTATATTCTGTGGCTTTTATTAGGTAAGTGATTAATTTTATTTTAAGTTTCAAGTAATAGCAATAAATAAAAGTGAAAACTCATCCTAACAGTAACTATTTCCAATAACGGCTGTGACTGACAATCGTTAGCTGGTTAATCACGAACGACGGTAACCTAATTTAATATTCTGGGACTCACACTGTTATCTGATCCTAAGCTAAGCAGAGATTGTGTTATGGAAAACAAATAACTGTTATAGGTACCTGTTATAGGTACCTGCTTTAGATACCTATTATAAACACTACTTTTCTTTCTAAATACATACTTAATAGAGACACCCAGACTTGAAACAAACGGACATGTTCATCACACAAAATTGTCTATCTCGGTTGGGAATTGAACCCAAGACCTGCGCGCCACCAGCCCGTCTAAAAACAGCACTCTCTATTTGTTTACTCTCAGAAAATTATGCTACAGGCTGGCTGAAGCACCGGAGATCAGCAAGACCGACGACTAGATGTGCTCTCTAAAGCACAAAGGTGTAACACCAGACTACGTTTTAATGCTGAGAAATTAGAAAAAATTCTAACAATCCAAATAGACAGCTTAGACTGGCCGGCATAGAAATCAGCTTTGATACTAATTACTGTGTCTAAGTTTATTTATTCAAATTTACCTACCTATAGTTAGGTGCCTAGTGTTCTGTCACCTCATTTAGCAGTCTCAAAGAGCCCAAACTTGAATGAAACTTTGTGAAACAAGCGAATTTTGTTGGAATCGTACCAACAGTGTTAAAGTTTTGCTATTCTCTGGTTGCACCAACTAAATATAATTATGGTTTACGTATATCTCGATCATACCCTACTAATACCCATGTAATCTAACAAACTGATAATTCTACTCCATGATTCAATTTTAAACATTAATGTTACAATTGCTAATGGATGATTTACAGCTACAATATTTTGTCGACAGGCTCATCACATAAACATCTATTTCAAAAGCTTCATGTACTGAACTGGCTTTCCGCCGCGGCTACACTCGCGTGAACTACGTATCAGGTACAGCAGGGGGATAAATAGTAGCTTATAGCCTTCCTCAACGAATGGGCTATCTAACAGTGCAAGAATTTTTCAAATCGGACCAGTAGTTTCTGAGATTAGCGCGTTCAAACAAAGAAATAAACAAAACAAACTCTTCAGCTTTATAAAAATAATATTAGTATAGAAAAAAGAAACCTATTTGACAATTAAATTGAAGTGTAGTTGAATTAAGTGAAGTTCAATTACTGATACAGAACCAACAAAAAAATCCGCACTGGTTAAAATATATTTTTTTTGTATGTACCAGAACGTGAAATCGCAAACTAATTTGCTGTCAGTTACGTACAAAAACAGCTTCTGTATTGTGGCAAAATAATTTTGTAATTGCTACGCTTAATTGGTCGACGGTAAACGCATTCGACATTGGTATCCAGCACAAATTCAAATATTGGAAACTGAAAATTGGGTCTTCTATTGTAGCTAATCAGCAGGTATCAGTTTGTATTCGATTGTCCGTTTGTTCCAGCGAGTATTAAATCATGATCTTCTATAGGCTGACCGTTTAACTCGCGTATCGCCTATCGCCAAGATTCTGACTCCTCAAACTGCACAGACAGTGATGATGATTTAAGCGATATGGATATTAGTGACGAATAGTCTTACATTACTTTTATCTGTGGTTAAATAGTTCTTTAAGAGATTTAATTAATGTTTTATGACTTTGTACCTCAGATGGCGATACGCGAGTTATACGGTCGGCCTATAAGTTACCTACTTACATTATATGTCAGTGAACTCCTAAGGTTACGATTATTATACTCCCTTCTTCATGCATCTCGACGGGACACAAAAACACTACAGAAAGCTAATCATTATCTTTGCTTTAATCATATACCTAGTACTTTATCAGAAATACATATTTACAAAATATTCGTATGGAAATGGAGGAATTTTTGTGAGGCCAAATTTGATTTGCACAAACCACGTGCTCAGCTGCTGATGTACCTGTAAAAATTGGATCAATATCATGCCACTTCCCCAATTCATTAAAAGTTTTACTTTCCCGTACAACAATACTGTTGAATTGAGGAAAGAAAGACATTTGAATGGAATGGCTAAATTTAGCTAAGAGCTTGGAACTGTCGATTTAGATAACATTTTTAACAAAAATATAATAATCACAGTCCCTCTACAACCTATTTATGTATAACTGAGCAGTGGTACGGACAAACAGTGCGCAATGTACAACGTTTGTCTGTTTGTGGAACTTATTTACCTTTTCTTCTTTATCTTCTTTCTTTCTTCTTTAACTCAAGAACTTCTTTACCTATCGGTTGTCGGTTCTACTGCTTAGTGACTGGTATGAGATTACAGAAACGGCTCCCGACGATTTGGAGAAAGCTAAATAGGCGGGGGGTTCTAACTATGATAAATCGATCAAACTAGATTAAAATTCAAGAAAACCTGGATTGTTATGTGTTCAGGTATAACCGTTTGCTACAAAAATGGAATGGCAATTTCGATGACATCGGAAACACATTGTTGGTGATTGTTGGGGTTTTCTCGTCGTTGACGGAATCCCGGAAGTTATTGTAAACACCAAACCACAAAGTAATAGAAAAGTAAAGTTTATTTGCTATGCGAAGGCTAAGTTAAGTGTCTGAGTCGTACTTTAGTTGGTAAATAAATTTTGACACATTAGCACTTGTCGGAGGTTAAGTGACGACTAAAAGTACTTAATTAGGTTGCAAATAATGCGTGACAGATTAAACGCTGTATGAGCGTAAAATGGCTCGTACAGTAATATTGGGGCTTTAAGTAAATCCAAATCTCTGGACTCTCATTCTTAGAATTTACATTACGTTAGGCGTTTTTAAAGTTTCTAGAAATATTTAGGTGATCATCCCTTTACGCACGTGCGTAAAAGGACGGTCACCTAAATATTTATCAGCGTTCTCAGTCAGCATCCGGCTGGGAAAGTCTATCACTAAATCCGTTTTCAACGGAGCCGATCTCTAGATTCGGCAGACGGCAATTTTGGTCGAAGTTCACTGGAAGCCTTGAACCTAAGATACTAACAAAAAGAGAAAAAAAAAGTAGTATACAAAGTAATATGTTTATTGTTTCTAACAGTTTCTTTTACTATATTATTAACAATTTATTCCACAAAAATTACATAAAGCAATTAGGCAGATAATTTACACAACTATTTTTATTAATAGGGAATATGCACGTCGTATAAATATAGTTTTAAATAAAATAGTTTTCATATTTAATTGGAAGCATATTAAAATGCAGAAATTTCGATTTTTCAAATTGATGAACCAAACTGTGAAGCAATTACCTCGTCTTTTATTTATTTTTAAATTTTTTTAATATCAACAAACACTGAGGCTCAGTGTAAACTGTCATTTTCACTAACTTTCAGTGAAAAAAGCGTAAAATGTGACGTCATACGAAAACCGCGAAATATGGCGTTCCAACAGTTTAATTCATTGATATTTTAAATATTCATTTCAATATTGCCAAGAGTTTTAAACTTTGTAAAAAATGGACCATAAATTAAATAAAAAAAATTATAAAATTTGAAAATTATTTAATGTAATTTTTTTATTTAATTTAAAATTTAATATTTTTTAAATTAAAAAATCATGCATATTCCTTATTAAAGATAATGGTAAGAAGCAGGTTGTTTTTTCAGTTTTATTCCCATGCGTCTTCATAAACTACATTTTACAGACGGTAGGATTTCTGTAAAAAAGATTTAGAGAATCAATATTTATTATTTAAAATTCTAAATTTAAGGTTAAGTTTCATTTAATTAGGTTAAGGTTAATAAGATTGTTGTTTAGTTGTCACTAAGTAGATTAAAACTAAACTAAACTCGTAAATCTATTTCATCACAACACAGCTCTACATAATCTTTTCAACCGACATCAAAAAGAAGGAAGTTCTCAATACGACCGTTTTTTATGTATGTTACGCGACAATTCCGCACATTATAAAACGATTTTGATAATTATTATTTTGTTTCAAAGAGTATATTTTCCAGATGGTTCCATTTAAATTTTATTAAAATAAGTTTAGCGAGTTAATGGTTGTTTTTGAAACATTGAGGTGGGTTCGTATTTTTTTTTTTACTTTTTTTTATTGATTACAAACTCACTTCAAAATGAAGTCGGTTAAAAATGCTAACTAGCGATAATTTGATAGGTCATAAATATTCTGTGTTCTTTTAAAGTTGAATCGGCAAATTAAAATTAAAAGACAAAAAAAAATACAAAAATAAAAAAACAAAAAAAAAACAAAAGACTGTAATTAGGTACAGAAATTGGCACTGAATATTTATTCCTTTTGATGTTTTAGTATATTACCGAACGATTCACTACAACTCTTTTTCGTGTCGTACTGCTGGGTGCGGGTCTTCTCTCAACTATCTTACGAGTTGAGAAAATTTAGGCCTTAATCCACACACGCTGGCCCAGCGGGATCGGTAGATGTCACTTGTCCTCGAATAATTAGTTTTTAAGAGTAGACATGCCGATTTCCTCACGATGTTATCCTTCAGCGGTATTGAGCAGCAGCGATGTAACAATTCACATAAAGATGGACACGACTGGAGATCGAACCCGTGACCTTATATTTCAAAGGCGAGGCCGATACTGGGATGGAAATTTAGTGTAACTATGTATTAAAAGCAAAAGTCCCTCACTTTCGTGGGTGGTAAATTGGTACCTGCTTATGTATCTTTCAATACAGGAGTAGTTTAAATTCTAATGAATTTTAAAATAATTTAAAATTTCTGCTCTCACCTGTTATTCTTAGTTTGATGTCGCATAGTAAAATCTGAAAAAGGTTCCTCATTTGTACTAAAATGTTGAAATGCGCGTTGGATAAGTAATTAAACAAGATGACTAAATTCTAATTATCAATTGTCTGCCCATTTATAATTAATAATTTATGTTAAATCTAAAATATAAATCTTGATTACTTCAGGTTTTAAATGAATAAAACCACTTTCTTTTTAATTTACGCGAATCACACATTGAAATAAAACTTACTTTATAGCGGACTTTATCGATATTTATGTTAGATTTCATATCCCGACGTTTCAAAGTCTGAAAAGACTTTGAAACGTCGGGATATACGCCCCGACGGACGCGACGTTTCAAAGTCTTGTCAGACTTTGAAACGTCGGGATATGAAATCTAAAGATACAAATCTAAACTAAACCGCGATAAAATCCGTTAAAAAGTAGTTTTATTTCAATGAATAAAACCACGTTCAAACTGGTCCATTTTTAAGCGAGATAATAATAATATCATATAGGTATAGTGGGACATTAACACATAGGTCCATCTGATCCCAAACTAAGCAGAGCGTGTATTATGGAAACCAGATAACTCGTATTATACATATACTACATAAAAAACTTTTCTTTTGTAAATACATACTTAAATATAGTTAATTACACCCAGACTTAGACAAACAGTTCATCACACAAATGTCTGACTTGGGTGGGAACTGAACCCACAATCTGCGACGTGAAAAGCCAGCATCTTACGACCACAATGTTTATATATAACTATTATTTTTATAAAACTGAAGAGTATGTTTGGTTCAAGGTATAGAGGTCCGATTTGAAAAAGTCTTGCACTGTTAGATAGCCCATTTATTGAGAAAGACGATAGGCTCTTTTATTCTACAGCTGGGCGTGATATGAAATGTAGTACACGAGCGTCAAAAATATTGGTGATACTATGCGTTTAAAATAAGAATAGGATTGGAAATCCGCCATCTTAGACTGGAATGGGCAAAAACTTCACATTTTTTAGTACAGTGAGCAAAAATGTTTGTTTGATATTATAATCACATTTAGATGAAAATAAAATAAAAATGCGTATATCTTATTGCCTTTTGAGTTTGATTGGACATTTAGAGTTAAATATTTAGATACGAACATATTTTATTAACTTCCGACGAAAAAAATCGGAGTCAAAGTTAAAACGTGTGTTTTTATCCGTGTAGAATAAGTGTGCAAGTTTGTGGTATCCTAGCGCGTAAATTTACTTAGGTAGGTAGCGGCATTTGTGTAAAGTTTTTTCATAAATCACTTTTCCATACATTTCAAAATAATAATTGTCTGTGGTTTGATATTTTGTGCTGGCGTTACTTTTGCTTGGTTTTTGGTATGAAGTTAGCCGCGAGTCCAGTCCTATTCTTATTTGAAACTCATAGTATTTTGCGTGAATGAAGTAGTTAGGTACTAAGTAGTACTTATAGAATCCAAAATGCAACAACCCACGAAACTAAGAAAACTTGATTATCTTCACTAGAATTTCGTTTATTTGCCTAATTATTATTAACCGACTTCATAGAGAAGGAGGTTCTTAATTCAACTGTATGTTTTTTTGTATGTATGTTATACGATATGAGCAGGGGTGGCCCTGCTATACGGGCCTCGCCTTAGAAATATTAGGTCGCAGGTGCGATTTCCGGTCGTGCCCACACATCTTCGTGTGATTTGTTTCATCGCCGCTGCCCAAAATCATTGAAGAAAAACATTGTGAGGAAACCGGCATGTCTGAGAACTAATCATTCGAGGAGATGTGACATCCACCTACCTGCACTTGGCTTGAGCAGCGGCGATGAAACAGTTCACACAAAGATGTGTGGGTACGACTGGTAATCGAACCAGCGAATTTATATTTCAAATGCGAGGCCCGTACCGCTGCGCCACCGCTACTCTCGACAGATAATTATAGATAGTTGTATCTAGCGAAAGCAAATCAAAAGTTTACTAACCTTTATAAGGATTTATATTGTTCTCTTTATATCTAAGGCTCACATCACCTGGAATAATAAAATTTTTATTAGATATCATAAATACCAAAACTAAAAACTCATAAACCAAAAGTAAGCTGAAAATATCTAATCAATGTTCTGTCAATTTTATCAAAAGATGTAAGAGTATTTTATGAAAAACACAAAACATTATATTAATTGGATGTTAGTGTCCTACAGTTAGGCATGGGGTGTCAACGCACAGCACTATGTCGAGAAGGAAGGAAAGCCCTCCCGCGCGCCCACGTACCGGCCACGCGCGGCCGCCATCACACGTTGCTTCCTAACCACGCTACAAAAACTATAAAGAAATGTTTGTAAATAAGAAATAAATCATGACAATCGAGGAACTGACAATCGCTGGGGAAAGCGAGTTCTCGAATGGAGACCACGTCTTGGCAGGCGTAGTGTGGGACGACCTCCAGCTAGATGGAGTGACGATCTGCGAAAGATAGCCGGCAGTAGCTGGATCGACGAGCCGAGGACGGGGTGAAATGGCGCTTATTGGGAGAGACCTATGTCCAGCAGTGGACTGCTATAGGCTGATGATGATGATGATTATGAAGAAATAAATCGACATTATTATTCAAAAGTCAAGTTAGTTTGTTTAAAGAAAATGTGGTTTTGCAACTAAATAAATATTAACGGCCTTATTCATAAAGATCCTTTAAGAATCTTTAGTTAAAATGGAGTTTGTCTCTTTCTTACTAGTATAAATTTCAAGACGACAGCAAAGATAAACGAATTATAAACCTATTTTTGCTATAATGAGCATTTAAGACGTTTATGAATACGGGGGTAAATAAATACAGTGAAACCTCGTTAAGTGAGACAAGGGACCTGAAATATCGTTTCACTTATAGAGGTATCCTACTTACCCAGTGTCTCAGATATCCAGGTATAAATAAATATCTGTCTCATTTATAGAGGTAAAACTGAGTCATTGAGGCTCAAAATTACTTACGTACTTAAGTGTGGCATTTGTGGGAAAAATAAGAATGAGTAAACAAACAAAACAATGTTATCTCAGTTACAGAGGTTTATGCATATAAAATTTACTCGCTGTCTCAGTTATAGAGATAACTATGATGATAAATCGAAAGAACAAGTCCCAGATATAAAGGCTTACTTCGTCCTACTAATAGAGGTAATTCAGAGCCAAAGTGTTGGGACCTCAGTATGAGTTTCAGTTATGGAGGTTTCTCACTTATTCAGGTCCCACTTAACTAAGTTTCTCTGTAATATTTTTATTACAGTGAAACTTGGTTAAGTGTGTAATCGAAAGGTGACTTCTACCCTTTTTAGTGTCCCTCTACTGGGCACGGGTCTTTTCTCAACTATGTTACGAGTTAAAAAGAGTTTAGGCGTTAATCCACACACGCTGGCTAAGTGTGGAGTGGTGAATAATGTTTTTGAATATCTAGCAAAACGTTTCGGTTTCCTCACGATATTTCTTGCACCAGTGTTGAGCAGAGGAGGGGAAACAATTCACACAAAATTGGGGATGACCAAGAATCGAACCCCCTCTCTGTATAATAAAGTCACTAATACTACAGCCCTATTTGTACTTTATAACGAAGTATCTTACCGTTAAAATCAACTGAAAATTAAACAAAAATAAAAAGATTAGTTTTTTTATTATGTAATAGGCTTGCGCGTGATCACAACTTGCCTTGAATTGCTTAACAACTTAAGCAATGATGGAGTCTACGATGTTACGCGCTTACCCAGTACCTAAATACCTATTCACTCGTGACTTGAAGACAGGCAGATTATAGCTATCGGGAAACAGAGATGCCGGTAGCGAATCCCACAACTTGGTAGTTCGCATAATAAAAATTAAGATAAATTTATTGAAACTTTAATTTTAATGACACTATTCATAAAATAACATCACCAAACAAGATAATTACAAATACAATTAAATTTTTTAAGCTAAACCTGTTTAGTAGTTAATTTACAAGTTTATAATTGACCTTGTACATATAACATTTTATTTAGGTTAATTACTGAGCCTGTAATTTTGCAGGGTTAACTTAAAAGTTTGTGATGTGGGTAGGTTAATTAATATTTAAATTTAGGTTACCTTTTGAGTCTGCAATTTGCCTAAGTTAAGTTTTCAAGCTTATGTTAACTGTAATTTAGGTTAACTTTTGAGTCGGTAATTTAGTAAGATGGATTTATGACATTTTGAATTCAGGGTGATATATAAGTTTGTGATTTGACTGGGTTACCTAATTTATGATATTTTAATTGAAGTGAAACTAAATATTTTTATTTCCATCATTAAATATCATCATCATTTTAATGATGGAAATGGAGTATGAACAGATAAGAGTCTTTAATTTATAAAAGAATTATTTAAATTATAATTATTTCAGTATAAGGATTTATATATTGAGATTGCTTACCATCTATATCTTGAATTATGACGTTGTGTTTTGCTTCTAATGCTGAAAACAAATATTTTACTTGAGAACCTTTGGATTTTGTAAGTACCTAATCTAAATAAAAGGGAACCTATGTGTTTTTAAGATTGGTCACAATTTGTAAATGAGCAGCAGAATTTGTAGTCAAACAACTAATAATATTAATCAAATTATTGTTTTGACTTCCGGTTAAGTATTGTAAAGTTGCCATCGTATGACAGCGACAACGTTGGACACAGCAAGTGGCAGTGAGTTGTGTTCCGATCTCCGAAGTGTGCGGACCTGTGGTCGTAGCTAAGCAGCGTTGTTGTGTAATACAGTGTTATAGCGTTAATTTAATTATGTCATGCTTAGTGTGAAGTGTATTTGCAATACTGGAATAAAAGTCTGTAAGTATAAATAAAAAATAAATAAATATTAATATATCGCATTATTATTTGAAATCCTTTTAATATATGAACTGAAATATAGACAACTGTGACGTTTTCTACATATAATACCTGTCTATTAATAGGTTAACTGTAGTATACCACAAAATTATAAATATTATTTACACAAATAGGATGTTACAAGCAATTTATAGAATTTATAGATTAAGTCCAGCAATAGCCTATTTTAGAATAAAACAAAGCGTGGTATAGTAATTTCAATATTAAGCATATTTAAACTAGATTGTTAAAGTGGTTGTTAATCTGATAAAATACTCATTGTTTTTACTCTTAGAGAAAGCTGAATTATTAGATTAATATTTATTAAAGTTTGTACTGATAGATACAGTTACATTAATAACGTACCTATTCTGAACCGAAGATCATGTTTGTCGCTTCTGAAAACATAAATGAGAACAGATGAACGGCAAAGAGAAAGTATGTTACTTAAAATTGCTTAAAGATAACGACCCTATAGAATAAAATTATCCTGTAAAATTAACCACGTAGGAAGATAAAAAATTAATTAATTATTTAATTAATAATTTCAATAAATAACTATAAAATTTTGATATAACTTTATAAGAGCCTAACAAGTAAAACAACAATGAAAATATAACACATACCAACTAATTTTGTTAGAAAGAGTTACAAACTTCTTTCTTCTACATAAGATAAGACTGTAATGTACACTGTAGCTGTCTTAATTTTTAAAACAACATACAATCAATTTTAATGTTCTTACTTAAATAAGGTTTTTTATGCGTTAATGTTTATTTTAATTCTATAATATTATCTATTAATATAATTTAAATTAAATGGTTGTGAAAGATTATATAATTGATGTGTTTATCTCGACTTGATCAGCTAATCCCTCTATTATATTAAATTCCTACGTCATTTCAATTTGCTTTTTTCAACCTCACAGTGAGTCAGATCACAGGATGATTTTGTTTTATGGACTTCTAGCCCAATAACTCGTTCTTTTATTTAAATATCTTCTAGCCCATAGTTAGATACATAACATGCATCTCTGTTTTAAAATAATAACCAGGAAAATTAAATATAAAAAGGCCTGTACAGATGCTGCTGCTCACTTTTAGATATATCTTCAGACTTACTTTTTTATTAAAAAAATTATGGAGGTAGGGAACATCCGTCGTAAGAAATTCGTTGAAATTTTTAAATTAGACTGTACAATACGACCGATCGTGTTTTTTTTCGTGCGACATGATTGGTGTGAATTCAACACGTGACTTCACTCGACCAATGAAAATGAAGCGGTACATTCAGTCGTGTAGTTACATCAATGGTTGAAAACAGTATGAATCCAGCGCGTTGGATGATAATTACTTCGCTCACTCCACTTAAACTCTAAAATAGCTTCGTTAAAGAAGTGCCATAATAACAGTTACACTTCGTGCAGTTCATGCTAAGATTGCATTGTCAAAGTAGCGGAAAAATGTGATCCAGATGGAAGTAAAATTTTCTTTCTGTAATAGATTTTCGTACAGTAACGCCTGTGAGTATTAACGCCGTTAACAGACTATTTAGAACATTCTAGAAGGAACTGACCTCGAACAACAGGCTTCGCGTAACGTTGGAGGGTGGATGGTCCAAAACTGTAGACTAGGCCTTTAACGAAATCTTTCAGGTTAGTTTGCCAGCCAGAAGGGTGTCGCTCTAAAAAAAATTACATTTTATCACAAACTAGCGACCTACCCCGGTTTTACTCTGTTACAAATTCAAACCTTCCTCATGGATCAATTTGTCTATTGGTGAAATCCGCATGAAAATCTGTTCAGTATTTTTTTAATATTCTCGTCGTAAAAACACAGTGAAAGAAGTAAAGAAGGTAAAGGTAGAAAAGATTAGAAGAGATAAGAAGAGAAGAGGTGAAGCAGCAGTGGCTCTGGTTTTGAAATAAAAGGTAACAAGATCGTTCCTCGTCTTTGTCAATTGTTACATATTGAAGGCAACTGACAAACATCATGAGCAAAATAATATATCTCAGAACGAACCGTACGAGATTATGTGATATCCACCAACCCGTACTTGACCAGCACCTGTTTTTAATGGCACTTAACCAACCACCGCAATCCCGCCACTGCTAATCCTGGTAGCTAGGATCAACAGCGGTGCCGTGAAGAGACTCGGGATTTGACCCAAATGATGAGACATCTAAACTGTCTTGGACCCCTTACGAATTTAATCAGAAAGATAATAGGAGTAGGTGGAAAGTTAGATTGACCTGCGTATATTGAAATCAACTCTTAAAACGGTTAAGAGAAGATCCGTCTCCAGCAGCAGGATACTCAAGGGTACATCTCTCTCCAGTGAACATCACGGAATGGCCAACGTGGCGTAGGGCACCCTTAGACTAGGTGGAGTGATGATCTCCGTAAGGTAGCAGGTAAGAGCTTGATGAGAGTAACCCTGGTTCATATCAGGTTCATGTTTAGGAGGGGCCTATGTCCAGCATAGAATAGCAAATAGCATACTTGTAAATTATATAATTAATAATTAATTATATAATTAATAATTAATTATATAATTAATTATATTTTATTCTTATCAGTTATTTGTTCACTCCTCAAATACAATAAAAAAATATTTTCGTTTCATTTTATTCAGTTCTTAGATCACTTTGAAATAGTTTAAATGTTAACAGATCTTGAAAACAAAAGAAAGGATACCTTTAAATTTGTTAAATATTCAAAATTACATACCTGGACCACTCTCCCATTCACCACTAGAATATTGATTACGACCTAGTTTCTTATCTAAAACAATTTAAACAAACGAGACATTAATTAAAACTTCAAATAACATTGCTAACATGTATAAGATGTTCCTCCAGTAAAAAAAGTCGCATTCGCATCTACGAGATGCCCACGCACTAAAGTTGTTGTTTTATTAAAAAAGTTCTTTCTATCTAGTAAATAGTAACTATGAGTTTTTAACCTAGTTGAAGACGTATTACTTATACGTCTTCAACTTAACGCGAAATTATATGGAAGGACATAAAAATTGGTAATGCAGGTTAGAAAACTCACACGACGCCCTGACACCTCATGTCACTGCCGAAAATCGGTGGTACGTTATTGGTCAGGCGTGTCCCATTGTAGACTACATCAGTGCTTTAAATCTGGCAAGTTGTAGTCAAGCGAGAGCCTATTTTAGAAAAAAAATAGATGCGGTCTCTTTGGTCATTCAATAATTAATCATCGAGTACGTTCATACACAACTTCATGAAATACATACCGCTTTCACACCGCTTGCGTGAAAACACGGTTGTAATGGTTTGTCTACATATACGCCTACTTTATTTATGGTGTACTCTGGCCTGTAAACTAAACTGACATACTTAAGGTTGCTAAACTTCAGCCAACGTCTTAAGTTTCAATAAAATTATTAGAATAATACTCACCTTGAGCATTTTCTGTTTCACCACTATTTTGATGTAACTTCTTATCTAAAAAAGAAATAGGTAACTACATAAAAAAACAACAACACGATGACACCAAAGTCCATTTTTCTTCTTCTAATTTAAGGAAGACTTGGAAATGCAGCTGATGAAGCTCTTTTCACCTGGATCGATCTAGATCAGCGTCTTTCACCTCATTCTACGACATGACACCCAACTTTGCTTTTATTTTGTTCTTAAAGATTATACTTGGCTCCAGTCGTTTAAATACCTACTTAAAAATATATTTCTTTCTGTTTTACGTCTACAAAATAAAATACGTACGTTTCTTCTGTTCTTTGTCTTTTGTCTTCTTCTTGCGCCCTTTACTTTTCTTGGCTGTTTTTAATAAATAAAAGATGATAGTTTAAAGAAGTAATACATGCTTATCTACATATAAAACTTCAAGTTCTTAAAAAAAACATCAGACTTACACTTCTTTCGAACTCTTAAACCTTCTTTTTTATCAACTACTTTTGTATCTTTCATAATGACATCTTCTTTACTTTTATTTTCATTTATATCTTCATTTGATGCTGAATTAATTTTACCTTGGCTTGAATACGACAGGATGTTTTCTTCAACTACAAAAATAAAATAAATACTAGCACTGCACTATAACAGCTTTATCATTTTTACATATTTATTTAAATAACTGTGACATTAAATTAATTCAAGTATTATGCATAGGCTTAAGACTTCGGCTTACGCAATGGCGTCTGACTGTTACTGTATGTGAGTTTTTTATTTAGATGAATTATTTTAAGTAATTTTATGTAGCGTTTTCATAATTCTTGTCATAAATTATCAAAAATATGTTACACTAGACAATTCTGGTATTTTCAGTTTTGGATCGTTACGTCCACGGTTATGGGATACTGCAAGGCAGTAACATGGTGTCAATACTATTTTATTCGTTTACGTTACCCATTTCAAATTTAATATAATTTTGTTCAAAATGTATAACTAAAGTGCAAGTTTTAAAATTATCTACGCTTATATTCACTTTTAGAAAAAAAATTACATCACTTACTCTTTTTTTCTACAGATTGCGGTTCCTCACTACTTTTCGGTGGTGATAGTGTAAGTCCTGGAAGATCAAAATCTATTACTCTTACATACTTTAATCTAACCTGTTTAAAGCTAAAAGCATAGCAAAAAATATGTTTCACAATTTTATTATCTTTTAAAAAGATTGATACGTTCACGATGATGGAATGCCGCAAGGTAGTAAATTGGTGCCAATAGTATTCGTTCACGTTACCTACCCATATAAAACTAGAGGCAACTTTCTTTAAAAAGCATAACTCTACCTCAATTTTTAAAATTCATCTACGTCTATTCACTTTTAGATAGAAATATACGCCACTAACTCTTTTTTTCCACCGATTGCGGTTCCTCACTACTTTTCGGTTGTGATGGTGTTGGTCCTGGAAGACCAAAAATTATTACTTTAACATACTTTAATCTAACCTGTTCATACTAGTATAGCAGCATAACAATTCTCTTGTATAATAGAAAATAAGCCATAGAAATACAAAATACTAACGTTTCTTAACTCTTTTTTTTGGTACTTCATCTGTATAAGATTGTTTAACTTCGACTTGTTGTGCTGTAATTTTATTAAGCACTATCAGTTAGAGATTAAAAAAATAATTACCTACAAATGCTTTAGGGAGGTTTATGATAATTTGAAGACTTACATCCATCATAGATAAATTTTTGGTCCTTAGCAGGCTTTTTGGGATGGGTCGGTTTTTCGATACCTGTGGCATAGGATATGTATTAGCATTGTTTTACTCGATGTAATTAATTACTTTTTTAATATCAATATTATGTGTCAAAATATTATTATTATTATATAATAAAAAATTCAGGCGCCGAACAAAACACGATAAAGAATCAATATTTTAAACGGCAGACAGCTTTTTAGGATTTTCTGCAATTAACCTGTATCTGCAACGCCGATAAGCCGACAGGTGCGCTCGCGCAACATAGGATAAAAGCGATGCCCCGCCGCTCGCGCCCGGCGCTGCGGGCGCCCTGCCGCGATGGCAGTCGCCGGAAGTTAAATTGTATTTTTTATGGTGTTATATTTGACGTAAATTTTTACGCTATTTATTGTGTTCGAAAAAGGTGTTTTTTTTAATTTTATTGAAATATCTTATTTTTTATTTTAAAACTATTATAGCAACTACTGTACGAGTTATTGTGATAAGGTCGTTGCCATACCTACTGTATATTTTAAAAGTCAAAATATAATAAAAATAGGTAAAAAAACTTTTTAAGTTAAACGGTTTTATGTTTAACATACATTGTAATGTTTAAGATAAATGTACTAAAAACAAAAAAATAATAAAATAGATACAGTCGTGGGATTTATAAACATATGCATAGACTAGACTAAAATAAAACCGTGGGGCACGTAGAAAATAGTAAGTAATTTCCTCACCGTCTGCGGGCCAACTGCCTAACGACGAATTAAACGATTCTTCTATCGCACATTAAGTCGATAATTTGTAGACAATTGACGTGCCCCACGGTTTTATTTTAGTCTAGTCTATGCATATGTTTATAAATCCCACGACTGTATCTATTTTATTATTTTTTTGTTTTTAGTACATTTATCTTAAACATTACAATGTATGTTAAACATAAAACCGTTTAACTTAAAAAGTTTTTTTACCTATTTTTATTTTCTAGTTTTTAGTTTTTATTTCGCATTCTATTTAATTCATTTAGTGCTTCATTATTGCAAGGTTTCTTGCCCGTTAGTTTATTGCAGTCCAACTCCTCTATACGTAGTCCCTGCAAAGATCTTACTCTACTAAGAGCCACGTAGGCTTGACCTTCTTCAAACAGTTTCGCACCTAAGTATACGACTGCGTGATCCACAGTGCTGCCTTGCATTTTATGTATTGTAGAAGCCCATGATAGTATTAAAGGCAGCATTCTTCTTTCAGCCGTCCCGTAATTGTACTTAGCTGAAAACTGTATGGCTTTCGGGTGTATAAGATGTACTCCGTCTCTTGCGAAATCAATTCGGACGGAAGGTACATCTGTTGCATACATCTGAGTTCGACGAAATCGAGGCCAAACGATTTCGTTCATGTAGCCTATAGCGCCATTTACTAATCCCTTTGAAACGTCAATATTGGACCGTAGCATGACTTTTGCCCCCACAAATATTTCCAGTTCCGCTGGTAAACCCCCAGTTTTGTTGATATTAGCTGGTATTATAGTAGCTATATCCACATTGTCTGCATTTCGTGTGGCGAGTACTAGCTGATCCTAACGACATATAATTTTTATCCACCCTAATGCCATACAGTTCTCGGCGCGTTTTAACCTTTCACCTTAACTTGGGTGGTGTACCGCTAACGACGTATCATTTTTAGCCACCCTAACGCCACACAGTCCTCAACACGATACAAAATCTTGACTTGGGTGGTGGATTCAGGCTGGATTAATCAGATACCTAAATTACAGATTAAATCTCTAAATTTAAATCTTATTATTATACGCCATTTAGTGGCTGCGCCCATCTTAAATATTGAGGTTGTATAGTGCACTGTATTCTTCTTCCCTTTTATTTGATACCCATATTGGTGGGATTGATAAAAAATTGTTATCAGCCATTTGGTAGCGGCGGCCATCTTAGATTTCAATTTTGCATAGTAAATTGTATTCTACTTGTTGAGACCTTTCATTTGATACCATGTTGATGGGATTGATAAAACCTAAGTTATCCGCCATTTTGTAGAGGCCGCCATCTTGGATTTTAATTTTATATAGTACATTGTATTCTGCTTGTTGAGCCCTTTCATTTGATACCCATGTTGATGGGATTGATAAAACCTACGTTATCCGCCATTTTGTAGCGGCCGCGATCTTGGATTTCAATTTTTTATAGTATATTGTATTCTGCTTGTTGAGCCCTTTCATTTGATACCCATATTGATGGGATTAATAAAACATAAATTATCCGCCATTTTGTAGCGGCGGCCATCTTGAATTTATAATGATAATGAATAAACATAATTGTATTGTCACCAAAATCCAAAGTGTATACAAAATTTCAGATTAATCGGTTGACAGGAAGATGGTGAAATTTGAATTACTAAATTTGACCCAAGAATGAATAATAAATAAAACAAACGGGGTGAGCTAAATAAAACCGTTTAAAAAATAGGTAATTACACATAATATTAACTTACTATCATGGTCTGACAGACTATACCAATCTTCCAAATTTACATCTTGAACTCTATCTAAAAAATAATTTGCCATAGTTAGTTAGTAATATTTTTTTAATTTTTTATAGGCTTAAATAGGTACTTACTTCTTAAGAATTTAACTTACTTAATCGTAGACTGCATAATTGCTTAACAGGAGACAATTTGTGGCCAAGCGCAATCTCAAGTACCTATTAAAAGTACCTACTATTTGAAGTATTGTTACCTCGAAATCTTCTTTGAGCAGCCTTCAATGGAATTTGGTAGCCATTTTTATCTATGAGCCACCTCAATAATATCTTGTAGTCATTCATTAGTTCTGGATCTTTGTTATCTCGATAATCATCCGGTGCTTGTAAATAAAAGTTTCATACGTAAATAATTAACTAAACAGTTATTACAATCAATGCGACATAAAGGAGTAAGATTCGGGAATTTCGAGAACTACAATTTTCCATCAGTGTGGTATTCTCATTGATTTTCTACTGTTTTATAATAATATGTGAAAAAGAAGTTTCGGAGTTCTTCTCTTACATCAATATTGTAATAACAATAAACATGAATTACACTATGTTACAAATATAATATTATATTTCATCAATCTAAATACTATAAATACCTACAATATAATTATTTTCATATATTCCGCGCTGCATCGTGAGTGTGTTGTGTGATGTCAGTTATCAGACAAGCGGAACAAGACACCTTTCGACCAAAATTCTTTCTCTTTTGCGAAGGTCGGCAGATGTTCAGTGGGTACTCTTACCACAAAGGAATTAAAATTTACTTGGTCTTCACACGGCAGTAGGTACTCCATAATATCTTCGGCCGTCGTTGAGTGATGATCTTACGTGATGTGGATTTTATAAGAATAGAATTCGAGAAGTTCGGTAACTAAGAAAATATGTTCACGCTATGCGGCTCCCTCATTGATCTTCTACTTTTATATGTTTGGTACATTCTTTTTGTGATGCTTGCAACACCAAAGACATATATCGCGCATTGCAACCACCACTTATTACTTAGTTATTACACTGCGTGTACTCTATTAGATGGAGGTATCCCTAGCCGGGCTGCCTACAGAGCAAAGAAAATTTCTGTGCCCTATTTTAAATTGGTTTTGGGACTGGTCCCGAAGCCAAAAAGCTTATTATAAAACTAGTTTAAAATATTATTACAAACCCGTAATAGTGGACTCTTGTGAAATTGGCATTCTCAATATAGGCTTTCCATTGCGAACAACACCTTGAAAAGAAAGGTTAAAATCAATAGTTACATAAATAAACAACCTGAGGCTAATTCACGTAATTTCTTGACGCGCCGATCAAATTGCGGTGCAGTTGCAATCACGTTGCAGTTAAGTTTACGTCTTAGTGCAAAATGGTATTCTTGTGATTGTCGTTTAAATAACATACACGCTAAAGCGCTCGCGTGACGCGAACTTGACGCGAGCGTATCTAACAGCGGTTGGCAAAATTACGAGAATACGAAAAGGGCTGTTCTGATCGAAACTTAAATGCAACTGCACTGCAACTGAACTTATTGAATTACGTGAATTAGTAACAGGAAAGGCTACACTTCTCATGAAACCGAACATTCGTCATGCTCATTCCTTTAAGTAAACATAGCAAGCTGTTGCTTAAATAGACTGTTAGATATCACTTCAACCTGCCGGTTGTCGAACTGACAAGACGTCAATGTCACTCAGGTTGTTTGTCTGCGATTGTCAATGTTACGTGAGGGGACAACGTCTACTAGATCGGTTGGGTGAGCGCGGGGTGTGTGACAACCAAATTTGATCTCACAAAAAGAAATCCATTTCCATCCAAACATTTTGTGAATATTTGTGATTAGGGAGGTGCTGTTATCATTGGCAGAGATATTGGTAAGCTATCTGTGGTGTTATTTTGTGTCCCATCGGTTTTCGGTTCACCGACATACTATAATTATTAATAATATTTTCACACAGACACACATCACCTCTGTCGACACCTTCGGCTAATACAGTTCACACCTTTACACGCATGGGACTTAGACATAGGTGTCGAAAAGTGAGTGATATACACCTCTGCTATACCTTCGGTATTTATGTAATATTTTCAAAATTCTAATATAAATTGTGCATTGCGAGAAAACACAGCGGTGTCCAGTTCGACCGCGCGGCCATAGCGTTTTTTTTTTAAAAAAACCATGTCAATTTTTTGTAAAAATTTGTCAAAGTTGATTCCCAAAACCATAAATTTGTCAAAGATACGGTTAAAAAGTTATAAGGGTTTGAACATGGCCGCGCCATTGAAACGCGGCGAACCGCGCGGCCACTGAGATCTTTAAAACTAAGCCTTGTAGAGACCTGAAATTTACGCAAATGCAAGATTTAATTTGTAAAAAATTTGTAAAAATATAAAAAAAATGCTCAGGTTTATAGTTTAAGAGCTATAAAACTAAAACCGAATGGCCGCGCCATTGAAACGGTGGAGAAAACGCTATCGCCTGTATCTCGCTGAAAAAAAATCGCAGAGGTGTGTAGTTTATTGTAATTACCCAGATTTGAATTTGTCGAAACTAGGAAAAATACAACAAAAATTCCTAGGTTTATATTTCAGGAGCTATAAGACTAAAACGATATGGCCACGCCATCGAAACGGTGAATAAAACGTTATTTCGCCTGTATCTCGCTGAAAAAGCATCGCAGAGGTCTGGAGTTTTTTGTAATACCTAGATTTTAATTTGTCAAAACTAGTAAAAATACAATAAAAATTCTTAAGGTTATATTTCAGAAGCTGTAGAACATTATCAGTATGTGGTGCGATAGGGTGACCATGTCTTATTGTTTACAGAATACTTTCTACTTATTGTTACAGAAATTATAATTCAAGGATTCTAAATAAAATTAAAATGAAACCATAAATATAAAAACAATTATGTTTATTGCTTGAAAAGTCAATAATACAGTTACAGTCCGCGTGGACTTACGAAAAACTAGCCCTAAGATTGGTTTAAATGACGCAACTCCGCCCCTAAGCTATGTGATTGGTAATGCACACTATTGCATCTCACACGCGCCACCCCCGCGCGCCTCCGCAGGTCAGTGCGACGCGTACAGCCGTTAGTACTTATTATTCTGTGGTACAGCGACGTAAGCGTAAGAGTTTCGTTATCAGTGTGTCGTTGTGATGTTAACACGATAATTTTTTTTTTTTAATTTGTGAAATAAAGAAGTTTTTTTTTAATTTGTAACATTCTGTGATTTATGTGACTTTTAAACCAATAAACATAATTGTTTTTATATTTATGGTTTCATTTTAATTTTATTTAGAATCCTTGAATTATAATTTCTGTAACAATAAGTAGAAAGTATTCTGTAAACAATAAGACATGGTCACCCTATCGCACCACATACTGATAATGTTCTACAGCTTCTGAAATATAACCTTAAGAATTTTTATTGTATTTTTACTAGTTTTGACAAATTAAAATCTAGGTATTACAAAAAACTCCAGACCTCTGCGATGCTTTTTCAGCGAGATACAGGCGAAATAACGTTTTATTCACCGTTTCGATGGCGTGGCCATATCGTTTTAGTCTTATAGCTCCTGAAATATAAACCTAGGAATTTTTGTTGTATTTTTCCTAGTTTCGACAAATTCAAATCTGGGTAATTACAATAAACTACACACCTCTGCGATTTTTTTTCAGCGAGATACAGGCGATAGCGTTTTCTCCACCGTTTCAATGGCGCGGCCATTCGGTTTTAGTGTTATAGCTCTTAAACTATAAACCTGAGCATTTTTTTTATATTTTTACAAATTTTTTACAAATTAAATCTTGCATTTGCGTAAATTTCAGGTCTCTACAAGGCTTAGTTTTAAAGATCTCAGTGGCCGCGCGGTTCGCCGCGTTTCAATGGCGCGGCCATGTTCAAACCCTTATAACTTTTTAACCGTATCTTTGACAAATTTATGGTTTTGGGAATCAACTTTGACAAATTTTTACAAAAAATTGACATGGTTTTTTTAAAAAAAAAACGCTATGGCCGCGCGGTCGAACTGGACACACACAGCGCGGATTCAGTAAATATTTCGACTCTGCCATTGGGACAGTATGTGAACACCACGATTCTCTCGATCATGCCACGGCAATATCAAGGGCATTATTGCCGTAAGCGAGGTATAGACATAAGTTAGGCCAGCTGTGCGGTGTCTGTAGGTATTTGGTCGGTGATTGCCGTTTAGAGTCATTAAAACTTCGTGAAAACGAAGTTATCTAACCCATTTGCGATAAATTCATTAGAATACTTACTGGACCGATAACTTGGTCTCCCTCCACTGCCTATATTTATAAACGGTGCCTGTAAAAAATACATTCTTTTATGACTGAATAGGCATGGGTCTTGTCTCAACTATCTTACGACTTCAGAGAGTTTAGGCCTGAATCCACACACGCCGGCCCAATGCGGGTTAGTGGATGTCATATACATACTTAAATATCAAGTTCCTGTCCATGTATGAAATAATTAAAATTAACTTAAAGTTGGTGATGTAATGGTAGAACATAACATAGGCGAGCACGAAAACCCAGCTATACGGTGTCTATAGCTATCTGGTCGATGGTTTCAATACAGGTCTGTATGGTTTTAGCACCTATTTGGTGCTACAGCAAAAACTAAGTGGTATAAAATACAAGGTGAAAGGGACAGCCCTCCATACTGAGAGGGTGCATTCAACACTTTATTAGAATCATTTTCCTTCGGTTAAATTTTCGGTATGTAATTTTGCATTATTTTAATTTACAATTACTACTTGGTCCGCTGCACTCGACTTGAATGAAAGACAACAGAATTGAATCTTCCATGAATGCATTAGATAAAGCAACGATGCGTGGAAAGGTGGCGTGAGTGCGCTTAGTGGTAAGGACTTTAATCCCATAGAGGAAAAGTTGGCCGTTCGCTATTAGTTTCCCTAAGGTACATAATACATCCCGTAGCTATTAGTTAGCAAAACAGGGCACGATTGTGGGATACCCGTCAAGTTCCTGAACTATTTTCTTGTACCGATCATCTCAATAAGATGTACGGATTTCACCCTACCGATTTGTGGAGGGCGGTCCTTTCCACCTGGTATAGTAAATAAATTATACTTACCAAAATAAGTAAAAATAAAATTAACATATTAACTTAAGATATATAATAACTTAAGATCTAAAACTCCTTCTCGTCAGTTAGTTGTAGTTCAAAAGTTGAAATTGGAAAAATCCAATTATTTTTATAATTGAAAGTGCAACCATGTATGACTTTTTAAGATTACAATTTAATATTTGTAAAAATACTAACTAGAAGAGTCTACAAACTTTAACCTCCGTTTAAAACTTAAACATGATGTTTTTTATGAAAAATTCGGTTTTTAGAAGCAATAATTTGAACGATTCTACAAATTGACTGGATGTTTTGACGATGTTTTCCTTCACCGATATTGAGCAGCAGCGACGAAACAATACACACAAAAATGCGTGGGCAGAACCGGGATTGGAACCTGCGACCTTTTCTTTCAAGGCGAGGCCCGTAACGCTGTGCTTCAGCTGCTCGAAATATTCGATTAGCAGTTGTGGCGCAGCGGTACGGACCTCGCCTTGGAAAAATAAGGTCGCGGGTTCGAATCCTGGTCGTGTCCACACATCTTTGTGTGAATTGTTTCATCTCCGCTGCTCAATATCGGTGAAGGAAAACATCGTAAGGAAACCGGCATGTCTAAGAACTAATCATTCGAGGCCATGTGACATCCACCAACCCGCACTTGGCCAGCGTGTGTGGATTAAGGCCTAAACTCTCTCAACTCACAAGATAGTTGAGAGAAGACCCGTGCCCAGCAGTGGGACACTAAAAAGGGTTGAAGTGAATTAAAACTCGTTATTTCAGTAAATTCGTTTATATTACAAACAACATTAGCAAAACATTGTATAAAATATTATAGTACAACTTATATAAAATAACATTTACTTCTCGAAAGTAAATGAAACTTAAAACCATGGTATTTCACATTCAATTGCGATTACTATTTACAAAAAGAAATAAAGTTCTAAATCGAATGGCAGAATTTAAACAAATTTTAATAACAGCGCCATCTAGTTGACTATCAAAGCAAAGAGAAAAAATACTTGTGAATAAGTTATACAGCACAATGCATTGCCGCATAGTTGCTAGTCTTACGGTCTTCTATCGGATACATTTCGGAGAGTGTGCGTTGGAATTACACAATCTTATTCCCACATCTCCGTCCTATCATCGGACAGGCAAAGGTACGGCTGTGCGCCATCGTTATATGGTGAAAATTCCATGGGCACAAAACGCTTTGTTTCCACTTTTGTTGTGCGAACTGCCAAGTTGTCGAATTCGCTACCGCCATCTCTGTTTCCCGATAGCTATAATCTGCCTGTCTTCTAGTCACGAGGGAATCAGTTTTTACTAGGTAAGCGCGTTTCATCGTAGACTGTATCTTCGCTTAACAACAGGCAAGTTGTGGTCAAGCGCAAGCCTATTAAAGAATAAAAAAGGCTGTGGCAAAATATTAATAGTTTTAATTTTGTTTTTGCTACTGTACAGCGTATTTCATTGTCAGTATAGCTATATGTCGAAAGTGTAAATAATGTCGGATCAATAGAGGTTATATACAATTATCATCAAATATGCTCTATAGATAGACCGTTTAACTCACGTATCGCCTATCGCCAAGATTCTGACTCCTCAAGTTGCACAGACAGTGATGATGATTCAAGCGATATGGATATTAGTGACGAATAGTCTGACATTACTTTTATCTGTGGTTTAAATAGTTCTTTAAGAGATTTAATTAATGTTTTATGACTTTGTACCTCAGATTTGTAGTGTATTTTTAAGTAGACTCGCGTCTCAAAAAAAAAATAAAGCATATTTTCATTTCATTTTAGTTCAGATGGCGATACGCGAGTTAAACGGTCTATCTATAGGTTAAAAAGGTGAATTCAAATACATAAAACTCAAGTAATTACATATTACTATTGCAGTCTCTGTGGACATGCCACCTCTTTCTACTTTAGTAAGAAGTAAAGAGATAGTATTGTCTTAGATTTACGCGAATATCACACATTGAAATAAAACTACTTTTTAACGGATTTTATCGCGGTTTATTTTAGATTTTAGATCCCGACGTTTCAAAGTCTTTTCAGACTTCATGTTCACGGGTGGACTGAGATATTTGACGTCCAAAAATATTAATCACAATTATTACTGACTACCTTCAAACATTAATATTTAAGTTGCGTTCCGATTTAAGCAAACTGAGCTCACAGTGTCTTGAAACGTCGGGATCTAAAATCTAAAATAAACCGCGATAAAATCCGTTAAAAAGTAGTTTTATTTCAAAGTAAAGAGATATTTGAATCTAGGTTTTATTACAAAACGGATTTTATACATAGTTCAAACTTCATAAGCATAGTAAAGAATCTAGACAGTTTTTAAGGCGCAGTTTGTTGATACACTAGTTGCTGATAAGTGTTGTATAACTTTATTCACAAGCTTTTTCTCTCTCTTTCTTACTTAATGTTAAATTACAAAGACAACACTAGTGAATAACTATTCGACACTTATCAGCAACTATTGAAACTGACGCTAAATACTTTAGTCTTGTTAGATTAAATTGGCTACTAACACAGTTGCAACACATTGAGAAAATATTATATTTCATTCTCAAAGTACCTAAGTAAATGCAACATTTTGAACTTCGAACGTCTTATTAACCTTTTTACCGCCACGTCATAATGGCATCTCCGTGCTCTGTACGCCAAGCCCGAAAAAAGTCAGTTCTAAGTACCAATAGAACATGTAAAAGTAATGATAACATTTGTTTATTTTGTATTTTTCTATGACCTTTCTCGTCGGTTATAGACCTCATTGGCGCACAGGGCACGCGCGCGCTTGTCGAGTAGAGCCGTCATTGGCGTTCAAAAGGTTAATGTAATTAAATTGTAATGCCTATGACACACGACGACACTTAAACTAGACACTCGAGTGTTTACATCGACCGTCTGTGTGTCTATTGCCGCGACACTTAGTTACAGATGTAGTGGCAGTGTCGCTCAGTGTCCGTGTCGCAGCCATGATAACTGTCCCAATTCTCACGCTATATACATTTAACTCTAATAAATCTGTCGATCAAAATATCAGAAGACTAATGAAATTCTTATTTATTTTCGACATATGTCTATTAGAGGTCTGTCCAAAGCATGACAATCGGGACCTAGGACGTGCGCAGTGTCCAATACAAATGTCGCGAATTTTTTTTTGCGGATGACCTAACCCAATTAGCCGGAATGGCCTTTCTTGGTTCTCCGGACTTTTTCAGTGAGCCGTCCGAGGACGGTCGAACCGATGATGTCGCGAATTTCGAACCTGTGCGAAATTTATAGCTAGACCAATATGACGTCACGAGCGTGGACTGCAGAGAAAAAAAATCAACAACAATGATGATGCAGTCAAGGTCATGTCGCACAAAAATTGCTTACCGTGTGGACGCAATCGGCACTAGTCAGTACATTTGTGTAGTGTCAGTGTCGTTGTGTACCTTAAGCATAAGAGAGTGCAACTACGCTTTTTCCCTCTGACTTCGACCATCACGTGACAAGTGCTGTTCTGTCTCTAACTTCAGACACTCATTAATGTAATTCAGGTGTGACAGTGAGTGACAACCGCTGTCTCCCTCTAACTATATCTATTTTTAAAGCACCACTTGTATTCTCTAGTAACAGATAGATGTCGCCAGCTGTAACAACTGGTTTCCCATTTATACTCGTAACAATATCACCGGGTTGTAGGCCGCCACTGCAAGATAAAAAAGATAGCGATAAGTACACCTAAGCGGTTTTCTTACTACTTCAACCGGATAGACTTTACTATGCTTGAAACCAGATATTTTTAGATCATTACTAATGACTATGTAAAGTCAGAAATTAATTAGTATTGTCTTAGATTTACGCGAATATCACACATTGAAATAAAACTACTTTTTAACGGATTTTATCGCGGTTTATTTAAAAAAAAAAAATCTAAAATCTAAAATAAACCGCGATAAAATCCGTTAAAAAGTAGTTTTATTTCAATGTCAGAAATTAATTTTCATTAATTTAGATACGATTTTTGATGTGCTAGATTTGTGCAAAAATTTCGTGTCGCGCAAACCTAATAACTAATTTTTTGTACTCTTTTTGGCATAATACAAGATGTGACAAATAAATGGCAATTGAAAAATAATAATTTTATTTTGTAGATTTTATTATTTTTTTCTAATTTACTTATTATAATTTAAACGTCACAATACTATAACAAATGGCTCAAGTGACAAGGAATTCAAGACATGCTGGCCCTTTCCAGATGATCTTTACTCTATTTAAACAAAGTAATTGTGATGATGATGAAATTCCACTAATATTAATAATACAAGTCTGTGGATGTCGATGTGTGATCATTAGTGATGGTAATTAATGCGAATTCACATAAATTCCTTTAGTATGTAAACTAGTGACTTTAGCATGCTAATTGCTAATGCAAAGCTGACTGCTAATATGAATAATGAAATATGATTTTTGTTAATATGCTAATTAAAAAGCTTATAATTTCACTCGCGACCGATGTCAATCAAGGTGACGTGAATCAGAGACAGAGAGAGCACGCTGCCGGTCGCGGCCAGTGCAATATACATGCAAAAGAAGTAGGTCTGAAGCAAGTTTGTCACGGTTATGTCACTTGTGGTTCCCGGGACACCCTGGCCCATGCCGAAGGAACACTCGGTGGTTTTCTCCCTACGCCCATACAGGGCGGGGGATTCATAAAGGATTTCCCCCGGTAAACAAAAAAAGGTCTGATGAGTAGTGAATTCGCTCCATACTTCACAGAATTTAGAAAAAAAAATTAATTTGTTGAATGCTAATAACGCATTCGCATGCAAACAAATGTGAAAGCTAATACGAAACCGCGGGAGCTAGTATTAAATAAAACTCACTTGTAAGCTGGTGATCCAATTATAACTTTCCAAACTAGAATTCCGTGCTCGATGTCTGACGGCATCTGAAAAATAATGGAGATAAAAATCGTAAACGCCAACGGAAGCAAAGCGATTTGTGCGTACCCGTGGAAATTTTAATAAATATTGTCCGTTTATAGAACGGCGAATTAAATATTAAATATGATTGTCTCACCTCCGGATTCCTCATCCTCAACTCCATCAAGATGTTAGGTGTGAGCGAGAGCATCGTGATGCCGAGGTACCGCCGGGACACTTGTGGAGACTTGGTGGTGCCTGTGGAACGACCTGGGTTTACCCTTTATATATTAGTTGCAAGTATAAAAAGTGTACCTTAACATATATTATTAGCAAAATATATGCATAAGGCAGGGATCAAACGTGGATACTTTTGTGTCCGATCCCAAAGAACTGTGCCAATGGCCAGAAGTTAAAACAGGTGATTGTGCCCAATCAGGACAAAGCAACGAAAAGTGTTGACATTCGTGCAGCCCCTAAGTCTAAAAATGTATGTAAGAAGCACATAACCTTTGAAGCACTGCAACGAAATGAATACCCAATAATTTTTTGTTGGGTCGTTATTTAAGTGAAGGTTTATGTGTAAGAAAAATGTTAACGTTGAAAGCGGTAAAGGCGTGCCAAATTAATATTTCACACTTACGTTTAGCCAAAAACTCCTTTACATAGTCAATAGGTATAGCAAAAGATATACCAGAAGTAACTTTCATACTATTTATTCCAATCGCTTCACCATCTAAATTGACTAAGGGTCCTCCGCTGTTCCCAAATGTGATGGGTGCATCTGTTTGTATGTAAACCATGTCTTTGCCTGCCAAGAAAAGAATTACTATAATAAGCCTTCTTCTTCATTCAGCCAACTAGTCAAGCTAACCATAAAACCAGTTTCTCTACTAGTGATATAAGAACCTACATATTCCGGAGTCAGTCAAAATGTTATTGAAAATTAAGCTCACCTCTTAATCCAAGTTCTTCACTACCTCTCTGTGTCGAACTAACAACACCCGCAGTAACTGTGTTGCTTAGTGCTAAAGGACTGCCCATTGCTACTACCTGCAATTATGCAGATCACCATCACCACCAGACCATCAACTATCTATCTAGTTGAAAGAGTTTAGGTCCACACACACGGCCCACGTGCAGATTGGTAGATGTCGCATGTCTTCAAATGATTAGATTTTAGACACGCAGTTTTCTCACGATGTTATACTTCACCAATACTGAGCAGCAACAATGAAACAGCTCAAAAAAAGATGTGTGGGCACGACTGGGGATTAAAACATTTGCAAGGAGAGGCCAATGCCACTGTACCACTGCTCTATGTCTATATAGTTACTCCGTCCTCATCGAGGAACCCTCCTCAATAACCCCACTACGCTAAAATTGCATCGTTAACTCAGGTCAGGGATAGAGTGTAGTGTTGACTTCTGTTTTTTTATTCCATAGCAATGCTTTTGTCATGTAGTTTTTAGTTGATTTGTAAATTTTTCTAACAGAAGTAATAAATACAAACCCACTCGCCAGGCTTGATATCTGCTGAGGAACCTAACTTCATAGTAGGTAGACCCTTTACCGGGATCCTGAGTGTCGCCAGGTCAGACTTTAAGTCTACATCTTCTACAAAACCTGTGTGAATGGAGCCATCCTGAAATTGCAACCTTAATGTGGGTAAATCTAGAATAGACGTTTCCCTAATTACTGAGGAAGTTGTGGACAGCTCAGAAATGGAACTGCTTCGGTGGTCCAGTGGTAAGCTTGCTTCCTTAATAATTCTGAAGCCTTGGGGTAATTTCCTAGGTCGAGCTAAAAGTTTTCTAATATACTGAGAAAATCTTAAGTTTAGATCGAAGTGTGCCCAATGAGTGGCAATAGGCTCACCCCCTATTAAGTATGGGAGGCTATGTTATGGTAATAAGAAATAAATTTGCGCCTAATGCCTGGCCCTGGGAACTCGTTGATCTACAACCAGAACAACCACCATTGCACATTGCATTGTTTAATAATTGTAGGCACATCTCTTCGGGGCATATGTATATTTAAGCTATAGGCTGACCGTTTAACTCGCGTATCGCCATCTGAGGTACAAAGTCATAAAACATTAATAAAATCTCATAAAGAACTATTTCACCACAGATAAAAGTAATGTAAGATTATTCGTCACTAATATCCATATCACTTGAATCATCATCACTGTCTGTGCAGCTTGAGGAGTCAGAATCTTGGCGATAGGCAATACGCCAGTTAAACGGTCAGCCTATAAACATGGATGAGAGTCACGTCTCAGTATATATTAAACAGGGTTAGCTTAACCCCCTATTTTTCCACCCTGCATTCATTTAGTTTTGTATTTATCAACTTTATGTTTATAACAGTGTATTACACAGTTTGATCAAGTTAAGGTTTTGGAGTCTCTATTCAGGTATAGGTAAAATAGGGCAAATCTTTAGGGTTCATCTCCATCAAATGGACAGCATCACATCAGTCAAGAAGAAATTTTATATTAAAAAAATATATATAAAAAAAATCTTGTGATAGGGTTTTGTCTCTCATCAAGACACACATACAGCGGTGTGACTGTGCGTGCTTCGACAGGTGAATGCAGCCAGTGGTATGCTGTGACATGCCATCGGCCCCGTCTGCATGTTAGTTAGTTAGTTAGTTAGTTAGAAGCGGGCTAATTTTTCCGCAACTCGACGACTCGTGAATGCGCCTATTTTGCGTGATTGGGCCGGCAGCGCTATTGCCAGCCCAGCTCCAGGAGAAATCCCAGCAGACCCTTTATGTTGCCGATGGCCTCCCGGAGCGACCTCGGAGATCCGAGGTGTTCCGCTCTGTATCTCGCCACCCCTGGACAGCAGGTGACCACGTGGGCGGCTGTTTCTTCTTCCTCCATACATGCTCTACACAGAGGACTGTCAGTGACACCTATGGTAAAGAGATGTTTGTTTAGTAGGGCATGACCAGTTATAATCCCGGTGATTAGGCGCAACTGTGGCCTTGTGAGCCTTTTCAGCCTGCGCGCTAAACCGGCTCTAATATTAGGCAGTACGTCTTTGGTTTGCCTACATGTATTAATTTCCTGCCAGTATTGTTGGTGCGACATTTTTGTGATATGTCGTAGTTTGTTACGTGTCCAGTTGAATGGCAAGGGTAAGATAGGTTCTGGGCCTACGGCGGTACTTGCAGAGCCTCTTCTTGCCAGTTCGTCGGCAGCATCATTGCCCCTTGAACCACTATGTCCCTTGATCCATTGCAATGTAATGTTATTATGAGTACATGCTTCCGTCAGGACATGATGACACTCGTGTATTAGTCCTGACGTTGTAGTGCAACTAGTTAGTGCATGCAAAACAGATTTACTGTCAGAGAGAATACGTACCTTTTGGTCTGTTACCTCTCTGGCCGAAATTGCCTTCATCGCCATTATGATTCCCGTGCATTCCGCTTGATACACGGAGCTGTGGGAGCCTAGTGGTGCTGTTATATGGATGTTTAGCTCGTCCGAGAACACTCCGTATCCCGTGCCGTGGTCGGTCTTAGAGCCGTCGGTATATATTCTCAGTTCCGAGCAATCATCCTTTGTATCTTCATACAACTGGATCTTGTATTTTTTGTCAAACATGAATTGTTTTGTTATCTTGTCCGACACAGCCTCTATAAGTGGTTCCTTGGTTACCATTGCCTTGTAGATGTCTGTGTGTTTTGTTCTTGTGTTGACCCAGAGTTTACAGATCTTCAGCCTAGCGAGTGCTGCTGCCGCCTCCTGTTTGATGTATATGTGCAGAGGCGGCAGATCCAGCAGTACTTCGATGGCTGCCGTCGGTGTGGTCCTCATGCAGCCGGTCGTCGCCAGGCAGGCCATTCTCTGGAGTCGTTGTAATTGCGCTTCAGCTGTGGACAGCATGGTGCGTGGCCACCAGACCACTGCTCCATAACAGATCATCGGTCTGATTACCGCTGTGTACAGCCATAGTGTTACTTTAGGGTTTAGTCCCCATTGTTTGCCGACCATCCTTCGGCACTGCCAAAACACTATAATGGCCTTATCTATTTTTGTGTTCAGGTGTTTGCTCCAATTTAGTTTATTGTCGAGTATTACCCCCAAATATTTGACTTCTGACTTAAGTTGGAGCTCCGTGCCGAAGAGTTTAGGTAATCGGTAGTTGCCTAAATTCCTTTTGTTGGTAAACATTACTAGTTCTGTTTTATTGGGGTTTACTGATAGTTGGTTATGTTCGCACCAGCGTTCCACTATGCGGAGGGCCGCCTGCATGATTTGGCACACTGTGCTTGCGACTCTGCCACTTATTAGTATGACTAGGTCATCTGCATAACCTACCGTGTAGTCTCTATTTTCGTTTAGAGTGTTGATTAAGTCTGCATGTTATCAGATCTGTCTGCAATAGTTCCTGTTCAGTTAGATGCTATCTATTTAATGGTGATGGACCCTTATTCTATGATACACTTTGACTTAAAATAATATAAAAATAGGCTCGCCCCTTTTAAGTATCCATGTATATGTATTCTATTATGTATTTATACTGCCCTGAACATTCTATGAGGATATTTACGACTCTTTCATAGGAAAACAGCTGCATAGATTTGGATGAAATTCTGGAACTTCCCCTTACCTTTCCTTTTCCAACCGCAAGCTGTTAAGATTTTGCTTGACCTGTGTTTTTACGGAAAGTTGACGCAATCACAATTTGGAGCAAATCACTAAAATATTGTGCAATAGTAATAAAGAGGAACCTACCATTAACCGTACGTTTACTAACGCATTAGGTTTGTTCACTACGACGTGTGCATTAGTTAAAATTAAACCATCTTCTTTCACTATAAACCCAGAACCATTTGAAAGCGTAATTGGTTGACCCGAAAACAAATCGAGCCTACGACTGTCTTTTATCTCTATATACACCACAGAAGGCGCCGACACAGCCACAACATCCGCAATAAAGTTAAATTGTTCTCTTCTACCTTTTAAATCATTTATTTTTTCAGCTGCAAACAATTTTTCCTTTACACTAAAATAACCTATAACTCCTGCCGCAACCGCTAATAAACCACTGTAATAACTGTTCCGCGCCTCGTTTCTATTATTTTTATGACTGAAACATTGTATCGTACGGCATGAACATCTGTAATTTATATTAATAGCTGGTTTTATATATAATATTCTTGAAAATCTTGAAATATTCATTGTTATGACAACACACGTAACTACAATGAATTAGTGACAGTATTGACAGCTTAAAGACTGAACTGAACCGAATGAATGAAATGACATCACATATAGAGCTGCGACTGGTTATATCACATTATTTACAACAGTTTTACAATAACGTAACATTTTTGTTAATAAGCAAATGGTAAGATGTTATTTCTGTTTTGTGGTATAAAATCATAGATAATCTCTAATGATGATAGAGATCGTCTATTATTAGCATATTTTAAGTTCGTTATATGCCGTATTGTAAAATATGAAGCTTCTGAAGCAGATCGAAACTTGTCTAGGTTTTAACATCATGGAAAAAACTCAAGGAAAATAAAAAATACTATCATAATTTACTGTAATATTAACCGCTGTCATTTTATGTCAAAGGTTGAGAAAAACAATAGGACTTTTTTTTTTTCCTTGCACAACCCTATGTTGTTATTAGTTCCATAAAGAGTTAATTAAGAGATGTTTATTTATTTTCTGAGTAGTTTGACTTGTAATGCCACGCCTTTTAAAACTGGTGGCTACATAAATTAATTTACTAACTTAACCATTCAATTGGCCTTGTATAGCTAGAAATATGAACTTGATATAAACGGGAACTGAATCGATAAACTAGATTGTAAACAAAAAAGTTTGTTTAACACATTGTATGCATACCAACTAGCCACCACACTAAATAAAAAAGTCTACTTACATACCTTATTTAGTTTTTTATATAATTGTTATACAGAAACAGAGCGCGGATAATGTATAAATTATAATATGCTAAAATAAAAATGCCAGGAATCTGAATTAAAAATTTATGTATTGTTGTGGCTATCATTTACAATTCACATAATATAACTGAATCATATTTTACAAAGTCCATTAAAGTATGTATATAATATAAAATCATAGTTAATATATAGTACATCATAGGAACTAATTATATCTACTAACAAAATAATTATAATATGCTTATAAAAATATTTATTTAAATCTACTAACCTCTCCAGATTTTGACTAAACCTTCGATTTTCATCTAAATTCGATTCATACTGACAGAAAGTCAAAAGATTGATAATAAGCAATATCTATAATAATTATTCAGATCATTTCACAATTTTTCGCCATCTCTCGACACTCAGATGTTTAATAGCAAGTATTAGCAGCTTTTCATAGAAAATAACTACTAATTGTTACTGTTATTACTAAATGTATCTGTGTGTCGTACCCATAGACTTATAATAACAATATTACTCATAGAAACGACAACTATGCCTAGTGCTGAGAGAACAAATTTGATCTGTGATTTGAATTTTTCAAACTCACATGCAAACGATTTCTATAAGAAGCGTGCCGACAAATGACAACCTGTAATTCAAAACAGGTTGCACTGGCGTAAAATTCACAAATATTTCTGATTGACTGATTTCAATTTAAGAAGTTGGTCTCACTCGCACGCTTAGCTCGTCTTTACACAAAAACATTATAATAAGTCTATCGGTCGTACTTACTTGTATAAACGAATTCTACTTATCATCTAGACTAGATTACAGTATAACATAATATACTTTATACAATATAAAATGGCGCAACCTAAAAAGTATTAGTTTACATTATATTTCCATAATTACCTACGTGGCAAGTCATTTGTAAAATACTCCAAACGAAAATTTTAAATTCGTGATAGATAATGTTGAAGTCTTGGGTGCGGGATGGTAATTATAATTTTGACATTTGCTGGCCCGATTGCAGTCTTGAACCTAAAGGGGATCACACATCATAATCTATTAAGTTACAGTAACTATTAATCTCCAATAACATATTATTAAATTGCTAAACGTTATAATTCATCGTTATTTTAACATAATTACATTACATCACTTACAGAAATCTGCAATTTTAACACAAAATTTGGCACACATGTAAAACTTTTAAAACATATTAGCTATAATCGCCACAATGTATGCCGTTGCAAATTTTTCCATTAGTAATCCCGTTACCATTGTGTTTACCGTTAGATATTTTACCATTATAAGCGTCGTAGGTAATGCCACCGTTACCATTAGACATTTCATCAGGATAATAGGTATAGAAGACACTGCAGAAAGCGGAATCATCTCTCGGTAGTTCGTAGCCAACGTGCCTTGCGGCTAGCCAGACGGCACCCATAGCACTTGATACACGAAGAGTAACTAGTTCAAGTTCTGTTTTTACCTGTAATTATGAAACTTATATTGTAAACTTCTAAACAAAATCTTAACTGGACACGGATCTCTTCTACGCGGCGTAAGAGCGGATTGCAGGATACTAAGACCAAATTATCTAACTAACGCTAGTTTCCTCGCACTTATTGATATGTGACTTAGCACGTTGTCGATTTGGTGGTAAGTGACAATGGAGACTTTCATCTCCTCAGCTATTTCAGCATCAAGACATTCAGTAAATTGAAACGCTATTTGTTAAAGGCCCAATAAACCGTGCACCAGACAGGATTTAATTTTTTTTTACCTAGCATCACGTCAGAACACGACTGGGTCATTTAAAATCATATCTAAAAATGAAAACACGTATTTTCATTCACAAACACCTTTACAAAAAAAAAACACATGTGGCTACAAGGGTAAGCAATATGTACAAACGAGGCAGTCAAGTTATTTTCCATACTCACCCTTCTGCTCGCTAACCCCTTCAACATCCCAGGCTTCAATATATCCCAGCTTTTCCACACAGACCCGACGCATACTACCCTCAGCTGTCTAGCTGTGGTCCTCTGTGCTAGAGCAGCTACGTGCGAAGCTAAGCTTACGCCAGCGCATGAGAATAGGTGACGCGACAGAGAATCGCCTTTATACGCAAGGCTGGATAGTTTAGATGTTAAACCTGTAATAAGATAAGATAAGATAAGTTATGACTTTATTGCTGAACTGTGTACATTTACAAATGATAAAGAGAGACACAAGTATGAACTAAATTAACCTTTTGAAATTTTCCAAAACAAAACTTATAATTACAAGACGAATAACTCAATTTATAGTGAACTATCTGAAATCAGTGCCTCGGAGAGCATGTTAAGCCATCGGTCAAGGTTGTCATTTATAACATCTACAACAATCGTCAAAGGTAGTCAAGTCTAATATAATCTGACACCTGGTCAAACCATCTTAGCTACTGGTTTCCTACGGGTTTCGAGATCAGATGGCTGACGCTCACGACTCTAATAGAAATGGCATATTAGATCCAATCAGAATGTAGAAGAAATTATTAAACAAATAAAACTATCTTCAGAAATGGATCACTTGGGGGAAAATAATTATGCAAATATATCCATAAATCACAGAGAAGACGGTGATAAATTATTTAGTAGCTGAAGTAGTAGTGAAACACTTACCCGCGAAATTCGACTTATCAAAATGCTTATAAGCATGTGGCAGTAGATCAACTCTGGTGTCCGCTCCAAAGTGTTCCCTGATCGTTTCCCAGACGCGGTCGGTTGGGTACGGTGATGGCTCAAGTCCGTCTACGTCATCGAACACTGTCTTGACTGCTCTGTGAGCGATCCAGTAAGCTGAAAAGAGAGAATTTGGTCTTAGTTTATAATACAATATCATATCGCTATAATTTACCAAACTGCCTTTTTGGCCGAGTTGTATTAAACATACCCTATGTTTAATAACCGCGAAGTTCCTAGGATATTTTAGTAACAAGTCAAGCAAAGTCGTTGGGCGTCCTATGAACGGCAACGTCTTGCACAAAAATGAGGGTAATATTTACATCTGCCTACACATTTGGGTATTACAGGCGTGACTACCTACTGAATAATAAATAAAGCGCAAGTGCTTTATTCTACCATTAGTTTAATTTTAATACAGAACCGATTCACAAAAATACATACCTACTATAGTCAGCTTTGACTGGCTGCCGTAGCAGGAAAAATGTCTAGGAGGGTAATTGACTAATACACATACCGCTGCCTTCATCACCAAGTAGGAACCCCCATCCACCACAGCCATGTTGTTCACCATCCGGAGTTCGTAATAGGGCGTTGGACCCAGTACCTGTAACGAAACAAACAATTATTTTAATATAATTCTACTATTTAAATAAATATCCATTTCTGAATTACTGCACTGATATGGATAATTAGATTGTATAATTGTTATGGTTAAAAAATAACTTGTAAGATATTCTACTTTAGTTTTTGCTCCAGCTCCGTACTAGTGATGTACACCTTATATGTGCGGAGCTGAGGAAAGCAGCTGGTTTTCAATAATCCCATAACAGCATATCCCACAACCCTACCTTACAATTTTACATATTTTAAGGGTATAAAAATATGCAACACACTCTTTTGATCCATGCATAAAAATCATTTATAATCAGTGTTTACTATTTCACATTATTATTTTTAAAACTTGTGTTTTTTGTGAATAAATAATAATATAATTATGGTAATAACTGGTTAGTTACACATGTTATTCGTTACTCATAGCTGTTAATGAATACTGCTAAACGTTATTATTCCTATGCCACTTCTGATACCTACGTTACAATGTTTTATCTGCTAAAAATGAAATGGTTTATTATCAGTAGCATTGAATATTGACTTAAACTTGTTTAAATAATAATTACAAAACGATAAAGGGGGCGTGTGCGAAACCTGTTTAATTTGCAAAGTTATCTTTTTTCATGGTGAATAAATTCCCTAACATCATTGTTAGTCTAGATATAATAATGTTAAGTGAATGGGTATACTGGGAGAGCGCGTTCCATCACCACTAAATTGCTTACTAGTTAACGATGTGGTCGCAGGTTTATTTATGAACAAAAAATAAATAGGTACTACCCAACTTTTGGTTGGGGGTTAAACTGTTGGAAAGTTGAAACGGTTGCTGACATAAACTGCATAAAACATACATAACGTCACGCCTACCCGAAGGTGTAGGTAGAGGTGAATCTCACACATTTTTCGATTTATTTAGGTCCTATTCGTAATAGGAGGCGAGCCTACTGCCATTCATCGGGACAATTCCAAAATTCGAGCTGTAACCAAGATACTCTTAAGTATATTAGAAGTATCTTCGCTCGACTCAGGAATCGAATCCAGAAAGAACACGCTTACCAGTGCATAAAATGATGCAATTAATGCAAACAAATGATATCATTACGAGGAAATGAAGGTCAAAGAATATGGAACAATCCAGTGACACTCCCCGATAACCTCCCACCTTGATGTAAACATCTTGTCAACAAAACAAGGTTTCATACCTAACCTTGGAGGATTGCACCATTTTCGCAATGGTTAGTTTTGATAATTACTTACTAGTTTTACCAACTAGCAGACTCCTTAGAAATAACACGGGAAGTGTTATACGCAAGCTCTAGTACAAAATTGTTGCTGTCAGTTTTTGGGGGAGGCGAGGTAACCAAGTATAGCACACTTTTAAATGCTCACTCTACAGGCGAACATGCTATCTCCTAACTCCTAAGCTACTGAGGCCATTGAGATATATACTACTAGAGTCATTGAGTAGACTATAAATAATAAAATAAAAAATAAAATAAAACATTTATTTCGGACCGGAATCCATAGTGTTATAATAAATCATTGACTGAAATGAATAATAATCTGTCTATTCACAATTTTTTTTTATTCTTTAATAGGCTTGTGCTTGTGTGTTTTATGCTTTAACTCCATAAAAAAAAACGTTATCAAACTTACATCACAAAATTAATATTCACAAACAAACACACATTAATGGAATAATAATAATAATAACAATAAAATAATTACAATTACAATTAATAAGTTTAATAAAGATCAAAATTTGTGTAAACAGACAATCAATTGTAGCAGGTAAGTACTTAATTTATTTACAATTAACTTTTTATATTTGGGTAGCGTATTGTTGAAGATGTCTCCGTCTTTCGATTTAATTACATAATATGGAATTGTACTGCAGAGACAACCTAGCGAATGGCGAGTGTTTACCTAAGTTTGTTCAATGTCGAGGCACATTGAGATAGGAGCATGACCAAAGATCATCAAAATCCACCATTCCGGGCGGTTGGTTGCTCTTGTATAACGTTACGTAACGTCTAAATGGAAGCGGCATTTCGCGCGACTTCAAAATGCGGTGGGTTACTGTAAGTTTCATTATGCCTGTGTGTATACTTCATATCAATGGCACAGGATTAGCAAGCGTTATAGTATGTTAATTTGTAGCTGGGCCGCTCGCCTAATATAAGTCGTGCCACTGCATATTGTCCGACCACAAGCTGCTTCCTTTTTTTGACTAGGTTCTTCAAGGATTTTGAACAAGCTAGTCAAAATTTGGGAGTAAGATCCCAAGATCCTCCATACCCTAACTTTTGACGATTACAATTTCATACAATACTAGCGGACCCGGCAGACGTCGTTCTGCCCGGTAAAGCAGTGCCATCTACCGGGTCTCAGACCTACCGAATATAACCAATAATAAATAATAGGTATCTAACCCGGTTTTCGGCACTTCTTCGCTACCTACATTTTTTTAATTTATTTTTCTCTGTGTAAGAACCAGCCTCGTACTTAAAGTAATATTTAAAAAAAAGAATTAGCGAAATCGGTCCAGCCGTTCACGTTTGATGTCGTGACAACGGAAAACGGGTTTCATTTTTATATATATAGACTAGCTGCCCCAGCGAACTTCGTACCGCCAGCGGACAAAATTGTGAATCTAAACCATTCCCAGATCCCCTTGAACACACACAAAAAATTTCATCAAAATCGGTCCAGTCGTTTGAGAGAAGTTCAGTGACATACACACTCACAGAAGAATTATATATATAAAGATTGTACAAAGTGGCGAGTAGTACGTATCTAGGGTGTGTGTACTAGTCGTTGGGCTTTTTTTAAACCCTTTACAGGTCCCTGGGAATCCCTGCCCGACTCACGAGAAAATATTCCCCTCAATCCGGAGTCGGGTTGCCCCGACCACGGTAGCCGACCACACACAGATAAAATAGCGGGCTCTGAGAACTCGTTGATCTACAACCAGAACGACCATTGCACAATTGCGCATTGCATTGCTTAATAATTGTAGGCACTTCTCTTCGGGGCATATCCATCCATAAGCTAGTTTGAATTTTAAAATAATATACCTATAAGTTAACAGGATGCTTTCTTCTTTTAATTATGGCCTCTGCAGAAATTATTCCGCAATTTTGCCAATTTCAAGGTTAAATAAGTATACAAGCTTAAATTGTAACAATAGATTTGACATTATAAAAAAATTGAATGACATATTTATTTCGTTCATTCATTGCTATTTCTAAATCGATTCTAATAAAGATTGACGTTTTTATTGCTATTAAATGAATAGATACCTACCTATTTAACCTATTCTGTTTAAACTGGGACGACTCCTGACCAGATAAATTAAAAATATTACCAAATAATAAAACAATAGTTTCCCACCACTTTTTTTGAGCAGTCAGTTATAACAAGTATCTTGTGCTTCGTAATATATTTTTCATTTAGCTTTCAAGTTTCGTTTTTATGTGCGATAAAATTTGCTATAGTAATGCTAGGGATATACTACCGTGATATGCTAACACTTATCACCTTAATTGAAACTTAGGGTGTAGCCACGATATATGGCCATAATTTTAATATGGCAACCAATGTGGCATAGGCTTGTAGCCTGCTCTACTTGCCATACGTATCCAGATTTGGAAAACAAGCGAAACCTAAATGTTAGTACCGTGAAGTTAGTAACATGTCGGTGATTTCCCCAACCATAGACAACAGTAGGGATGGCCATGTTCGGATACATATCGAATGCTAGACAGAAAAGTGATCGTAATCGTTTTTTTGAAATAAAAACCGATAATTATCGGTTCCTATAAAAACCGTTTTTTTTAGGTTTTTACAAAACCGGTTTACATCACTAGTGGCCACACCTAGCTTTATTTAGTGTGCAATAAGAGTTCGACACAAGCGTACACGCACACACGTGTCGACGGAGTAGTGGACAAACGAAAAGGCACTCGAGTTTCTAAAAGATTTGTAGTTAGGACAATCCTTATGGGATTCCCAACAGAAGAATCATAACTATTCTTAAATGTAAAAGATTCATAAAATAATAAGCGAGACTCATAAAACACAACACCACCGCAGCTTCTATTTCCATCTCTTCGTTTAGTTAGGGGCATATCTAGGGTAAACTCTAGTGTGACTACAACACTTCACGAGGTAATTATGGCAGTAATTTAATGCCATAGTTATTGCGGTTAGCGGGCAGTAGACGGTAAGGTAGTGTAGTGTGACCGGACCGTGACATAAGCGGCAAATGACAGCCAAACAGGGCGTAGTACTTGAGAGGGTTGCGCATGGGCAATATGTAATTATTATGTCCGACATACTCGTACCTAGCTAAGCTAAGAACTATCTCGAATGTACAACAGAAACCTTCCAAGTTGAGCGTGGTTTGAGTTATTGTTAAAATATTGAAGTCGGTGCGTATTTTTTGTAAAGCTATTTTAAATTAAAAATACGAACCGACTACAGTGTTTTAACAATAACTCAGAACTAGCTTAACCGATTTTGATAAAATTTGAAAGGGACCACCTGGAAAGTATACCCTTTGAAACAAAAAAGAATTGTCAAATTTGATACATAATTGGGAGTCACAACAGTAACCTGCAAATTGTTGCTGCAGACGAGCGTTCGTCTGTGTTGAGGCACTTTGCAGAGGTGATGGCCAAATATGCCATATGAAAATGTGCCTTATTTTCTGTGTGTCTATCCCTGACAGAGTGTCTCTGCACGCAGGTCTTTTAATTTTTAAATCACACCTTTTGTTTGTTTTTATAATTACTAACAATAGTTTTGTAAGTTAATGTTACTAACCCATGAATCATTGTTATCTGAATAAATGAAATTTTGAATTTGAATTCGAATAATTGGCGGGATTATGGAGTAACATCTTCATCACAAAATTTCCTAGTTATTGAAGTCGGTTGAAACAGATCGAAACTGTTAGCGGTTCTTAGCTAGGGTGGGGATCCTTATAAAGTTTCCATTGTTGAGGTTATACTACAGCGCAGTCAAGGTCGATGAACATGTTATTCGCCAGCCACTGTACTGATGCATCAAACAACTTAAAGACATTGATGCTTAAAATGTGTGTCAGGGTTTTTAAAACAGCTTCCGTAATATCTAGTAATTAAGTACATAATATAATAATAGTTGTAAATTTTGTTAAACAGTTTTACTTACACACAAATTCACACAATTAATATTTGGGTGCACGGAAGTGTAACTGCCAAGTCAAACATACAAAGCAGCCGAACAAAGTATGTGCGCGTTACTTTTTAAATATCCAGATGTTTTTAGTATCATAAATTAAAAAAAATTGGTTGCCTGTAAATTCGGTATACGGGCGAAAGTTTTACGTGACAACGACTTTGAGTGGTAAAATAATTTTAATGTGAATATTCATTCGTATAGTAGAAAGAAGGATGAAACATAGTTGAGTGGGAGAGAGACGCAAGGCATTCGGCGGGCCTCTCTCTCGTTCGGTGACTCATCGCAACGTTACCGAGCGTTACACTTTTTCATAAGTGCCTCCCAGCCGCAACCTAATTTAAGACGTTGTCACGTCAATAGGTAAAAAGAAATACTCGTATTATAAAAGAGCGTCACGCCTGTATTGCCCGAAAGTGTAGACAGATGTAAATATCACCCAATTTTCACCGGCTATGTTTAGGTCCCATACGTAAAAACGGGCCTATTGCCGTTCATCGGCTTCGAGCTGCCATTACGATTCTCTATGTATATTAGAAAACAAATTTTAATCGACTCGGAAATTGAATTGGAATTAATTACCACTGTGCCACAGTTAAAATACCTTTGGGCTTTTAAGTATGTTTCGATTTGTTCCTTTTTTTTTAAATTTTTTTACTTTAATTTAAAACATTTTATTATAAAATCGGTACTAAGGACCAAAACTAGAATGAAATGTATGTAAAACATTCTATAAAACATAAACGGTTACATTTAAGAAAACAATGAAAGCACCTAATTTTATTAAGTATAAAAAGTACACAAAATTTGTCCTACAGAACCCAATATGTAAATAAGCAGAATAAATTAATTTCAAGTTAAAATAAACTAGTTTTATATTTGTTAATGACATTTACTAAAAGAATGTTGATGAAAAACGAATTTGATACTTAACGTACAACCAGTTTGATTGTAAATTGTGGCATCAAATGTGATAACATTAAATTTTTGTTTATTTTGAATAAGTACCGACTGCAACAGGTATTTAAAATTTCTTACTAATATTATAAATACGAAAATTTGAATGGATGTGCGGATGTGTGGATATTTGTTATAGGCCCAAACTCTTTCAACTCGTAAGATAGTTGAGAGAAGACCCATGCCCAGGAGTTTGACACTAAAAAAATTTGAAGTGATATATTTTCATGGAAAACTAGTAGGTTAGATCCAGATAAAATGTTGCTTTAGGAATTTTATGCCACCAAAGGCGAAGTAGCGGGCGGAAGCTAGTGATTAAGAAGACTGGCTACTCTATATACTCTGTCTTTCTGTTGTTACATTGTAATAATTGTGATAATCTTTTGGTTGAAAACATAAATAACATTCTTAAATTACTTACCAGCAATCAAAACCATTCCTCCGTTAGGTGCTCCTGTAAATAGGGACCCCGCTGTATCTGAAGCTACATAAATTGCTCTTGCGCATGCACTGTCTTTTTCCTTTACACGGCGCGCTAACTCCGCGTTACTGCTGTCTTGCTCACAGCCAGACAACGTGAGTCCCTATAGAAGAGCAAATTAATAGACTTGGGTTGTTAAAGAATGATTGGATGATTGTAATTCATCAAGTGGCTCGTTGTTGTCGTTATTGATGGCATGTTTCTGTAATTATGTATATGATGTCTATTTCAAGAATAAATAAATTGCTTTATGCCTTTGCCGAGCAACAACTTGGTCAGAGGACAAAGTAATAATCTAGAATATAAAATAAGTATGATTACAATTTAAAACAACATTTAGCAACAGAAAATTTCTTAAATTTGCAATGCCAACTTGAAATATTTGCTGAAACTTATTTACAAGAGAAGCGTTCAGACTTTTACCAAATGACAATCTTTTTCACCACCAGAGAATCCGAGATGAAGATTTTGGATTATTCTTACCAAGGAATCCAAGGATCTATCTCTAGGGATGCCGGCGTCACTCTTAGCTTCGTGCAGCATTGATATAATCCTGTTCGCACATTCGTCGATACCAAGCGTCCAGTGGTTGGTTCCAAGCCCTTTGGCTTTGCCGACCACTCTGCCTGTCTCGTCGCATATTACGAGATTGGAGTGCGTCGCTCCGCTGTGAAATAACACCATTTTTATCATTCATATTAGTCAACCTAAAGGCTCATTTTCAAAAAAAGGTTTACATTTGGCATTATACATTTTACATAACAGTAGTGAAGAATTGTTACTATGTATTACATCATCATTATGAGCTTATTTAAATCACATAAGCCACTGAGTACGTTACACAGCTTTTCTAATTCAGCTCATGTCAGCCACTAGGATGTCACTCCAACTAGACTGAGGATATTTCACGCTACGTTTGCCAATATGAAGTCTCAATAATTCTAGTATGTATACCTATTTAAAAAAAACTGCTTATACCTGGTTTTGGAAAAAGGTAGTTGGTGGAAGGTAAAAGGTAGAAGATAAAGTAAATAAAGATAAAGTGGAAATAGAACAAACGTAATGCGTGGACTACAAGACTGACCCTATAGAATTAGGACCCTAAATTTATTTTCTGTTCATGGCATGCTTACCAAAATGGCGCGTTTGAATTTCAAACGCAATGACCCATAACCAAACGAGGGCATAATTAATATACATCTGGCACTGAATTAGTCAACAGTTATTATGATTCGTGAAAAAAGAGGAGTAGGTACAGAAGTTATTTGCCGAAATCTGCGTCAAACAAACCACTTCACTATATCTACAATATTATCTATAATAGCTGCTGATAATTTAGTGGATTGTAGTAATTGCGTTTTGTCAATAAGTGTCAACATTTTGCTCGGCTTTTGCGCCTTAATTAAACAATCCTTAATTTATTTAGTAACCACAATATTCTCGGACGTAATATTAACAATACCTATAGGTAATTTTTTCAGTACATTAAAATTAGTCATTTCAAGTTTCAATACAATGTTGCATGTTAAACACAGTTAGATCACTAGCTGTGTTTGACAATCACAAGCTGTATAATGTATCACTGCACTATCAAGTACAGTGATATATTTGAGATGTGTATTGGTAACGTATATAGGGAATGGAAAGAAGTTATGGCTTGACATTTAAACAAATGGATGGATATCAAAGATACGGTCACATGACTAGTCAAGAATAGAAAGGACATCTCAAATGTGGCCACTAACGCCTGTTAGAGCAGGGCCGCAGAAGAATTGATTACTGAAATGGTTTAGTAGAGTTCCAGAAAAATATTACCAAGTTTCTCAAGTAACAATTCATTACTATTTTAAATACGAATTAGCGTCGCGCTTCGTCACAATAAAATGTGGGCGTTGTCATTGTCAAGGATGCAATAATCCGTTATCATATTTTGATAGTTTCACGTCCATTTAAGCATTTAGGTAATTAGTTTGTTGTATCTAATAGATTTTCTTCTTCTTTGTCGTTCCGCTCTTGTCAGTGGTCGTGGTCACATTGAGTCATCCACATTGGTTATAGAAGTGGACACTGCTCTTCGCACGATCTCCCGCCATCTGTGCCTATTGGTAGATTGTCTGGCACAATCATGTAAACTGTTTTTAGTACGTTATTAAATGTATTAGTCACTATTTTGGCTTATAGGGAAAAACATACATAATTTGAAATAAGTACGTCCCAACCTAATCTTATCGGTCGATTGTTAATAGTGTCGTTACACAATTTATGAAGGCCAAGTTCAAGAAAAATATTATCACCAGACATAAAACCTACGTATTTTTCGTTATACAATGCATACTTTACTTATCTAATTTTTAGGTACCTACCTGTTAATGATAATTATAAATGTAAAAATTAAGAAACAACTTTCATTAAAAAAAACTAAAAGCACGTTATATCCCAGTGCTTCAATATAAAGCAAGTGAGTGATGAATTTAGGTACCTACCCGTTTATTTTAAGCGTTTCTGTGCTTCCTATTGCCATCTATGATTCCGGCTATATGGCACAGCCTGAGGTGGCTAATGCATAGTCACCGTAGAGATTCATTCTGCTTAAATTCAGCGTACTTGTGTAGTACCCTGAATTTAAGTAGAATGAATCTTCAAGAAGTGATTTATTTTGGCTTTCAAGAATTGACTTACAAAGTCTTAGAGATCTAAACCAACACTCTATATTTGTTTATATTTCTAAAAGGCATTAAGGTATTACGTGCCGATATTACCCATTAACCTAAAGGTGATCAACTATTTTATTTTAGTTTCCAGGATTGGTTCTATATCCTTCTCTGCTTAATCTGTCATGTTAGATCAGAATCTTTCGTTTATTCATCTTCAATATAAACTTTTAACAGTAGGTATTTCAATTTAGGACAAATATGCTAATTAGCTATAGATGAAATTTATAAAGCCTAAGATATAGGTAACTTCTGTTATCATGTGTGGAGTATACTGAAACATGTGATACAAACAATGACGCATTGGTTCAATACACCCACATTGTTAGGCTTTCTATGCACGTAAGTACTCGTTCGATGTGGAGATATGGCTTGTGTTTGAATAGTTTTTACTTTTATGTGCCTGTGCCTTTCACTCCAATAGTCTATACTGTCTATAGCTAATATTATACAGTTAGTTTCTTAGTTATTTTACCTTTGACAGCTGCCGTTAGTTATATTGGCTATTTAACGTTTTTCGTGCTTATCTTTCAGGTCAGGTAACATTATTAGCCACAGCAGTGGTTACAAAATTAGTTTTGTCTACGCACTTCTCCGAAAAAGACTTAAAATTATTGTACCTCATATTGCAGAAGTGGTAAATAATAACCGGCCAATTAATACAGCTAACTCATCTCATTAGCCTGTATGTCAGTAAAATACAGCAAAATTGGGATTAAATAATAACGTTATCCTTCCTTTTAATGCTACAAAGGTAAACAAACATCGATATTCAATACCTGATATGTAAACAGGACTGATAACGCAGTATTAAAACATACAATAAATTGATTGCGTTTCTTATCTAGCAATCATGCGGGCTAGGAACTAATTCAGGGAAAGAACCTCAATAACTTTGCGCTGAAGGATGCACTGCTATGAGTCACAGATCAATTAAATAATTCCCCTGAACTAAATAAAGCATAATACTCGTAAATAATAACAAAGTCACAAACATAGATAACAAAAGCATTAAATAGATACTTCAATCAGCTATTTCATTATTCGCTAGAAATTACAAGAGAAACAAAAGGATTTACAAGGAAAGGAGGTACTTCCTCAAATGCAACTCTTCACAACCGATTTAATTAACCTCCAACAAATAAAGGGATGCTACAGGTCTGACAATGTTGTACTTGTGTGTTCGTGTACAAGTGTAATATCTCATAGCGCCTAAACGCATGGATCGATTTTGATGTGATTTTTTGTTCATAAGCAGAAAGAAAGGTGATTAAGATAAAGTGGTTTTTGAAAATGAATTGGAATTTGTAGCTAAAGCCTCCGTTTTGTTCGCCAGTTCCTCATAATTTATTTATTTACAATAAATGAATTCATATGCACCAAATATGGGTATTCAATGCTGACATACACAGTATTTAGGGAGGAAAATGATTTAGAATAATAAAAAGTTTAACAAATAATATCGAGAGATTATAATATAACTTCTATTCATTGATTCTGACAGTGCTTAAAAATATACAAAGATTGAATTGTACATACACCTGACATTTTAAACATTTAATAAAAGTTAACGTAATAAATTCGAGTCGAGGTCGCCTACAAAAGGGTATTGAATAACTCAAATTCCTCTACAATACTTGTAAAAAATCACTGTATGACAAGTGATTACAGTTTAATTTAGCTTGGTATTGTTATGACGGTGTGGCAGATAAGCCGATCGAATGCCGCTCGCCGATTGGTGATAAAATTACGAGTGAGAATGTTGACATGCGTAAAAGTATTGTTTATTTTTTTGGCAGCATTTGTTTAAATATGGAACTTGGCTTTTTTTCGTCATTTCTATTTTTTAATATTGTACATTACTTGTTTTACTTAAAAAAAAATTGTTTTAATAAAAATGATTATTTAGTAACCACTTAAATAATACCATTTTATTTGATTATAACTACGCACAGACAAACGACAAAAATATTTATATTAACCAATGACATTTGGCGGTCTGATAAATTCGTCAGAAATTAATTATATTATGTAAAACCAGACGATATAATTATGTTAATTATAATATTTATACTCAATTAGCTGTTACAAAATCTAAGAATGCTATTCTCAAGGTAAGCCTTTCCACTTTCAATACGTTTGCAGTATAGCTCGCACGAAAATATAAATAATGATTTCTCACCCTTCTACGCCACCGAAAAACATTTTGTTATCACTAACAGGTAATAGGCTCACTCAGAAATACAATATTATGGCGTGAAATACACTAATTAACTGATAAAAATTAATAATTTAACGTTTTCTCGAAGATAAGACTCGTTAAAATCAGTGCAAACACCACATCCTTCTTTCGCGAAAGCGGGCGCAAAACTGAATGATAGAGCGAATGGAAGATTGTAGTGGCATTGACCGCTCCGCTGTCTGAATGACAAATGTCAAATCAAAATCAACTGTTGTTTAGAGATGTGTTCACCCACATTTCTTTAATAACAGTTGTTCTAACGTTATTTAACTGTACATTTAGCTATCTACGAATAATTTCCGAATTATTACCTCATGTTCGATTAGGTAGGGGTAACTATACATGGACTTTAGTTATCGGTAGGCGGACTTAGGCTCTGGCCACAACGAAGGTATTTGAAATATTGCTGCTTAAACTGATAAAGTTTAAATACAAAAAAATCGAATAAGTGTCTCAGGCTAAGGCGCATAATAGTCAAACTATATCTCACCTCTATTTATGTACAATTTAGGTTTTATTATTGACATTTTTTCTTCGAATTGTAATTATGTTTTAATTCTTAATTTATTTGACATCAATATTATTGTTATTTTATCAATTAAAATTGCGCTTTATTATAATTGCATGCCCATGTAACGGCAAAATATGGAGATCAGTATTATAAATGTAAACACCATTAATGTAAATACCCATGTTTGCAATGAAATAAATGAATTATGAATTAGGTACTACTATTCGTACCCGGCTGATTGCTGCACTGTGAGCACGGACGGTTATTTAATATTTAAGATCGATTCTCTAATACAGTTTACAATCTATATAATTTGTATTACCTGTTATTGTATTAATATTTTGTATTAATAATATATTTTTTGTAAGAGAAAGCTTTTCGATAAAATTTACCACCCTTTGAGATTTGCCCTTCTTAGGCTTTAGTCTTAACAGTATATTGGTAAAAGCAGCAATGGTTAGCGGTGCAATAAGAAAAAAATAAACAACAAATTAGGTAACATCTCGTATATTCATTAAATTAATGTTGATTATCATTCACACATAAACATACAGTTTTTCTCTAACAAATAGGTATTATCTAAAACATCGAATGAGTAATATTAAATGAGGAACGTTGAGATCTTTATTTATATTGACTATTGAGATACCCGTAACCTTTATTTGGTTAGAATAAATAATCTAGATTTGTATTGAAGTAGGTAGATGTAAGTAAACTCTAGTTAAAGCAAATAAATAGGTTCCACACCAAAATATTAGCATTTATTATTCCGCCTGTGTACCAATAAATTTGAGCTCTGCAATTATTTAGAATAGATTTTTTACAAATAGGTGCTGTCAGACACTAATGGTGTTCATCAACTTCTAATAAACTAAAATATTTTAAATAAAACTAGTATTGTACTGTAGTTAATGAGACGTTGATTTTCTCTACTATCAAAGAGTCAGGTTAAATGGTAACCTATACGTCAAAAGACACTGGTTTTACAGGGATTCAAAAAGGATTAGGATAGGGCAGATCTTAGTTTTTATAGTCAGAAAATATGAAATAGTAAGTATTTCATTAAAATGTAACGGTAGGTAAGCAATAAATAGGGATAAGGGATTCGTTATTATAGGATAGGTATATACATGAATTTATGAATAGGTAGGTAATACAATCACACTGGTTATAATGTATTTGATGAATTCCTAGTAACTAAATTTATAGCTTTAATAAGATATCTACTATTTCTCATTTAATTCAACGAGTTATGTAGATATTAATAATATCTATTATATTTTTACATAAGGTACAGTAATAAAATTCTAACAGTCTTTTGTATAAATAAATTCACTTTTTAACACTCACTGAAATACACACATCTAATTCTTAACGGGTTTTATATTTTTCTTTGCATTTTCACTTTCATAGCAATAATAATAATGACACACAAATAAGGTACATTGACAGTTACATAATACCTAATATCTTAGAGTAGGACGAGCTTAACAACAATTTTATTCACATTTAAAATGTTTATAAAAACTGTTAAACGTTATTTATAATTGTTAAATAATATTATGCTTATTTGCTAAACACATGCGACGGTCGATTGAAACTGGGGGGTTTGCCGCCGCATAGCCAAACGTCACCTACAACAAAAATGTCATAATTAATAAAGCCACAGAGACTTCTATTTTCCTTTTACCTAGTTACCTAGATCACATCTGTGTTACTCAAAGGAGGATATCAAATCCATAGAGTACTTGCTGAATATAGAGGTCACTGTCATTATAGCAATCCACTGATGGACATATTATGTTTCTTGTAATAAAGGCTATTTTATCATATCTTGTCATATCCGGCAGCTGTTTGCGACATAGAATCGTTGCTAGACTTACTGGAGGGCGTTTTTTTACTGTACCAAGTGGGAGACAAGTAGTTTTTATACCACTCAAAAACTCACACCAGTGACAACCTACAGGTTTTTCAACATAATATTCAGCCTAATGTCATTTCAGTTGCGTTACTACAATCAGCTATTAGCAGTTATTTTACCAAAATAACTTATAAAAACTGTTATTAGGTACCTATCCGCAGCAGTAGTTGTAATCACAGCGCTATGGCCGTTGACGTCATTCTCCTCGAGCGAATGCGAGTGTGTCGGTCGTTGGTTTTGCCGGCGGGAACCATCAGCATCCGACTCACGCCGAGGACCACCACTGCCGCAGAAGCATTTGCAAATAATACGCTTGAATGCGAACCTGAAGAAATAAAAAAAACATTTTAAATGGGTACGAGGTATTACAACTTAAACGTTGGTAGGTATGTAGTTTTGGAACATTCTTCACGATTAGACTAGGTACAGTTGGGTCAAACTGAATTTTCGGGGCTTTTTAGTAGCTGCACGAGCAGCGGTGGCGCAGCGGTACAGGCATCGCCTTAGAAATATAAGGTCGCGGGTTCGAATCCTGGTAGTGCTACATCTTTGTGTGAATAGTTCCATCTCCGCTGCTCAATATTGGTGAAGGAAAACATCGTGAGGAAACCGGAATGTCAAAGAACTAATCATTCGAGGACATGTGACATCCACCAACCCGCAATTGACCAGCGTGTGTGGATTAAGGCCTAAACTCTCTCAACTCATAAGATAGTTTAGAGAGGACCTGTGCCCAGCTGTGGGACACTAAAATGGGTTGAAGTGAATTTCCAACACGCCACGCTAGAAAAAATATATATCAGAAGTTGTATGCAGAAGGCGGCCCGTGCGGCGAATTTAATGCTCATACATTGTACAAAGTAAGTATTAAAAAATTGGTTGCCAGTAAAGTCGGTATACGGGCGAAAGTTTTACGTGACAACGACTTTGAGTGGTAAAATAATTTTAATGTGAATATTCATTCGTATAGTAGGAAGAAGGATGAAATAATAGTAACAATTTAAAACATTTATTTATACAAAGAATTATATTTAAAACATTAATTTATACAAAGAATCTCGCTCTTAGGCGGGCTAACTGTGCTCGAGTGGAAGGGACGCGTGCCTTTCACTTTTTATGTCTGTCTCTCTCGCTCTTAGGCGGGCTAACCATGCCCGAGTGGAAGGGACGCGTGCCTCTCACTCGCTCTCATTGTGAGCGCATAACGTGAGCGGAGCGTAACGCAGTTTCTTGAAGTGTCACCCGGCAAACCAATTTATAAGACGTTGTCACGTCAAAACAAATTTACTCACCTAAAGTCTTTCGAAAACAATGCATAAATAAGTGGATTAATCGCAGAATTGCAGTATCCGAGCCAGAACAGCACAGAGAATACAATGGGCGTTACGCATTCCCCACAAAACGCGCGTACCACGTACACACTGAAGAACGGTAGCCAGCAGAACACGAACCCTCCTACTATTATACCGAGGGTTTTAGCGGCTTTCGTCTCCATCCTGAAGCGTTTTACCTAAAAAAAATACAATATTATTGATACTGCTGAATTTACTGCAGTTTCTGTTATGGTACCAATCTAAGCTGACCATCCAGGTACGCTAGATATTTAATAGGGCATAAGTCTGCAACACACAGCTAAGAGCACTCCCATCCCACTCTTAGAGTTTGGTGGGACGAAGGGAACGGGTAATATATAAACCATAGGACCGAGGCGCCCCTCGATCCCTTAAAAAACTGGAGTGTCCGGCAACGTCCTGATATTCGTCCCCGCATAGGGAGCCCTCATGGCAGTTGCCACAGTACTTGACCGGTTCGACCGTCCTCGGACGGCTCCCCGAAAAAGTCCGGTGAACTAATAGAGGCCCTTCGGGCCGATTGACTTAGGTCATCAGTAAAAAAAAAACTCTCCGGGGCACAAAGAAAGAAAGATATCACACTACCAACTTCCTGAATAAACGCTGTTGAGAAATTGAAAAAGTCCCAACATTTTCAAATTGGATATATTCAACATTCGGTCGAAATTATTAGATACATTAAATTTATTATAACGTTATTACACAGTTTATGCATGTTTATTATTTCTTTAAAGTTTTTTCTTTTCATGTGTTTTTTTTATCATTTACAATTAAGTACTTGGCTTGTGAATGTGTTTTAATTTTATTTTAATTTTTATTGTAAATATGTTAATCTTAAATCCAATGAGTGGTAATTTAAACCTTAAATGTTGGTATTTAAATTATTTCATTGTGTCATAATTTTAAGAGATATAACTATGTACGTAGGTTTTAATTCGTAAATAATAATTTTATGACTCATTGTTTTTACGTTCAGGTTAATGATTTATTTCAATTTAAATAAAACAAAATACAACTTAAATAAAATTAATTTCTTACTTAAAAACTTGAAGGTGTCATAGAATTAGTTAATTAATATTATTATTAATTACTATTACTTAATTTGGTCCCATCTGATATGTAAAATTGTTTATAATTATTTATTTTTGTGTAAAAATATAATTAATATAAGTATAAGAATCTAATATTTCTTTATTTTATAATCAAGTACATATTAATTTATTGTATTGTAAAATGTGAATGCTGTGCATATAATAAGCATAAGCCCAAGTCATTGTCTAGTTAATTGTAATGTAAGTAAATGTTTATACCTACTGTTTGCATGCATTATATAAATAAACTTTTAGTCCGGCGGCGTGAGATTTGAATCCAAAACATGGATCTGGATTGCTAGCAAGGCAGTCAATCAAGATAAAGTACCTGCGCCTTAATATTCCTCTTCCCCATCCTCCTCGTAGTTCTTGGCTTATCATCATTATACTCGTCATACAGCGGTCCCGGAGTCAGATGATGCGACGGCCGGACTCTCAACCTGCTCTCAGTAAGTTCTCTACCATCTCTCTCATAATGCACGGCGTATAATGATGGACTTGGGGACCTGCTGGATGACCTGGAGTTCTCGTGTGGACAGATTTGCTCTGATGATGGATAGGATACGGAGATCTTGACCTTTTCGTGAGCACGCCGGGCGCTTGAGTGCCTGGAAAAATTGGACAAGTCGGATAAAGTTTGAAGTGATAACTCCGTACAGACATTTAGTTGAAAAGACTTACGGTCTTTTTCATAAAAATCTTGGAAGACTGTTTAGTTAAAATTAGGGATTTGTCTCTTTCTTACTAGTATAAATGTCAAGATGACAAAGACAAACGAATTATAATTAAATCTAATATATAAAATTCTCGTGTCACAGTTTTCGTTGCCATACTCCTCCGAAACGGCTTGACCGATTCTAATGAATTTTTTTATGCATATTCAGTAGGTCTGAGAATCGGCTACTATCTATTTTTCATACCCCTAAGTGAAAATTTTGTTTTTAAATAAATACGCGGTACGAAGTTCGCTGGGGCAGCTAGTTTTTTCTATAAATGAGTTTATTTATAAGACATTTATGAATACGGGTGCTAATTTTGTCCTTCTTTGGAAAGGAGGTCATCAATTTGATTTTCTATAAGTTTTATGAATTGCACAAAATTTGCGCAATTTGTGCAGGTTTTAATAGTCTGCTTCTGAAGCCAGGATGAAGCCCACGAATTTGTAGTTCTAATTCCTGGTTTTTAGTGCTGGTATTTTGTGTCTTACAAGAAAGAAGATGAAAAAGAACTTACTGCGACTACTACATATTTTTATCAGGTAAAATTGACCAAATAGGTTATTTACCTTCTTAACCTCTCTGGAGAAGCGCTGAGTGAGGTACTAGTGGAATGATTGGAAGCCGTTGATAGAGGAGACCCGTGGGGTCGTGCAGATCCCCGACCACGATGTATCCGAAGTGTAAGGCGGTTATCGTCAAAACGACTGCCTAAGCCTTTACCTGGAAAAATATAGTGTGATAATTATTACAAAGACAGCTTATCCACCAGGAATTAGGTACATTTTTTTATTGGGGCTTAACTTAACAGCGTTTTCCCGCCTCTGCTATTTCTGTAAGTCAGAATCAACAACGCCGTGAAGAGACTCGGGAATTTCATTTGGCCTAGTCCCGGAACACCTAAAACTGTCTTAAAGGATCCCACACGAATTTAATCAGAAATATCATAGGAGGATTGGAAAGTAAGATTGTCCACTTCTCTCCAGGCAAAGCGGGTGACAGGACATAAAAAAGGAGAGGTTTATATTACCTCATCAAAATGGATTTAGCACCACGGATAATGTAATCTAAGGGGGCCTATTCGACATGGTTCCAGTTGTAATAAGGTATCTTCTATTAATTCAGTCAGATACTTGGTCTGGTCTAAAGAACCTTGCTCGTAATTGCACTCACTTCAACCTTTTTTAGTATCCCACTGCTGGGCACGGGTCTTCTCTCAACTATCTTATGAGTTGAACGAGTTTAGGCCTTAATCCACACAAGCTGGACAAGTGCGGGTTGGTGGATGTCACATCTCCTTGAATGATATTAGTTCTTAGATATGCCGGTTTCCTCACGATGTTTTCCTTCACCGATGTTGAGCAGCGGAGATGAAACAATTCACACAAAGATGTGTGGGCATGACCAGGATTCGAAACCGCGACCTTATTTTTGTGAGGCGAGGCCCGTAGGTACTGCGTCACCGCTGCTCCCTCGTAGTTTCACTGACTTAATCGAATTAGTTGGATATGAATTTTGTTGTTAGCATAAAGGTTCTTATTTAGATTCTTTGTATTTTAGAAATACTATTTATGATTTTTCACCCCACGTCATAATACCACTTCCGGAAGTAAAGTAGATAATTATGTGTGACTTGTGTGGTAATATTAAGCATTATGTTTCTCGACTTGCTACTCATGCCCACCGCTTGCTAAATTGCCGGTTTTTAGGCATTAGGGTTAAGCTGTTTGTGGTGGACATAGGTTACTTGTACAGGTAATAAACTAACCATTGTTATTTCTGTATTTTATTAATTAAACCAGTCTCACCTTTAGTAGTTCTAAATCCTTGATTAATAGCTTTAGTGGTTCTAACAGCAGCTTTGTATATCCTCCAATAGAAGAACAGCATAACAAACATTGGGATGTAGAAGGAACCCAAAGCGGAGTAGACGACGTAGCCAGCATCGTTAGTTAGTTCACAGGTCCATTTACAAGGTGGGTTGGGAGACCAATTGTCTTTCAATGCTTCTTCAGGCTGGAACAATAAAGAATTTTAAAGTTATTGCTATGAATAATAATAAATAAATAAATATTCAGGGACATCAACACACACGGTCATCTGGTCCCAAGCTAAGCAGAGCTTGTGTTATGGAAACCAGATGACTGGTATATACTATACATATAATACTTTTCTTTTGTAAATATATACTTATAATAGATATTTACACCCAGACTCGCCACAAACACAAATGTTCATTACTAATGTTTGTCTCGGGTGGGAATCGAACCCACGACCTGCGGCGTGAAAAGCAAGTATCTTACCAACCACGCCACCGGCCCGTCGAATAGGTGATAACGTATATTTTTTTTATTCTATAGGCTTGCGGTTGACATTTACTTGCCTAATGGTAAGCTGACAGTTTCGTACCCTAGGGATGGCGTGAGGAAACAAGAAGAAGGAAAGATGACCATAGGACCCTTTGACGGGCCGGTGGCGTGATAGGTAAGATACTTGCTTTTCACGCTGCAGATCGTGGGTTCTATTCCCACCCAAGACAAACATTATTGATGAACATTTGTGTTTGTGTCGAGTCTGGGTGTAAATATCTATTATAAGTATTTATTTACAAAAGAAAAGTATTATATGTATAGTATATACCAGTTATTAGGTTTCCATAACACAAGCTCTGCTTAGCTTGGGACCAGATGACTGTGTGTGTTAATGTCCCAGAATATTTATTAATTGGATGAGAGTGGCGATACACAGGAAGCAGTGGTAACGGTCGGAGGAAGCCTTTGCCGTAAGGCACACCGAAATCAGAGACATTTTGTGATATATAGTGTAGTTTTTAATTTTCATATATTTTTTTAGTTTCATCGGTCACAAATGTTAAACTGTTCAGAAATAAAGGTTTTATTAATATTATTATAATGTTAAGCAACGATATAGTCTATGATAGAACTCACTTCAACCCTTTTTAGTGTCCCACTGCTGGGCACCGGTCTTCTCTCAACTATCTTACGAGTTGGGAGAGTTTAGGCCTTAATCCACACACGCTGGCCAAGTGCGGTTTGGTGGTTGTAACATGTCCTCGAATGATTAGTTCGAACACATGCCGGTTTCCTCACGATGTTTTCCTTCACCGATATTGAGCAGCGGTGATGAAACAAGTAGAGATAGATTTCGTAGTTTTAAAGATTTAAGCGCACATAGGGATATAAGGGACAGGAATGCGACTTTGTTTTATACTATGTAGTGATGATTACACCCAGACTCAAGACAAACAGCCGTGTTCATTACACAAAAGTCTGACTTGGATGGGAATCGAACCCACGACCTGCGGCGTGAAAAGCAAGTATCTTATGGGCAACGCCACCGCACCGGTCCGTCGAAAAAAAATCGCAGAGGGTCACGGAAATACTATTATTTGTATAGTATCAGCTCTTGGTTCAAATCAAACCACACATACTCGTATTACAGTTCACATAGCTCTATTGATTCCTCCACTTTGGTAGAACTTTTAGAAACCGGTTAACGACTAATTTCCGTTTCATAAATCACGAATCAACGGTGGCGATTCGAAATCGTTTACTTGGATGTAGCAGGTTACCTATATAGCGTCATGTGTAGGTTAACAGGAAAAGGATTTGTGACATTCTAAATTCGAATTCGTATTTTTTCTACAATAATAATATAATAATATTAACAATAATAATATCGTATTGTCTTAGATTTACGCGAATATCACACATCTAAAATCTAAAATAAACCGCGATAAAATCCATTAAATAGTAGTTTTAATTCAATAATAATATCTTTGTTTTCTCCCACACTTATTAACTACAAAGAAATTTACAAGGTGCAATATTATTCAGATGTGGGAGACTGGTGCCCAAGTTAGGTTAAAGTTAACCTGTGTTATGGATCAATTAAACTTAACAAAAATGTAAATCAAATTTTAAGACTGCATTGTTGGTCTGATAGCATTCGTGCTGACTGATTCATAGAAAGGTGCTATACGGACAACATTATTAATGAAACGCAGAATGCAAGTTATACTACGTGTTTGGTCTATTAGCATTCGTGCTGACTGATTCATAGAAATGTGCTATACGGACAACATTATTAATGAAACGCAGAATGCAAGTTATACTACGTGTTTGGTCTATTAGCATTCGTGCTGACTGATTCATAGAAATGTGCTATACGAACAACATTATTAATGAAACGCAGAATGCAAGTTATACTACGTGTTTGGTCTATTAGCATTCGTGCTGACTGATTCATAGAAAGGTGCTATACGGACAACAATAATAATGATGAAACGCAGAATGCAAGTTATACTACGTTGTTGGTCTATTAGCATTCGTGCTGACTGATTCATAGAAAGGTGCTATACGGACAACATTAATAATGAGGAAACGCAGAATGCAAGTTTAATACTACGTTCTTGGTCTATTAGCATTCGTGCTGATTGATTCATAGAAAGGTGCTATACGGACAACATTAATAATTAGAAAAAGCCGAATGTAAGTTATTGCATATATTTAAACCGTACGAACGTTTATTTAATAAAATACTTGGCGATTATCCAGGGTATATTGTATTAAACAACCCCTTTAATTTTGAAGACTACATTTATAATTAGACCGTTTTTTTACAGGGTTATTTTAGAAATACTAGCAACCTCGCCGGTGTAGATAGCTGACATCATAAGTAACAATTTTCGTTAAACGATTTTTGGTATATGTAACTACATTACTTGACAAGTTACGCGACTCACGCGTGCTTGAGGTCTATACAAAAATTTCACCAACTTCTCCAGATAACCATCTGGTTTATATTAAGTGGAATATTATATTAATGATTTAAGCGAAAAATCAAACTAATATTAGTTGTGTATGAAAAAAAAATTATATCAAAAGTCGTAGAACAAAAGTTATTGCTTATCACTTCGACCCTTTTTAATGTCCCATAGCTGGGACGGGTCTTTTCTAAACTGTCATACGAGTTGAGAGAGCCTTAATCCACACACGCGAGCCAAGTGCGGGTTAGTGGATGTCACATGTCCTCGAATGTTTAGTCCTTAGACATGTCGGTTTCCTCACGATGTTGTCCTTCACCGATATTGAGCCAATTCGGTTCAAATCGGTTATAAAACAATTCATACAAAGATGTGTGGGCAAGACCGGGTATCGAACCAGCGACCTTAAATTTCTAAGGCGAGGGCCGTACCGCTGCGCTACCGCTGTTCCGACTAAATAACATCATTACCTTTTTATCCTTCCACCCGACCAGCGGAGGGAAACAAATGACAAACGACAGCACCCAGAGTCCTGCTATAAGCGCTTTTGCTCGCTTTCTACTCATGATGCTTGGATAGCTGACCGGGCGAGTCACAGCTACGTAGCGGTCGAGAGAGATAGCACATAGGTTCAGAATGGAGGCTGTGCACATCCACACGTCGACTGCTAACCATACTGAGCACCATACGTCGCCAAATATCCATATCTGGAAAAAATAATAATTGAGTCTATAAAGTCAATTTGCTAAATTTAGACGAACCATTCACTTCAACCTTTTTTTTAGTGTCCCACAGCTGGGCACGCGTCTTCTCTCAACTATCTTATGAGTTGAGAGAGTTTAGGCCTTAATCCACACACGCTGGCCAAGTGCGGGTTGGTGGATATCACATGTCCTCGAATGATTAGTTTTTAGACATGCCCGTTTCCTCACGATGTTTTCCTTCACCGGTATTGAGCAGCGGAGATGAAACAATTCACACAAAGGTGTGGGCACGACCAGGATTCGAACCCGCCACCTTATTTTTGTAAGGCGAGGCGCGTACCGCTGCACCACCGCTGCTTCGACCAAATGTGACATCCACCAACCCGCACTTAACCAGCGTGTGTGGATTAAGGCCTAAACTCTCTCAACTCATAAAATAGGTAGTTGAGAGAAGACCCGTGCCCAGCTGTGGGACACTAAAAAGGATTGAAGGGAAGGAAGGTAGAAGGCGATTTTTAGAATATCGTTCTTTTTTCCTTAAATTTTTTTTGCATAAACCCATTAATCATACTTTAACACTTTTTAGTGTTTTGCTGCAGGACACGGGTCTTCTCTCAACTATCTTAGAACTTGAGAGAGTTGAGGCCTTAATCCACACACATTAACCAAGTGCGGGTTGCCAAAACTTATATAAAAACAAAATATTAACCGATCGAAATGTAGTTTCCAAAATAATTTTAATAATCCTATTAAACACAGACTGGCGTTTCCAATGTAAAACAATACAATATCAATTTAAACTTTATTATACAGACTATATTCCGAAATTATTACATTCCTTGCTCATTATGCGGTTTGTTGCTCCGAAGAAATAGTATGAACAACTTAAAACTTTATGCTAGAGTAGTAGTTGGTATAAGGAAATTTAAGTGTACTGAACTCAGTTGCTTGCAAATTGCAGCTAAGCGCTTTGCTCGAACTTTTACCAAAGGCGTTTATACTTTGCAAGAGATTTTTTAAGCACATCACAAAGGCAATACGCCAGTGCTTGACTATAACTTGCCTGATAATAAGCCATGATGTAGATAACGATGAGACGCGCCTGCCCGCTATACCGATATATTCGTGATAACGAATGATTTTCAGTGAGAAGGTGACAGTGGAATGAGGCTCCATACGGTAAGAAACCATGAACGAGCAATAATTCCGACCCACCCGCTTAAACGGTGTCACCGGACATCGCACTGGTCACTAACCAGGGCGGAAGTCAAGTAAACAAAATTACCAGTTTAAAACATTCGATTACAATTTGGTGGTCACGGTACTAAGCTTGTTACTATACAAACGGGTGCGGTTAAGCTTCTACGAACTTCGTTATTCTACCACTACCTATAATAGGTTTGAACACGCGACTTACTCTTCGTGAATTACATCACCAAAAGTACAGATTAGTGAGTTAATTGTTTAGGTAGGTTATATGGCTGGTTAGATAGTTAATTAAGGCCTATTCATACCTGCGCGGTATAGATTAGAATTTGGTTCGAAAAATAAAACTAATATTATCATTTCCTGTGCCTTTTTCCCATTTTTTATTGGGGTCGGCTCCCAGTCTAACCTGATGCAGCTACCAGAATTATACGCGCGACTGCCATCAGTCTTTTAGGGAACTAGTATCCGAGAGGGTTAGACTAGGTGTCAGATTATATTAGGCTTCTGACTACCTGTAACAATTAATTGTCATAAATGTTTTAGATGACAATCGAGATTTAAGGCTTAACGTGCACTCTGAAGCACGGTCGAAAAACAAAAAACTATGGACCGCATAAATATAGGCAAACTTGAAACTTGGATATTATAAAGCATAACACTTCACTTGGAATACATTACAGTCGCTTTTTCTGTGCCTATGTCCCTAGTATGCTTAGATCTTTAAAACTACGCAACGGATTTTGATGCGGTTTTTTTAATAGATAGAGTGATTCCATAGGAAGGTTTATAAGTATAACACATTGCACCCGTGCGAAGCTGGGGCGGGTCGCTAGTTGTAATTATAAATTTACAATATTATTCCGTAAGACCAGCAACTGAAAAGAAGATATGCCAATGCTGCTAATTAAGTACTCAGAGTGCTCAGCGTCATTAATTAATAGTTTAGTTTTTTTTTACTGCAACCCTTTTTAGTATGCTACTGCTAGGCACGGCTTAATGTGTGGATTAAGGCCTAAACTCTCTCAAGTCGTAAGATAGTTGAGTGAGTTTAGTCTTTATTATATACACGCTGGCCAAATGCGGGTTGGTAGATGTCACATGTTCTCGCATAATAATATAATAATATCTTTTATTTCTCCTCTTATATAGTTTTTTTACATGGTTTAATAATAATATGGTGTTAGATATGGTGAATGATTACTTCTTGGACATGCCGGTTTCCTCCCGATGTTAGCAGCGGTGTTACAATTCCCAAAATATGTGTGTGGTGCGACCTAATAAATCTAAAGATTTAAAGCGAGCCCCATACCGCTGCGCCACGGCTGCTCAAGGAAAATACTCCAATTTCTTTTCATACCGTGCAGTGAATGACTGGCAAATACTGAGTACTAGTTTTGATCTCTTTATTAACTTAACTATTCGACGAACTAAAACTAACTCACATATTACACTGTCAAATAAAACTCGTGTCATATTTTAACCCTCTTCATGTTGACACCTTATTTCCGTGTGTTTATGGATGACAAAGTATCAAGAAGGGCTCAAAGAGCCCACTTTACGATCTAAGGCGTTTAAACTGTTAACATTTCAAGATTTAGGATCCCTTAAATGTATTACGAGTATATTTATGTAGGTACTATGTAAAGTTAATTTACTGTGAAAATTACGTACATAATGCCGTTTTACCTAACCGCCATTTTGATTGCAATAACCCGGAGAGCTAGAAGTACCTAGTATAAGCAGACCGTTTAACTCGCGTATCGCCATCTGAGGTACAAAGTCATAAAACATTAATTAAATCTCTTAAAGAACTGTTTAACCACAGATAAAAGTAATGTAAGACTATTCGTCACTAATATGTAAGCTTGCAGTTGTTTGGGTGAGCACGTGATGTGTGTAAACCAAATTTGATCTCACAAAAAGGCATCTATGTCCATCCAAACATTTTGAGAACATTTGTGATTAGGAGGTGACAGAATCATTAACAAAAATATTATTGGTGTTATTTTGTATCCCATAGAAATGCATGAAGAGGGTGTACACGTATCTGTTGATCGTAACCTTAAGGGTTCGCCTAAATAGATGTAAATGATTTTATATCCTCATGTAACTTTAAGAACTCCTTGATAGTCGTGTCTAATTAAATGCGAAACTTCTCAGTCCCCTATTTCAATCTTCAGTTGTGTGTGTGTTAGTATTACTTATGTATGTAAATAGGGATAGGCTTATAACTGCGTTTAATTATGTTTGCTTCTGGAGATAGTTAACAAGTACCCTTATTATGGGCGTTGTTCACACCAAACAAACGTAACGTGCATTAAATATAGATAGTTGCACATAGACTCAAGACAAACAGACATGTTCACCATTTGAACGGTCTGACTTGGATGGGAACCGAACTCACGACCTGCGGCGTGAAAAGCAAGTACATTATCGTCCACGCCACAGGCGCGTCAAAAGATCAAACTTGAGTTAGCCGCGCACGCGACCCTGGCGTCTTAAGTTGGTCTCTTGATTTGCTAGCGGACTTCTAACTCGCACGGGGTCCAAGACTATAACTGCCACTGAGAATATAATCACTACGTTCTATAACTGCTTTAAAAATAGGTAACAGTTAACAGTGTTAGTACAGACAAAGAAATTCTTAACTCACTTCATTCAGTCGAAGCGCCACGCTGTCCACTATCAGACGTCAACTGTCGTCTGACGTTGATCGGGTCTAAACTCACTATATCTCGGACGCTGGCAGAATTGTGGCAACAATTGGCTAAAAAAGCCAAAAAAAACTCACTATGACCGATAATCTACGCGAAGAATAAATGTAATCCTAGTTACAGTCCATCAAATCTAAGAAGTACCGTTTGACAGTTCTAAACGTAGTACATTTAGAATTTAATTATTTGTATAAAAATTGTTTAGGTTATGTTAAAATAAAAATAGCTTCATAATTCAATTATTTTACAGGAAAGCTAATAAAAATAGTGTGAAATACGTCTCTATTAAGCTAATTTAATAGAAAACAGTGAAACGTCAAACGGTACCTCTTAGATTTGATGGACTACCTATAGAGGTACTCCATTAAAGGCAACGGAGTATAGATTATGCAATTATTACGTTACTGTAAGATTAAAGCTAATCGAAGTATTATACGGTTGATTGAACGTTATGCGTGGTTATGTCTAGACTGCGGTTAGGCGGCCTAATATTTGCTAAAGTACTTCGTATTGGTGTATATACCTAAAGTATGAATATTAATATATTTAATGAAGTGATCCGACAGAGAACCAGAGTAATCGACACACAGGTCACCGGATTAGTAAGCTGAAGTGGCAGTGGGGCGGATCTTATCTGCCGCAGAACCGACAACCGTTGGGGTAAGCGAGTTCTTGAGCGGAGACCACGTATTAGCAAACGTAACGTAGGACGCCCTCAGACTAGGTGGAGTGACGATCTTTGCAAGGTGGCTAGTAACAGCTGGATGTGAGTAGCCGCGGATCGTGCTCAGTGGCGTGCTTTAGGAGAGGCCTATGTCCAGCAGTGGACTAGGATAGGCTGATGATGATGATGATGATGAATATTAATAAGATTAGGTACACACGGCTACACATCAAGATATACATTTCCAGCATATGCTGACCTCTCGTTCTACGGAAATCCTATACAATGCGAGATGAGCTTATATTAGAATGTATAGCGTATAGCGTACAGTCAGCTACAAAAGTTGATAAACAGATTTGTTCATTCGCCAGATTTATTTTATTTACGTCCTACTATCGATCGTAGTACTTTAGTAACAAGGTGCAATTATAATTTTACTCTCTACCAATTACAGCACTCCACATATATATTCTTCACCAGCGCCTCCATCGGCCACCCCTACTTCATTGTTAGGGGTGGCCGATAGAGTCGTTTATCTATACGATGACTACACCCAAGGTCACTTTGTAATTCAGCCTATTTTATTTAATAACTAGCGAACCCCGCAGGTACGATGTTACCTGCTTGGTAAAGTAGTGCCACCTACCGAGTCCAAAAATAGATTACGACCGATTCTCAGACCTACCGAATATAATAATATAAGATTTTATAAAAATCGGTCAAGCCATTTCGCAGGAGTTTGTTTTTCAAGAACCATCCTCGTACTTCAAGAAATATTCTAGAAGATCCTAAAAGAGTTAGCGAAATCGGTTCAGTCGTTTTTGGATCTTGCGCTTAGCAACACATTTATTGATTCAATTTAATTTTTAGTGAAAGAGGTAAGTATTAAAATTCAAGAACCTAGTTTCACTTTTGTTCATCGCTAACAAGATTCAATAATCGATATGGAATTAAATGAAAATTTAAATAACGTAAACTAACAATGACACGCTAATGTTGACTTCTGGTCACACTTCTATACAATCTTTTGTGTAGTGATGTTTTATAGTATTGAATTTGTTAATAAAATGTTGTAGCTGACTGTACCTATACATAGTGCGTATGATCACCTGTGTTTTGTTTTATTACTATGAATTTACTTGACCATCAGGCTAAAAGCCCATCAGGCTAATTAGCCTCAAGGGCTATTATTTCGTTAGTATGATTGTATAGAGTCACCTGAAAAAAAGTATGACTATGGAATAACCAAGGAAAGGATTTAAAAATTTATAATAAAAAATAATAATAATAATATTTTCACACATATCTACACACAGAGCGCCCCCTAGTCCCAAATTAAGCAATTATATTTGCTTGTGTTAAGGGTACTAAGAACGGATAAAATACTGAAATACATTTTTTTTTGTAAATACTTACATATTATTATTAATTGGTAAGGCAAATAAATTTAAAGTTTAAGTTAGTCTTGTGGATTGAACGAGATAATGGTCACGCCGATACATAACACCACTTTTTTATGGGGGAATTGGTTTACGGACACCCTCGCCCCGGATGGGCACAGTTTTCAGCCCGGGTGAGCGGGACCCGCAGGGTCTCCAGTTGCAAGCGGCGGCCGGGCCCTGTATTCTGCGGGATTCGCTACTCTCATACAATTACTACTACGGTTCTTTTTCAACCGACTTTTGAACCGAAGAAAGAGGTTCTCAATCCAAATGTATGTTTTTTGTATGTATATACGCGATAACTCTGGCAATTATAAATCGATTTTGATGATACCTTTTTGTCAACGGGTATACTGTCTAGATGGTTCCATGTAAATAAAAAAAAAGGTTATTATCCCACTACTTTTGGCGTTTTATATTCTACATTGTTCGCCATGGTTACTGCAAGTTGAGACTCGCCTGGAATGCAACTCTCCGCCCGCTATCCCTGTAAGTACCTATAAGGCGGTGTTATTCCAAGTACAGCACTCGCTACGTAAAAAAAATAGCAGAGACAAAGTCGCGGGTGGAAACTTGTTGTGATATTTTTTTGTGCAACGCACAGCTATGCGTCTGTGACGTCACCGCCCCCAGATTTCATCTTGTTGTGCACGTAGTTAAAATTAAATCCGATTTGCCCAAGCCTTTGATCAGGAACAGAGTAGGTTTCAGGTTGGTATCTGTGGTTTACGTATGTACAAGGGAGTGATTGACTCTGTTATCCCGTGTTAATTGGTTACCGTATTAGTAACACCCAGATACAGGGTGAACCGGAAAGGCCAATTATAGGTTATGTGAGCCCTATGTTATAGTATTGTGACGTTCAAATTATAATAAATCAATTAGAAAATATAAACATTAAAAACAAAAGTATTTGACGGGCCGGTGGTGGCGTGGTCGGTAAGATACTTGCTATTCACGCCGCAGGTCGTGGGTTCGATTCCCACCCGAGACAAACATTTGTATAAATGCGTCTGTTTGTCTTGTTTCTGGGTGTGATTATCTATTTATAAGTATATATTTACAAAAGAAAAGTATTATATGTAGTATATTACCTGTTATCTGGTTTCCATAGTACAAACTCTGCTTAGTTTGGGATCAGATGACCGTGTGTGTTAATGTCCTACTTTATATATTTCTTAGAGAAACTTAACGTTTGAAGAGACCGCCATCGTAATTCATTTGTCACATCTTTTATTTAGGTCTAAGTATATATTTTTTTAAGAACAGTTAAGGGCGTCACCGTTGGTAGAAATTATTACCATCCGTTACGATAGTTAATTGTATTAATTACGGGGTACAGGTAGGTACTATACACGGGTCTTTTCTGTCTATATCTGAGAAGTCACTTCACTCATGATTACGAATGATATTAGGTGAGAAGGTGGCAATGGAATGAGGCTTCATATAGTTGAAAACCTTAAAGGAGCAACAATTCCGACCCGCCCTCTGCATGGTGTCACCAGACATCGCACCGGAACACGGCTAGAACTCTTGGCGGTGCGGCTTTATCTGGGGAGTGGTCACTAACCACGGCCGAAGCCTACCACCAGTTGCTTTTCACCTGATTTGCACCACCCGCGGACCACGTGTGAGGATTCAATTAAAGGTGTACCTATTCAGTGAGCAGGTGGCAGTGGAATGAGGCTCCATACGGTTGGAATCCATAAAAGAGCAACAATTCCGACCTCCCGTAATGGTGTCACCAGATATCGCACCGGAATACGGCAAGGCCGCTTGTCGTTGCGGCATTGCGTAGTGACAAGTTGTTCCCTGTTTTTCCATGGTGTTCACCAACCACGGGTGGTTGCCACCTAATTTAATCCTTTCTTTTTCGAGGGGAAATCTTTTTTGTGTGCCACTGCATGAGGGCGCGACACAGTGGGTATGTGAGACTTCGAAGAAGTTTACTCATCAAAACGCCCCGGTGTTCCTCTACCAACCCACTTGCCAGGCCGTGGTATCGCTTTTGCATTACCCGAACGACCGGCGGGTTATGACCACCACGGAAACACAGCACGCCACCGTTTTAAACCACCTGGGGACCACGTGTGGGGATTCAGATAGAAATTGAATTCCTACGGACGAATGTGACTTCATGTAACTACTTTTTTGGTTCATCACTTCAACCCTTTTTAGTGTCCCACTTCTGGGCACAGGTCTTCTCTCAACTATCTTACTAGTTGGCCTTAATCCACACATGTGGATGTCACATGTCCTCGAATGATGAGTTCTTAGACATGCCGGTTTCCTCACGATGTTTTCCTCCACAGATATTGAGCAGCGGCGATGAAACATTTCACACAAAGATGTGTGGGCACGACTGGGATTCGTACCCGCTACCTTATATTTCTAAGGCGAGGCCCGTACCACTGCGCCACCGCTGCTCTTTTCGGTTTCGGTGTTGGTTTATGTTATGGTGTGATTCCCTCCGTTTTCAATACCGACTGTATAAAATATCTAGTTATAATAGTTTAGTATAACGGAACTTTCCGAATGCTTGCATGTTCCAATAGTTACAGTTCATAACCGCAAAACACACTGTAAGCTAAAATAAATTGTCAATAGCGCTTCAAAAATATTTTAATCTTTAATTTTCTTCTAATTATATAAAAGAAGAAACTGACTGACTGACTGACATATCAACGCAGAGCCCAAACCGCTGGGTCTGGAGACTCTAAATTTGGCACATAGGTTCCTTAAGGGGTCTTGCACTAAGAAAGGGTTTTTCAAAACTCACCCTTTAAGGGGGTGAAACGGGGTTCTAAAGTTTGTATGAAGAAACAAGATTAGTGAGATCAATTTCGCGGGCGAAGCCGCGGGCGGATGCTAGTACCTAATAAATTTTGAATAAAGTTATTTAGTAAGTACTTAGATTTAGTTAGAGCAACGGTGTCGCAGCGTTATTAGCGTCGCCTTTAAAATATAAGGTCGCGGGTTCGATCCCTAGTCGTGCGCACACATCTTTTTGTGAATTATTTCACCGCCGCTGCTTAGTATCGGTGAAGGAAAACATCGTAAGGAAACCGCCACGCCTAAGAACTTATTATTCGAGGACTTATGACATCCACCAACCCGCACTTGGCCAGCGAGTGCGGATTAAGAGCTCGAAATCGGGTCAGGTCGAAATTGTTGCTTCTTTATGGTTTCCAATTCCACCCTTATAGAGTATTTCACTGCCGTCTTCTTACCAAAAATCATTCGAAATCAAAATTGGTTTTTAGGACAGATGCGTTCCATCGTAGACCACATTATTGCTTAACATCAACTAAGTTGCGGCTAAGCGCATGTTTATTTTAGAATACAAACAAACATAGAATTTGTGACCGATGAAAGGCCCGAAGCTATGAGTGCGGATATTTTTCCTTTTTTTTAATAATTTATTTATTGAACTTAGTAAAGTTAATGCTAAAAGTTTACTGTTTCAAAAGTACTACTACTAGTAGGTATGTTTATATAGGTATATTAGCGAATCCCGCAGACGTCGTAGTGCCCGGTAAAGCAGAGCCACGTACCGGGTCCGAAAACAGAATACGATTATTCGATAAGATTATAAGATTCCTATAAGATTTCCTAAAAATCGGTCAAGCTGTTTCGGAGTTTTTTTATTTTTCTCTGCGTAAAAAACGTCCTCGTACTTCAAGGGATATTCTAATAAAAGAATTAGCGAAATCGGTTTAACCGTTCTCGAGTTATGCGCTTACCAACACATTTTGCGATTCATTTTTATATTATAGATGATTAGATTATGTTAACCAAATGTATTGCAGTGCACTGTTATCCTAAAATAAATTAATTGTTTTTTTAACCTTTTTATTGTAAACAAACGTTTGAAATAACTGTAAAAAAATAATTATAATTATTTAAAGTACTTTTGATACTTAGTTCCCACTAAGTAAGCAAGTTACCTAGTAACAAATGATCGCGTAGCTTTGAGTGTGGTTCATGATTAAAAACTATAAAGCACGATAACATCGCGAAGCCATATCGCCATATCAAGGGGAAATGTGCATTTGCATACATACTCACACTGTAATAAGTAGGGCGATGAAATTATGTTCGAATCAAAGTACTTTATAAGGCGCTGTTGTGTTTTTGATATGTCTTTTCATTGCGTATTCGATCCTTCAGGCACCGAGCATAGCCCTTACCATAGCTCGCTGAGCGACTTTGAATTTGTAGACCAGCCCTATCGTGAGTGACTACGTTTCGGCTCTGTATGTCATAACGGGTAGGACGCACTGGTTGAAGACTTTCGTTTTTAGATTGTGTGGAATGGACGGCGTGAAGACTCGCCCTAATTTCCCAGCTGTATTCTTCTATTAGCCTCATTTTGATTAGCCAAGAGTTTATTTTGATTGGTCGAGAGACGTCATGTGTTTAGTTTACGCGCTGAATAAAGCGATAAAATTGATCGTTTTTAATAATTGAACAGCCTCACCCAACTGCCTCAGTTCGACCGTCCTCGGACGGCTCACCAAAAAAGTCCGGTGAACCAATAAAGGCCCTTCCGGCTGATTGGGTTAGGTAATTCGCAAAAAAAACCCACTGGCTTACAGTGAGCGTAACAGTAACGGGATTGTGGTGGTGGATGGTTGTCATATAGGTTTCAATGTTAGAATTAATTATAAAATTACTATAAATTTATTATTTATTATTCGACGGGCCGGTGGCGTGGTCGGTAAGATACTTGCTTTTCACGCCGCAGGTCGTGGGTTCGATTCCCACCCGAGACAAACATTAGTGATGAACATTTCTGTTTGTGTCGAGTCTGGGTGTAAATATCTATTATAAGTATATATTTACAAAAGAAAAGTATTATATGTATAGTATATACCAGTTATCTGGTTTCCATAACACAAGCTCTGCTTAGCTTGGGACCAGATGACCGTGTGTGTTGATGTCCCAAAAAAAAAAAAAAAAAAAATTAGTCGATAGCTTTGAGTTGCTTCACCGTGTTATGATGACATGTAAAAAAGGGGTCTTAAGATAAGATAGGTTTATTTATCAAAACATGTGTAAGATAGATGTTACATAATAGTAGGTACTATAAAATGTGTCAAACATGTTTGATCCATTACTTTTTTAAATACAATTCTAAATTACATAGGTATTAAACACGGCCCAGCACATATTTAAATTGGTTCATAGCAAATCCTTTTTTAATTAATTTTATTTAAAACTAGTGGACCCCACAGACGTCGTCCTGCCCGGTAAAGCAGTGCCACCTACTGGGTCCGAAAATAAATTATTGTGAATGATTCTCAGACTCACTGAAAATAGATTTCATAAAAATCGTCAAAGCGTTTTGAAAGTATAGTTTTTTTTTTAATTTTCTCTGCGTAAGAACCATCCTCGTACTTCAAGGAATATTCTAAAAAAAGAATTAGCGAAATCGCTCCAGCCGTTCACGCGTGATGGCGTGACCAAGGGATATAGGGATTCATTTATATATATACTCACTAGCCGACCCGGCAGACGTCGTTCTGCCCGGTAAAGCAGTGCCATCTACCGGGTCTCAGACCTACTGATTATAACCAATAATAAATAATAGGTATCTTACCCTGTTTTCGGCACTTCTTAGCTTTCTAAATTTTCTTTTTTTTTAATTTTTCTCTGCGTAAGAACCATCCTCGTACTTAAAGGAATATTTTAAAAATAGAGTTAGCGAAATCGGTCCAGCCGTTCACGCGTGATGTCGTGACAACGGAAAACGGGTTTCATTTTTATATATATATGTAGATTGTGCAGACATAACTAATTTTAACTTGAATCTGTTACAATTTCAAACTCGCAAAATTTAAAGTTTATTCTTATGGCTCTCTGTCATTAAACGATTTTTTTATTCGAAGCAGTAAATCGGCGCTATATTTAGAAGTTAGAGTACAATGAATGAACCTAATATATATATTTTTTAGAGTAAGTAAGAATTTTACGAGTAGTGAAAATGTAAAGTAGATTACCATTGCGTGTCGCAATTATATAGCTGCGTGTGCCTACAATTTGTGTGAAATATTGATTTTTGATGACTTTAGTTTCATGTACATAGTACATTATTTTCAGTATGTACACTCTTACATATAATGTAGATAACAACGAAAGGTTTAGGTACTAACTCCAGAAATTCCAGAAACTGCTTGACCCAAGAAGGTGAATTTCGGCAGAAAGGTAGATTTCGAGTAAAAAAGATCTGCTAAGAAAAGATTTTAGCATATCCGTTCATCCATCATAGTCATCCGTGAAAAGCAATAAGGATAGCTATATTAAAAATTACCGTCCAGTCAGTTTTGGGGGCTGAGTCACCTTCGTCCGTGGGTAGGTGGTACACCTTTAATTGAAATCCCCCGCACGTGGTTCCCGGGTTGTGCTAATCAGGTGACAATCAACTGGTGGTAGGCTTCGGCCGTGGTTAGTGACCACCCACCAGACAAAGCCACACCGCCAAGCGGCTTTGCCGTGTTCTGGTGTCACCATGCAGAGAAGGTGGGTCAGCATTGTTGCTCCTTGTTGGTTTCTAACCATAGGGGGGCTCATTCTACTGCCACCTTTTCACCGATAATCACGAGTGAATCGGTATACTGGGCTGGCGTGTTCCATAGTAGACTGCATCATTACTTAACATCAGGCAAGTTGTAGTCAAGCACTAGCCTATCTTAGAATTAAAAAAAGAGTGGGGATTTATCTTGCATGTAACTAAAAACGTAGACTAACTACATCATTGCTTCACAGCAGAGAAGCTGTGGTCAAGCGCAAGCCTCTAATAGGATAAACACAATAATGATAATTTGCTAAAGGGATCAATACCAACTTTTGCTTTAATACACACATTATTTGATACATTACGCACGATAAACCAAGTTAATATTTAATACTACAATAGTAAGAAAAACTGTTACTAATTTACGATCCCATCCAAAATGGACATACATCAATCTAAACAAAACAAAACACGAATTATCACTCACGAAACTCAGTAAGACTTACAAATTTGTTCGCTCCTGAATAATACAGTGAGCCTTGAAAAATTGGACTGTGTGAGTGTGATGGCTCAATTCACATTATTGGTGAACAGGTGCTTAAAATATTAGTTTTAAAACGACTTAGCTAGTAAGTGTTATTTCTTTACTTATTACATTCTAGAGAAGCTTACTTAATATTTATGTTTGCTTTTAAAAGATTAAAAAATGTAGTTAAAGTAAGTTTCAGGGTTGTTTTAGGTATTTGGAGTTTAAAACAGCTCGGGTCCATAAAATTCAACATCTAGATCCCTTGATGGTCCTAAACGAGTTCCACTTCTTGGTACAACGGGTGACTACGACGTGTCACTAACAAAGTTTAGGGTGAAAAGGTAATTACTGTCTGCACGTCTTATGGTGCACGTGCACCATCTTTACCCTTGTCACTATTTTATGCGCACCGTACGATGAAGGTTAAATCATTAAATCATTTTTTTACATTCAGAAAATTAGGATTAAACTCGACTGGTATAATTGAGTGTGACTGCATACATTACTTACTGTTTTTATTTCACTATGTCACATAACGCACCTAATTTCGTCCACCAATATAAAGGGACCATTAAACATGTTGTAGATGTTAATCGGCGTAGAAAATAACATTAACTTAAACTCTTATTAAGTTAATTACGTGATTTTAAATAAAACTTTAAAAAAAATTCTCCTTACATTTTTCGCTACTGGATTTAGGAATAGTATTGTCTTAGATTTACGCGAATATCACACATTGAAATAAAACTACTTTTTAACGGATTTTATCGCGGTTTATTTTAGATTTTAGATCCCGACGTTACAAAGTCTTTTCAGACTTCATGTTCACGGGTGGACTGAGGTATTTGGCGTCCAAAAATATTAATCACAATTATTACTGACTACCTTCAAACATTAATATTTAAGTTGCGTTCCGATTTAAGCAAACTGACACTGACACTGTGAGCTCAGTTTGCTCAGTGTCGGGATTATTTATTTATTTATTTTATTTCATTATGATGTGCCAACAGTACACATATCAAAAATTTACAATTTTATATCAAGGACTCAGCACTGATATGTTTACAATTAACAGGCACATTCAAAATTCATTTTAAGATCGCGTGCAAAAAAAAATCCATATTAAAATTTAACATGTTTAGACATGGATATAAAACAAGGATGAAATTTCATAAAACATGCATAGTGTAAAGCAAGTACTACAATAAAAAATCTAAAATCTAAAATAAACCGCGATAAAATCCGTTAAAAAGTAGTTTTATTTCAATGGATTTAGGAAGAAATATTTATAACTAAGATTTCTACCGTCGGTACGTCTCGGTTATCATATAAAACTGTCCTTTGTCCTTCCCTGTGTCTCAAAGTATTTTTATAATTTCCTATATCTTTGATAATACCAAATAGTTACAGCGGTTTAAGCCTGTCAGTGCCTGTAAGTTTAAACCGTCAGACAGACAGAGGAATAAGAAATATTAGTACTAGCTGCCCAGTGACATGGTCGGCCAAATTGATGAGTCTTTGATGATAATATGAATCACTAGCGGACCCCGCAGACGTCGTCCTGCCCGGTAAAGCAGTGCCACCTACTGGGGCCGAAAATAGATTACGACCGATTCTCAGACCTACCCAATCTTTTAATCTATTTCTTAGGAAGTTGTTTTTTTTTCTTTGCGTAAGAACCATCCTTGTACTTCAAGGAGTATTCTAAAAAAACAATTAGCTAAATCGGTTCAGCCGTTCTCGAGTTATGCGCTTACCAACTCATTTTTCGATTCATTAATTTTGTGGCGTCACATACCTAACGCCACCCAAGAGACATGACGTCATAGCAATCCTTAATCGCACAAGCAAAGTTTCACCGACGATTAGCATATATACAACTTCCCGACAAGAACTGTCGGAGGGAGTACCGCGGTCGCCGGGCATTACACCTCGCTCGGCTGGAAGATCTTCCCTTTTCACAGGAGGGTCACTACCACCCGATCCTCCAGTCACCCTCCACACTGGTGACCCCGACGTGATTTAAGCGTATAGGCGTATAGAAATGCGGAGCGCAAGCGACGTGCGTCTCGCGTAGGGTGTATGAGCGCACACTATTTCATTCTTTCATTTCTTTTTTCTTTTTTCAATTTTTTTTGCTATAAACCTCACGGAGCCCGAGACCTTTCCAACGAATGCAAAACCGTGGAAATCGCTTCGTGCGTTCTGGAGTTATAGTTTCAGGAAGGAAAACCCGACTTATTTTTATATAGTAGATTAAACTCCCAGCAATCGTTAAATGGTCAGTGCATAGGTGTACATACTCAGGTAGTAAAGTACTCTTCTGTGATATGAAATGTGCGTTCTGGTGACACGCGTAATAGAGTGATTCCATCTTAAACGTCACGTCACGTGACGTCAACCCTTTTAGTGTCCCACTGCTGGGCACGGGTCTTCTCTCAACTATCTTACGAGTAGAGAGAGTTTAGGCCTTAATTCACACACGCTGGCCAATGGTGGGTTGGCGGATGTCACATGTCTTCGAATAATGAATTCATAGCCATGCCGGTATCCTCACGATGTTTTTCTTCACCGATATTTAGCAGCGGCAATATAACAATTCACGCAAAGATATGTGGGCGGGACTGGGAATCGAACCCGCGACCTTATATTTTTAAGGCGAGGCCCGTACCGTTAACACCTTAAACGCCAACTTAGTATCCTGAAAATCGAATGGTCTGACGCGTACATAAAACCGAAGTGTTGCAACCAGCTGATGTGCGAGGTTTGATGAGTCAGCAACTTTGGTAGTGCGGAAATCTCTAATGGATGTCTGAGGAGCGTGATTTAAAGAAGGGTGAACAAAAATGCGGTGGCCCTTCCTCCGATATAAAGATGTTCAAAAAGGGCAATATTCAGCCTTTTAAGTGGGAAGGATAGGCAGTACAAAACGTTATAAATAGTGTGGGTTTGTCAGAAGGCAAATTAAGTTTTTAAAGAACAGAGTACAACTGAACTCGATTCAAAACGTCAAGTCCTGAATGTTTGAGTAGTCACGACTAGCTTCTTTTTCTAAAATGAAAAAGAAATAGTTAACCTAGTTTCGGAGTCAGGGGTCCATTTATTATTATTATTATATGAGAAAGAAGAAACTGACTGACTGATTGGCGATTGACTAGCATATCAACGCTCAGCCCAAAACTGCTGGATTGAAATACTCTTAATTTGGTATATAGAAAGGATTTTCAAAACTTACGACCTCAGGGGGTGAAACGCGGGCGAAACCGCGAGCGGAAGTCAAGTAAATACTATTATTTTGATAGTAAATTCACTTGAGCCCAGAGCGTACGATAGGTAGGATTGTCTTGTACAGATTTAAAATTTCTGGAACTCCTTTGCACACAATCTGTTTTAGCTCAGCACTTAGCCATATAGAGGCTCATTCCACTGCCACCATCTCACCGATAATCGTTCGTAATCACAAGTGAACGGTATACTGGGCTGGTGCTTTACATCGTAAACTACATCATCACTTAACATCAGGCAAATTGTAGTCAAGCGCCAGTCTATCGAAGAATAAAAAAAAGCTTAGCTATCCAAAGGGACAACTCCTTAGGTAACTATTTTTTTTTACTAAGTATTTTATTAAAACGAAAGCAAGAAATGTATAAATCCCATAGGAATAATGGCTCTACTATTGATAGACCATTTTGTTCCTCCCTGGTTGCTACATAATGGGCAGAATCCTGTTTTACGAATAAAGATCTCAATTTGTCTTATACCAAAGCCTCTTATTGCTTTCAAAGCCTATTTATAAGGAGACAGCATACAACTGACTGCTTATCAGTGGTAACACTGGAGAAAGTGAATCTAAATGCCTTCACTTTAAAATTCATTTTGTAGTTACTTTTTTCCACTAATGTGCGGTTTGAAATGCGATTCGGCGTAATTTAAGAATACCAGACGTTTGCCTGTTGAATGTCTTTTATTTTGAGATCTTTGATGCTGTGTTTGAGAATAGGTCATAAGTCAATTTAAGAGTTTTTGCTTGTATTTTTTTTACCTGGTCCGCTAACAAAATCCCTAATTGCTTTAGGAAAATCACGGAACTAGTATCAAGCGGGTTTCTTTTTGCCGAGGTACACGAACAGTTTGTATGCATAAACTGTTCATGTCTTGTGTTTGTGTGTAGCTTTAATTTACATGTATTCGTAAAGACGCTTCAACTTTTACATGTGTGCTGTACGTGATTACTCCCCCCAAAAACTGGCCGAAACAATTTAGTTCTAGAAATTGCGTATTGATAAATGCTCTAAGCAAAAATCTGACAGCTTAGTTAAGCAGATTACAGAGCGAAGGTATGCGTTAAATTAGTCCGTTAATATGACAGATAGTGTTTCAAAAAATGCGCGTGAATAATGAAATCTTTTCTTAAGAAAATTCAATTAATAAAATCTTTATTGGTTCATTGGACTTTTTTGGTGAGCTGTCCGAGGACGGTCGAACCGATAACGGACTAAATCATAGCACAGGTTACATAATACTATACTATTATAGTACATACAGCACATAGTATACAATTCCAGTATAAGCTGATCTCGCATTGTATAGGATTTTCGAAAAGCGGGAGGTCAGTCTAGACTGGAAATGTATAGCTTGATGTGAAGCCGTGTCTACATGCCTGAGTTAGATTTACCTATACCGTAAGCGTTGCATTGACCTATGTATAATTATAGTGACCTGTATACATTCTATTAGACTGATTTGCAAATACTATGTACGCAATAACCCCCTTACTAAGAAACATTACAGGTATAAGGTGTATAGCAATTTTGTTTCACACTTTTGGATCATTTGACAGAGACAAAACATAGAAGGGGCACGATAGTAAGGGGCTAGACTAGTATTATGCATGATAAGCAAGATTGTCTTCGGACGGCTCACCCAAAAAATCCCAGTGAACCAACACAGGACCATAAGGCTAATTGAGTTAGTTAATCTGTAAAAAAAAATGTAATATGTGTGAAGATGTTGTAATGTTAAATTTAATAATTATTACATTCAAATACATCTAATATCTAAAATATCGTATAATTTATATTTCAGGTAACCAATCGAACTTTATACCGACGACAGTCGTCACCTCTTCACATATAAACGTAGTCAATTCATCTAAGTAAGTACATTTAATATAATAATAATAATAATAATAATCACTTTATTACAAACAAGGTCCATACAAAATTTAAATCTAAAATATTATCTTAAAGGTATAGCTGTTGATTGCCTATACTAGGTTATAATATGCATTTCGTTTGAGTTATCAAGATGGTAGTTTTTACTTTTACTTTAGTAGTTACTATTACTTATTTCGTGTAGAAAGCGATGTTTTGAATTAAAAGCTATGTAAAAAAATGACAGCTTCCGATTTATCCTCAATTTCGGAATGCGCAGTCAATAAATGGGAATTGAGAAATGGTTAAGATACTGCACAATACATACAGACTCTTAGAACGTGACTGGATTTTAGGCGAAGAAATTATTAAAACGAACGAAAACTTGTCGGTCTGTTATTCGGAGCAGGGGTTTGACTTTACTACAACCTGCGGCGTGAAAAGTAAGTATCTTACCGACCACGCCACCGGCCTGTCAAAGTAATTGGTATTTGAATGTAATATTATAGTGTACTTCAAGGAGGAGGTATGGAGGTGGGCTGATACATGTGTTCAAACATACTTGTTTAATTAATCACTGCAATGTAAACTGAATAGCAGTATCGGTACAGTAGCTTGTTAGACACAGCTTTTGTTCTGAGGGTTCTATGTTCGGTTATATCCATATTTTTTTGAAGTGAAAACTTCTTTTTCTAGCGTTGAGCACTTTTTCTGTAATGGGTATAAAATCTGAAACTCGCGTCAGGACACGTGACCTGATCGAAAAAGCGTAAGACGGATGGAGAGTAGACAGCTATCCCCTCTCTACGGCGCGGCGAAAATGTATGCCTGGGCCTACTGTTTCGTTTAGGCAGCGCAGGGCGCTTGCGCGAATGTTTTCACTTCTGCCAGCACTCCCGGAGTGCAACCCGTCTTTTTTTTATATTATGTTCGCCGATTTCTCCGTCAATAGTGGACCGATCTTGAGTTTTATTGAATTAAAAGAGTATGCTCCCTGTGGTGTATTGATATACGAATCATACATACCACCGTTACATATACGTACCACCGTTGACACTCCGCTCGCCAGAGGCCGCATTACCTTAATAGCTAGCGAGGCGAGTAGACGTGCGCGCAACTTGGTCGGTTCGTCAAGAAATTACGTGAATTAGCCTACTGGACGTTGAACCTCGAAATTTTGGTGACCAGGTGGTTGACTCGAATGAACTATAATGTTTTATGTGCTAGGGTACTAGGGTACGTATTATCGGGTGTCGCGTCACTTGCGTGCTACCTTAGAAACTAGCTTCGTTGTCTTTTTCTTCGGCGTTATACTCTTAACCGTGGTCGTGAACATCATGTTGTATTAAAGGGGGCAGATATATTACATCTTACAGATGTATGTCATCTCTCGCTACTTAAGGCCATCCCATAGCAGACATGATTACGTTTGACGTCATCAGCTGATATTTAAATAGAGAACATCGATCGTCTAATTGTATTTATCTACAATCATTTATGATAGACAATACTTACCTAATCATAGTATTCCAATTTTAGTTTTCGTCGACCTTTGGATATTTTAAGTATCTATCAACCTAGTATCACAGTCGATAATAAGCCACAGCAGTAGATACAAGGAACTCGGTTACTTCAATCAACTGTCAAGCACTATTTAACACCCGAAGAAAACAGGAGCGTTATAAGTTTGACGTGTGGAGTTAGTAGCATCGGAGCACTTAGATCGATGGATCAATTTTTATGCAGCTTTATTTATATTAAATCTGTACTGACCCTGTTTAATACAATGTTTACTTAAAGTTATTGATAGTAAATAAGTTGCAGTCGTAAAAACATAGGTAACAGTTACCACTGCAGTCTCCTTATCGGAAATGGCCACAACTCTCAGAGCGCACTGTGAAGTAACATACCGGGCGAGGGCAAGGACGCTAGCTTGATGACGTAACTCAATTCTTGGGTTTGTTTAGACTCGAGCTATATATTTATAGGCATCCGGAACCAATTCGCAACAAAAAAATCTGACAAGCCTGGATTCAATCAGACTCTCGTACAGTCATTTGAATTTTTCCCATGTCAACTTATAATGATCAGGAACACAATTAAAAAAGTGGTAAATATTCATTGAAAACTATTTTTCGTATTCTCATAATATCACGTTAGAGATAAGTGTACCACTCAACGCACGACTTGCAACGAGTCGTCTATTAGCAATCGACATTAAATGTCAAAATAAAACAGCCCAATACAACGGAGGTTTCAAGTATTCTGCTACCAAGATATGGAACGATTTACCACCTCCTCTGCGACTAAGTATCTCCCAAGTGACTTTGAAAACACATTTGCAAAGAGAATTTCTCAACCAACAAAAATTATTGTATATTGTTGCCGTGTGTCATTTTGTGGCTATCAACTTCCATGCAATGGTTATTGATATGCAAGTATGTAGTTGTTGTTGTTATTTGAACTAACTAAAACTACTGCTTCAGTTTATAATATCTACTGTGCTCTAATAGTTCTAGAATATTCAATGGTGACGTCAAAGCTCTCACATTCAAAGCGAGGGTCATTAGTTGTCAATCTTGGCACTTGCACTTGACCTTTGCTTTCAGTAAAAGACATACATGGTTGAAATCTGATATTAACTAGCTTTTAAAACTGTTGATAGATGCTTACCTCTGAAATGAAATTATTCAACCCCCAACCTTTAATTTTTTTTATGCTAAGAACCATCTCTATAACTCCAACTTTGGATTAAACGAAACCGCATCAAATCAGGTCGATCCGATTACACACATAAAACATAAAACACCTCTCTTTTTTGCGGGAGTTAATAAAAATTCAAGAATAAAAATATTCATCTTCTTTAAAGCATAAATAAACCCTAAAGCCTAGAAAAATCCATAGGCTCTAATACACCATTGAAAACAGCTCCAATAAACCACAAAGTAAACTCAACCTTATTTTCTTGAAGATAAATTTCGATTTCGCTATATACTTGTTTATTCGTTTTATTACACAAAACGAGCATCTAGTGTTGCCGTTCGATAGTCCAATATCGATAGTTTATCGACAGTTGAAGTACAAGCAATAAAATCGATAAATTTATAGTGTCAATGACTTTGTTAGTACGATGGCATATTTTAATTGTTAGGCTACTTTGTGGCCTGCTAACATTGGTAGAGTAATAAAAATTACATGAATTTAAACTGACAACCCCCCTGATAGCGTATAATCATACCAAAATTAATACGACGCTAAATGGCTCAACAATTAAAAATATCATGATACAAATAGGTACCGACCAATATCTATTAACCACAGCAATATAGTACATATTACCAATGTTGAATATCGAATGTATTATGTTATGTCTTGATAGTGCTGCATAATATTGCAATATCAAACGATATTATAGGTAGTCAAGCCATAAAAATATTAGCATAGACATTTAACAATGCTATTATTAGTATTTTCTTAGATTCACGCGAATATCACACATTGAAATAAAATTTTACATTTAGATGTTTCAAAGTCTTTTCAGACTTCATGGTCACGGGTGGACTGAGGTATTGGACGTCCAAAAATATTAATCATGATTATTACTGACTACCTACAAACATTATTATTTAAGATGCGTTCCGATTTAGGCAAACTGAGCTCACAGTGTCTTGAATTCTGAGTTGATTTTGCTTGGCTTTTGGTACTAGTAATTTAAGCAATCAGTCCCAAGTTGGTGGTATATTCCAATTTTCATTGTTAACATTAGGATGTTTTTCAATTTCAATAGCTTCGAGGATCATTTTTGGTAGGAACCGGTTTTCTTTGACAAGAACCTGTATTTTATCAAATCTAAGGTAATAGTTGGACACTTTTTGAGTATGTTCACACACTGCAGATTTATTAATGCTATTAATATTTAACGATGCTATTAATTAATACTATTGATTGTACCTGCTATCAATTATGTTATGTAACAATATTTATAGTATCAATCGTTGTTATAATAGTGATGGGCGATACTGTTAATAGTATCGATAAATATTGAGCTGCAATACTCAATTTATGAATAACATTACCTTCTTTTTGCGCAGTCGGATAAAAACTATCCTGTGTCCTTTCTCGGGTCTCAAACTACCTCCATACCCAATTTCATCCAAATCGGTTCAGTAGTTTTTGCGTGAAAGCGTAACAAACAAACTTACATTCGCATTTATAATATTATAGTATAGTAGTATAGTATAGATATAGATTTCTGAGGGCAAATATCAAAAGTCAAACTATCGATAGTACGACATCACTAGAGCGTCTATATCTATACGAACAGACTAAAATCGTTAAAATGACTATACAAGTATGTCATTTGAATCTCGACTTTGTAATAACATAGTTAAGGTTGATTATAAGATGTGTTAATCTCAACCCTTTATGCTTATGGCATCTGTTGCCTGTTCTAAAGTGTCTAATTACTGAAAATGATGATACCTTCAGATATTTCATAAGCATTATTATATTCATTTGTTATGTTGTTTAACTTGAATGAAAGTTGAGAAGGTAAATTAGGTGTGTTTTATGATGTGGCTTCATTTTATATGAGTTTTGGGCAATTTTAAATTGAACTGCGTCGGTGTTCGAGGTCGACAACTGCGAGGTTCCAGATTTAATACCCGGAACGACCTTAAAAACAGCAAGGCACATAGATTCCGTAAGAGGTGTAGGGGTGCACAAAGAAAAGTTTATTCAAAACTTTTTTTTCTGCAATAGACTTGAGCTTGGCTACAACTTGCCTGATGTTAAGCAATGATGCAGTCTACTATGGAACGCGCCTGCCCAATATACCGAAACACTCGTGATTACGAAAGATTTTCGGTGAGAAGGTAGTAGTAGATTGAGGTTCCATGTTTCCTTAAGGGGGTGAGACGAGGACTATGCAAGTGAAACGGCGGCTGGAAGCTAGTGACCGATAATTACACCTAAACTCGTGATAACCAGACATATTCATAAACACAAATGTGTGCCTCGGGTGAAAAAAAATCAATTATCGTCTCTCTCACTCACTTCAACCCTTTTTAGAGTCCCACTGCTGGGCACGGGTCTTCTCTCAACTATCTTACAATCAGAGAGAGTTTAAGTCTAAATCCACACACGCTGGCCAAGTGCGGGCTGGTGGATGTCACGTGTCCTCGAATTATTAGTTCTTAGACATGCCGGTTTCCTCACGATATTATCTTTCACCGATATTAAGCAGTGCCGATGTAACAATTCACACAAAGATGTGTGGGCACATGTTTGTGTTCATCATCAAGAGGTAATCCTTACTTAATATTATAAATGCAAAGGGATAACCAACCCACGCGTGGGCGGAGCCGCGGTCGGATAGCTGATAATTTGTAATAACTACTCAAGTGAGGACTCGTCCTAACAACCTGATGATAATACACTCCCTGTAGATTAATCCATCAAACAGAATATGTAGCTATTTATCTGCAGATATCTTTGCTTTTAACACAAAGCTTTTGTTTTACTAAAAGGTTTTGTGGAAAATATTATGCTTTCTATTTTTAGATCATCCTAATGAAATGTTTTTAATGAAGGTTTACAACGTTAATGTGACTTAGTATAATATAAAAGATTTTTTTAATTTTTATTCTTCGATAGGCTGGCGCTTGACCACAACTTGCCTGATGTTAAGCAATGATGTCTGTGATGGAAAGCGCCAGCCCGTTATACCGATTCACTCGTGATTACGAATGATTATCGGTGAGAAGGTGGCAGTGGAAGGCGTCTCATTAAGGTTAGAAACCTTGAAGCAGCAACTATTCCGACCCACCCTCACTGCATGGTGTCACCAGACATCGCACCGGAACACGGCAGGGCCGCTTGGCGGTGCGGCTTTATCTGGTGGGTGTTCACTAACCACGGCCGAAGCCAAACACCAGTTGATTGTCACCTTATTTGCACCACCCGGGGACCACGTGTGGGAATTCAATTAAAGGTTTATACCCAAGGACGAAGGTGACTCAGCCCCCAAGACAAAGTAGGTACCTATTTAAGAAAATTAGATAAGGAGGCTTCCATGTTAATACTGCTCCAATTCACACAAGCGCAATTCCCATACAATACGGCTTCCACACAGATGCAGTTTTCAACATTCGTGATTCTACACAGACGTTATTTTTTAAGCATACGTAATTATACCTCTTCGTGATTCACATATATTCCGGATTCCAAACAACAGTGGGACATTAACACACACGGTCACCTGATCCCTAACTAAGCAGAGCTTGTACTATGGAAACCAGATAACTGGTAATATACTACATATAATAGTTTTCTTTTGTAAATATATACTTAAATATAGATAATTAAACCCAGACACAAGACAAACAGACATATTTAAACAAATGTTTGTCTCGGGTGTGGATCGAACTCATGACCAGCGGCGTGAAAAGTAAGTATCTTACCGACCACGCCACCGGCCCGTCACACAACTTGCCACTTGTAATTCTACAGTCTTTATTTTAACGCAAACGCAATTCTACCTTTTTGTTAGTATTTTGTCACTGTTGTTTGGAGGAGTACTGTTGTTTGACGGGCCGGTGGCGTGGTCGGTAAGATACTTGCTTTTCACGCCGCAGGTCGTGGGTTCAATTCCCACCCGAGACAAACATTAGTGATGATTATTTGTGTTTGTGTCGATGTCGATATATTTACAAAAGAAAAGTATTATATGTATAGTATATACCAGTTATCTGGTTTCCATAACACAAGCTCTGCTTAGCTTGGGACCAGATGACCGTGTGTGTTAATGTCCTAGAATATTTATTTATTTAAGATTTAAGTAATTTTTAAGTCAGAGTCACTGTTTTTATCTGACTGCGAAAGAACGAGGACGCAGTCACAGGCATCTGCTCACTCTAAGATTTTGTTGCTCTACCTTTATCAGCAGCCAAATAATGAGAAGTAAGCGTGTCCACTGTCAACTAAGATTTTTAAAAACCAAAATGAAATTATCAAATAATAATCTTGTTTCTATCTTTTTAGTTTTTTAATTAATTTAATAAAGATGGCAGATGTTAATGCAGATGGGGATTGTTTTAAATATATTTTATAGCCAGTAGTCCCATCTCTACATCAGATCTTTTTGCACATTTGTCTGCTTTTAACTCTTTTACATACAAAGAAGATTTTCTTTACATACACACGCAGTTACATATATGAATAATATTGTAGCATATCATAGCGGTCTGAACAAAATCAGTCACTTTTTATGATAATACTTCATAATAGTATTAAAGAAATTAACAATTTAGAAATACTTCTAAAATCTACGAAGTAAGAATGCGTAAGATAAAATTTCAGACTATCTAACGGATAAAAACGCTAAATTAAATGTAACAGATATAAGTACCTACTTCATTTAAAAAAGACAAATAGGCTACTCAGTTTTTTGGTAGTGTTTCTCAGTAGTTGCCAGTCATTCACTGCACGGTAGGAAATTGTAATATTTTATGTGTCTACATAAAATAGTATTTTCAGTATCATTTTTCATTTCCACAAGTGTAGACACTGTAATGTAGTTAACGTACCTCAAAGACCTCCCTTGTAGCTGAGAACGGTAGCACAGCCAGCCCCACCAACAAGTCGGCGACAGCCAACGAAACGATGAAGAGGTTGGTGACGCTCCGAAGCTTGGAGGAGCACAGCACTGCGGCTATCACGAGGCAGTTACCTTAACAAATAAAATTATCATGAGAAAGCAAATTTTGTGGGCTTAGGTAGTGATGGTTGTGGCAGGGCTCTTCAACCTTTATCTACACACGTAGTCCCTGGGAGGTGAAAATCAGGTGACAATAAATTGATGTCTTCGGCTGGGGTTAGTGACTACTTATCAGACAAAAACACATCGCCAAGCAGCTTTGTCGTGTTCCGGTGCGATGACTGGTGACATCATTTGAGAGGGTGGGTCGCAATTGTTGCTTCTTTATGGTTTTCAACCGTATGGAGCTTCGTTCTAGTGAACACCTTCTCACCGAGAATCATATGTTATTACTAGTGAATCGGTATTCTAGGAGCGTGTCAACATCTTGTCCTATTCTACTTGCTACTAACATTCTAAACGCGAAAGTTGTAAGCATGTATGGATGTATAGATATGCCTGTATTTAGGGATGTATATTTGTTACTCTTTCACGCAATAATTACTGGACGAAATTGGATGAAATTTGGCACAGAGATAGATTATGGTGTAGATTAACACATAGGTTTTTTACCCTAATAAATATCACGCGGGCGAAGCTATGGACTGAATCTAGTAGACTATAAAATATGTTTGCGGTTGTGGTCAAGTGCAAACCTATATAGAATAATAATAATAATATAGTGGGACATGAACATACACCGCCAACTGATCCCTAACTAAGAAAAACTTGTATTATGGACACCAGATAACAGATAATATACTACATATAATACTTTCCTTTTGTAAATACATACTTATATATAGTTAATTACACCCAGACTCAAGAATAACAGACATGTTCATCACACAAATGTCTAACTTGGGTAGGAATTGAACCCACAACCTGCGGCGTGAAAAGCAAGTATCTTACCAACCACGCCACCGGCCCGTAATAAAAATGCACTTATTTGAAGAAAAAGGACAGTGTCTCTGCTCAAAAGAAAATACCTTAATGGATTCACCATATCCCATCATTTTTATACAATTCATAAATGAATTGTCCCAAATCAACATCGCTTTATTTTCAAATTTGTTTCAAAGTATTTTAACTGCCGCTGCGTTAAAATACAAAATTGTTCCTATTAACCTTCCCCTCAATTAAACAAAAAGGTCTTTGACGTTAAGAGGCACCAGACGCAAAAATGAACGTAGAAATGTGAAAAAAATAATGCCCAAGTGTGAATGATATCTAAGGTACTCACGAAACGAGGGTTCCGTTATTGGAAAACTAGTAAACAATTTTCAGATTAAAATAAAACTACTTTATAACTGATTTTATCCCGACATTTCAAAGTCTTTTCAGACTTCATGATCACGGCTGTGTTTCCTTTACTTGTGCAACATAAAGTACTTACAGCTAAGACAATAACGACTAAATGGAAAAAGATTTTGATTCCCTGGCGATTAATAAGTTTGGATCCCGGGATATTATAATTTCTACAGTAAGTAGATAACTTCTTAAAAATATTTATTAATAAAAATATCAAATAAGTTACTCAATTGGTAGTTTAGAGAAGATCCTTACCCAGCTGTGGGATACTAAAAAAGCTTGAAATGACGGGACATTTTTTTTTTCATTTTTTCAGAGCTTGGAGCCCAGATAACTGATCATTGAAAAAAAATCATTTTACAAATGAAAAGTATTATATGTAGTATATTACCAGTTATCTGGTTTCCATAGTACATTCTCTGCTTAGTTTGGGATCAGATATTATTTAGTATTTAAATTATTAGTTGATCGTGTGTGTTAATGTTCCACCATATTATATTATACTTGTGGCCCGCCCCGGCTTCGCACGGGTAGATTATTATTATTTATATACTAGCCTTCCGACAGCGGCTTCGCCCACGTGTATGTCGGTTATCGCGCCAAAACATTACCTTCTTTTTGCGCAGTCGGATAAAAACTATCCTATGTCCTTTCTCGGGTCTCAAACTACCTCCATACCCAATTTCATCCAAATGGATTCAGTAGTTTAGGCGTGAAAGCAACACAGACATACAGACAGAGTTACTTTCGCATTTATAATATTAAGGATTATTGGTGTACCTGTTTACCCAAAGAAAAACTAGACATAATAATCAGATTTTATTGGAGAGTGATCATTTAAGTACCTACCTACTTTTTAAAGACGCTAATGGGAAAGGGTTGTAGCAAAAAAAAAGTTTTAAAAGGGTTCCTTTACCTTCTAGAGTCACGGAACCCTAAGCAAAAGTGACAAATTAAAAACATCGTAAATTTTTAAAATCATTTGAAAATTTGCGTTCAAAAGCTAACGAGGGTAAGAAGGATGAAAGGAGGTTTAAGTGTGGCCCAGATTTTGTTAAGAGGTTTTCACAGTTTTCTCTATTTTTAAGGCTTTATTCTCTTATGGCTTGACTACGATATAAATTCGAGCCGCGTAACTTGTAATTTAGTTTCACATTGCCTATTAGCCTCAGGATTTTACAAAATAAATAAATACAACTGCGCAATGTACTGCAAAATAACTAATCGCTTCAATCTGCGCCTTGCCATATTGCGCCAAGTGCGGGTTGGTGGATGTCACATGTCCTCGAATGATTAGTTTTTAGTCATGCCGGTTTCCTCACGATGTTTTCCTTCACCAATATTGAGCAGCGGCGATGTTACAATTCACACAAAGATATGGGCACGACTGGGAATCGAACCCGCGACCATATATTTCTGAGGCGGCGCATAGTACCTACATAAACATAAAATTCTGGTTGGCACTGGCCCTAACTAATGGTATAGTTTTTTCTAACCTTAAACGCACACACTTTTTATTCAGGCAGTTCGGTGAGAAATGGACCCTAATGAGCTGTTTAGTCCGTTCCGTCGGTACTCTCTTCTACTACCTATAAAGTGATCATATTTTTTGCATCGCTAGTCGTAGCCGGATCTATTAATTCTTATGTCCAGAGACTATTACTAAATAAATAAAAAACACACACGGCCCTTTAGGCTCAGGTGCGGTCGCAGCCTGAAATTTTGGAGGGGGTCATTCATAACACTAATGAAAAATAGGTATCTGGAATAAAATGAACATTAGGACAAGACACGACACAATTTTATTTTATACATTACTAAAGTTCGAAGGCGAGTTCGAGTTCTCGAAGGCTGTTTACCATATTTTAAGTTACAATTTAATTTAAATTAGTTTTAAATTCCTGCACTATCGCATTAGATGATTCTGTAATGATAGATGTAAGTATTAAATAAATAAATAAAACAAATGGAAGTCGTCTTTTTTGTATTTGCGAATCGGGTGATAATATTTGAGACGTCTGGTACTATTTCTGGGTGACTTTATTTAATTTAATTTAAATATTTTAATTTTCAAGATTTTTCTTCGGACCGGGCCTGTCTAGGCTCCGATTCTCGAGCTGTAGACATGTAACTCTAATAGACAAATGTTAAAAAAAATGTCAGGAAACTAACGAAATCCATATTTTATTTGATGGGCCGGTGGCGTGGTCGGTAAGATACTTGCTTTTCACGCCGCAGGTCGTGGGTTCAATTCCCACCCGAGACAAACATTTGTATAAATATGTCTGTTTGTCTTGTGTCTGGGTGTAATTATCTATATTTAAGTATATATTTACAAAAGAAAAGTATTTTAAGTAGTATATTACCAGTTATCTGGTTTCCATAGTACAAGCTCTGCTTAGTTTGGGATCAGATGACCGTGTGTGTTAATGTCCCACTATATTATTGTTATTATTATTTCCGAAATTTGACATGATCATCATCATCATTCTCCTTGCCTTTTTCCGATTTCTATTAGGGTCGGCTCCCAGTCAAACCTGATGTATCTGTACTTTCTAGACTAATTGTAGATATCTTTAGTTTGGTAAACAAATGTCAATTCTGAGTAAATAGGCACCTAATTAGGTGAGCACTGAAATTTCATCTTAACAACTTTTACTGAAGAAGTCAATATAATAATATCTCTAGTGAATTTCATTTGCAAAAAGATGCTAATTCATAAAAATAGATTAAGAATTCGAAAGTTTTTGCTAAATTATTCCGAGGGTGTATCACAGGGTGACTTTCGTAGTAACTCACGGGGTGATTTTCTCGGATATCGGTGTAACTATAGCGGTGTACCGGTGTATGTTTGCGACTCACTTCAACCCTTTATAGTGTCCCACTGCTGGGCACGGGTCTTCTTTCAACTATCTTATGAGTTGAGAGAGTTTAGGCCTTAATCCACACACGCTAGCCAAGTGCGGGTTGGTGGATGTCACATGTCCTCGAATGATTAGTTGTTAGACATGCCAGTTTCCTCACGATGTTTTCCTTCACCGATATTGAGCAGCGGAGATGAAACCATTCACACAAAGACGTGTGGGCACGATCAGGATTCGAACCCGCGACCTTTTTTACTAAGGCGAGGCCTGTACCGCTGCTGCTCAACTGCTTAAAGCAGTATTATATATTATTATTGGAGCTGCCGAAGAGGGATGCCGCTATACAACGTGTAGAGCAACTTCTGTTTCGCACAACCGCAATAATAATAATATACAGTGTCATAGTACCGCTGCAGGGTGTCTTTACGACGTAATATTATGTTTGCGACTAGGGTACATAAAATAATGTTATGTGTGCTACAAACAAAAGCCAACTGACAACCGCTGGGGTAAACGAGTTCTTGAGTGGAGACCACGAATTGGCAAACGTAGCGTAGGACGCCCTCGGACTCATTTCATTTATTTATTCATAAAACAATTTTCATTGTGTTTGATATTCCAATTAGACTAGGTGGAGTGACGATCTCAGCAGGGCGGCCGGCAAGAACTGGATGGGAAAATCCGCGGATCGTGCTCAGTCGCGTACTGAGAGGCCTATGTCCAGCCGTGAACTAAAATAGGCTGATAATGATGATGACGATGTGTGCTAGCTTTTTTAAGGCTTTGTAATAGCTAAGTCTATGAAAATACTTTTAGCTTAACTATTTATGTAATGTGTATTTCATTTTTATTTTCCTTTCCTTCGTCTTCTGTAATCGTAGTGAGACTCAATACCTATATAGTGACGTAGTGTTACTGTATCGTAAATGTGTGAGCTGTCTACTATGTACCTACCTATTTATATTACTAAATAATAATAATAATATAGTGGGTCATTAACACACACGGTCATCTGGTAATATACTACATATAATACTTTTATTTTGTAACTATATACTTAAATATAGATAATTACACCCAGACACAAGACAAACAGCATCAAAGCTTCAACTGCGATAATTCAGAAACTTTTCATTTTCACGTAACCCACAACCGCAATCGCTACTGCTATGCCTGTAAGCCAGGATCGACAGCCGCGCCGTAAAGAGACTCGGAATTTGAACTGTCAAGTTTCGGGACACTTCGTGTCTTGGATCCCGCATAAATTTAATCAGAAAGATAAATAATAGGTCGCTTTCCTCCTGGTAAAGCAGGAGACAGCACAAAGAAATATGAGAGGTTAAAATTTCTGCATCAAAATGGACTAAGCACCACGGGTAAGCCTTTTCTTAGCTTAAGTATTTAAAAGAAGAGCCTAATTCATTACTCAATTTCGCATAGAAAAAGTCACCCCGTGTGTTCCAAACATCAAAGTTTCACAGACAAAGTTTTCCTCAATGCTTGGGTAGATGATTTTAATCGAGTATGCGAAAGAAAATAATTTCTTTTTACGGTATATCCTCATGAAACTTCGGTAACTCAGCAGTTGGACGAAATCAATTACGGGGTATATTGGATTACTCCTAAAGTAATGTTGTTAAAAAATTTTACCCATTATTGTGGATCGATGTAGCTCATCTTATTAAGACCTCGCCCTATACACTCCATTTCAAGCCTTTTTACGTCCCACTGCTGGGTACGGGTCTTGTGTTTCACGAGTTGAGAGAGTTTAGGCCTTAATCCACACACGCTGGCCAAGAGTGTGTTGGTGGATAACAGGTTCTCGAATAATCCCTTGAAAAATGAATGAATGAATCCTTGAAAAAAAACCAATAATCTAGAAACAGAAATGCTCTAAGCTACGAATTTGTTTCGCGAACGGTAAAAAATGGCAACAGATTTTTTCTAACCTTAACTCTCAAGATGTTCCTTTATTCATAAGGTTTCATTTGCTATACGGGCAGATACTTAACTGTCTACCCACAGACCATAAGCGGGGGCGGTAGCACTATTGTCAGTTACGCGAAACAAAAGCGTGACATAGGCAGGCACATATACTCCACGGAGTGTTAGCAGTTTATTCTAAAATAGGGTTTCACTCGTGATTACGAATGCGGTATGTAAGTGGAATCGGAATGAGGTTTCCTAAAGTTGGAAACCATAAAAGAGCTACAATCTCGACCCACCCTCTGAAATGGTGTCACCAGACATTACAACAAAATACTAAGGCAGCTTGGCGGTGCGGCTTTGTCTGATGGTTGATTGATTACTAACCACAACTGACACCAGTTTATTGTCACTTAATTTGTACCATTCGGAGACCAAGTGTGGGGATTCAGATTGAAGGTAACTTCCTTGACCGTAGGTGACTTAGCCTTAATCCACGTACGCTTGCCAAGCTCAGATTAGTGGATCTCACATGTCGTCGAATGATTAGTTCTTAGACATTCCTCACGATATTTTCCTTCATCAATATCGAGCAGCGGTTATAAAACGATTCACACAAAGAAGTGTCGGGGATCGAGTCGCGACCTTGTATTTCAAAGGCTGATACCGCTGAGCCGCTGCTGCTTAAACCGTGTGGAACTTATAAACTTAACACACTTCTCTTTTTGTTGAGGGTTAAATAATCGCTTCTCGCGCTGCTAGGTTCCATAGCTAGGCTGTAAGAAATATAGCCGACATCAGTGGGAAAAGGATCTTATGCAGTCACTTAACTTAAACAAGGTGTGAGTGTGCTCCGCCCACGTCACTTTAGTCACTCCTCTCTCAGAAACCGTAAGTAAATCACATAAAGTGACAATAAAAAACAACGGTTTTATGTGGTTAAGAATGGGGTAATTTCACTAAACTAGAGACCCTAAATGGTTTTTGTGAGGATTTCGCCCACTCACTCAACTTACTACCGCAATCCCGCAATTGCTACTCCTGTGAGCCAGGATAGACAGCGGTGCCGTGAAGACTTCAGATTTGAACCTGACTAAGACCCGGGACACCTAAACTGTTTGGAATCCCACACGAATTCAACCAGAAAGATGAGTGATATGAGAATTTTAATATACTGGTTGACCCAGCGAACTTCCTACCGCATATTTTTCACCTTTTAAACCTTCCTTAGACTTGTGAGCACCGATGATGGCGCAATGGTAAGAGCCTCGCCTTAGAAATATAAGGTCACGGTTTCGATCCCCAGTCGTGCCCATCTTTGTGTGAATTGTTCCGTCGCCGCTGCTCAATACCGGTAAAGAAAAAATCACCGTGAGGAAACCGGCATGTCTAAGAACTAATCATTCGAGAACATGTGATTTTCACCAACCCGCACTTGGCCTTAAGGAATCCACTTGTATTAAGCCCTAAACTCTCTCAACATGTAAGGTAGTTGAGAGAAGACCTGTGCCCAGCTGTGGGGCACTAAAAGGATTGACGAGAGACTTGTTCGAGTATCTACTTTAAAACCAAAATCAGTGAAATCGGTTTAGCCGTTCTCGAGTTTAAGCGGGATAAGAAGACGTTAATTCATTTTTATAAAGAATGACTGTTAATCAGTGTAAAATATATTACCATATAGTAAAGGCCATGTAAGTAAGGAGTCATAATCACAAACAACTTTCCTGAAGAAACTTTTTATTGGAGCAACGTTTTTCATATTAAATTTGCAATTTAATTTTGCGGTGCTCAGTAGAGACAAAAGCGAGTGTAGAGTAGGGAAAGCCGAGCTGTCTCACAGCTGGGGTGGGACGCTTGGTGTGTCTAGCAGCGCCGCCTTGGCAACGATAGGACGTCTCTACTGAGTGGTTCAAGTAGCAACCAAAATTTAAAAAAATCTGCTTCAAAAATGTTTCCATTGGAAAATAGTATTTAATTATTACCCCTACCAAGTGGTAAAATATTTTACACCAATTACTAGTTACCCTTTATAGGCATGTAAATATGAAACTGAGATACCCTCAGTAATGCAGTGAGCGTTAACGATATACAATTATGTACCTACTAGCGGCCCGCCCCAGCTTCGCCCGGATAGCTTCAGCCCACTCAACAATTTACAAAAAATGTGATAAATAAAGAACCGCTCAACCGATATTGTGCACACTTCACATAAACCATCTACTAAATAGTCCGAACAATGCCTAAACATTTGGTTTGCATAGGTAAGCCCGTTTTTGAGTTATAAAATTACAACGAAAAGTGGCATTGATTTTTATATATATAGATAGATTGAAATAAAACTACTTTTTAACGCAACTTAAATATTAATGTTTGAAGGTAGTCAGTAATAATTGTGATTAATATTTTTGGACGTCAAATATCTCAGTCCACCCGTGAACATGAAGTCTGAAAAGACTTTGAAACGTCGGGATCTAAAATCTAAAATAAACCGCGATAAAATCCGTTAAAAAGTAGTTTTATTTCAATGTGTGATATTCGCGTAAATCTAAGACAATACTATATATAGATAGATTTCATATAGGGGAGAGTATGTATGAAAGAGCCAGGGCTTTGAAAGAGCCGAAATGATTTTTCCTAACTTACTTCCAAAGTTTAATTTATTTTTTACTAAGCAACACTGTATAAATATTACTAACAATTTTGATTTCGTAGAACTGTCATATCTTTGTGAGTAAAAATCATATCGGCTTTTTCAAAACCTGGCTCTTTCATACACACTCTCCTCTAAACTGTGATGCTAGGTAACATGTTGCAAATTCACGCACGTGAGATCACGTTTCAAGTCAGGCAACCGTTTCCGTAACGTAATTCCGAAATTATGATATTAATGCTGCATCATAATATCTGCTACATTTAACGAACAGCTGTGGGTGCACATTTATAGTGTAGGTCAAATCAAATCAAAACCATTTATTTGCTGGAATATAGTACGTACATGAGCAGCGGTGGTGCAGCGGTACGGGCCTCGCGTTAGATAAATAAGCTCGCGGTTCGGATGGTCGTAGCAACACATTTTTGTGTGAATTGTTTCAAATCCTCTGCTCAATATCGGTCTAAGAACTAATCATTCGAGGACGTGTGACATCCACCAACCCGCACTTGACCAGAGTAGATGGTATGACGTCAGAAAATGTTTAAAGGGTGAGAATCAGAGTCCAAGACTTTTGTCGTGAAAAATGTATATACCTACCCGTATTTTGGAATCTACGTCTGTATGAATCATGCTACATAAACCACCACTGTAAATATTTCATCTCGCCCTATTCAGCATAGATAGGACGGAGTGAATGATCGAATGTGTAGAGAACATGAAAAGCATAGCTCTATACATCTGATATCAACGCGAACATTTCAATAGATGACACTTTCGTGATTAACTCCGAGAATAGTGTGCGGTCATTAAGGTTGATTTAAACTTGATAGCAGAAGGTTTTGGGTAAAGTTTTCGTCCGGCAAGACGTAGGACACATAATTACACAACTATTAAGTTTCTAATTTATTAACAAAACTATAGACCAATAAACGATAACGGTCCGTGATAAGAGTGCAAAGTTTTAAATAATCCTACATTGAAATGAAACTACTTTATTTTAAAGGATTTTATTGCGATATAGTTTAGTTTTTTTTGACAAAATACGATTCCTACTAATAATAATGCACGTGATTTTAAAATTAAAAAAAAAACATCCTACTTAATTTCAACAGCAAAAATGATTGGAATATTTGCTGGGACCCAATGCTTAATTTACTCAGAATTCAAGACATTGTGACCAAGTTTGCTTAAATCGGAATGCGACCTAAATATATAATGTTTGTAAGCAGGTAATAATAATTGTAATTAATAAGTTGAGACGTCAAATACCTCAGTTCCCCGTGACCATATGAAATGAAAATTTGCTTTATTTTTTTTGAGACGCGAGTCTACATAAAAATAGTCCAATTTCTTTTCATACCGTGCAGTGAATGACTGGCAACTACTGAGAAACACTGACAAATAACTCGGTAGGATTTTTTTCTTTTTTTATATCTATTACATTTTGTTTGTTTAGTGTGTTAAAGTCATATGAAGTCTAAAATATACCGCGGTATAAATCCATTATGAAGTAGTTTTATTTCAATTTGTGATATTCGCTTAAATGTAAGAAAATACCATCAATTCTACGTTTTAGAAGGTGTCAAGTTTTAAGATTCCATTACAGATACATAAATGCTGACCTAGTAAATATACGAGTGCACAAAAAAAGTTAGTTGTAATAAATGGTTCGTAGATATATACATATAGCAACCAACTTATATAACTAAATGATAAATTGAGGAATGAAGTAATTAGAGAACGCTGTGGTCTCAAAGAAGATGTAGTGACAAATGTAAAAGCAATGCTTAGGTGGTTTGGTCATGTGGAGAGGATGGATGATAGACGATTGATGCAAGGTATATACACGATGAGGGTGAGTGGTAACGTTGCGAGAGGACGCCCTAGTCTCCTAGGGCGTCCTCTCATTTGCTGATCTCATTAGTGATGTCCTTCAAAAGGGAGAGCTGCGTAGCACTCACACATCGGTTATTAAATTATATAAACGTTAGTTAAGCTATATTATGTGTGTTTAGATCGTAGCAAGTCTGCCTGCCCCCATGGGAAAGAGGCATGATTGTATGTATGCTGGGCACAGGTCTTCTCTCAACTAGCCTACGAGTTGAGAGAGTTAAGCCTGAATCAACGTACGCTGGCCAAGTGCGAATTAAATGGATGTTACAAGTCCTCGAAGGATTAGTTCTTCGACATTCCGGTTTCCCCACAATGTTTTCTTTCACCGATATCAAGCAGCGGTGATGAAATAATTCACACAAAGATGTGTAGGCGAGTCCGGGGACCAAACCCGCGACGTTATGTATAATAGGCGAGGCCGCTGCGCGATTGTATGTAATATGTATGTAGGTATATAATCCAAATGTCAGATATTGGCGACAAGCTGCCGGAAATATTGAATTACTTGTGAATAAATAAACATTTCACTTCGTACAATTCGAGGCAAACCTTTTTACGTCAAACCTTTTATTAGATCTTTGTTATTTATATTGGCCGTATAAAGGGCAGGGTACACAACGGGATAGGATATTTGAATTATATATGAGCTCTTAGTGGTTATATAGAATGCTTTATCCGTTTAATATGAATGACAGTTAAGTATTGGTGTTTGTATAAATAGAATAGACTGACAGCAGTCTTAAAAGTCTTTTACGCATATATAGTTAAAATGGATTTTGTCCCTTTCTTACTTATATAAAGTTAAAGTAGTACAAAATGTAAAGATGAGAGAAAAAAGCAAACCGATTATAAATCATTTTAGCTAGTGTACGACGTTAATGAATTAAGAGATTAGATATATAACATTAAACTTAAAATAATACGAGCAGCGGTGGCGCTGACCTCGCCGTAGAAATATAAGGACACGGGTTCGGTTCCTGGTCGTGCATATTTGTGTGAATTATTTCATCGCCGCTGCTTAATATTGGTGAAGGAAAACAACGTGAGGAAACCGGCATGTCTAAGAACTAATCATTCGAGGACATGTGACATCCACCAACCCGCACTTGGCCAGCGTGTGTGGATTAAGGCCTAAACTCTCTCAACGCGTAAGACAGTTGAGATAAGACCCGTGCCCAGCAGTGGAACACTAATAAAGGTCGAAGTGATCCCTCAGGTTGACGCATGTATGGTAAGACTTTCGCTGTAAGCATATGACTCGCGATGTCTGACCTCGCTCTGAAATAGTTTTAGCAGATAATTACAATTGTGAACAATTCAAACAGATAGGTATCAAATCAGAAATAATATATTATCTGCCCTGGACGGGACTCGAAACCGTTACCTGCGACGTGAAAATACAGTATCTTACCATCCACATTAACCTTACTCATAGTGAGAAAGTAGTTCCTTACAAAATTTAATCTTTTAAGGTATAAAAGATTATTATATGAGTGAATGAATGACCTTCTTTTTTTATGAACACAGATCCTTGCCCTACAATCTTTCTTCTAGACATTTTCCAATAATACTAAATGTGGATTGGTATAACTTAAATTACAACAAATTTTATCGAATCGCTTGAACGAATAGTCCTACATTCGTCAAACGCAAAAATGACGAGTCTATTGGTTACATTCATAATCGTAACTATTTTCCAAATTTTCTGTAATCAGTCATATAATATTGAAGACGACCTCTGGACCGGAGCGTTGTCAGCCGTCCTATTGGGCTATACTGTACCCTAGAGGTCGCGGTTTCAATTTCCGCCCCGGACAAAATTGTTGAACAATTGTTGCTCCTTTATTAACTTTATGGAGCATCATTCCACTGCCACACTGCCTTCTCACCGAAATTCATTCGTAATTACGAATGAATCGGTATAGTGGGTAGACACGTCCCATCGTAGACTACATCATTGCTTAACATCAGGCAAGTGGTAGTTAAGCGCAGGCCTATTTCAGGATAAAAAAAGAACAATCTTTGTGTTACAACAACCGTCATACGAGCGAGCAAAGCCTCGGTTGAATAGCTAGCAGAATTTAAAGCAAAATTGTTTTTGAAAGTAATGAAAATTATATTCTAAATTAGCTAGTCTAATTTCTCAAAGGGAAAACTAAAGTTTAGTATGTTAATAGTGTAGGTTTACAGACACTCACAGAATTATATGAAAAGTTTTGGACATTCTCTTAACTCAGTGACCTTATTACTCGTGTACTGTCCAGCTTCAGAGAGCAGTGTAAAGCTGTTTTAACCACAGTAGATAATAATATATAAGCTAAAACAGTAGTTAAACACCGAATAAGATCCCTGAAAATACCGCATGAGCTGGGCACGAGTATTCGCCTAACTTATATTTAGACGTCTATTTCAAAATATTTTGAATTTTGTTATTTGATAGTATATTGTTAAAGACGTTTACGCACTACTGCTTTATCTTAAACTGTAGCTTAGCAGTTTATAAAACTCAACGCTCTGACCTTCATGACCTTAAAACATTGGAATTATGATAAAATCTCATTATAACCTTGTCTTTTAAGTAATCCACATTATTTATGGTTTGTCACGATTTTACTTACTGTTAATGTTAAATTACTTTGAAAGCATTAAGACAACGTCAACTAGTAAAGCTGACCTTGACACAGAATAAATTATAATGTTGAAGGAATTTTTTTGGGATTAGGCAAGAGGCTCGCCCCTACTTGTATAGGAACTAAAATCTATAGCGATACGCGGGTGATAATTACCTCTGCCCGTATCTTTCTCGTAGAAATGAAAAGAGGTTTGTTATCATTCAACGATAAGCAAAAACTTAAGAGGCAATGACATTTGACATTAGAATTTTAAACAATCTATGATAAAAGATATGTTATGTTAAACTAATAATTATTTGTTTAGAGAGAGTGATAATTTATAATGTTATTTCTCTTCAAATTACAGGTTAAATATAAATTTTCTGTTTGTAATAAATTTGACTAAACTCTTCTAATTACAGAGCAACACATTACTTTACCATTCTTTTATCTAAACATATGCGTGATCGCTGTTACTGAACGGCGTTTGATTTTCGGAAAAAAACTAACTCACTGCTCGGCGTCTGATTACCTTTTCTAAATCCGTAGCAGGCTTACTACGATGTAGCATCGTAGTAATTACTACGACGTAGCAAAGAAATAAAGCAACAATTTTCCGCACGGTGGTTATACACTACTAATTTTCAGACGAGAGAGATAATAGTAATAATATAGTGGGACATTAACACACACGGTCATCTGATCCCAAACTAAGCAGAGCTTGTACTATGAAAACCAGATAGCTGGTAATATCTTTAAATATATAAAAGAAGAAACTGACTGACTGACATATCAACGCAGAGCCCAAATCGCTGGGTCTGGAGACTCTAAATTTGGCACATAAGTTCCTTATGGGGTCTAGGGGTGCACTAAGAATGAATTTTCTAAAACTCACCCTTTGAGGGAGTGAAACGGGGTTTCAAAGTTTGTATGGAGAAACAAGATTAGTGAGATCAATTTCGCGGGCTAAGCCGTGGGCGGAGGCTAGTGCTTCATAAAATACTTTTCTTTTGTCAATACTTAAATATAGAAGGTAATTTCAAAGTATTTTAGAATAATTAATTGCTAAAATTTGTGTTTTAAACTCTGTCATGTGTGGAAAATAAGTAAGCTTAGTTATTCGTTGATAACAAAGCAGGAAGTAATTATAATTTAGACATTTTAATATTAACTAGGGCCTGGTTCAAAGGATTAGGGCTGTAACGAAAACGCTTGGATAACATGAATAAAGGCGTAATAATTAAACAACTTAATTTACTGTCTTGATAACGTTGAAATTCAATTTAAAATTACATGGTTAGCAGTGCTTTGTAGAATCTTATTTATGTTTTAAGGGATTAGGAAAACGATAAGAAAGTAACAACAATACTTTTGTGTTTTTTACGCATCTTAAATTAATCTCAGTCATTAGACTGACAGAAAACGTCATTTATCGAAAAAGTAACCATGTGTTTTTTCCCTGCCGTTCTCTTCCTCTTGTTTAAGGTAATATTTATACCTATCCGTGCGTGAAGTTTTAACAGAAATCCTGTACAGCCTCATTCTCAACAGAAACAAGAAAAGAAACTAAAATATTTATTTGAAAAAGACACACAGAATCATAAAAAAAAACATGAAAAAAGAACAAATAAAAACAGCTAAAAAAGTGAATACTTTGAGAATATTTTATTTGGATGTGTCTTAGTACAGTGAAACATGGTTAAGTGAGACATCAAGGGACCTAAATGTCGTTTCACTTATATAGATATTCCACTTACCCAGTGTCTCAGATATCCAGGTATAAATAAATATCTGTCTCATTTATAGAGGGTCCCATTGATAGAGGTGAGAATACAGGTTATTTCAGTAATAAAGGTGCGATCATTAAATGAAATAACGTGTTATGTAACATAAATGAGTTTTAATAAAAAAAATACATACTAAAAAAAATCAGACGCTACAAAAGATGTTTACTATTGATAATGATTTGACGGCCACTGTCGTTACAATCAGCTGTGCACTAGCGAAGGTCACTGACCGCTACATTAACGCCGCGCGCTTTCATCGATACTATTACGATAGATCGTGTAGTCTGTTGTTAGGTCAAAAAAAAATGTTAGTGAGTTCTATTACTGATACAAAACCAATGAATAAAAATTCACACTGGTTAAAATGATTCCTTTAGAAATCAAATTTAGCAGTAGGCTCCTATTATAAGTCAAGTGCATGAGTTCACACAAAATAGTCACAAGGTTAACCGTTTAATACGGCTGACGTAACCTTTACGAGAATATAGTGCTAGAGGGTTAAAGTGTATTTGGAAATAAGCTTCGATGGTTGGCACGCTATGTGTTAAATACCAAGTGACGTCACGCTCTCTGGTGTGAAACAAGATAAGCGAGGAGAATAACTGGGATTCAGTGAATTCACGCAAAACTAAATGTGTGACGTGACGTTGTCACGCATTGCGATGAAGTTAACGTGACAGGATTAATTATGTAGCTGTTCGGTTTGTTCACGTGGGTTTATTATTATTGGAGATTGTTTTCTGTTTACTGAAAATTGATGTTGCTTGTAATGCTCCAGCGGTTTTAAACCTGCCTCTGACTCATACTCATTCATGGTAGTATTGACTTAGATTTACGCGAATATCACACATTGAAATAAAAACAAAATTCAAGACACTGTTAGCTCAGTTTGCTTAAATCGGAACGTAACTTAAATATTAATGTTTCAGAAGCCAAAACGAAATGAGGAAGGCTACTTTTTTTGGCTGGGCACGATATAAAATGTATTACAAAAAAAGCTTCTTGCAAAATTTCACTTCGGCTTCTGTAGTTAGATTCAGTTAATAAGCAGATGATTTAGGCAAGTACAGATAAAAACTCACCAGCACTTATTATTGGCAGGGAGAATGGTGGCCCATGAGACTCGATTGCTGGTAAGGTCAAATCAATGACCAATATAATTTTCTAGAGTGGACTTATTACGTGTATGTATGTAATGTGTCTTACCCGCGATCACCAGCACATCGATCAACGCAAGGATAGCAAGGCTGACGAGACTGACGGGCTCGTCCCACTGCACGTCATCCAGCAGCGCCTGGCACGCTGTCTCGTTCAGCGAGCGCATATTACGCGCGTCGCAAGGCGCGCGCGTCTGCTCGCGCGGCGCATCGCCCGCTCGCCTTTAGGTGGTTACTGACATTTTTCCTCGCCTGAAACAAAACGTTTGGTCAATTTTTTGAAGAAAACTAGGCATTTTATTTATTAAATGAGTGTTAAAAATCAGAAGTTACTAGCAGGAAACCAAAATGGCCGCCAGAAGACCGTATGTAGCAGTCTTGGTGCGAAGATTAAAATCGGCAATTTGAATCTTTTAGACAGTTATCTGTGGACTGCCTTGAGGTATTTTTACTCTTTGTTATTAAGAGGTTAGTGTAGTAATCTCATTAAAAATCATATTAACTATATCCTTTTAAAAAAGGTTACAAATAATATGAAATGAAGGACTTTTTAGCTAAGCAACAATTTTATCTATATGCGTGTGAAGAAGCTGAAGTAGAAAGCCACAGACTGGCAGTTTAGGCATCAACAGTTTCCATTCACCCGAAATTTCCCAATAATCGTTACGGTACGTGACTGAACTAGGTTCACCTCAAAGACCCATATTATACGAAATCGGCTAGAAACACTCAATTTAACTAAACCAGATCAGTAAATAGGCGATCGAACTAAATGTGTGGTACAAGCGAAAAGGTAATTGGATTACTGTACCTAACTAATATCTTAATATTGTTATTAAAAAATAATCCTAATATTGCATTGTAGAATTATTGTGTTAGTGTAACCACAACAATTTAAAATTGTACTCGCCTCTCTACAATTGTTCACGCCTATTTTCCTGTGCCCGACAGGGTTCATAATGATCTAATCCAATGTAATTTACTATCTATGTACACATTATGGAAATGCAATAAATGATTGAGTATTGGATTTTCAATCAAAATCAAGGCAAAAACTTAGTACAATCTAGCTGACCTTGCGAACTTCGAAGTTCTGAATATTAAAAAAAAGAATTTGAGCACAAGCACATAACACTTATGTTACTTTTTATCCTAATAAATGCCACACGGGCGTAGGCGGACGCTGTGGGCGGACGCTATTTTTTTAAATCCTGAAATAGGCTTGCGCTTGACTACAACTTGCCTGATGTTAAGCAATGATGTAGTCTACGATGAGATGCGCCTGACCACTATAACGATTCATTCGTGGTTACGAATGAATTTCGGTGAGAAGGTCTCGGACTCGGTAAGGATATAGGATAGTTTTTATCCGACTGCGCAAAAAGAGGTTACAAAATGGTTTAGCGCGATATTTGATATCGCGGATGGAGCCGCGGTTGGAAAGCTAGTAAAATAATATTTCTTCAATATAATTCATTTAGTTACATAAATAGAATTACATTCACCAAGGCTGTACAGATGGAGCGAGCGCTGGAGCGTGGAACCTATCTCTTATAAATATTATGTTTGTAAACGGAGCAAGAGCGTAAGCAGAAATTGTAATATCTTAGTAAGTACCTACGATAGTTGTATACTGTGCCTACATCATGTATTTTCAATATGTTATTAATTAGTTTTGTCTGAAACATCTCATTATACGGACGTATCACCAGACCGTGTTTTATTAGCAATGCTCACACTACCATCAATAACCAATAGCGCACAATACTATATTACTGAAATAATGGTCTTCTGGATCTGGTAATAATCTCAAAAAGACAATGTGTAACGGAATATTTATTACTTATCTACTAGCTGCCCCAGCGAACTTCGTACCGCGTATTACTAATTTCGTTATTAAAAAATAGGGGTTGGTGATAGAAATGTGCAAATTTAGGGTTGTATGTAATTTTTAATGCTACTTAAGTAATAAAAAAAATAGCAAAAAAAAAATTTTTTTTGGGGTGAACACCTAGAGGTTTGAAAACAGATAGCAGCCGATTCTCAGACTTACTGAATATGCATAAAAAAAAATATAAGAATCGGTCAAGCCGTTTTGGAGGAGTATGGTAACTGTGACATGAGAATTTTATTATCACCTACTTATTATCTTTACTTAATATGAGAAAGCTGAAAAGTTTGTTTGGTTGAATGCGCTAATCTCAGAGAATAATGATCAGATTTAAAAAAATTGACCATTGCCCTGTTAGATAGTTAATTTATTGAGGCCGATAGATTTTTCATCCCACTGCAATGCGATATAAAATGTAGTTAACGCGGACGGAGCGAAGCGAACGTTAGTTTCAAAAATGAAATAACTTTTATCTAAAACTCAAGAACGACTGAATCAATATGGCTGATTTTGATCTTAAAGTAATCTAAAAAGCCCAAGAGAGGTTGAAAAGTGAAATATGCAGCATAAAGTCCGCTCGGGCAACTAGTCTTTTAACGTATGTTTTTAACACTGCATTTCGAGAACGGCAAAAACGATGAAGCTAATGTTGTTCCTAAAAAAACTCCTAGAAACCCAAGAGAGGTTTAAAATGTGAGAAATACGCAGTAAGAAATATCAACAGCAATTTCATTAATATTTTGACTTGAGTTTAAATTGTCTTAAGATATCCGGACATCCGCGGTAAGCCCAGACTAGCTATAGAGAAAGAATGGGGCATCCAATTCAAGAAATCCACAAGTCCATTTTTTACGGTTTTGGGTTAGCAACAATTAATTAACAAAGCAACAAGTATTTTTTTCATATTTTAATAGAAACTCTTGTTACATCATAACATTTTGATTCTTTCAATAAATAAAAGTACTAAATTTACAGTGTAATGTGTTTTTTTAACCAACCCATGTTATTTCAGTAGATACTAAAACATTTAATTATTACTATTTCTTAAGTCACTTTTTGAACTTAGTGATTTCTTTAAATAAAACTACTTTATGACAGATTTATTTTATATTTTTATTTTATTTTTCCTCCTAGAAAATTGAATCTGCGGGGTACCTATACAAATCTAAATTAAATTGCGATAAAATCCGGTATAAAGTAGATTTATTTCAATGTGTGACATTCGCATAAATTTAAGAAAATACTATTAGTGATTTCTTGTTGATTACCCACAGAAACTGTTTCCCAATTCCGTAGTTAATGCCTACAAAACTGTCAAAAGTCAAAACTATACTATAAGCGTGCGCTCGCTCTAACTCCGTCTGACATTAACAGCCATACAATGCTATTCATTTCCTAAGCACCTGTGCTTGAATATGTATGTATATTATACATATGGATAGTTCCAACCACTTAGCATATACACTTGTACCTCAGCTGGGTCAAGTTAGCCCTCCAGCTTGGCCACGAAATACAGCATCTAGCAGCGCAACTAGCGATTTTGTTGTTCATTGCGGATTCAGCAGTCAATTTAGTAACATTCTACGAGAAAAGGGTATTGTTATTTTGATGCGTGTAATTGTGTTTCTGTGTATCTATGTCTTACTGTTTTGCTTCATAGCACCTAAACGGATGGACTGATTTTATTGTTCATTGATGTTTTTTCAAGATATTGCTGAAGTGATTGAGGCGGATCTAAGTTAGGTTTCAAGAATGTTAGGCGTGAGAGGTGTAATTACAATGAAGTTACATAATAATTATACAATTATTTTACACTCTCACTTTGTACACTCATGCCACATCTACATAAGAACATAAAAAAGGAAATTTTTCAGGAGACGAAAAAAAATACTATCCACATTTGTTGTTTGGGAACTTACACAATCTAATTTGATTCTGGACAATAAAAAGCATGTAAAATATCCCTGTGTATAAGCTGGGGCTAAATGTAATTTAATTATTTCTATCAATATTTGCTGTTTTTTGAGTTGTTACACTTTAGGGTGGTGGATATTATAAAAAATTAACACAATTTTAAACAAACCTGGAACAAGCCAAAGTATCCGCCCCTAATATTGCAGAACAATCACCAACACCGGCATTCGAATCAAGCATAACTCGAATTTATGATTTCTGAGTTGTCTCAGTTTTGATCTAGGTGTACGATATTTTTTAAACTCTTTTTTGAAATGATTAATACACAGATACCTTGAAACATGCGAGTTTTTTTTTCTTAAGCCTTCATTATGGATAGATTGGTAATATTTCTTCTACGACTTTTTCTAGTGCTGTGTTATTAAGTGATAATCACTATGATCGCACGCAAGATTCTGTTATTATTTTATCATAGTTTTTTTCATATTCAGAAATGATCATGATTGATTGTTATGTCTGGGTGTAATTCATCTATATTATGTACTAGCGACCCGCCCCAGCTTCGCACGGGTGCAATGTGTTATAATTATAAAACTTTCTCTGGAATCACTCTATCTATTAAAAAATCGCATCAAAATCCGTTGCGTAGTTTTAAAGATCTAAGCAAACATAGGGACATAGGGACAGAAAAAGCGACTTAATTTTATACTATATAGTGATGTATCGGCGAGCTCATAGGGCCGCTATCACCAGGTACACCTCATGACCCAAGCATCTCGATGGGACAAAAAACACCACAGAAAGCTAATCAATATCTCTGCCAATGATTACAACAACTTCCAAATCACAAATATTCACGAAATGTTTGGATGGAAATAGATTAATTTTTTGTGGATACAAATTTGGTTTGCACATACCACGTGCTCATCCAACGTCTAACGCTATAACGCAAACAAAATTTTAATTCAAACAAATTCTAACAAGCAACTATGTTAAACGGTAAGAAGATCCTCCGCCATTTTAACTAAACTTTAAAATGTAGATGTTACTGTAAAAGCTCGAACTGCAGTAAATCCTAAGATATTCCAGTAAAACCTAAGATTTACCAATTCCTAATGGTAAATGTCCCAAAAGATTTGCGATTCGAACTTTTACTACCATTCCGTTGGTAAATCTTAGGATTTACATTAACGGCACGGTAAATGTTGAAAAACAAAACATGTCATAACGTGCTCAGCGCATCGAATTGCAGCTTGCCGCCCCCGCTACCCGCGCACCGTCTCCGCCACTCCGCTCGCCTCAGTCGCTCGTTTGACACGTTTGAACTCGCACGATAAATTGATTTCTAATTGTATTTTTGGTGTTTAAAAGTTATTTGTGAATAAAAATGAGTATGAAGCAAAGATTTTATGAAATAATGGACGAGCTTGTGGCAAACAAGAAAGATAATAACTTTTATCTCGATAAGGACAAATACGCTAAGTGTTTAGTAGTCCATTGAAATGTTACATTTTTTAGGCCTAACCTTGCATTTTTTAGAGGACGCAATTTTATTTTTTTGATGTGTAGGGGGGGTCAGTGTAAGGCTAAAACCAAGTTTGTGGGGTCGCCACCCTTGTCCCACGGCCGCCATCTTGAAAATAGGGGTTGAAATGGTTTTTACGAGATATCTCGTAAACTATTTATTTAATAAAAAAAATTTGTTAACATTTTTTATTGCAAATTAAATTCTCTACAACTTTGGTCCAGTAACTTTTTGTCGTAAAATTATAAATAAAAAAGTTATAAGCGAAAATATTCAGAAATTTGAGAAAAAAAATCTATTTTTCGAAATAACTTTTTTTTTATCATTTTACGAAAAAATAACATCAGATCATTTTTGTAGATCGTTTTTTAAGGAACAACTTTTATATAGAACATTTTTTCATTAAGTCAATAGCTAAGGTTTTACAGCGCCCCGAAGTGAGTACTATTTGTCAGTATTCTTAACTATACCTATAGTATACATGTATACTAATAATGTGTCATCAGTTATTATTTTTTTTTCTTTTTTATTCTGTTATTGTAATTTTTTTAATTATAAATTTTGCAATATTATTAAGAATTAAGTAATGACTCTTTTCCACGCCAATACAGGATTTTACAATTATTGATTTTTAAAATAATTTAGAATCTGATGGCCGTTAACAGGAATGCTGTTCAGGTAGAAAAAACCCATGTTACCGTGGGGGAATAAAAGAACAGCTGCCTGCTATTATAATATTGCAAAATTTATAATTAAAAAAATTACAATAACAGAAAAAAAAAGAAAAAAAAATAATAACTGATGACACATTATTAGTATACATGTATACTATAGGTATAGTTAAGAGTACTGACAAATAGTACTCACTTCGGGGCGCTGTAAAACCTTAGCTATTGACTTAATGAAAAAATGTTCTATATAAAAGTTGTTCCTTAAAAAACGATCTACAAAAATGGTCTGATGTTATTTTTTCGTAAAATGATAAAAAAAAAGTTATTTCGAAAAATTTAATTTTTTTTCTCAAATTTCTGAATATTTTCGCTTATAACTTTTTTATTTATAGTTTTACGACAAAAAGTTACTGGACCAAAGTTGTAGAGAATTTAATTTGCAATAAAAAATGTTAACAATTTTTTTTTATTAAATAAATAGTTTACGAGATATCTCGTAAAAACCATTTCAACCCCTATTTTCAAGATGGCGGCCGTGGGACAAGGGTGGCGACCCCACAAACTTGGTTTTAGCCTTACACTAACCCCCCCTACACATCAAAAAAATAAAATTGCGTCCTCTAAAAAATGCAACCCCAAATGTAACTTTTCAATGGACTATAGAGGAAGTAAAAACTGCAAAGAACATTAAAAAAAAATTGGTTGCCTGTAAATTCGGTATACGGGCGAAAGTTTTACGTGACAACGACTTTGAGTGGTAAAATAATTTTAATGTGAATATTCATTCGTATAGTAGGAAGAAGGATGAAACATAGTTGAGTGGGAGAGAGACGCAAGGCATTCGGCGGGCCTCTCTCTCGTTCGGTGACTCATCGTAACGTTACCGAGCGTTACACTTTTTCATAAGTCCCTCCCAGCCGCAACCTAATTTAAGACGTTGTCACGTCAAAAGAAGGAAGCTGTTCATTACAGGCGTATAAAACGCTATGATATTTTGACTATAGGCGGCGAAGAAAAGCTAATTGCCCCGATGAAGGAAGATAATGGAGAAATCAAATATTATGTTTGTTACGACGATTTATTTAACATTCTCGAAGAAACGCATTTTGCTGTTGGACACGGTGGAAGAACAAGGATGCTCAAAGAATGTAACCGCAAGTATAATAATATTACAGTTGAGGCTATCATGACATATTTGAAATTATGCCAACCTTGTCAAAAGAAACAGAAGACTTTGAAAAAGGGTATTGTCATTAAGCCTATACTTCATAGTGAAATGAACTCACGTTGTCAAGTAGATCTCATAGATCTACAAACTAATCCTGACGGGAATTATAAATTTATATTAGTTTATCAAGACCATCTGACTAAATTCGTGATCCTTCGTGCACTTCAAACTAAACGCGCAACTGAAGTCGCATATCATCTATTGGATATTTTTACCACTTTTGGAGCGCCGAACATCCTTCATTCCGATAATGGTCGGGAATTTAGTAATCAAATAATTGAAAATTTATGCTCTATGTGGCCAGACGTTACAATCGTACACGGAAAGCCAAGGCATAGCCAAAGTCAAGGATCGGTAGAGCGTGCAAATCAAGACATAGAAAATATGCTCAGTAGGTGGATGGAAACCAATCAGATTACAAAGTGGTCAGAAGGCTTAAAATTTATCCAGGCCATGAAAAATCGAGCATATCATGAGGGAATCAAATGCTCTCCTTACGAAGCAATGTTTGGTAGTCCAATGAAAATGGGCATTGCGACATCAGCTATTCCTAAAGATATGATTGGACTATTAAAATCTGAAGAAGATTTGGAAAATGTGTTGCATTCCCGAAAAAATGTTGAAAATATGATAGAACAGGACAAGGAAAACAACGTGGTTGGTAATGAGTCAGAAGGAATCAAAAAAGGAAACAGTAAAAATGTGAACAACAAAACACAAGAAAAAGAAATTATTGCACTGGAACAGACCACAGAAAAACAAATAACCGATGATAGTGATGATACCAATCTAACTTTTCAAATACAAACCGATTCAGAAACAGAAAGCGCTATTCAAGCTGAACAAGATCCAATACCAAAGAAGATAGAATCTATTCAAACAATAAGAACAAAAGCAAAAGTTAATTTGGAAAACCAAGCTGAAAAAATGAAAACCATGTCAGCTGATAAATATTCAAATGTGGAAGTGGGCCAAAATGTAAGACTGAAAGTACCTGAAATTGACAGAGCTAAAACTGACCCAAAAAGCATTATTGCAATTGTGATAGACGTAAAGGATAGTGAGTTTTACCAACTAGGTACCAAAATGGGAATACTAAAACAGCTTTACACCAAGACCATTCGCCGCATGCTCTGAAGATTTTATAAAGATAGAAGAAATTGTTACGGATAAAGAAGTGAGTCTTCGAGAAGTTGTCGGAAAATTGTCGTTAACTGGAGGACAAGGATTCAAAAAATGTAATTGTCAAAAAAAATGCTCGACGAAAAAATGCACCTGCAGATCATCAGGATTACTTTGTAATTCTAAATGCCACAGCAGCAATCCTTGTTGTAACAAGTGAAATGTTTTTTTAGGTACCTTACCTATTAATCAATCACATTTGATTGTCTTTTTTTACTTTTAAACCAAATAATAAAAAAAATAATAATTAAGTTTGACTAGCTTTTGTAAGCATTATGTTTGTATGTCGTTGTTAAATTCCAAATAGAGAAGTACTGATTCAGTTAGATATGATAGAGATTGAGATATTCAGAGATATACGTTATGTGTTTTTTCAGAATAATTTAAATAAGTTGGTATTAGTTTGTACTTATTACTATCATTATGATACCTTTAAAATACTATGTACCTGTTTTGTCTAATAGTTCAAAGTAAATAATTCAGAATTAATCATTGTTTTATTCCTAAAACCAACATCTACCAGCTGACAGTGGTAAAACCTAGCATATACTGAATCCGAATGGTAAAAGCTCGAAAACATCGTCGTATCTTCAGAAATACTTACATTTACCAACTCATGTCGGTAAATCCTAAGACTTACACTTAAATCTTAAGATTTACCGTAGTTCGAGCTTTTACAGTAACATAGACATGCTAAATTTGAATTTTAAATTCTACTCAGCCAACGGTTGTTGCTTGCCTGTTGCAACATTGATGCAACTTTGATTCTGACAAGACAGGCCACCATACCAGCCCACCATAGCATAAAATACGTAAGCAACGTCGATTGTAAGTATGGCAAATATTATTAATGATAATAATATTCTTCTTCTTCTTCTAATTATGGCCTCTGCAGAAATTATTCCGCAATTTTGCCAATGTCAAGTTTAAATAAGTACACAAGCTTCTAAAAGATTAGTAGTAAAAAACTGATAAAACTTCAGCGGTTTTGTACGGTCATTACATTAAAACTATCATTATATAAGTATACAAGGTTTTAAAAGATTAGTAGTAAAAAAAAAACTAAAAAAACTGCGACGTTCTAAGACGCCGTGATAGCCTCCATCTTAAATAATAATAATATAAAATGGCGTCTTAGAACGTCGCAGTTTTTTAGTTTTTTACTACTAATCTTTAAATACTTATATACTTATTTAAACTTGACACTGGCAGAATTGCAGAATAATTTCTGCAGAGGCCATAATTAAAAGAAGAAGAAGAAGATAGTGGGGCGTTAACACACACGTTGACGTTGACGTCTTGTAAGTTTCACAACTGACAGACCTTATGTTATCAAAAGTGACTGAAGTGACACCTAACCATCTGTTTAGGCAACAGTTTGCTACGTTTATAGGTTACGCGCTGCGACGATATGCATTTAAATAGAATGTACTGTAGTCTGTAGTGTATCAGTTCCTAGTACCATAGATAAATAAGAATAGATGTACCTATGCTAGTACCTATAACGAAAGCAAATATATTTGCTTCATTTGAGACTAGATGGCGCTGTGTGTAAGTGTGAAAATATTATTACAGCCTGTCAAATCTAAGACGTACCGTTTGACGGTTCTACACGTACATTTAGAATTTTATTTTTTGTATGAAAATTTATTTATGTTATGTTAAAATAAAAATTGCTTCATAATTCAATTATTTTACAGGAAAGCTAATAAAAATCTCTATAAAGCTAATTTAATAGAAAACAGTGAAACTTCTAAAGGTACTTCTTAGATTTGTTCAATTTTGTATTATAGCAGCTTTTGGAAGAAAAACAAGGTGCGTAAGAAAAGCAACATGCAGAAAAACGAGTTTCCCGGAAAACTCGTTTGTTGCGTTGCTCTCCGCAGGTTTTGTTGGCCACACAGTACTAATTAACCCTCTCAGTTCAGGCTTTTGTTTGACTTTGTAATCGACAGAGTTATGTTTTGGTTAGGCTATCGTTTAAGATTAGCCGACTAATTGTAGGGTTAACCTTTGAATCGAGTTAACAAATGTTTTGATTAACAATAACGATTAGATTAATCGAGAGTTTTTGGTTGATAAGTTGGAAGTAAATTGTGAAATAATTTGTTACACAATTTACTTCATTAGTTAGTAGTCGTCATCAGCATGAGAACAGCGGTGGCGCAGCGGTACGGGCCTCGCGTTAAAAATATAAAGATCGTGGCTTCGAGTCCCGGGCGTGCCCACACATTTTTGTGTGAATTGTTTTAACGCCGGTGCTCAATATCGGTGAAGGAAAACATCGTGAGGAAACCGGCATGTCTAGGAACCAATCATTCGAAGACAAGTGACATACACCAACCTGCACTTGGCCAGCGTGTAGTTGGGAGAAGATAGTTGAGAGAAGACCCGTGCCAAGCAGTAGGACACTAAAAAGAGTTGACGTGATCATCATCAGCATTCTAATCCACTGCTGGACATTGGCCTCTCCCAAAACATGCCACTGAGCACGACCCGGAGTTTTTTTCATACATCCATCCATCAAGTAGAATTAATAATTGTGCTATCGAGAGATCTAGGTGAAGTGATTGTTGCCGCAGTTATTTTATTGGAATACCATCTTCTTATCCGATAATCCATGCCTACCTAAAGTTATATAATAATCCTGATTTTATTTATTTATTTATAGGATAATTAACAGCTACAACATAGATCTCATGATACAGCTTAACATATTACTTATAGTACATACTTTGCAATGTTGCAGCCCATTACATTATCCACAGCTTAACAAAAACAATATAAAAGCAAAAGATACTCGTACCACGAGAACAAAACTTATATAATGCATTAAAATTACATACTACGATAATGAGTGCGTAAGTTAAAACTAAGGTAGCATGCGAGGACTTTGTAAAAATTTATGTCATTGAAATAAAACTACTTTTTAACGGATTATATCGCGGTTTATTTTAGATTTTAGATCCCGACGTTTCAAAGTCTTTTCAGACTTCATGTTCACGGGTGGACTGAGGTATTTGACGTCCAAAAATATTAAATCACAATTATTACTGACTACCTTCAAACAATATTTAAGTTGCGTTCCGATTTAAGCAAACTGAGCTCACGGTGTCTTGAATTCTGAGTTGATTTTGCTTGGGTTTTATCTAAAATAAACCGCGATAAAATCCGTTAAAATGTAGTTTTATTTCAATTTGTGATATTCGCGTAAATCTAAGACAATACTAAAATTTTTGTCATCCAACGTTTAAATTGGGGCTTGGAGTTTGCAAATATACATATTTAAAAATTTATAATTATAAAAATAATTTTAGTCGAAAGCCTTCAAATTCTTAATTCTTTAATATACACAAAAACATTAACAAATTTACACATACATTTAGAAAACAGCACATGCACACAGGTGAGATTTTTATGCTCCTAAAATTGGCCACTTAAATCTGCTACTCAGAATATTATGGAATTGTGATTTCAACATTAATAACACGTTATACAAGCCTCTATGAAATATCAACCGCAACAAAATATCTAGGTAATTAACTAAATAGAAAAATACTATCATAAAAACATACGTCAGAGATTGACCTAGATTATAGATTATCCATTAAGAATGACGTCAATACTAACTACTGATTTCATATCATTTATTTTAATAGTAACTCGCTCTTGCTTCGCCTCTAAAAAAAAGACAAGTCAAGCGGTGTGTTCCGATGTGATGTCTGGTGACAACATTTAGGAGGGTGAGTCGAAAATTGCTCAAATGGTTTCCACTATACAGAGCGTCATTCCACTACCACCTACTCACCGAAAATCAGTCGTAATCACGAGAGAATCGGTATATTAGGCGGGCGCGTTCTATCCTGGACTACTTCATTGCATCAGGCAAGTTGTGTCAAGCGCAAGCCTATTTCAGAATAAAAAATGTTAATACTCCTAGTAGCTGCTGTGTAAAAAATGTTTCAAGAAAGCCTTTTTCACACGTTTATATTAAAGAGAAAGAGCATGTAAACGCCAGAACTTTGTCATTTTTAACCGACTTATAAAAGCTGAAGGTTTGTGAGCGTATGCTCCCAACACAGGCAAGATCGATAATAATATAGTGGGACATTAACACACACACATTGATCCCAAACTAAGCAGAGCTTGTACTATGGAAACCAGATAACTGGTAATATACTACTTAAACAACTTTTCTTTTGTAAATATATACTTAAATATAGACTACTCATTATGGTATAGACAACTCTCTCAACTAGTAAAATAGCTGAGAGAAGACCCGAGCCCAGCAGTGGGACACTAACAAGGGTTGAAGTGATTATGTAGTGTGGGTTATCATTATGGCTGGTAAATGGTACTGTAGGTATTGTCTTGGTAACCTGTAGGGTATACTGTAGTGTGGTGGAATACCTGCCTATCTACCTACTGCGTGACACTATTTTTGGGTAATATCCTTAGCAGGCTGATTAAAAAGTAAAGTCACACATCCGTCCAGTGATAGACTGTGTGAACCTCTGTAATAACTACAGTACATTTCCTTTGTGCTTCCCATAGTCCCAGCCGTGTGACGTAACAAGCAGGTGCACTATCATATGACTAGGTATATCATATGACTATTACACTATTGTGTCCCTACAGGTACTAAAGATGTGTAACAAGAATCATAAAATTATAAAGTATTTTTTTATATTCCCTTCAGTATTATTATAAAAAATTAAGAGCATGCCCTAGCAAAAATTCAGCTTTTATAAAATAACAGAAGATCTGGCGTTCACAGGCTCTAAGCTTATTAGTTAAGCGTGTGATTTCTATAAAAAACTGATATTTAGTTGTCATGCAAACAAACACTTCATCTTTATTACATTACTATAAATGTTTTAATACTTTCACCTACTCTACTTAGTCTCTAAATATAAATTATTCATAGTTTTGGACATCGACAAAGTTTTCTACGTAAAACGGCATTTTGATTCAGTTTGTTTCGCAAAGTTTTATGAGAAAATTACAATTTTCATCAATAAGTAGGTTGGGAAGTATATTATGATATTTGAGCAGTAGTGACGGTATCAGAAGCCTCGCCTTAGAAATTATTGTCCTGGATTTTTTTCATCTCCGCGGCTTAATATCGGTGAAGGCAAACATCGTGAGGAGACCGGCATGTCTAAGAACTAATCATTCAAGGACATGCGACATCCACAAACCCGCACTTGGCCAGAGCGTGTGTATTAGGGCCTGAACTTTCATAACTCGTAAGACGGTTGAGAGAAGGCCCGTGCCCAGCAGTGGGACACTAAAAAAGGTTGAAGTGTGACGTTTCATAACTCGTAAGACGGTTGAGAGAAGACCCGTGCCCAGCAGAGGGACACTAAAAAGGGTTGAAGTGTGACGTCTCATAACTCGTAAGACGGTTGAGAGAAGACCCGTGCCCAGCAGAGGGACACTAAAAAGGGTTGAAGTGTGACGTCTCATAACTCGTAAGACGGTTGAGAGGAGACCCGTGCCCAGCAGAGGGACACTAAAAAGGGTTGAAGTGTGACGTCTCATAACTCGTAAGACGGTTGAGAGAAGACCCGTGCCCAGCAGAGGGACACTAAAAAGGGTTGAAGTGTGACGTTTCATAACTCGTAAGACGGTTGAGAGAAGACCCGTGCCCAGCAGAGGGACACTAAAAAGGGTTGAAGTGTGACGTCTCATAACTCGTAAGACGGTTGAGAGATGACCCGTGCCCAGCAGAGGGACACTAAAAAGGGTTGAAGTGTGACGTCTCATAACTCGTAAGACGGTTGAGAGATGACCCGTGCCCAGCAGAGGGACACTAAAAAGGATTATAATAATATATTTTGACGGGCCGGTGGTGTGGTCGATAAGATACTTGCTTTTCACGCCGCAGGTTGTGGGTTCGATTTCCACCCGAGATAAACATTTGTGATAAACATTTGTGTTTGTGTTAAGTATATACTCGTATTTACAAAAGAAAAGTATTTTATATATAATATACCAGTTATCTAGTATCCATAACACAAGCTCGGCTAAGCTTGGGACCAGATGACCATGTGTGTTAATGTCCCAGAATATTTATTTAATTATTCACTTCAACCCTGTTTAGTGTCCTACAGCTAGGCTCGGGTCTTCTCTTAACTATAGAGAATTTATTTATCTATTAGAATAGATAGATAGATAAATTAGAATTAAAAATTCATTAATTTTTGAATAATAGAAATTATGCGAACATTCCACATGAATGGATATCATTTGAATCGACTGTCATTTGCCACTAACATTCGTTTTCAAAAGCGTGGGCGGACTGCGGAGTAATTGAAATCGTGGGCGGAAGATGTTTTAATAACATCTAAAGTCTGTCTTTGTGATAACATGCTAAATAATTGTGATAAATTACTAAGTTGGTAGCAAAGCATCTATTGCATAATATAATTAATTTAATTTAGTTTAAATGAACATATTTTAATTTAATTTATATGTATTAATAATTTTGTTTAATTTGGATTTCAATTTAATTTAATTTAGTATGATATATCACAGTGTTATTTATTTTAATTTCGTTTTCAACATCTATACTTTTGTCAATTTATTTAATTAAATTTTAACTGTATTTAGTTTTTTTTATTTCCTGATTTACATTTAATTTATACCTAATTTTAATAAATTTGTAGGGTCTTTGCTTTGTACTTTGTGCATGGTTTACAATGAATCTTAAGTTACTTACTGTTGATGTGAACATGTCTCAACATGTCTTAGAGCTTTGGTTTCAATATCTACTGTTCCCCAGATGATGGTTTTAATAGAATTTTTATTTTCATAATAAAGTGGCAGTACATTACATAGATACACAAAAACATACTGGATCTAGTTATAAATATTTTTGATAAGTGTATTTTTATACTTTTACCTGCCTTTGAAAGCTTATGTAGGCGTTTCTATGAAAGATAAAATCTTCTTTGAAAGTCAATTGGGAAACTACCGCAAGCTATTCGATTGTGTTTGTATTTTCCTTTAATCGGATAATCTCTATTGGATTCTGTTTAGTTTTTGTCCACCCTTTTTATATTGTAATTCGATTATTCGATTTCTGTATTCGATAATCGGAATTTTATCAGTACGTTATACGAGACTATAGGAACTAAACAGTATGGTAATAATAATGAACAGGACATAGGATTTTTAAATATTCTGTGTTTTGCTTAAGTATAAGTAATTTTTTCTAAAAATGTAGTAGTTTGTGATCAGTTTTATCGTCACAGTTGTGTCACTTGTGGTTCCCGTGACACCCTGGTCATGATCCGCGAAGGAACACCCAGGGGGTTTTAGTTCGGGTAACTAGTATGGAGTCTCACATTTTATTGAAATCCTTTATGGATCCCCTCGCACTCTATGGGCGCGATCCCCCCCCCCAGTAAACAAAAAAAAGGTAAAGCAATGTTTATTTTTTTAAGGGTTGTATTAATTTACAACAGTTGTCATCGCGGTCGCAGCTATGAATCGGGCGCCTGATAAAAAGAGTGTTGAGGCTCGCGACCCAGTTAAAACTTAAAAAATAATTACGTACTAAAATATGTGAGTTTTAATAAAAAGATAAAATAATTAGCTTATCTGAATTAACCTTTACATAAATTATTTGGAATATGAAAAATAACGTCGTATTTTACTTTACCTAGGAATGTTAAATTGGGCCGTGTTGTGCAAAAACGTTCCAAGCCATAAAAACAAAATTTTGTTATTAGAGTTTTCAATCAATCAATAAATCTACTTTATATTTTCGGATTTGTACATTCGAATGTAACGTTTTAAGTATGTTATTGTTGTGAGAATCTTTTTGTATCATTTTAATACATAATAGTTTTTTGACAATTTAACATCAATTTGATGTCTTTCATAGCTCATAATGAAGTTATTGTGCATTTTGTACGGCCCGCTATAATTACAAAAAATTTAAACCTACAAAAATTGTGTCTAAACGTGCATCCATACCGCTGTTACTTTTTGTTGAGCAACATTTTGCAACACGGTAACATTAAATAACAATCTCCAACTTTTGGGACCAGTTGTTACTAATTGTTGAGAGCTAAACTAAAGATAACAAATAATAGCTTTCGACAACAATCGAGCACGACATATATCGGCGCATTGTTGAGGTAACATTATCTAACAATGTTATTGATTGTTAGAGCAACATTGATTAACACGGCAACATTTACTAACATTGAATAACTTATTACTATCGATTGTTGCTCACTAACATTTGAAAATGTTGCTCAACAAAAAGTAACTGCGGTGTGGATGCACCGTTAGACCCCTGGTCTAGGAGATGATGAGGGTTCCGTTTTACTACCTTAAAGATCTGATAAAGTGTTTTAACTTTCCCTTTTGACGTACCTACGAAGCTGTAAAAACGCTAGTCTGAAAGCGCTTTGCGCTTTTGAAATTGTTCCTTTTTATTACTATTGTAGCGTACCGCAGTTTTATTGAACTACTCGGGCGGACTGAAATTGACCGAGATACCTGCAGCCTATTCATATTTAATACCAATATTAGTTTTTATAAGCGGCTGTTTGCTGTGTTATATTGCATGGTATTATATTTTGTACTTACTTTAAGGATATATTACAGAAGTCACTGTATTTATTTCTTTTTTCTTAGGTGTTGTTGTATTTTTTGTTTACATTAGTACGGTTAACCTTTTGAATCTTGTGCTTCTTTTAATTATGACTTAAATTTTTCCGCAATTTTTCTAATGTCAAGTTTTAATATGTAACTACCTACACAATCTTTATTTATTTATTTATATTTATTTATTGGAGCCAAATATGTAAAAATATGTAAAAAAAAATGTAAATGTAATGTAACGTATGTTTTGTTCTTTCTTAAAGTTTAGTAGTGAAAACTAATAAAACTTAAATTTATAGAATATAATATATGTAAATATTAATAAAATTAAACAATATTTAAATAACAGTAACTAACAAATGTGTCTACACCGTAAATGGTAGCATGTGTGAATATAGAAAAAAAATTAAGACCTCGCTGAACCTACCTTAAATTGAGAATTAAATAAATTAACACACGCGACCATCTGATCCCATACTAAACTATTATAGAAACCAGAATTTTCTGACAGAGATCTTCTTTTGTAAACACATACATAATTATAGATAATTACACCCAGACTCAAGACAAACAGACATCATAAGAGAGAACACACAAATGTCTGACATGGGTGGGAATTGAACCCACAAATTGCGGCGTGAAAAGCAAGTATCTTACCAACCACGCCACCGGCCCGTCATGATTGATTGATTAACCCACGATCTCCGGTTTTGCAGTCAGGACTATTAACCCAACAGTCCAGTAAAATACCAATGTAGATCCACTAATGTATAAGAATGATTAAACTTATAACACAAGGTAGTTTTTCTGTCAGTCATTTCATTTGTACTGCGATAAAACCATTTCTATGATTAAAAACGCATTAACTCACATTCGCAGAGCATTGGGTCTGGTAGGAAAACTACTAACTTTTAGAATAATAGCAATTTGTCAAAATGGTAGGAAACGGAGCTCACGCGATGTATTCGGCGGTGTTTAGTCACGAATTCACGATGCTCTTAAATACCATAGAATTTAGGAAAGAATATTATATAAAATTTAATACAACATTCCGTAATATGTAAATGTCACCCAATCTATAGAGGCTAATATTCTCTAAGTATATTATTAATAATAATAATATATAATAATAATACATTAATACACTTGGCCATCTGATCCCAAATTAAACAAAGGTTGAAATGGAAATCAGGAACGATAATATACTAAATTTTGTAAATACAAACTTCAATACACAAACAGACGTGTTCATCATACAAATGTCTGACTTGAATCGAATCGAACCCACGACCTGCGGCGTGAAAAGCAAGTATCTTACCGACCACGCCACCAGCTCGTCAATAATATTACAAGTCTTTTGCTAGACCTGAAACCCGGGACCTCGTGGTTATGAATCGATCACGCTTATCACTGGGCCACGAAAAATATTTAAGTAATAATAAAAATCAAATAAAGGGAAGACCCTTTGGTGACTCTCGATCCGGATCGTTCCTGATTCAGAGTCTGGCCATTGTATTCCAGCGCGGAAATGCGGTGAGTGTGATGGGCTCTTTTGGGCCCCCGGAGCGGTCAGTGGCGCGTAACGGGTAATTAATCCTAGTTTTTATTTATTTTTTATTTCATTAATAATTAATTTCAAATAATTAAATATTTATGGACGAATTGGTTGATAAATCAATAATTTATCCTCGCTTAAAATAAATTAATTGTTTCCCAAAAACAATTTATCTCTCAACAAGAGCATACTACCCGTAAAGTCACTTTGGACATTAATTCTTAGTACTTCCAAGCCCTATTGTTTACTTACAGCTATTTCCGTGATTGCTTTCTCGTAAATGGAGAGCTTATTCAGTAGAATAAACAGTTTTAAGCCAAACACGAAGGGAACGGAAAGAGAAATAATGTATTGAGAAACGCAGAGAGGTGCAAAAATAATAACTCAATAGATTTGTATCTATATTAAATATTATCATGAAATACATTTCAATTAGTTTTCGTATTCTAAAAGAGCAGCGGTGGCGCAGTGGTACGGGTTTCGCCTTAGAAAAATATGATCGCGGGTTCGAATCCTGGTCGTGCCCACACATCTTTGTGTGAATTGTTTCATTTCCACTGCTCAATATCGGTGAAGGAAAACATCGTTAGGAAACCGGCATGTCTAAGAACTAATCATTCGAGGACATGTGACATCCACCAACCCGCACTTGGCCAGCGTGTGTGGATTGAGGCCTAAACTCTCTCAACTCTTAAGATAGTTGAGACACTTAAAAGGGTTGAAGTGATTCTAAAAGTCATACCAAGATATAGGGGTACGTCAAATACAAGTAGGTACAGTTAGCGAGGCCTAAGCCTAGCTTTGCATAATAATATATGCGTGCACGCACAATACATGATAGTAATCTGAATGGCGTGGTGGCCTGGTGATTAGTGACCCTGACTGCTAAGCTGCTGTGTTTAGATTTGATGAAATTTCATATTGTATTTGTTCATAGTGTTATATTTTGTGCTGTGTGTATATGTGACAATATTATTATTATTGTAGTGTGGACGTCGGACTAGGGCGCGACGCATCCTTTGCTTAGTAAAAACTGGTTTGTATGATTGCTTAGCAATAGGCAAGTTGTGGTCAAGCTCCAGCTTATTATTGAATAGACAAAATTGAAGGCTAGCCATGTGGCGACTATCTTTACTAGTAAAATACTGTACGTTCGGCTAATAATTTTGCTATACTGCATACTGATTTTCATGAAAAGCGTTAGAGCCGTTTCAGAGATTCAGATTATTATAATTAGACAGGAATTGCTCGTTTAAAAGTATTAGATTATTCAAACATCCTGTACAGAACCCGATAGTGTAAGTCTGACTTACGATTGCCTAGTTTTCTCTTTAGCAAATGAACACCTTTGTAAATTGGAAATTGTGTGCTTGTAAGACAATATTATCAATAAAACCCAGTAGCATAACAAATAGGGCTGTCAAACCCAGTTACCGTTAAAGTTTTGATTCGATAAGTTTAACAGGGTCGCATGAATTAATGTGTTCCCTCGATTAGAACTGTGGCACAGTAGATTTATCAGCTAGACCAGTTGTTTGACTTCAAACAAACGCCTGAAGTGAGTGATGTCATCAAACGAGCACCCCAACTCCGGCCGCTACTAAACTTCATGTTATATTCGTACGTGTTCTTGAATTCAAACTGAATTATATTGGTCAGAGAGCTAGGGTTGCTACTATCAGGTTTTTATGAAATATTTAATAAATTGTACGTCAGTACAAACACGCACATAGCATAGGTATATAAATAACTATACCAAAGTATATATAATAATATACCAAAGTATAATAGCGGGCCGAAGATAGGGATCTCGTTTGATGACATACAGTGGCCGGAAAATTAACGAAGCCAGCCACCTTGACTCCTTAAGACACCGACGTTCATTAAAAATGCTAGCTTCCTCCCGCGTGGTGCATAATCTATCTATGTGAAAAATGTTATCCAATTCCGTCCAGTAGTTTTTGCGCGAAAGAGACATTCATACATTCTTACAAACTTTCACGTTTCTAATATTAGTAGGATTATAAAGCTGAACAGTTTGTTCAAGACGGTGTTAAAACGGTAGCTAATAAATAATGACTTTTGTCATTTAAAGGATTTCTTCGATTTTAAATAAACACCTATACCTTGTTATACCTTGCTCTAATATAATTGATTTCTGTACTATACTTGTATGTTATTGCATTCCGTGCTTCGGAGAGCACGTTAAGCCGTCGGTCCCGCTTGTCATTTAACACACCTATGACAATCGTTACATGTAGTCAGAAGCCAATATAATCCGACAACTGGTCTAACCATCTCGGCTACTGGTTCCCTATTGGTTTCGAGGTTTGATGGCAGTCGCTCGTATAATTCTGGTAGCTAGCCGCATGGGGTTAGACTGGGAAACCGACCCCAATAGTAATGGGAAAAAGGCAAGGGGAATGATGATGACTTGTATGTTATTGCATGCCTAATGTGGGTACCTGTTATTACTTTTATGTATAATCAACATCATAATATACAGAGTTTTTGGTAATAAATAGCTCTGTCTTTGTATTTTTAGTTGTACGCGCTAATCTCAGTCAGGAAGTTTGTTATAATATCTACTGCTGGACTATCTGCTGCTGAATATGTAAGCTAGAACAAATTTTTTTTATTCTTCGATAGGCTGGCGCTTGACTACAACTTGCTTGATGTTATGCAATGATGTAGGCTACGATGGAACGTGCCAGCCCAGTATACCGATTCACTCGTGATCACGAATGATTTTCAGCAACAATTCCGACCCACCCTATCTGCATGGTGTCACCAGACATCGCACCCGAACACGGCAAGGCCGCTTGGCGGTGCGGCTTTGTCTGGTGGGTGGTCACTAACCACGGCCGAAGCCTACCAACTGTCGATTGTCACCTGATTCGCACCAGCCGGGGACCACGTAAAGGTCTACCACCGATGATGACGATGGTGACTCAGCGATAAATGTATCTTCGTGTGCGAACCTTTCGCTTCTTCACTCCGTTTAGTCAATTTATATGTTCATTTTACTAAGTTTGTTCAAATTCGAAGTACTGCTTTAGCTTATAAATATACTGCGGCCGTAATGGTGCCAATAGATCTTTAAGTTCACCTTAGAATTAAGTATTGATTAACTTAACTGCCGAGTTCGGCAGTTGATTTATTCCGGTAACTATCGATTGTCTTTGTAAACCGAAACTTTGAACTTACTAATTGTAGTTTATAATTTATTTGACACACATACTTGTTGGACCTTTCTGTGACATTTGTGTTATTTGTTCATATTATGAGGATAACTTTAATACGTTAAAATATCTTAATACTGTTTCATTTCAATAATATAGAAAAGAAATAACATTGCTTCAACCCATTTAGTGTCCCTCAGCTGAGATCTTACGAGTTCTGAAGTTAAGTCTTTAATCCACACTCGCTGGCAAAGCGCGTTTTCCAATTTTATTGTTCATTGCGTATTTGCTTTAGCAGTGACTAAAGACAAGTGAACCCGAGTGGGCAATGAACAGCAAAGTCGACAGTCGTGCCGCCCGACGCTGGGGCCCGTGGCCACGGCGTTAATTAGCTTTCTATGTTATTTTGTGTCCCATGAAGATGCAAAGGTAATGAGGGGCATCTGGTGATCGCGGCCCTATGAGCTCGCCGATATATTTACTTATTTATTCAGATGTGTTTTTTGATAAATAAATAAGGCTGGTAAATGACGGGCCGGTGGCGTGGTCGGTAAGACAATTGCTTTTTACGCCGCAGGTCGTGGGTTCGATTCCCACCAGAGGCAAAAAATTGTTTGAATATGTCTGTTTGTCTTGTGTCTGAGTGTAATTATCTATACTTAAGTATATATTTACAAAACAAAACTTTTGTATGTAGTATATTACCAGTTATCTGGTTTCCATAGTACAAGCTCTGCTTAGTTTGGGATCAGATGACCGTGTGTGTAAATGTCCGATTATATACATATTATTATTATATTTTACGTGAAAAGTGAAAGTTGTATAGTAGGTAGTGTAATATTTTCGATTGTAATAAAACAAACGCTCCGACCGAATGAGTTGGCTTGCGGCTGGTTTTTCAATTAACTTTGTTGTTAATGGACTAGACGGTCGGACGAGTACGACTGTGATATTGATATGTCGAACAACACTATATTATTGTGACGTCATCTATCATAATATTTCAAATTATAGAACATTCTTTGATTTCTTGGGACAAGTGCATAGTACTCACAATGGCCGTGTGTGTATAACCAGGATGTTGCATAATTAACGCAGCGCACACAATGAAAGCTTACTAAAAGAAATATTTTTTCCCGATACCGGAACATTTTTCATTGATGGTCGCAGCGTGTTGTTATAAAGCCTTACTCGATAAATGGATTATCTAACACAAAAAATATTTTTCAATTCAAACTAGTTCCTGAGCGCGTTTGACCAAACAAACAAACTTTTCCGTTTTGTAAATTAGTATAGGTGGGTCAAATATCACCCGTGACCATGAAGTCTGAAAAGAGTTTGAAACGTCGGGATTAAAAATCTAAAATAAACCGCGATAAAATCCGTTATCAAAGAGTTATATTTCAACAGATGGGTCATTCTTTTGGAGAGGTTTTTCAGCGGCATTATGAAAAATAAAAGGAATCGAAAAGTCAGCAAGCCATTTTTTTTTTCGCACAAACTTTAAAACCTCTCACAACTGGGCCACTAAATTATGTTTTATTTTTCTTTATAATTTAATCATTGTTGTAAGGTGTTCTGTGGTTAGCGTGACCTCCGTTTTTTAACCTCCATTACCTCTGTAAGTATGTCGATCTCTGAAGTGCCTCTTCTATGACAAATATTATTTTTACGTATATTTTAAGACTCTGGTATCATTTCACGCTTTACTTGAAGAAGCACCCAGGCTTGCACTTGACTACATCTTGCCAGTTTTAAGTAATGATGTGGTCTACGATTGAATACAATGTACAGTAAATACCGATACCTCGTGCGTGACTTGGAGACAAGTAGATTATAGGGTTTAGGTGACGATAGCTATCGGGAAAAGAGATACCGTCAGCGAATTCCACAACTTTGTAGTTCGTTCAACAAAAGCAAAGGTCTCAATATTGTTATTAGAAAATAAGGAAAGAAGCGAGCCAACTCCAACACAATTTAACCATACTTACTGGAGATGACTCATCTAGGCTTAAGTGAACAGTGTATGAGATACAATAAATCTTTTTTTTTTAAAGAGGCATTATTTCGGACCTGTTATACACACAAAAACAAACAGTCGAATCAAGAACCTCCTTCTTTTTGAATTCGGTTGTTGAATTAAAATTAGAGCTAGAGTATACAGGTACAGGGGAACCAACATTAAACCAAGAAAACTTTTACTAGAAACGCACTATAGCGTGTTTTGGCCAGTCGCTAGTCGCACTGAACTTGTTTCAACGTGCCTTGCTCATAAAACTGCTTGTTTTGTGGTGGAAATAATAAATCTTTTTATGTTTATTAGCAATTTTCTGTCTTGTGCTTCCTTGAAATGAAATAGCCAAATGAAAATACGAAGAATGTCTTAAAAACACGGCCAAGAGCGAGTCAAACACGAGAAGAGGGTTCGATTATTTTCTGACAAAAAGTTTTAATTCATAAAAATCTTTCAGCTTGTATAATTCAAATGGATTTTGTCTCTTTTTAATTTGTATATATATCAAGATGACAGACAAAGACAAACGAATTACAAACCTATTTTAACTATAAATATTTAGCCGGGTGTTGCGAATCAGGTGACAATAAACTGGTGGTAGGTCAATGACCCAGTCTTGCCGTGTTCTGGTGCAATGTCAAGTGGCATCATTTAAGAGGGTCGGAATTGTTGCTCATTTATATTTTCCGATCCACCCTCTTAAATGGTGTCACCAGACATCGCACCGGAACATGGCAAGATCGCTTGGCGGAGCGGCACCGTCTGTGGGTGGTCACTAACCACGGCCGAAGCCTACCACCATTTAGTTACTAGTAAACATAATTACCAGCTGATTGTCACCTGATTTGCACCACTCGGGGACTACGTGTGGGGATTCAGGTGACTCAGCTCCCACGAAGGTAACTCAGCTCTCACATCAGGCAAGTGTGGTCGCAAGCCTATTTTAGAATAAAATCAATTCTATCTCTAAACCATATTTCATCTAATTTGTTTGAAAATCTAACAAATCCGTTCTTAGTACACTCCTAGACTTCATAAAGAACCTATGTGCTTAATTTGGAGTCTCTAGACCCAGCGGTTCGTGCTGTGCGTGTCAGTCTGTCTGTCAGATTCTTCTTTGTTATAACAATTATATAGCCCCAACTTCGCCCGGATGGTGCAACCACCTGTGTTCACTTCAACCCTTTTTAGTGTCCCACGGCTGGGCACGGGTCTTTTCTCAACTATCTTACGAGTTGAGAGGGTTTAAGCCTTGGTAGATATGCCGGTTTGGCCTCACAATGTTTTCCATCACCTATATTGAGCAGCGGCGAAGAAACAATTAAAAAGGTGTGGGCACGACTGGGAATCGAACCCGCGACCTTATATTTCTAAGGCGAGGCCCATTTCTCTGCGCTACTGGTGCTCACCTGTGGTGTTAGTGGTATGGAATTATACTTTACAACCTATTCTCAGATCTACCTACTGAAAACACATAATATTTCATAAGAATCGAACTAACCCTTTGCTATGGGTTTTGTTACAAACATTGTGACATAAAATTTTTGTATATTAGGTAGTATTTAAGTATCCTTAGCTCCCTATTACACGTGGAACGTCCCCAGCTAGCAAAATGTTGGTGATATATATTTACTTCTGCCGACACCTTCGGGTGATACAAGCGTGAACGCTTTGAAAGTATCTTTAGCCAATGTTTTGATAACAAAAACAATAATTATTGTATTTCTTTCTTCCGTGATTACCATAGAAGCCACTAATAATTCATAGGCAGCCAGGTGTATTGATTGGTACAACCTTGACTGGCACGATGATTTCTTTAGCTAACAATAACCAGTACGTTATTACATTTTCTATTGTATTCACATTAATTTTTTACCAAATGTGTTGAAGGGTTTGAAGTGAATCCGATTTGAGTAAGTACGAGTATTCCTTTTACTCAATTCGGATTCACTTCAAACCTTATATATATACTAGCTGCCCCAGCGAACTTCGTACCGCCAGCGGACAAAATTGTGAATCTAAACCATTCCCAGATCCCCTTGAACACACACAAAAAATTTCATCAAAATCGGTCCAGTCGTTTAGGAGGAGTTCAGTCACATACACACGCACACAAGAAATATATATATTAAGATATATTCACTTTAACCCTTTTTTTAGTTTCCCACTGCTGGCCACGGGTCTTCTCGTAACTGTGTTACGAGTAAAGAAAGTTTAGACGTTAATCCACACACTCTGGTCATGTGAAGTTTGTGGATGTCAAATTTCTTCGAATGATTAAATTTAGTTCTTATACCTTTTGTACATTCAGCCTATACTGCTCTTCCTCGCGCTTTCGGCCATTATTCCCTTGATACTGCTGTGGCAGAATCAATATACGGGTGGTGTTCACATACTGGCCTTAGCCCTACCACTCATATCGCTTTCAACTTTGAGTAAAGGCAGACGTCGATATATTTACTGCGTCGACACTGTGTTATCTCGCAATACGCAATTAATTTAGAATTTTTAAAAGATTTCATACATAGCGTTGCACCTGTATTATACAAATATAGAGGCGTATATCATCCACTTATCGCTATGTCTTATACGTAAAAAAAGGCGAGCACTTGGCCAGCGTGTGTGCGTTTAAACTCTTTTAACTCCTTACAAAGTAAATAAGACTCGTGCCCATTAGTGGGAAACTAAAAAAAGGGTTGAAGTGTGAGTGTAAAGTGAAAACGACACCACCCTGCCTCCATAAGCAAAAGAATCGCGATTTAGAGATTGTTTAGTACGTGGTACGCCGATGATATCGCGGCTCTTGCTAGTGGAGACTGCCCCTAAACTCTGTTATCTATTCAACTATCAAAGTTATTTGTATGAAGTTACGCTGATAATAACTTAGTGATGATATTAATCTATTTGTTTAATCGAAGAAACAATGTTGCAAGTTTAATACGAACCTCAATCCTATCTATTTTGTTGACGTATTCAGTTGGAATTGGTAAGTAACCATAGAGCATAGAATACACGCGGCTGCTACTAGAAACGGCATCTCGAATTTTTCTTATAATTTGTAAGTAAATTAAAATGTGATTCCAAATTGTATAAATTTTTAATCTAACCACTGTGTTAGATACTAAAGTTAGTAAAAGATCTATCTATCCAGGATGTTTGGTACTTTGGTAGTTTGCCGTGAAACTAAAAAGCTCTGTGCCCTAAGTCACGTAATTTCTTGACTCGCCAATCAAGTTGCGGTGCAGTTGCAATTAAGTTTACTTCTTAGTGCAAAATGGTATTCTTGTAATTGTTTAGTTGTCATATCTCTTTTGATCGAAACTTAACTGCAACTGAACTTATTTAATTACGTGAATTAGCCTTCTGGTTTGTTACCTGGTATAACATAGGCACAATGGTCGGCGTATAACTTGGCAATCCGTTTTGACTGCGCAGTGGTCGATTTTCATACAAATGTACGTGTGCAAACCTCCAACTATCAAGTTATATAACTCATATTATGTAGGTATATACTTTTATTAGCGGTATGACATATGTTCCCTTAAGATATATATTTCCATATATCACCAGGACAAGGTTATCTTTTTATATACATAAAACAGAAGAAATTAACTGATATATCAACGCATAGCCCAAACCGCTGGGTCTACAGATTTCAAATTTGGCTCATATGTTTTTTAAATGCTAATTATTCTAATCACTTAGCTGATCATGATGATGGAGGTGATGATAATCACAACGGCGAAAGTAACTAAGTCCACGATACGAATAAATATCCTTGACTTAATCTTGCATGTATGACAAAAGGAATAATGTAAAAAAAACTCTTTCTCCGTAGTACGATCTAAATTGATTAAGAAAATGCGACTTCTACAGAATAATTTATTCCCGTCGCGCTCGCAAAATATGCTACCAAGCCCGAGAATTATTATCCAACCTTAATTGTATTCATTCTAGTAAATTTTGTTATAATAACTCATTTAGGTTCGTTCTTAGCAAAATAGTTCTTCACCAGTCTTCAGTAAGCCGGCGTAGTCGTTTTAGATAAGGGTTTTTCTGAATGACTTAATCTGACGATCACCCACCCCCACTAGGCCAGCACGTTAGTATTCAAGGCTTGAAGTCTAAAATCACATTCAGAAAGGAATGGTGTCCAGCTATGAAATACGGAAGAGAGAAAACAAATAAGAAAAATCAAGAAAAACAATACAATGAAAAATTCTGAATTACTTACGTAAAATAAAATTCATCAACGAGATGTTAATGAGTTATACAACAAAGAAAATCTGGGTAGCTGACAAACGTGATTGTTCTCAGCAGATTAAATTTCTAAGAAACTTAATATTTATGTTTTTATAATACCGTTAATCTCAAATCAGTTTTTTGTGTAGCGGTCGTCAGTCGCCCACGTCCCACGCCCCTTCGGCTGGAACATAATACAGAAGCGTCATTGCGTAGCATATTATTTATTTATTTATTTATTTATTTCATTTGGGTTTCTAACAAGAAATACATATTTCATCACAAATACCAGCGTGCAACCGTTCTCGTCCCATATGCTTTCCCAATTATAAGAAACCACAGCATGCAACAGATCTATTAAAACAATTAACTTGATAATTACAACTTGCCAAAATTATATTACTCAGTCATAATAATATAGTTACAGTGGATAGATTTTACAATTATAGATAGGTAGATCCGGACTATGGAGAGAGCTATGCTCGGAGTTTCTTTGCGCGATAAGATCTGTAATGAGGAAATCAGCAGAAGAACTAAAGTCCGACATAGCGATCAAAGTGAGCAAGTTGAAGTGGCAATCGGCAGGCCACATCACTCGTAGAACTGATAACCGCTGGGGTATAAAGGTTCTCGAGTGGAAACTATGCAATGGTCGCCGCAGCGCCGGCAGACCCGTCACCAGGTGGACTGATGATATTATTAAAATTGCGGGAAGCCGATGGATGTTAACCGCCGGCAACCAATCGCTGTGGCGTTCTAAAGGGGAGGCCTATAATATAATAATAATAATAATATAGTGGGACATTAACACACACGGTCATCTGATCCCAAACTAAGCAGAGCTTGTACTATGGAAACCAGATAACTGGTAATATACTACATATAATACTTTTCTTTTGTAAATATATACTTAAATATAGATAATTACACCCAGACACAAGACAAACAGACATATTTAAATAAATGTTTGTCTCGGGTGGGAATCGAACCCACGACCTGCGGCGTGAAAAGCAAGCATCTTACCGATCACGCCACCGGCCCGTCGATGTCCGGACTAGTACAATATTGGTCCCCGTGTACAATTTTAAAATCGGGCCTGTAGTTTTTAATCTTATAATTGACAAAATTTACCTAACTGAAGTTTCAAAATTAACATAATAATAATAGAACTAATATAATTATTTATAATAATATAAAAATATATTTATAATTATCTGTGGTGTAACTATAACAAACCAAGCGTCGAAAAATTCTTTCGCATTGTAATCTTCAGGGAACGGAACCAGAAGGCTAGCAGTAGCATACTTTGTCTGAATAACTAGCTAGCTTTTCTTGTGTGTTTAACTAGGCGTTTTGAATCTTAGAAGACGAAACGCACTCTTGAGCCCTCGTGGCACCCAGCAGTGCGGTTTATTCATTAAAAACAAAAATACAAATATTTTATATTAGGATAGGTAGGTACCTATTATCTATAATGACCTATCTGTAAGATTTTATGAAATTATGATTCATAGCCTGAGGTTGTGTTTCTTGAAAAAAGACTTGTTAATTTTAGATTTTAAATAAAAAGTGAAATGTTTTCATTATATTTTACTGTTGTTGGACTGGTTGTTACATCTATCGTTAGATAAGTAAAGAGTATAGGTATATACCTATACTCACAGTTTTTGGGAGCTGAGTCACCTTCGTCCGTAGGTGTATCTACACCTTTAATTGAATCCCCATACGTGGTCCCCGGGTGGTGAAAATCAGGTGACAATCAACTGGTGGTAGGCTTCGGCTAGTGACCATCCACCAGACAAAGCGACACCGCCAAGCGGCCTTGCCGTGTTCCGGTGCGATATCTGGTGACACCATGCAGAGAGGGTGGGTCGGAATTGTTGTATATGGAGGCTCATTTCACTGCCACCTTCTCACCGATAATCATTCGTAATCACGAGTGAATCGGTATACTAGGCTGGCGCGTTCCATCGTGGACTACATCATTGCTTAACATCAGGCAAGTTGTAGTCAAGCGGCAGCCTATCGCAGAATAAAAAAAAGCTAGGTATGTGTCATCTCTCAACTATCTTATAAACTGGGAGAGTTTTGGCCTTAATCCACACACGCTGGCCAAGTGTGGGTTAGTAGATGCCACATATCCTCGAATGATTAGTTCTTAAACATGCTGGTTTTCTTACAATGTTTTACTTCACAAATAATAAGTAGCTTGTAGGTAAGATTGGGAATCGAACCAGCGATCTTATACATTAAAGACGAGGCTTGTACCACTGCGCTAAAGCTGCTCTGCCTACACGTTCTGATAATACAGGCGTGACGCAACGACGTTATGACGTCATTGATCAATCAGCCCTATGATACTTATGTATACTGTAAATAGATATTTTAGCTTTAACAATTAACCTACATTTCTAGACTCGAACATCTTGAAGTAATTGAAGATTTGTGTCGGAAACCAAATACTGCCGTCTGCTACGAAGAGTTTGAGGAAAAAAGTAATTTTGTCACGTTTCTCGGTCTTTATCTCCGTTTTGCTTCAGTTTTGTACATACTACTAATATCTGATTAGTTACATTACCTATAGTAGACTTATGTTTTCACTTCAACCCATTTTTAGTGTCCCACTGCTGGGCACGGGTCTTCTCTCAACTATCTTATAAGTTGAGAAAGTTTTAGGCCTTAATCCACACACGCTGGCCAAGTGCGGGTTGGTGGATGTCACATGTCCTCGAATGATTAGTTCTTAGACATGCCGGTTTCCTCACGATGTTTTCCTTCACCGATATTGAGCAGCGGAGATGAAACAATTCACACAAAGATGTGCGGGTGCGACCAGGATTCGAACCCACGACCTTATTTTTCTAAGGCGAGGCCCGTACCGCTGCGCCACCGCTGCTCACTTATGTTTTAATCATATGAAAAGGTACAAAATACATGGATTTTAATATTGATTTATTTAGTGAGGTGTTTAAGCACCTCTTTGACACAAACCATGACAAAAAGGCTGGCCTTAATCTTGGACAAAGAATTTGAATAGTCTGAGAATAGGTCGTAAATTCTAATACCGATATCACCAAAGATACTGCCGCAGTGCTGCTGGTATTTTTTTTATTTTGAAATAGGCTTGCGATTGACTACAACTTGCCTGATGTCAAGTAATGATGCTGTCCACGATGGGACGCGCTCGCCCAATACACCGATTTACTCGCGATAATGAATGATTTTCGGTTAGAAGGTGGCAGTGGAATGAGACTCCATATGGTTAGAAACCATAAAGGAGCATCAATCCCGACCCACCTTCTTAAATGGTGTCACCAGACATCGCGCCGGAACACGGCAAAACCGTTTGGAAGTGCGGCTTTATCTAGTGGGTGGATTGGCATCATCATTATTGATGCATTGACTGTATGTCGTATTCTATGACCGTTAGGTTAAGGCCAGCCCTTTGCTTACGAAGAGTATAACTATCAATCCTTAGAGATTTCATAAGTAAAACTTTGTACAACTTTTTACTCTATTCGACCTTAAACAAGAAATAAAGGACAAAACCGATCCCCAATTAAACTAAATTAGAGATTCAATTCATCATGGCACAAAAACCCAGTACAATATAGCGGACATAAAGGGAACAATCTAAATTGGCATAATCTTGTGATTCTGAGAGCATAAGCAAAACATAAACCTCAACCACAGACCAGAATCCCATAGACACCGCATTATTTGAACCTCGCGCTCGCCTAATTAATGTCGTACATAATATATCATTCGACTACAAGCTAATTGACCCATTCGTTCAAAGACAAGAACTTAGTTACCACACTTAAGTTCTCCACACTAGTCCCCGGGTTCTGCAAATCAGGTGACTTTTTTTTTAAATTAATTATTAGCTTGTCGGTAATTAACTGCTGGCAGGCTTCTATCGTAGTTAGTTTCCATCCACCACTGAAAATCATTCGTAAACACGAGTGAGTCGGTTTAGTGTGCGCTTTCTATCTTAGACTACATAATTGCTTAACATCAGGCAAATTGTAGTCAAGCGCAGGCCTATTTTAGAATAAAAAGAGCTATAAATTAAGCTATCTTTTCCGATACCCCGCCAACTTATGATGATTACAATTCCATACAATATTCGAACAAAGTGATGTCTAGCGGATATCTAGTCGGTGAGTTCAACAAGCAGAAGAAACTTGTTACAATGAAATGACATCATGATGGGCCTATTTTATGTTAATCTGTATTATCGAAGGCAGAGGTGAATGTCGCCCAAATTTCGTCGGCTATATGCACTGGGGATACCTATTAATTAAAATAATATAACACACTTTTACTGCCACTGCCAGCCATGAATATTCTCACACATTAGATCTTAGACCTAACATTAGATCTTCGGGGTTAAACATTTCAATATTGGACTCGTATTTTTCTTCTTTTTCTAACACCTAAAGGTTACGGAGATACGTCCAATTGAAATCTCGAATGACGTCTCACCTAGGTAAGTTTTATACTAAGTTATGACGTAGCTTACTCCCACTCCATAACGTTAAACTCCATACTGTTTCATTTCAATGATAATTGCAAAAAAATACATGTGTAATTTTTTTTATAATCTTACTGACGGACTTATAAAATATTGATTTTTCATATCGTGTCCTCACCCATATTCTTTGACCAAAAGTAAAAAGAACAGGAAAATTGGTCTTCAAAACAGAAAAAGCAATCTTCGGCATGTAGTTAGTGTTTCAATAACTATTTTTGCAACAAAAACACAAAATTGACGTCAAACGTATCTACGTTTTACGTACAAGTATGAGTTTAGGACAATAAATACCCATATAATATTGGCAGATCGCAGGCGCAATGGCGCTTCTTTTAACATAGCTCAAAAACTACTGGTCACATCTTGATCTAATTTAAATGGGATCACACAAGAAGTATTTAAAGAAAAAATTGATTATAGAAATCAATTCACGTATAAAAAAAACACATACATTTTTTAAATCATTATATATAAAAAAAAGTAAAAGAAAATAAAAAAAGAAACAAAATACATTCGAATTCCATCCCTCTTAGTATTTTCTTAATTTTTCCGACTATACAGTTATAAAATCCGTTTTAAAATAGTTTTATTTCGAAGAATACCTCCTCCATTTTTTTTGAAGTCGGTAAAAAGCTGTTACGTCTTCGATTTCTGAAACTTCATCCCAAGAATGTGAACATTTTCACTACAAAATCACTTCGTTCGTACTCTTCGTACCCAATACTTGTAGAAGTTTTTAGTGGCGATCGGCGATCTCAAGATCTCATGAGCGTAAACAAGGCTGTAATCACTTACGAAGGCACTTCTCGCTCTCCACAAGTTTTATAACGTGCTCGAAACTTTCCGCTTTGATTACAGTTTGTTAGAAACCATCACTCTGAAGTTTAACCCTTGAAGTAGTTTGGTAACAGTGTTGAATAGTTTCTTATTTTTATCATGTCATGGCACGTTTTGTTCTTCAAAAGAAAAGGCTTACTAGTTTACTTACTATACAAGTTGAATCGGAAAGGCTATTATACTGGAAACCAGACAATCTTCAGGTCGTTACTAATGACTATGTGAAGTAAAAAATTAATTTGTATTAAATAAATAAATTATATAAATAAAATAATTGTGTAAATAAATATTTATTTATTTGTTAAGGAAAACCAACAGCTGAGTCGTTTTTCATCTCGCACTTCATTAAGTGGCACTGAGTTGCGAGATAGCACTTTTCAATTTTACCTATTTTATCGTTCGTCAACGCTGCACCGCAACTCGTTCGGCGCGTCGAAATTACGTGAATTAGCCTACAAATACCCTTGCCGTGACGCTCGCGGTAGCATATTATTATTAGTATGTTCTATGCCTAGCTATTCAAGCTGACCTGGCTGCAGCTCACACAATGCTGGGTAGTCGAGTACACTTGAGGTACAAAGACTGGCTGGTTAGCAGTAGTGTATAACGTATTTCGAAGTTGAACTATGTGTAGGTACCTATATTCTTTACCATATAGACATTCCCCCATAATCATAAACGTCTTTAGCTTATTATACCTCAAATAGGTTTATAATTTGTTTGTCTTTGTCTGTCATCTTGACATTTATACTTGTAAGAAAGAGACAAAGTCCATTTTAACTAAAGAGTATTTTAATTTTTTTATGAATAAGACCGCAAGTCTTCAATACAGTGGTGAATCAACCAAAAATACAATCAATCAATACCGCGGCAGTTGCGCAGCGGTATTGATCTCGCTTTTTAATAAGGTCGCGGGTTTGATCCCCAGTCGAGCCTACACATCTTTATGTGAACTGCTTTATCGCCGCTGCTTAATAACGGTGAAGAAACCGGCATGTCTGAGCATTAATCGGTAAGCCAGGATCAATAGACGCGCCGTGAGGGGACCCGTAGCCTACCTCCAGTTGCAGCTGAAATTAATTAAACTGAAGTTATCTTAAAAGAAATAAGTTGTATTATAATAACTATCTTTTGTAATGAATTTTCATGATTTCCTTTTGTAATAAAATTTAATTTTAATGTTAAATAATTCTAACACTACTAACTAGAATTAAGCTTATATAGCGAAATCGTAGGATTTAGATAGGATAGGACAGTACAAGAACAATGTAGCGTAAAGAAAAAAATGTAACATAAAATTTAACCAATTAAATATTAATTATAATTAACACACAATTATAACATTAACATTTTATTCCCGATGTAAATATTAAAATACAGAACTCCTACTTAGTATAAGAGACCTTATTATAATGAAAAAATAACAATTTTAATTTGAAATAACAACTAAAAACCATCCCACGGATATTAAAAAGCTTCATAATGTACCTTGAATTTAAATAAAGAATACTTACCAAGGTTATAGTCAGGCCATTAGGTATAAATAAGAAAAAAAAACTCTTCGAATTTGAAATAAGAAAATTTACACATGGCACACTATACGACCACCCACAGATAATAATACATTCATAGACATGAATTCATCTCTTCACACGATGTTCCGCGTACTTAAATTATTCATAAGTTACTGAAAAGGCTTCCGACGCGATGTGTTTGGCAACCCTGGTGGTCATAGTCTAACGAAATTGCTTACATTACTAGTAAGTGCGTACTAGTAAAATGGTTTCTTAAAAAGAGGGAACTTGAACTGTCACGTCACGTCACATAAGCACCATAGCACTTAATCGAATACGCTGAATCGAATCGAATGAAATTATGCTTTTTTGTGTAGGTTACGCGATAATTCCGATAATTACAGATCGATTTTGATAATTATTTTTATGTTTCAAAGGGTATACTTGCTAGGTGATGCCATTTAAAATTTATCACAAGTAATTTAGAGCAGATTTTGAGTTATTGTGAAAAAACTCAAGTCTGTTTAATTAAAAAAAAATAGAAATTTATGGTTTCGGTTTCTTTACATATTTAGAAGCTGAAGTGAAGAAATAGGACTTAGCAATATTGAAAGAAGTACGTAGTTAATTTATGTATATTTCGAGGGGTCTAATAAATTGAAATTTATAGCTACTAACCTACTGTTAATTGTTTGGACTGTGACTGAAACCAACTCATTCAAGTTACATAAGTGCAAACTTTTTAATAAATGCTGTCTTGTTTTATTATGGAAGATAATGTTTATTTATGGAAATAATTAATTAATTGGTTCGTTTCGTTTTCGTTCATATAAACTATTTTTATTCCGTTTATTCGTTTTATTCCACCAATAAATTTTTCATTTATAGGACTCATCGGATCCTAAACTTCGATTAAATATACTATCATCATCATCATCATCAGCCCACAGCTGCACATAGGCGTCTCCTCCTCTCCCTCCCCATCAAAAATATTCGACACGGGCTCGCCGGGTAAAATGAACTCCAAAAATTTTATCCTACACAAAACTCCTTAAAAAATTTTGAAATAATCTTATCTCGATTTATCGTAAAGAGAGAAGACAGTTTCATTATCAGCAAACTCGAGAATCGGTGATAACAACCATCTCAAACTCATTGACGCCCTACATAAATTCTCAATCATTAATTTCAGGCAATCACGACCTTCCAAGATAACTTAATAAGATTTGCAATATCGTGAAAACCGTTAAATCTTGATTAGTTTTGTAAACTTCAGTTCTATGTAGTGTTAACAAGGTTCCTATTCCTTTGATAGGTATTACGATAATCTAAATCAGTTGGAAGGATAACGGGGGTATGTCTGTAAATGTTCGTACTGTTTCTGGTATTTCGGGAACTTTCGATTTTCCAGTTTGTTTGATAAAGTGATTGGGTAATATTTCTTTTGGTGGTACACAAATAAAATTCTAGTAAAATAATGTGTATTATACGCTCTTTTTAATTTTACTCTTTATAATCTTGGGCAAACAAGTTAATTTACGCCAATACCCGCTTTTGTTTTTTTGAAGTTTGAATTATGATTCATAGAACGTCGAGCAGCAGTACAAGCAAGCTTAGATAAAGTTTCGCTCTTTTGATTACAATTATAATATAACTGAAAAGCTGATATTTTTGCTTAATTTAAAGACATTAGCTTTTAAAATTATGAAGAAGAAATTTAATAACTAAATAGCACTGGTAGCTGCACTGAGCAGCGGTGGCGCAGCGGGATTTTATATCGGTTCACGGCAGTCGTTTTGTCGTTTGCACATCAGTAGCAAGCTGAAACCCTACAGTCGCCACTTCGCTCTCTTGGAGAAGAAGTGCGTTTATACACATGATTTACGGTCACCATTTAGCCGTGACGTTTTTTTATCGTTTTACGACTGTCGTGGTAGCTATTCCTACTTGTCACGACAAAAAGTAGTAGACGATAGTTAATCGTGTTATTCTATAAGTAAATATACCATAAGCTATGACACTAACGACACGACAATCTGCCGTCACGACATAGTAGGAACGCGCCCTAAGGCGACTGCTCGCGTTTCTCCCGGCAACAGCTACTAACAGGCACCTAGCTGTCCACACGCCGACCACATTCGCTTTTCGCGGTAGACACAGTTTCCATTGAAGCAACTTGTATTTTTGGCATGCATGCTTGCAAGGAGTCCACTAACGAGCAATTTGACGGCGGTACGCTCGCTGACAGCAACCTGTTTGCTTAATTATTTTGGTAATTTAAAGTATGTCCAAAAAGTCATAAAACCCATTTATTTAAATTAAATTCTTTTTGCTAGGTAAGAGCGGAGTAGTGTAAGTGAGCTATGATCTATATTGACAGAATTAAATGAAATTTGGCACAATTATAAATATTATTAGTTGGCAATCATTCGTAATCATGGTATATTGGGCAGACGCGTTCCATCGTCGACTACATCATAACATCGGGCAAGTCGTATTCAAGCGCAAGCCTATTGCTGGATAATAAAAAGTTACATTGTATTCTGAAATAACACAAAGGTTATTTTATTCTAATACTACGGGCGGAAGCTAGATTATAATATTATAAAGATAAGGTTCAAAACACACTATAAAATGTTGGAGCAATGCGAACTAAAAACATATAACTATACATCATCTTTGAGACAACTAAACGTAATTGTGGACCTTTTTCATCCCCAATTTCAACTTGTGACACGGTTTCTATAAAGTGTTTATACGTGTGGTCTAACAAAATCTGGCCCTTTTTGCTCTACTCTTTAAAATAGATTTTATTTGTTCTTAAGTAGTGTCTATTTTAGAATGATAGAATATTTAAAGAGTTTCTTTTGTAGAGATTTGGCAAATGCCTATAGATTTTTGAATGTCTCTGGTTTTATTGGGTTAGAAATCTTATCAAAGTATTTCTATGTCAATCTTAGTTAGTTTCTATTTAGATATTTTACCATTTATTAGGGTTCTCTTTAAAATCAATTACGGGAAAATTCTTTAAAAAATCAAGCTTATATTTAAATGCGCTAAAAAGGAAGTGCCATCACTATTTTTCGTGCTATTCTTAGCAACTTTTGCCTGTGGTTTTGACCGATTGATCAGTTTCACCCCCGATGGGAGTTCATTTAACAAAATCTTTTCTTAGTGCAGCCCTAGACCTCATACGAGGCTGGTTGGTCGCTAGTTGCTAAAAAGCTTAACACATGAACCACCAAGCGAAAGCAGTGTGACGTTATGAGGGTCCGGATATAAGCAACCTCTCATATCTCCCGGTTGACCCGGTACTGTATGTTCATTACCTACATTACAGCCCCGGGATTAATAATACTTAGTTGTCATGTTAATGGTGTTTTGTAACATAACTCTAAATTAAAAAAAATCCCCGGACCTAATTTTTTTTGCTCAGAACTTTCCTTACTAAATAATATTTCTAACAAAAAAAAAAAATTGGTTGTTTGTAAAGTAGGTTTACGATCGAGATGTTTACGTGATAACGTCTTATTGGTGATATAAGTGAGAGAGACGGAAGATCGGTCCACTCACTCGAACGCTATGCCAGCCTCCGCTCGTGAGGATTCCGCGTGACAAGTTTCACGGAATGACTGGCAGCGCTCGAGATGAGACGGGAGATCGGTCCGTCTCTCTCTCGTTATACCTGCGATCGCGCTCGTGAGGTTTTGGTGTGACACAAGTTTCTGAACATGTCACCCGACTAAAACGATTTTAAAGACGTTATCACGTCAAAAAACAAAATTGGTTCATTCGTTCGGAAGCTACGTTGCCAGAGACAGGCACGCAGACACCTCCAACTTGTAACACCTCATCAATAGAGGTATTAGTATAGTATTAAATTATCTGTGATAGAGGTGCAAATTTGAGGCGTCTATTACCATAATTTAGGTCATTAATGGATTCACTAGGAGGCTGGGAAGACAGATTTTATAGGGTACACAAAGTTTTTATTACACTAAAAACTTAAGGGACAGGAAGGAAAGGAAGACCAAAGAGGTTAGTAGGGGCAGTCAAAATTTTAATTACTACAGCGGCAAATGTTTAAATCCGCCACCGTAACAAGGAGCGAGTATATCACCGTTCATCAAGTATTTACAGATCTTTACCTGAAGCAGTTTGTAACCACGGTCGATGCAAACCAGTCGAAACCTCTCAAACAAAAGGTGGTCACAATAATTACCCTGAACTGAAGAATCGAGTGGGCCGGGCGAGGTGTGATATCCGGCGACCGCAGTCCCTACTGTAGTTATCGGGTAGTTGTTTAATGTTACTAATCGGTGAAACTTTGCTTGTGCGATTCAGGATTGTTACGTCATTCTTTTGAGTTGTGTAAGGTTTGTGACGGTACAACGCTTTGATTATGATTTTCTATCTACAAGAACATGAGATACACCTAGGTATAAGCACAGATAATATAATATTAAACGTATAAGTGCTCGAGGTCTTTGTACAAGTATGATAGAAGACGAAATTGCTTTTAAACTCCGTTATTATTAAACAAAACAAATTTAATTAAAGGCTCTTAATGTACTTTAGGGCACAGCTGTTTCCACACAACAAATATGCGGAATGCCTTTAACTTTAGTTTATTTACCCTCTTAAATACTTACTTGTGCTGTATTCTCTATCAAGAAAACCTTCAAGAAGTGTACTGTCGATTACCAGTTTTTTTTCAATCTTATAGAGAAAGATTTCTGTTTTAAACCTCTTACCTACTAATTACTTTTATAATGTCACAAGTTTGTCAACTGCTTGGATGGTAAGCGTGTTTATTTAATAACCGTGAGGTCCTTTCGGTTCCCGGATCAAGCAAAAAGACTTTTATAATATAGGTACCTAAAGAATCTGTACGCTATTGGTTAAGGTGAAGTGTGAATATTACTTGTAACATGGGTCTGGTGATACGTCCGTATGATAAGGTGTCCCACACAATACTAACTGATTACATAGTACTCGTAACGTGACGTAGGCACAAATTATAGAAGTTTCGATTTGTTCCCTATAAACGGCAACAGGCTCCAGAAAGTTTTGCGGATTTGCGGCTCACGTTTACTATGTATGCCCGTTTTGTTATAATACTACAAAAATAGAATACTCAAAACGTACATTAACTCATTCGAATGAAAAAAGTAAGAGGCTTTGATTGAATATGACGTCAATACTGTTAGCTTGTAACTTCGTGAGAGACGTGCAAAATGTTCCAGTAGCCATTTTTGTGTTTTACGGCATGAGAGCCTAGCAGATAGAGAGCGTTCAGTGTTCTGCGTTCTGCGTTCTTGTAGCTGGGTCCATCGGACGTTCTCAGTAGCGTAAAATGCTTATAGATTTTCTTTGTTACTACCTACTAGAGAAAATTTCGTATTTCGACTTTGGCTGTTTTCGGCGTTACCTCCGGCGTTTCCTTAGAGTGGATATTTGATCAATGTATGTTTAAATTATTATGTATATATATATTTATTTGTTATGACTCATAAGACAGGCACATAGGTAATAGGTACCTACACCTATTTTAGGAGTATTTAAACTCCTGTGACCTAGTTAAAAGCCTTGCTCACATAAAACTCATGAAATAATGTAATGTCAGTTTTTGGTGAAAATAAACAATTTATTATTTATTTATGGTTGTATCGTAGACTCAGAAAAAAAAACTCAATTACAAGAAAAAGATCAGATGGGCTCTTTTTTCTTAAGACGGCAGTTTTGTCGTTTGTAAAAAAGTCTTAATTTTCCCACCTGACAAGAAAAAGCATAACTAGATCCCTGGTCATGTTTACACCACACTATAAGAGAAAGAGATGAAATAGGGACTTTTGAAAGGGAGCAGCATTCTGACCGCTTTCTGTGTAAGTATTTGCCGTTATATACTTTTATGTCAGCAGCCATTTTTATTTATTTAGGACACTGACGGTAGGTAATTGGGTTATGATCAGAATCTCTGGGGGAAACTTTGTACCTAGCATCTTTGGAAGTGTTTGTAGCGTGTTTTTATACGGCACTTTTTTATTTATGGGGCAAATAAAAAGATGGACCGTAATCTTTATTCGTGCAGAAAAATCTTTTGAAAGGATTCTTTTATGTGAAATCAGTATTATGGGTGGCCAGTATATACGTAGGTATTTGATCCTACACGAACAAAGAATGAACCTACAAATGTTGAATAACACGTAAGGGAGAGGTTGGAAATGATTTTATTTACCAGAGAAACAGATCCCTAAAAAGTGCTTTATTTAGTATTTCCACAGTATTGTCTTAGATTTTCGCGAATATCACACATTGAAATAAAAGTACTTTCTAACGAATTTTATCGCGGTTTATTTTTGTTTCAAGTCCTTTATTTGATTTTAACTATATTTTTGGAAAATGTGTGTCTGTAATTAGGCAGCAGAGGTGACGCAGTGGTACGAGCCTCGCCTTAGAAACATAATGTCGCGGGATCGATTCCCTGTCGTGCCCACACGTCTTTGTGTCAATTGTTTCACCTCCGCTACTCAATTTCGGCGAAGAAAAATATCGTGAGGAAACCGGCATGTCTTAAAACTAATCATTAAAGGACATGTGAGATTGAGGCGTAAACTATCACGACTCTTAAGATAGTTGGACATTATTGAAAGTATTGAAAAAGTGGATTAGGTGTACTGTAAAGCTCTAACTTGCGTAAACGTAGGTACGTTTTACTTAGACGTTTTTTGTAAAAAATATGCATTACACTACCGTTGTATTGTCTTAGATTTACGCGAATATCACACATTGAAATAAAACTACTTTTTAACGGATTTTATCGCGGTTTATTATAGATTTTAGATCCCGACGTTTCAAAGTCTTTTCAGACTTCATGTTCACGGGTGGACTGAGATATATAAAAAAAAAAAAAAATCTAAAATCAACCGCGATAAAATCCGTTATAAAGTAGTTTTATTTCAATACACTACCGTTGTTATTTGTATTTAAAGAAATACATATAATGCACTGAAGGCACTATGACTTCAACTTCATCGTCGTTTTCATTGGAGTCAAACATAAGAGGCCTGTTTTGACATTTAATTCCTAGTTTCCACTCGCGAAAAAAGCACAAGAAAACGTGTTGCAAGTTCTATCTATCCCTATCATTGAGAGAGGAGTAGAAAGAGAAAAGACTATGCTTGTATCATGTTTTGTTGTGCAGTGCAAACGTCCCGTAAGAAAGACCTTAGGATGTAACTTGGAAAGAAACAATACAAAAATAATTAATTACTTAATATTACTCGGACCCCGTAGACGTCGTCCTACTCGGTAAAGCAGTGCCACCTACCTGGTCCGAATTGATTACGACCGATTCTCAGACCTACCGAATAAAGATTTATGATTTCATAAAAATCGGTCAAGTCTAGTGTTGCCCAAATGCAAGAACAAGACGAGACTTAGCCAGTCTTGGTCTTGGTCTTGCGCCAATACACCTGGTCTTGGTCTTGGTCTTGGTCTTGCGCTCCCAGTCTTGGTCTTGGTCTTGGTCTTGCAGCAAGAGTCTTGCAAGTCTTGCAATTACCTATTAGTCTATTACTATTTAATAAAGTTTACTTTAAATCTTAGAAAATCGTATTAGAATTGGAACATTGTGAGCTTGAATTAACATAGCCATAGTAAAGATCAAGCAGATTAATAAATAACTGAAGATTTAATAAGAAATTCGAAAAATCAACTGACCTATATGTCGTTTTCCATGGAAGTAACTGTTTCTTAATAAACATTTATGATTTTTACGCTTACATTTGCTAAAACATGTAAAAAAACAAATTAATTATTGGAACACCTGTAGGTACTCTACTAGGAAATTATTTTGCATGAGTATACCTACGCCCTATGGCGGCAATCAAATAGTGTCAAATGTTATGATTTCGGCGTGGCGGCAACGATTGTTTTAGATTTCAAAAGAAGCCGCCGGCGCGTGTATCATAACCATGTACTTCCGAAAAGCGGCAAATTTCTTTGAGAAGTAAGTACAAAACCTTTGATGCCGCATTATCAAAGTGCCGATGGTTAAAACATAACTATGCATGCACTCAGTTTGATTTTAATAGATATTTTTTTATTCGCTATGTTTATGGTATTAGTCGTAATGCGCATAGGTCCAGTTTTTCATATTCTTTGATACAGTTTTTTGCGTCTCATAGAATTCCTAAGCGTACCTTATACACCTATACACCGAACTGTTACACCTAACTACTCAGTGAAATAGCGCTAAGTCCTAGCTGCAAGACGCAAGAGTCTTGCAGGCTATGTCTTGTTCTTGCTCAAGTCTTGCACGGTCAGTCTTGGTCTTGGTCTTGCTAAAAATACGCGGTCTTGTTCTTGGTCTTGGTCTTGCAAAAACGCAAGAACAAGACCAAGACTGCAAGACCAAGACTGAATTTGGGCAACACTAGTCAAGTCATTTCGAAGGAGTTGTTTTTTTACTTTTTTATCTGCGTTAGAACCATCCTCGTACTTTAAAGAATATTATAAATAAATAATTAGCGAAATCGGTTCAGCTGTTCTCGAGATTTGCGCTTACCACACGTTAACTGATACATTTTTATTATATAAATGTAACATTTAAAAAATGCATGAATTTTTTGGTACGTTTAATATTATGATGGAATATAGCGAGTATTCTTTTTGCGCTTATATTATAGTAGGTCTCATGTCTATTTCTTTTTTTTACTAGGTTTCATAGACTATGACTTATAGTTAGAAAGCAGATAAATTCACGAATGGCGGAAAGAAAAACGCGGAAAAATAAGCCAAGTTATTTTTTATACAAAATAACAGTTGTACGCGCACTTCATGTTAGAAAACCGTTGTTTATGACTTGGAACGAATTTACATTCTTTTATAACTCACTTTTTTGTGGTAAAATATTGTGGTTCCTGTGGAATAAAACAAATGTTAAAACCGACAACGCTGTATGCAGAAGCTAGTAATAACTAAACTTTCGTTAGAAGCAAATGATGCGTGTAATTTTTACTAGCTACCGATTTGCCTATTGACCGCATTCGAGTCACGCTTCACTGATTCTCTTGTTTGGTTACGTGGGACCTTTTGTCGTCATGGATTTAAATAATACCTCGTAAAAGGTAGCCTTGCAAAGGTATGTACTTTAAAGGTAATCGGAGAGTCCATTAAGGATCCATTGTATCTCAAAAAAAGGATTGTAAGGTGGGTGAGTCCAATAACGGTTAACAGTTTATAACTGCCGTGAGTGAGTGAATAAAATATTTAATTACTAATAATTGCGTCATCTATTGCACTCTAAATAATTGATAAAAAAACTTTTGACTCCTCCCATTATCTTACTGTTAAATTCGTGCAGAATCCTAGACAGTTTTGATTTGATTTGAGTTTAGGTGTCTGGGGACTTGGCCGTGCTCAGATCCCGAGTCTGTTCACGACGCGCGCCGCTGTTGATCCTGGCTTACTGGAGTAGCAGTGGAAGGATTTTGCTTGTGGCTTCAGTCCCAAAAAAAATCAGAATTTGTCTTTACCATGGCTCATTATGAGGCAAGTGGTGGTCAAGCGCAAACCTGTGAGAAGATAGGCAGAAACTAGTCGCAACTATATCTTATTGTACATATTTTCAGACCAATATTAACGTCCATCAAGTATCTAATAAATTACTCGCATTAAACACTGAATTAACGCTCTGAAACTGAATACTTACACAAATTAATTGGACAAAGGTTATTGTTTTATCAAAACGCTATTCAAATCTGTATCTTAGAGCAATCAAACTAAAGATGGTTTTAGATATACGCTGCAGGTATGTGTAAAGGTATTCTGCAACACCTGGTTATCAAGATAACGTGGTGGTAAATTCAGATCTATTTCAATCCAGATAGGGTTTAATTTTCTTTGTAACGTTAAGTAAGGAGTTGGTAGAGTTAATTTAGCGTGGTGCAAATAGTTGGCTGCGATACAGATTTGGTTATCTATGTTTTGTGTTTTATTTGTTGTTGAATAGCGACTAGCGCGTATGTTGAAACAGATACTACAAGAAGAAAAAATGTATTAATTTCCGTAAAAAAATGTCTAAGTATAACTTTATTAAAAAAATGTATTACTTTTTCAAAATGTATTACTTTCCGTAAAAAAATGTTTAACTAAACTTTCCGCCCGCGCGTAAGTCTGTTATCACGAAAAATCATTCACCTTAAATCAAATCAAATCAATTATTTATTTGCCAAGAATACATTACAATTTCTTACAGAAATTCGGTAGTCTTCTTAAAGACTCGCGGCTAACTTCATACCAAAAACCAAGGAAAAGTAGCGCCAGCACAAAATTTCAAACCACAGACAATACCTAATATTATTATGAAATGTATGAAAAAGTGATTTATGTAAAAACTTTACGTAAGTATGTAGTTACAATGCAGCTACCTTTCTAAGTAAATTTACGAGCTAGGATACCACAAACTTGTACACAAATTCATATGCACGGATAAAACCTTACGTTTTAACTTATAGCACTGCTTTTGGTCGTCGGAAATAATAAAATATGTTCGTACCTAAATATTCGACCCCAAATGTCTAATATTATCCGAACGGCAATAAGATATACGCATTTTTATTTTCTTTTCGTCTAGATGTGATTATTATTTCGAATACACATTTATGCTCACTGTACTAAAAAATGTGAAGTTGTTGCGCATTCCAGTCCATAATGGCAGATTTCCAAACCTATTCTTATTTGAAACGTATAGTATTTTTATTTATTCTTCGATAGGCTGACGCTTGACTACAACTTGCCTGATGTTAAGCAATGATGTAGAATGAGCCTCCATATGGTTAGAAACCTTAAAGGAGCAACAATTCCGACCCACCCTTTCTGAATGGTGTCACCAGACATCGCACCGGAACACGGCAAGACCGCTTGGCGGTATGGCTTTGTCTGGTGGGTGGTCAGTAACCACGGCCGAAACCTACCACCAGTTGATTGTCACCTGATTTGCACCACCCGGGGACCACGTGTAAGGATTCAATTTTATTAAAGGTTAACACCCACGGACGAAGGTGACTCAGCCCCAGAATAGTAGGTATGTACAATGCGAGATCAGCTTATACTGCAAATGTATAGCTTTATGTGTAGCCGTGTGTAGTACACTACTATGTTCAGTGTTCACTCTGCTTAAATAGACAATCACCCTAGTTACCCAAGTAGTAATATTACCCCACAGATAAGACTATCATTTACCGGCCGCCACGGTAATTATAACAATATTCAACCCAACCGCCTTTAGATACCACTCATAGTCATAGGTGCTATCTCCACGTAGTGGTTACATCCTCTTTGCTATATTTAGGAAAATATGGGTAAATATTCCCCAAAACTGTGCACTTAAGTATAATGGAATAATGTGTGTATAACAATTTGTTAACAAAAACAAACCGTCTTTTACTTTAAATGAGAGTATTTGAAATATAAGGTCGCCGGTTCGATCAGTGGTTCGGCCCATATCTATAGAGTATATAAATATGTATTTATGTGAATCTGTTTTATCTGTTAATTAATATCGGTGTAGAAAAACATTGTGACGAAACTGGCATATCTAAGAACTAATCATTTGAGGATATGTAACATCCACCAACCCGCACTTGGCCAACGTGTGTGGATTAAGACCACTCTCTCAACTCATATGGTAGTTTTTAGAAGACCACCAAAGGGACCGAAGCAGAGTTTAAAATAGTAATGTAATGTAATTTAAGAGAACTTGTACCAGCAGGAGCTGATTCCAGTAATAATTAGATATGTCCAGTAAAATCGTCTGAACACACGTATAATTTCTATTCACTTTTAGTTGACCTAGTTAATCTTGTCGGGACTGGAGGATCGGGTGGTAATGACCCTCCATTAAAAAGGTAAGATCTTCCGGATGAGCGCGTTGTGATACCCGGTGACCGCGGTGCTTCCCTCAACTATTCTTTTTTTGCCTGGTTCACCGGAATTTTGGTCGAACCGATACTGGCTGTTTTTTTTTTGGCTGATGACCTAACCCAATCAGCCGGAAGGGCCTTTGGTTCACCGGACTGTTTCGGCGAGCCGTCCGAGGACGGTCGAACCGATCAAGTACTGTGGCAATTGCTATGAGGGCTCCCCATGTGGGGACGAACCTCGGCTCAGGACGTTGCCGGACACTCTAATTTTAGGGGATCGGGGAGGCATTTCGGTCTGGTCCTGGCCGGAACCGCAATCGTCTGAGGGCGTGGGTGACTCGACTGTTCTTGTCGGGAAATTATTTATAAGCTAATCGTCGCAAACTTTGTTTGCGCGATTAAGGATTGTTATGACGTCATGGCTCTTGAGTGACGTTAGGTATGTGATGCCACAATCTAATGATACGATTACTGTAAGGATTCACTTTAGGTATATTAAACTTGTTACCTAACAGTGTTAGCACTTGAAGTTTCTAGCTTATATTATCTGTTACTGTTTAAAAAACCTAATATGCTTTAGAATAGTTACCTGTATCGTCCTAATGAAGTCTACAATTGAAGTGTGACGCAGAAATGTCAGTTCAGTTCCTGAAACAGAACGTTACATTTACCACATTTTCAAACTGAATAGGATATCTTAGATTATCTACACTTATACTTAATTTAATAAAGCTGAAGAGTTTTTTTGAGATTAGAGATGAGATTTGAAAAATTCTTGTAAAGTCAGATAGCCTATTTATTTTTATTTTTTTTATTTTTTTAGCCTATTTATATATATATATATATATATATATATATATATATATATATATATATATAGATATAGATGAAGGAACTGTGAATACATACTGCATACAAGCCCCGCGATCACTTAATATAAACCAAATGGTTATCTGGAGAAGCTAGTCAAAATTTTGTGTGGAGCGCAACCACGCGTTAGAGTCGCGTAACTGGTCATGTATTGAGTTATATTAAAACAGTGAACAAAAGTTGTTGCATTATGATGTCAGCTACCTCCTGCAAGGTTGCTGGTGTCTTTAAAATCATTATCATTATATATAATAAAACTAAGTTGATAAAATGTGCGTGCCGATAAAACTTAAAAAGGAGTCCCATCACGATAAAGGGACTTATATAGTGTGATAGCCCTTTATCCCCCCTCGAACAAGAAAGTTCCCGTTTTAACCTAAAGGGTGTGTTTTTAAAGATATAAGGGCTTTTCCAACCCTTCAACTTGGAAAGTAAGTGTAGTCGCGCCATCTGTTGTCAAATAGTTGAACTTCATTCATTGTACACAATATGGACTTAAAAGAACGATTATTTGGGGCGCGAAATTTAAAATTCTCATTTCAATAAAGTCTTAAATTACATTTGTTACCATAATAAAGTTATTAAATTTTGTGTATTTATACAGCAGTAGCTAACTTATATGTTGGAGTTAAAGCGATATCATTTTAGTTATTCAAATTACTTCTGAAAACATTTTAAAATTTAAGTTTTTAAATTTCGCGCCTTTACTGCGTATGCTACAGCTGCAGAACCTATTGTTACGGCGAACGATAACGTCGAGAACATTCTATACCTAGAAGGTGTGAGAAAGTAAATATTCCCAAACTTTCTTGAATATCCTAGAGCCATCTTTCTCGAATATCTTAGAGCCAACTATACACTTCATGTGTATAGTCTCCATAAAGCCAACTTTCTGGAATACCCTAGAGCCTAGCTTTCTGAATATATAAGAGCCCGGTGTCGCCCGCCAGAATTAATTCGATTTGAACAGCGGAACAAGCCACTTCGAAACGAAAAAGAAAGAAGTTACCTGTGTGAGCCTTTATTTTGAAGTATCACGTGTGAGTATTTTTAATAGTGTGTTTAATTAATTCATGATCTTGAAGTGAAGAAAAAAAAAAGTTATCTGTGAGCCTTTATTGTGAAATATTAAATGTGAGTATTTTTAATAATGTATTTAATTAATTCTAATGGTTTTTTTTTCTTTTCTTTTAATTGTAATTTCCTTAACTTTCAAGTAGTCGCGCGGCGTTGAATCGATATACTTTGGCCGTAAACAAAATATCGCGCGACCGCTTGAAGATTAAATAATTTTGTTTTCTTTGTCTCAACGTGCCCCACGTTTACGTAATAATATATTTGTCTATAAAATGTTCATTTAATTTATATTTTACAGAATATAATGCCTAGACGTAAAAGAGGTGGAGATCTTGCCAGTTCTGCAGCGAAACGGCGGAAACAAAAAGAATATCGAAGAAATGAAACGGAAGAACAGCGCGAAGCACGTTTACAAAATCAACGAACCAGAATGAGCACCCTGAGAAGCGGAAAAAGCGAAGAAAGAAGCGAAAATAAAACTATTGAAGAATCGAGAATTTTAAAAGATAATCTAACAAAGGAAGCATTCCACTACGAATCGACGAAGAAATATTACAATCATAAATATGTTGTGATCGGAAAAATGAATAACATTTGCCAATTTTGCCACGCGAAAAAATTCAGTAAAGAAACACCAGGTCTCTGTTGCATGAATGGAAAAATTCGATTACCACCACTGGAAGCACCTCCGCAGGAATTTCTACATTACATGACCGGGGAAACACCAGAATCAAAACACTTTCTTCAAAATATAAGATCATACAACTCCTGCTTTCAAATGACTTCTTTCGGTGTTACTTCGACTAACACTAATAGAGATGAATTTGAATATGTATTTTCAATTCAAGGGCAAATTTATCACAAAATAGGATCGTTACTACCAATGCCTAACGATGACTATAAATTTCTGCAAGTATATTTCATTGGAAATGAAGAACAAGAAATTGATCAACGAAGTACACATTTTAATGGATTGAAACGCGAAATAATCCAAGATGTACAGAGGATCTTACACAAATACAATCAACTGATTTACATATTCAAAACAACACTAGATCGCATGATTTCTGATGACTATAAAATTGTGATTCGAGCCGATAAAAGACCACGTGGAGAACACGAACGTAGATTTAATGCACCTCAGATAGATGAAGTCGCCATCGTAATTGTGGACAATGAAAATACAAGCCGTGACATAATTTTACAACGAAGAAGAAAAGGACTACAACGCATTGCAGAGACACACCGTTCATATGATTCTCTTCAATATCCTTTAATATTTCTGCACGGAGAGGACGGTTATCATTTCAATATAAAACAAATTCATCCTGAAACAGGCATAGAAACAAACAAAAAAGTCACTTCCAAGGAGTTCTATGCTTACCGCTTAATGATCAGAGACAATGAAATATACAATCACATTCTCAACACTCGCCGTTTATTCCAACAATTTCTGGTAGATATGTACGCAAAAATAGAAGCAGAACGGATGCTTTACATAAGACTGAATCAGAAGAAACTACGCACAGAAGAATACATCCACCTTCGAGATGCGATCATAAATGACGGCAATATTGACGATATTGGAACAATGGTAATCTTACCCTCATCATACATAGGAAGTCCAAGACATATGCACGAATATACTCAAGATGCCATGACCTACGTAAGAAAATATGGACGACCTGATCTCTTCATAACATTTACATGCAACTCATCATGGCCAGAAATCAAAGAACAACTAAAATATGGACAAACCTCCATGGATCGACACGACATAATAGCCCGAGTTTTTCGACAAAAACAAATAAGATTTATTGAAGTCATCACAAAATACCACATCTTTGGAACCGTTAGATGCTGGATGTATACAATCGAGTGGCAAAAACGAGGATTACCTCACTCACACAATCTCATATGGCTACACGATAAAATTTATCTCACGGATATCGACAAAATCATCCAAGCTGAATTTCCCAATCCACAAAAAGATCCGGAACTATACAGCATAGTAGTGAAAAACATGATTCACGGACCATGTGGACCATTAAACTTTAATGCGCCATGCATGCGTGATGGAAAATGTACAAAAAAATATCCAAAACCATACGTAGACGATACAAAAACTGAAGATGACGGCTATCCCAAATATAGAAGACGATCACCGAAAAACGGTGGTTTCACAGCAAAAATACGAATACAAGGCAGAGATGAACTGGAAATAGATAATCAATGGGTAGTACCATATAACCCACTACTTTCTAAAATGTTCCAAGCACACATAAACGTTGAATATTGCAATTCAGTAAAATCTATTAAATATATATGTAAGTACGTAAACAAAGGTAGTGATATGGCAGTATTTCAAATAGTCCAAAATAGCGAACAAAATAACAGAAATGATGAGATACTCATGTACCAAATGGGAAGATACATCAACAGTAACGAAGCAGCGTGGAGGATTTTTAGTTTTCCCATACACGAACGCGAACCAGCTGTGCAACATCTAGCAGTACATTTGGAGAATGGACAGAGAGTTTACTTCACAAAAGACTCGGCTAGAAAAATTGCAAGCGAACCACCTCAGAACACAACATTAACAGCTTTTTTCCAACTTTGCCAAACGGATCCATTCGCAAAGACGTTACTGTATGTCGACGTCCCTATTTATTATACGTGGGACAAAACAAGAAAAATTTTTCAACGACGAAAACAAGGAATGCCAGAAGAGGGTCATCCAGAAATAATGAAAACTAACACAATAGGTCGAGTATACACTGTACATCCAAACAATGCCGAATGTTTCTATCTCCGGATGTTGTTACACGAAATACGAGGACCAACAAGTTTCACAGATCTCAGGACTATTGACGGCTACCTATGCCAGACGTACAGAGAAGCATGTCAACGCTTAGGATTATTGGAAAACGATAACCACTGGGAATTAACACTACAAGAAGCCACACTCACAGCTTCAGCTGAACAAATTCGAGAGTTATTCGCCATAATTCTAACAACATGTAACCCATCAAACCCAAAACAGCTATGGGACTCTTTCAGAAGGAGTATGAGTGATGATATATTGTACCAAATCCGACAAGCTAATCCAGAACTGACTATAGAATTCAGTGACAACATCTTCAATGAAACACTCATTCGCTTAGAAGATAAATGCTTAGCAATAAATAACCGGACCTTAGTAGAACTTGGAATGCCAGCACCACAAAGAAATGCTTTCAGTATGCTAAACTACGAAATTACAAAGGAAAAAAGCTACAACGTCAATGAACTACTTGAATACATTGCTCACAATAAACCACTCCTCAATGACAATCAAAAAACAATTTACAACGTTATAATGAACCGAATAAATAACAACACTGGTGGAATTATTTACTTGGACGCACCAGGAGGCACCGGTAAAACGTTTCTAATAAATCTAATACTGGCGGAAATACGTGCCAAAAAACACATCGCACTGGCACTAGCATCATCCGGCATTGCAGCCACACTTATGGAAGGAGGACGAACTGCTCATTCTGCCTTACAACTACCGTTGAATATAGCCGAACAACAATTCCCGGTATGTAAAGTCTCAGGAGCATCTGGACGGGGTCAACTTCTAAAACAAGCTAAAATTATCTGCTGGGATGAATGCACCATGGCCCATAAAAAATCACTAGAAGCCATGGACAGAACATTACAAGAATTGCGAAAAAACTCTGAAATAATGGGAGGAGCTCTACTCATACTCTCAGGAGATTTTCGACAAACACTTCCAGTTATTCCCAAGTCAACACCAGCAGACGAGATCAATGCATGCTTAAAAAAGTCACATCTCTGGCCAGAAGTACAAATACTGCAATTAACAAAAAACATGAGGGTTGAATTATCAAAAGATGAAACAACAGCACATTTTGCTAAAATGCTTTTACAAATAGGCGAAGGTACATATCCTACTGACCAAACGACCGGTCTCATTGAACTCAATAGTGATTTCTGTAACATAGCCACTACTGAAAACGAACTAATCGACAAAATTTATCCAAATATTATTCAGAACTATACCAACGTAGAGTGGTTATTTCAAAGAGCAATTTTGGCCACTAAAAATAATATTGTTGACGATATCAATTTTAATATTCTAAAGAAAATACCTGGTGAAGAGAAAGTATATAAATCGATCGACACGATGGTAACCATTGAAGAAAGTGTCAACTTCCCTACTGAATTTCTAAACTCTTTACAAGTACCAGGAATGCCATTACACTGCCTTCGTCTGAAAATTGGATCTCCAATCATACTACTTAGAAATCTCAACTCCCCAAAACTATGTAATGGAACGAGGATGATCGTAAAACAGCTATCGAATAATATCATTGAAGCTGAACTTATTTCTGGAAAGAACAAAGGACACACAGTATTTATACCTAGAATACCACTGATCTCTTCTGAATTGCCATTTCAATTTAAAAGATTGCAGTTTCCAATTAAATTAGCCTTTAGTTTTACAATTAACAAAGCGCAAGGGCAAACTTTAAAATATTGTGGCATCAACCTCAAAGAATCCTGCTTCTCTCACGGTCAGCTTTATGTAGCTTGCTCAAGAGTAGGAAATTCGAAAAATTTATATATATATACCCCGGACAATAAAATGAAAAATGTTGTTTATAAACAAGTAGTATAAATAATGAGAAAATGTAAATACATGTAAATATATATGTTTAAATATACATGTAAATATATATGTCCATGATAATGTAAATACATGTAAATATATATGTTTTCAATATATATATATTTTTTACTTTTTACGTCATAGTTTATTTTTTTATTTCAACTACCACGTAACCTCATATCAACTCCCGAGCGAAGCCGGGTATTACAGCTAGTATATAATAAAACTAAGTTGATAAAATGTGCGTGCCGATAAAACTTAAAAAGGAGTCCCATCACGATAAAGGGACTTATATAGTGTGATAGCCCTTTATCCCCCCTCGAACAAGAAAGTTCCCGTTTTAACCTAAAGGGTGTGTTTTTAAAGATATAAGGGCTTTTCCAACCCTTCAACTTGGAAAGTAAGTGTAGTCGCGCCATCTGTTGTCAAATAGTTGAACTTCATTCATTGTACACAATATGGACTTAAAAGAACGATTATTTGGGGCGCGAAATTTAAAATTCTCATTTCAATAAAGTCTTAAATTACATTTGTTACCATAACCCTTTATCCCCCCTCGAACAAGAAAGTTCCCGTTTTAACCTAAAGGGTGTGTTTTTAAAGATATAAGGGCTTTTCCAACCCTTCAACTTGGAAAGTAAGTGTAGTCGCGCCATCTGTTGTCAAATAGTTGAACTTCATTCATTGTACACAATATGGACTTAAAAGAACGATTATTTGGGGCGCGAAATTTAAAATTCTCATTTCAATAAAGTCTTAAATTACATTTGTTACCATAATAAAGTTATTAAATTTTGTGTATTTATACAGCAGTAGCTAACTTATATGTTGGAGTTAAAGCGATATCATTTTAGTTATTCAAATTACTTCTGAAAACATTTTAAAATTTAAGTTTTTAAATTTCGCGCCTTTACTGCGTATGCTACAGCTGCAGAACCTATTGTTACGGCGAACGATAACGTCGAGAACATTCTATACCTAGAAGGTGTGAGAAAGTAAATATTCCCAAACTTTCTTGAATATCCTAGAGCCATCTTTCTCGAATATCTTAGAGCCAACTATACACTTCATGTGTATAGTCTCCATAAAGCCAACTTTCTGGAATACCCTAGAGCCTAGCTTTCTGAATATATAAGAGCCCGGTGTCGCCCGCCAGAATTAATTCGATTTGAACAGCGGAACAAGCCACTTCGAAACGAAAAAGAAAGAAGTTACCTGTGTGAGCCTTTATTTTGAAGTATCACGTGTGAGTATTTTTAATAGTGTGTTTAATTAATTCATGATCTTGAAGTGAAGAAAAAAAAAAGTTATCTGTGAGCCTTTATTGTGAAATATTAAATGTGAGTATTTTTAATAATGTATTTAATTAATTCTAATGGTTTTTTTTTCTTTTCTTTTAATTGTAATTTCCTTAACTTTCAAGTAGTCGCGCGGCGTTGAATCGATATACTTTGGCCGTAAACAAAATATCGCGCGACCGCTTGAAGATTAAATAATTTTGTTTTCTTTGTCTCAACGTGCCCCACGTTTACGTAATAATATATTTGTCTATAAAATGTTCATTTAATTTATATTTTACAGAATATAATGCCTAGACGTAAAAGAGGTGGAGATCTTGCCAGTTCTGCAGCGAAACGGCGGAAACAAAAAGAATATCGAAGAAATGAAACGGAAGAACAGCGCGAAGCACGTTTACAAAATCAACGAACCAGAATGAGCACCCTGAGAAGCGGAAAAAGCGAAGAAAGAAGCGAAAATAAAACTATTGAAGAATCGAGAATTTTAAAAGATAATCTAACAAAGGAAGCATTCCACTACGAATCGACGAAGAAATATTACAATCATAAATATGTTGTGATCGGAAAAATGAATAACATTTGCCAATTTTGCCACGCGAAAAAATTCAGTAAAGAAACACCAGGTCTCTGTTGCATGAATGGAAAAATTCGATTACCACCACTGGAAGCACCTCCGCAGGAATTTCTACATTACATGACCGGGGAAACACCAGAATCAAAACACTTTCTTCAAAATATAAGATCATACAACTCCTGCTTTCAAATGACTTCTTTCGGTGTTACTTCGACTAACACTAATAGAGATGAATTTGAATATGTATTTTCAATTCAAGGGCAAATTTATCACAAAATAGGATCGTTACTACCAATGCCTAACGATGACTATAAATTTCTGCAAGTATATTTCATTGGAAATGAAGAACAAGAAATTGATCAACGAAGTACACATTTTAATGGATTGAAACGCGAAATAATCCAAGATGTACAGAGGATCTTACACAAATACAATCAACTGATTTACATATTCAAAACAACACTAGATCGCATGATTTCTGATGACTATAAAATTGTGATTCGAGCCGATAAAAGACCACGTGGAGAACACGAACGTAGATTTAATGCACCTCAGATAGATGAAGTCGCCATCGTAATTGTGGACAATGAAAATACAAGCCGTGACATAATTTTACAACGAAGAAGAAAAGGACTACAACGCATTGCAGAGACACACCGTTCATATGATTCTCTTCAATATCCTTTAATATTTCTGCACGGAGAGGACGGTTATCATTTCAATATAAAACAAATTCATCCTGAAACAGGCATAGAAACAAACAAAAAAGTCACTTCCAAGGAGTTCTATGCTTACCGCTTAATGATCAGAGACAATGAAATATACAATCACATTCTCAACACTCGCCGTTTATTCCAACAATTTCTGGTAGATATGTACGCAAAAATAGAAGCAGAACGGATGCTTTACATAAGACTGAATCAGAAGAAACTACGCACAGAAGAATACATCCACCTTCGAGATGCGATCATAAATGACGGCAATATTGACGATATTGGAACAATGGTAATCTTACCCTCATCATACATAGGAAGTCCAAGACATATGCACGAATATACTCAAGATGCCATGACCTACGTAAGAAAATATGGACGACCTGATCTCTTCATAACATTTACATGCAACTCATCATGGCCAGAAATCAAAGAACAACTAAAATATGGACAAACCTCCATGGATCGACACGACATAATAGCCCGAGTTTTTCGACAAAAACAAATAAGATTTATTGAAGTCATCACAAAATACCACATCTTTGGAACCGTTAGATGCTGGATGTATACAATCGAGTGGCAAAAACGAGGATTACCTCACTCACACAATCTCATATGGCTACACGATAAAATTTATCTCACGGATATCGACAAAATCATCCAAGCTGAATTTCCCAATCCACAAAAAGATCCGGAACTATACAGCATAGTAGTGAAAAACATGATTCACGGACCATGTGGACCATTAAACTTTAATGCGCCATGCATGCGTGATGGAAAATGTACAAAAAAATATCCAAAACCATACGTAGACGATACAAAAACTGAAGATGACGGCTATCCCAAATATAGAAGACGATCACCGAAAAACGGTGGTTTCACAGCAAAAATACGAATACAAGGCAGAGATGAACTGGAAATAGATAATCAATGGGTAGTACCATATAACCCACTACTTTCTAAAATGTTCCAAGCACACATAAACGTTGAATATTGCAATTCAGTAAAATCTATTAAATATATATGTAAGTACGTAAACAAAGGTAGTAATATGGCAGTATTTCAAATAGTCCAAAATAGCGAACAAAATAACAGAAATGATGAGATACTCATGTACCAAATGGGAAGATACATCAACAGTAACGAAGCAGCGTGGAGGATTTTTAGTTTTCCCATACACGAACGCGAACCAGCTGTGCAACATCTAGCAGTACATTTGGAGAATGGACAGAGAGTTTACTTCACAAAAGACTCGGCTAGAAAAATTGCAAGCGAACCACCTCAGAACACAACATTAACAGCTTTTTTCCAACTTTGCCAAACGGATCCATTCGCAAAGACGTTACTGTATGTCGACGTCCCTATTTATTATACGTGGGACAAAACAAGAAAAATTTTTCAACGACGAAAACAAGGAATGCCAGAAGAGGGTCATCCAGAAATAATGAAAACTAACACAATAGGTCGAGTATACACTGTACATCCAAACAATGCCGAATGTTTCTATCTCCGGATGTTGTTACACGAAATACGAGGACCAACAAGTTTCACAGATCTCAGGACTATTGACGGCTACCTATGCCAGACGTACAGAGAAGCATGTCAACGCTTAGGATTATTGGAAAACGATAACCACTGGGAATTAACACTACAAGAAGCCACACTCACAGCTTCAGCTGAACAAATTCGAGAGTTATTCGCCATAATTCTAACAACATGTAACCCATCAAACCCAAAACAGCTATGGGACTCTTTCAAAAGGAGTATGAGTGATGATATATTGTACCAAATCCGACAAGCTAATCCAGAACTGACTATAGAATTCAGTGACAACATCTTCAATGAAACACTCATTCGCTTAGAAGATAAATGCTTAGCAATAAATAACCGGACCTTAGTAGAACTTGGAATGCCAGCACCACAAAGAAATGCTTTCAGTATGCTAAACTACGAAATTACAAAGGAAAAAAGCTACAACGTCAATGAACTACTTGAATACATTGCTCACAATAAACCACTCCTCAATGACAATCAAAAAACAATTTACAACGTTATAATGAACCGAATAAATAACAACACTGGTGGAATTATTTACTTGGACGCACCAGGAGGCACCGGTAAAACGTTTCTAATAAATCTAATACTGGCGGAAATACGTGCTAAAAAACACATCGCACTGGCACTAGCATCATCCGGCATTGCAGCCACACTTATGGAAGGAGGACGAACTGCTCATTCTGCCTTACAACTACCGTTGAATATAGCCGAACAACAATTCCCGGTATGTAAAGTCTCAGGAGCATCTGGACGGGGTCAACTTCTAAAACAAGCTAAAATTATCTGCTGGGATGAATGCACCATGGCCCATAAAAAATCACTAGAAGCCATGGACAGAACATTACAAGAATTGCGAAAAAACTCTGAAATAATGGGAGGAGCTCTACTCATACTCTCAGGAGATTTTCGACAAACACTTCCAGTTATTCCCAAGTCAACACCAGCAGACGAGATCAATGCATGCTTAAAAAAGTCACATCTCTGGCCAGAAGTACAAATACTGCAATTAACAAAAAACATGAGGGTTGAATTATCAAAAGATGAAACAACAGCACATTTTGCTAAAATGCTTTTACAAATAGGCGAAGGTACATATCCTACTGACCAAACGACCGGTCTCATTGAACTCAATAGTGATTTCTGTAACATAGCCACTACTGAAAACGAACTAATCGACAAAATTTATCCAAATATTATTCAGAACTATACCAACGTAGAGTGGTTATTTCAAAGAGCAATTTTGGCCACTAAAAATAATATTGTTGACGATATCAATTTTAATATTCTAAAGAAAATACCTGGTGAAGAGAAAGTATATAAATCGATCGACACGATGGTAACCATTGAAGAAAGTGTCAACTTCCCTACTGAATTTCTAAACTCTTTACAAGTACCAGGAATGCCATTACACTGCCTTCGTCTGAAAATTGGATCTCCAATCATACTACTTAGAAATCTCAACTCCCCAAAACTATGTAATGGAACGAGGATGATCGTAAAACAGCTATCGAATAATATCATTGAAGCTGAACTTATTTCTGGAAAGAACAAAGGACACACAGTATTTATACCTAGAATACCACTGATCTCTTCTGAATTGCCATTTCAATTTAAAAGATTGCAGTTTCCAATTAAATTAGCCTTTAGTTTTACAATTAACAAAGCGCAAGGGCAAACTTTAAAATATTGTGGCATCAACCTCAAAGAATCCTGCTTCTCTCACGGTCAGCTTTATGTAGCTTGCTCAAGAGTAGGAAATTCGAAAAATTTATATATATATACCCCGGACAATAAAATGAAAAATGTTGTTTATAAACAAGTAGTATAAATAATGAGAAAATGTAAATACATGTAAATATATATGTTTAAATATACATGTAAATATATATGTCCATGATAATGTAAATACATGTAAATATATATGTTTTCAATATATATATATTTTTTACTTTTTACGTCATAGTTTATTTTTTTATTTCAACTACCACGTAACCTCATATCAACTCCCGAGCGAAGCCGGGTATTACAGCTAGTAAGCTTATATAATGCAGGGCATTTGATTCGTTTCAAAGTATTTTCAGACCTGGCGTACTTTTTTGACGTTTTTTTTTACTTCAGGCGGGCCGGTGGCATGGTCGGTAAAATACTTGCTTTTCACGCCGCAGGTCGTGGCTTTGATTCCCAACCAAGTCAGACATTTTAATGATGAACACGTCTGTCTGTAATCTGGGTGTAAGTAATTATCTTTATTTAAGTAAGTATTTACACACACACACACACTCACACACACTCACACAGTCACACACTCACACTCACTCACACACACACACACACACACACACACACACACACACGCACGCACGCACGCACGCACGCACGCACGCACACACGCACTAAAACACACACACACACACACACACACACACACACACGCACGCACGCACGCACGCACGCACGCACTAACACACACACACACACACACACACACACACACACACACACACACACACACGCGCGCGCACGCGCACAAACATACATGCACTACGCACACTCTACCCATGTTATTTTTATGTTTTTTATTTTTATATTTAAAGTTTAATGATAATATAAGCTATGGATTAAGAAAGATCGGAGCTTCCTAATACAGGCATTGTTTGCTTACAAGGAAGCTCCAAACAGTATTGTTTAACTTCATTAAAATGAAAATAAATAAATTTTGAATTTGAATTTTTGAATTTTCAATCATGAAAAAAAGTATATTACCAGTTATCTGGTTTCCATAATACAATCTCTGCTTAGTTTGAAATCAGATAGCCGTGTGTGTTAATGCCCCACTATATTATTATCATTATTATTACTTTTTCCATTTTGACCCGTGACCATGAAGTCTAAAAAGTCTTTGAAACGTTGGGATTTAAAATCTAAAATAAACCGCGAGAAAACCCGTTATAGAATAGTTTTATTTCAAAGTAATCCCTAATTACCAGCAGATCATGTTAGTTTGGTCAGATGTATTACACCAACTTGAAACTCAATTATCTGTTAACTTCACCTCACTATCTAGTTAATGCCTTTATTAACACGTAACTAGAAATAGCAAGCTACACGTTTTAATACTGTGTTTTAGTACCTACTAATATTATTTATTTTTGATCAAAAATAGCCATGACTGCAATAAAATAAAAAAATAAATATTTGAGTGTAATGAGTAAGTCCATTAGAATTAGTATTTTCACTTCGACCATTTTTAGTGTTAGCTGAGCACGGGTCTTGTTTCAACTGTCTTGCGAGTTGAGAGAGTTTAGGCCTTAATCCACACACACTGGCCAAGTGCGATTTGGTGGATGTCACATTTCCTTGAATTATCAGTTCTTAGGCATGCCGGTTTCCTCACGATGTTTTCCTTCATCGATATTGAGCAGCGGAGATGAAACAGTTCACACATAGATGTGTGGGCACGACTGAGAATCAAACCCGCGACTTTATATTTCAAAGGCGAGCCGCTGCCAAATATTTTGATTATCAAATTTAACAACATTACAATACATTATTGCCCCACTAAACTGTTTTCACAGTTTGTCTGTGGGTACATACATTCAGGTTAACAATGGTTATACAGTATTCAAACGGATAAGTAAGAATTGTTTTCTATATCCCTAATGTAGCCAACATATTTAAAGACGATAAAAATAAGTTGTTATGAAGATAAGTTATTCTTTCTTCTAGCGTTCTATCTCCATAGTAATTACTTACTCTGGGCACTATAAATATATAAATAAATAAATATTTTGGAACATTAACACACACGGTCATCTGGTCCCAAGCTAAGCAGAGCTTGTGTTATGGAAACCAGATAACTGGTATATACTATACATATAATACTTTTCTTTTGTAAATAAATACGTTTAATAGATATTTACACCCAGACTCGACACAAACACAAATGTTCATCACTAATGTTTGTCTCGGGTGGGAATCGAACCCACGACCTGCGGCGTGAAAAGCAAGTATCTTACCGACCACGCCACCGGCCCGTCGAACTATGTATAACGCTTCTAGAAATTAACCAAGAAACACAAAATTATTCTCCAGATCTTTGATCTTTTCGAAGAACATTTGTATCACAATATAGATTTTCTTTCGCAATATGTAGTAATTATTGGTAAAGGAAAATCCTTATCTACGATGAAAGCAAACTAATTACCTCTATGACGTAATAAAGGAAATCGACTGAGTATAACATATCGTAAGATAGTGGTTATGAAGATGCTTAATAAGTAAGGCGTTGTACACACAAAATCTTTAATAAATAACTTAAATAATTCTTTTTGCAACAAAAATACAAAACCGACTTCAGTACCATTAATATGAGTTGTCAATATCATTAAGCTGCCAAGATGATAAGTTAAAATGCACCTTCTATTTCTTATCCGTGTTATTCTATTTCTAGCATTACAATTTCTTTTATAATAAACATTTTGAACTAAAAAAAATCTAAAGCAAATCTGATTTAGACAAGTTCAAGATAGTATTCGTTTACGTTGTATTCGTGCGATAATTTTAGCGTAAACAATGAGGTTTCTTTCGATATGGCTCAAAGTATACAGCTGGTCATATCAAATTTAAATGGGAGCAAATGAAAAGCACCAGCTTTCCAACAATAATAATATAAGTTAAAATATTAACAAAAAAAACCGACTTCATGGATGCCATTCTCAGAACTAAACCAAACTGAATTGGGACCACACGGGAAGCATCAGCTTTCAATTAAAAAAATATATATCAAATTCGAAAGTTCTGAGGTAACAAACATAAAAAAAACATACAGTCGAATTGATAACCTCTTCCTTTTAGAAATCAGTTAAAAAAAGAGTAGATATCAGAAATCGAAAAACACGTTATGAATACGTTAGATATTAGGTCACGTCAACCTATTTTAGGGTCCCACGGTTGGACGCGGGTCTTCTCGGAACTATCTAACGAGTTGAGAGTGTTTACGCCTTCATCCACACACGCTGGCCAAGTGCGGGTTTGTGGATGTCACATGGCCTCGAATGATTAGTTCTTAGACATGCCGGTTTTCTCACAATCATTTCATTCAGCGATATTGTGCAGCGGCGATGAAGCAATTCACACAAAGATGTGTGGGCACGATTATTTTCTAAGACGAGGCCCGTACCGCTGCACCACCGTTGCTCCAAACAAAAATATTAAGAAAGACACAAAGTCCATTTAATTAAAGAGTCTTATAACTTTTTTATGAATAAGGCCGCTAGTCTATTTATTTATTTATTTATTGGGAACTCCAACAGAGAATACATAGATACATTTAAAAATATCAAGTAAAAAAAAAGACGGGTTGCACTCCGGGAGTGCCGGCAGAAGTGAAAACTTGATTATTAACGTTGAGCATGTTTGATATTTTGGAATGGTTAGGGAATAATTTTGCACCAATTGCTTTATCAGTATAAAAGTACTATCATTTATGTGGTAGAATACAATATTCATTTATTGCGCTATCGTACACAAACATGACAATTTATATTAAGTCATCCGTCTTACGCTTTTTCGATCAGGTCACGTGTCCTGACGCGAGTTTAAGATTTTATACCCATTACAGAAAAAGTGCTCAACGCCGCTAAAGAAGTTTTCACTTCAAAAAACGCTTCCCACTATGCTCCTCCAATTGTAGGAAATCACAGCATGCACATATAATAACTAGGCTACAATTCAACATAACATTAATAATAATACATAATTTTAATAACGTTAAAGTAAGTATATAATAATAACTACATACGTAGTGATTGGAAGACCTATTGAAGCTCCCTACAACCTGATAAGAGAGTGATAATATTCGGGTTTACTGTTTCAGGGTTCGGTAGATAAGAATAACATTTTGTATTTTCTGGGTGTAATATTTTTAGAAGAAAATTGGCGTTTAAGCACTTTACGTATTTTCGGTAGGAATGTGTGAAATTGTCTTTGGCAGAGTATGGCTACAGGAAGATGGATCTGTGGTTATCATATGATCTCATGTAGATGACAGTTACAATTGTAAGTTCACTTCAACCTTTAGTGTCCCACAGCTGGGCACGGGTCTTCTCTTAACTATTTCACGAATTGATAGAGTATAGGCCTTAATCATGTCTCATGTCCTTGATGGATTAGTTCTTTGACATGCCGGTTTCCTTACGATGTTTTCCGTCACCGATATTGAGCAGCAGCGATGTAACAATTCACATAAAGATATGCGACTGGGAATCGAACCCAAGACCTTAGGTATATTGTTAAGACAAGGCCCGTACCGCTGCGCCACCGCTGCCTTACATTTTTTGTAAGTTACTATTAAAGATATTTAATAATTCAACAAAATATTAACATCGTCCCATCGCCGCTGCTCAATATCGGCGAAAAATAACAGCGTAAGAAAACCAGCATGTCTAAGAACTAATAATTCAAGGACATGTGACATCCACCAACCTGCACTTGGCCAGCGTGCCTAAACTAGGCCTAAACTAGGCCTAAACTCTCTCAACTTATATGATAATTAAGAGAAGACCCGTGCCCAGCAGTGTCACACTAAAAAAGGGTTGAAGTGAAGTGAAGTGAGAGTTTAGATATGGGTATTACAGTAGGGTGTTACATAGTTTTTTTTTATCATTTAGCCATGTAGTATTGTCTTAGATTTACGCGAATATCACACATTTAAATAAAACTACTTTTTAACGGAACGCAACTTAAATATTAATGTTTGAAGGTAGTCAGTAATAATTGTGATTAATATTTTTGGACGTTTAATATTTCAGTCCACCCGTGAAGATGAAGTCTGAAAATCTAAAATCTAAAATAAACCGCGATATAATCCGTTAAAAAGTAGTTTTATTTCAATTTAGCCATGTTTTATAATTAGCATGAAAAAGGTACAGACCAGCTTAATCTATAAAATGTACTATATCTAAACTTTAGGTATACCTACAAAGTAAAATATTATAATCTGTACATTAAATTATACTTAGTAAATTACTAAATAACATTAAATTACATTTTACATTCACGAATAAAGTTTATTATATTATTGATATTTTACGTTATTTAAATTATCACTACATTATCTAAAACAAAGTCGCTTTCCTGTCCCTTACATCCATATGTATGCTTAAATCTTTAAAACTACGCTACCGATTTTCATGCGGTTTTTTTATCATATAGAGTGATTCAATAGGAAGGTTGACGTATATAATACATGCATAATATAGTAGAAAAACACTAATAATTTTAGATGTTTCTGTTGCGATGCCGTAAATTAACGCTTTTTTTGTGCTCACATTGCAAACGCTGACTAAACCCTACGAGATATATCAAAATATAATACAGTATTGCATACCTTAGAAAGGTCAACAAAAAAGTCCCCGAGGGTATATGTTTATCTCTTAGGGATAACCAACAATAACCATTTTTTTATCTTTTACTCTCAACCAAAAGTAATGGCTTATTTACGAAGCGATTTTAAGCTATTTTGCATTAATCCTTATCTAATTTAGTATCTTAAATACATCGTCTATTTAATATAGATCAATATGGCCCTTTAAAGCACATAATTTAAATGAATATTTCCGAAGATATTACAGATTGAAAATAGCGGTGCGGCGGTACCGGCCCGGCCGCGCGCGGGTCGTGCTGCTTCTTTTGTCTAATGGCAAAAAAGCTGTTAACGTTGTTTATAAAGACATTTTGTAATACACCTCAATATATTTAGTATCAGCATTGCACCCGTGCGAAGTCGGGGCGGGTCGCTAGTTATTTAATAAAGTATTAATTATTCAATAACATATTTCTACAATGTCAATTAATTTTAGTAATTCATGTTAAGCCCAAACTAAGCCCATACGAGCTGTGAACGTACAGAAACAACAAACAAAAACCATATCCCTTCGGGTAATTCAATATCCTTTGATTGAGTTACATGGCTTGCGTTGTTTTTTCATTGCGTAAAAAATGTCTAGTTGGAAAAGTAAGATGTTTTCTTATGACGTTACACAATTGAATAATGGAATACAAAGTGTGTGACATTACGTTTGCTGAATAACATTGTTTGTTAACTTTTTTACTCAGCTCAATGCGGGCAGAATCGGCAATAAACTACAAACAATGTGAGTAAAACGAATTTGAGATTTGTTAGTACCGGTGAAACCGACCTTTAAGTTTTAAAGTTTAAACTTTTTTTTAGTCTTACCACCGTATTCATAAACGTCATTAAGCTCATTATTTTGGAGTGTCCGACTCCTCTCCGAGCGATTAGGACGTGTTTAAGCGATTCAAATTCTTTAACCGTATACCTTAACGGCGCGGCTGACGGAGTGCGCTCAGGCGCACGGACCGTCCGTAAACAAGCGATTCGATTTTGAACCTTAAGGACGATGTCAGAGTACTCAGTTGAGAATGACAAGGAGGACAATAATAATATAAGTATGGCAAGTAGTGATTTAGATGAAGATATTCCAGTGGAAAATTCCCAAGTTAATCCAGAAAATTCTGTAGAACCAGAGGTGAACCAGGAAGGATGGACAAGAGTTGGGAGTGAGAAAAGAAGAAAAACTGAAAAAACCGATGTTAGTATTTCTAGTACTGAAAAATTACCTAAGCAATTTGCCCTCGCTAAATTGTTTAACTCTGAAAATATACCTCGAATTAGTCGTGTAAAATATATTAACGCCTTTAAAGTCGTAGTTAGTTTTGACGATGAAGTGAGCGCAGAGAAGTTATTGCTATGTAACTACTTTAAAGAAAAGGGATGGAGAATACAGAAAACGGGGGAGGTAAATGCATCGTATGGAGTTATAAGGGATATAGACTTGGATTTATCCGAATCGGAACTCAAGGCGTGCATCAAAAGTGGTAATGGCGCTGAAATACTATCAGTCAAAAGACTAAGTCGCAGAGGTCCTGAGGCCGGATGGTTACAGAGCGAATCTGTTCGCATATGTTTTAAGGGTAACTCGCTTCCTCCCTATATAACTATCTTTAATTTAAGGATTGCCGTGGAACCATTTGTTTTTCCGGTTACTCAGTGTTCCCGATGTTGGCGCTTTGGACACACGGTCAAACTATGTCAATCTTTAAAAATTATCTGCCCAAAATGTGCAAAACCTCACCCGAATTGCGAAACTACCTCATTTAAATGTGTTAACTGCCACGGTAATCATATGTCTTTAATAAAAACCTGCCCGGCTTACACTAAGGAGAGAAAAATCAGGGAGTTAATGTCTGAATTCAACTGTACGTATAGTCGCGCTCTAAGAATGTATGTACCACCATTTTCCCCGCGACAGCAAAACCAAACACCCGCGCCGCACTCTGTGCAAAGACATGTATATATGGAGGACTATTCACCAAACCTTCCGTCATATGCAGCAGTCACAGCGTCACAACCTATGCGAGATAAACCGAAGAAGACCAACAAGCCTAAAGCTAAAAAGAGAAAACAACGAAACTCGTCCGAACAGTCGCAACAAACAAACAGCAATGAGTCATCGTCGTCGGAGTCTAATGCAGTTGTTTCGCCGATTATTAGCGGGAATAATATGCGCTCACGCGCCGCTGCCGAGCGCGCATCTACTAACACCGGCGCGCAGCCATATATTACTGAATGTCTGGAAACCGGTCCGTCAACTTCAAACAATGATTGTTACAATACAGGTATACATAACAAAAATAAACCCAACTCGGAACCAACTTGTAGCGATAAGTCGTCATGGAGATTGTTATTAGACAAAGTTAAGTGTATATTATTATGTAAGAGACTCAGTTTGGCAGAAAAAATTAAATCGATTTTTAGCGGAGTCATAGACTGGTGCGTATCAATGATAATTAATAATCTTACTGATTTATCTATATTTAAGAAATTGTACGAAGTCTATCTTAGCGCACACAATGGATAACTACAGAAATAATTTATATGCGAATAAAATAAATATTTTGCAGTGGAATGCACAAAGTTTAAGGCCTAAACTCCAAATTTTTGAACAATTATTGACTCAAAATAAAATTCATTTAGGGGTGATTAGTGAAACTTGGTTAGATTCTGAAAAGAGTCTTAAATTAAATAATTATAATATATTTAGGGATGATAGGGATGACAATTACGGAGGACTTGCTATTATAATACATAGGTCACTCAAAGCTCAACAAGTCCAAGTTAGACATCCTAATGTAGACTTACAGATCTTATGTATTAAAGTATATAATTGCAATAGTTTAGATAATATCGTAGCCATCTATTGTCCACAGTGGGTACATACACGTCGTTCTGATTGGGACTCCCTTTTCTCTCTGTTTAATAGGAAAACTTTGTTTTTAGGAGACTTTAACGCCCACCATAGCACATGGTCATATAAAACTGACGTCAGAGGGTCGCAAATATATGACTCGATTACTGATAGTAACTTAGTGTCACTTAACGACAATAGTCATACTCGAATAAAATTGGTAGCTGGCAATTTACAAAAAAGTTCACCCGATATCTCTATTGCTACCTCGGACATTGCTTGTTCTTTTAACTGGCGAGTAACTAATGAATCTCTTGGAAGTGATCACCTTATTATTAATATTTCCACCTCTGTCACTTATGTGCCTAAATACACAAATAAAAGAAATTTTAAGAAAGCAGACTGGAAGTCTTATAAGTCTTACCTCGAAGAGGTTTTTTCTAACTTTAACATACAGACAACAGACCCCCAATTGACATACGATAACTTTATTGAACAATTAAATAAGGCTGCTGATGATTTTATCCCTGTCATAAAGTTTAATCAAAATCCAACGAACAAATTTGTGCCAAAACCGTATTGGACCCCTGAACTTTCCCAAGTAGTAGCTCGAAGGAGATTAGCGTTAACTAAGTACATTTCGAAAAAACCCATCTCCATCTAACTTATCTAGACTTAATAACTGTATTAGAGAATCTCAAAAGCTTATACGTAAGGCGTCTTCTGATAGTTGGCATAAATTCTGTGACTCTTTAGATGAAGTTTCTTCAGTGGGCGACATGTGGAGGAAGATGAAATGGATAAAAGGAAATAAAAGTAATGTATCCTTTATAGATAGGAATCAAGCTGAAACATTATTAAATAATCTTTGTCCCTCCTATGTATGCCCGGCTAAACCTAATTTCACATCTGTTAACTCTAAATTAGAGTACCCTATAGCTATACACGAGTTAGACAGTGCTATTAAATCTAGCGATACAGCTCCAGGCTGTGACAACATATCATTCTCTATGATAAAACATTTGCCTGCTGTAGGTAAGGACATTTTACTTAAATTATATAACATATTTCTAACTACAGGATTTCTTCCATCACAATGGCGAAATATTTGTATAGTGCCCATTCCTAAACCTGGACGTGACTCTAGTAACGTGTCTGCACTTCGACCTATTAGTTTAATGTCATGTGTCTGTAAAATATTTCACTCTATTATCAATAGAAGAATGGAATGGTACTTCGAAAATAGTGGGTTATTTTCCAAAGAAATGGTGGGTTTCAGGAAGTCCCACTCATGTTTGGACAGTTTAACTAGACTAGTAACTCGAATTCAATCAGGCTTTTCTAAAAATCTTGTAACAGTAGGTTGTTTTCTTGATATTGAGAACGCATATAATAACGTTAACATTAATTCACTACTTTCAATATTAGATCGAGTTGGTATTGGGCAAAAGATTTGTAATTACCTATGGAATTTCTTGCAGGCACGTATTTTAAGTATAAAAACAGAAGAAGGTATCTTTGTCGGTCGGAGCACCGGTCAGGGCCTTGCGCAGGGTGACCCACTGTCTCCCCTATTATTTAACATCGCCACACATAACATCTGTAACTCAGTTAGTAACGTCTATATTTCACAATATGCAGACGACTTTGCGCTGTATTCGTGTCACAAAAATACTGAAAACGCGCGTGAAATAGTGCAATATGGATTAGATACTATAGTAAAATTATTAGAAAATCTAGGTTTAACCGTATCACCTTCAAAAAGTAAGTTATGTGTTTTTAAGAAAGGTTCTCACAGTGACAGTGTTAACATAAATATTAATGGTATACCTATGCAAGAGGCCAATAACATTAAGTACTTAGGCGTATGGTTAGATCGCTCGTTGAGGTGGACTAAACATATTAACGAACTATATAATAAGGTAATTAAATATCTAAATATTTTTAAAGTATTATCAGGGCCAGGGTGGGGTATGCATCCCAAACACCTAAGAAGGTTATACATATCCATTATTAGAAGTCGGATAGACTACGCAAGTTTTCTATTTAGTAATTGCTCCAAGTCAAATCTATATAAACTAGATAAACTACAAAATCAAGCTTTACGTACCATAGGTGGTTTTGTGAAAAGCACCCCTATCCATGTAATGGAAAGTGAACTTAGTCTGCCACCTTTAAATATCCGCCGCACTTTTCTTGCTGGTAAATTTTGGTTAAAATCAAAATCATTACGTAACAGTGCCACTATTGATATAATTGAAGAACTAAGTCTGCTTACCACCCGTAGATATTGGAGACGTAAAGAACTCCCATCGATTGTTAAGACACATGTAAAATTTAAAGATATTGTTATTGATTCAGAGGACGTTTTAAGCATGTATAAATTAGATTTTTGGATAAGTTGGTATAACGTGAAGGATATAATTAGACCCAATATTGCAACTATGGATCAAGCTAAAAGTAGTTATGATGTATTATCGTTGCGAAACAACTGCCTTAATTATTTAGACAATTCTTATTTAAACCACTACAAAGTGTACACAGATGCTTCAAAGGAAAATAATTCAAATATGGGAGCTGCAATTTTCGACCCTCAGATTGGTTGTTCTATAAAATTCAAAATTGATCATAATATGTGTATCATGTATCTGGAACTAATAGCAATATTGGAAGCACTTTCCTATATCAAATCAATTAACGCAGATAAGTTTGTTGTTCTGACTGACTCAAAAAGTTCCTTACAGCACTTGGCTCGTTGCACCTCTTCAGTAAGAGGTTCACCGATAGCCTATTCTATTATAAATTCAATTTACGAATTGAAGGCCCAAGCTAAAACTGTGCTCCTTCAATGGATTCCTTCCCATATAGGTTTGACAGGAAATGAGACTGTAGATACCTTGGCGAAAGAAGCCTCTAGTGATGGCACGCCCATAGACGTACTACCTTTCTTCACTGACTACATATATCTAGTTAAAGAACAATGCTTCGAAGCGTGGAAGGAATATTTTGATAAGAGGTCCCTGGAGAAGGGTATATGGTATCGAACCTTACAAACAGTTCCTTGGAAGACACCGTGGTTTGAAGAAAATTGTTTAACCAGGAAGACGCTAGTTACCTCATTCAGACTTCGCTCTGGACACATTCCACTTAATAAATTTGCATTTCTAATGAAAAAAGTTCCATCTCCTCTGTGTTCCGAATGTGGACAAATAGAAGACGTCTGGCATATTTCTGTGGAATGTGTTCGGAACGAGAATGTTAGGAGCATGTATAAAAATGTCATCGACCTGAAAGATAGTATTTCATGTACAATAGCTCTATCATCTCCATTATCTAAATCGGCCCTCACTTTGTACAAAATTGTAGAAGCTGGTATTCGGAGACGTAAACAATAATTTAAGTTAGTTAGTTTTCTTTCTTGTTTTTTGTATTGTTTGCATTGGCCCAATGGAGTGGCATAGTCATGTCTGACTAAACTCCTTAAATAAAGATAATAAAAAAAAAAAAGCTCATTATTTGCTCATTGTAGCTAAAATAGGTATATAATTCGTTTGTCTTTGTCTGCCATCAATCAAAAATCTAATTTAATCTATTCAACATCTAATTTGGTATCTAATTTAATGAATTTGGTTCAATATTAAGTTGGCTAACTTTATCATCTCAGTGCCTGAAAGGTGTTTGGCCCAGGAGTACCAGGACGAATGGTTATGATTACATCGTTCAAACAGGAAGCGGAAGATTAAGTCGGTGAAAACCCATTAACTTTATTAGGCAACGTTCAACGGTACAAGTTGAGTTAGGTACCTTTATTTTGATGATGTTGGTATGCATACCTAAGTGGCAAGATTATTTACCGTGTATAAGTTAAAAAATTGTATAAACCTGTGACGGGTAACAAACTAGTCACGTCCTGAGGCTAGCTGAGTTAGCCGGAACTGAACCCACAGTTTACTCACCAGCTATTAAACTGTGACGGGTAATCTTTGGTTCAGCAAACTAACCACGTCCTGAGGCTAGCTGAGTTAACCGGACCTAAACCCAGAGGTTACCCGCGACCTATCAATCTGTGACGGGTAATCTTTGGTTCAGCGAACTAACCACGTCCTGAGGCTAGCTGAGTTAACCGGACCTGAACCCAGAAGTTACCCGCCACCTACCTTGTACACTACCATTCTGGCCTCCCAGGGTAGGAAGCTTAAAATTGGATTCTAATACTAAATGCGCTGTATTTTTCGGATGCTTTTTATTCGCTAAACACCGGGTAAAAATACGTTGGCATACGAATTAGTCGCGTTCCAACGAGATGTGAAAATAAACCCCATCTTAAATAAACCCATGCCTATTTATCCTAATGCTAGCTACGATATAAAATGGCGGAGCCTCGGTGAAAAGTTATTGAAGTATACATTTTGTGAGGGTATTACTATGTTTACTATAATTATTTATACATATCTTTAGAACTAACATTACAAACGCACTCAGTAGCTTATTAGATAAGCACTGAATTGTTCACAGAACATAAATTTTCGTTATCATTCCATTCACCTACTTGGCACGCAACAACCACTCGAGACCAATTACGTTCTTGACCCTGGTAGCTATTGTTAACCAAATCACGACCTTATCATTTCGTTACCAAGGTTGACATTCATTTGTATTTAGAGTTATTTTGTTTTTGTCAAGTCGGTGGATTGACTTATTTAGAACTGCTACTGGTAACAAAAGCATTTTTATCAATATTTTAAATGCGAAAGTAGGTAACAAGATTTGTCAGTCTGTCTGTCGCGCCTTCACGCCAAAACTACTTAACCGATTTGGATGAAACTGAATATGAATATAGTTTGAGACCCCGGGAAGGCCATAGAATAGTTTTTATCCGACTGAAGAAACAGAGGTTAATGGTTTCGCGCGATAACCGATGTACGCGTGGGCGGAACCGCGATCGGAAAGCTAGTAATTAATAGTTAATTTTTTTTCGTTTTCGTGATCATTTTCTATACTACTGTTTTGTCAGTGGTCCTTAAAATGCGTGCAAAATTTCAAATAAATCTAACGTTTTGAAGTTGTATAAACTTTTTAACTTTCGCGTTGCATTATTACCTAATGTTTATATTTATCATAACGGGCGCTCACCTTTAATAATATTTAAAGAAGTTATTATTAGGTTCTTCTTAGATTCTTTTACATTTTTAATAGATTTAAACAGATTGACATATCAAACTAAATGTATGGAATTGACATAAAAATGGTCACATGACTTTTCGAAGGTGAATGTCAATAATTTATTTTGTTCTTTTCGATCTTTCGCTATCACTTCATAATGTCACTTTGTCTAAGGGTCTAGTCAGGGCTAATCTGTAGAGAGACAGGGGAATCGTACACAGCTGTGTACGAACCTAACTTAAAAATTATTGGATCGATAAAATATTGGACTGCCTCTTGAGACCCTTGAAATTCTTTTCGATCGATCTGGATTTCGAACTTGTTTAGGGTTCGAAACACAGATCGATCAAAAGACGGATCTGGTGTATTAATCTTAAAAGCAGCATGAATTTGGGAATTCTGCCTGATGCAGAACAGATGTGCCCGGCCAGCCGGATATAAAAAAAATAAAAAAATACCATTTATTTCGGACAAGCTACATCCATATAGTGTTAGTATAAAGAAAAAGAAAAAGAAAAACAGATCTTATAACTATGTTAGTAAAATAAATTAAATTAAAACCGTTATAAAACATTTATTTTGTTACTAGGATATTGTTCGAGATACATCTACGAACAATTCCCAGTAACAATGGAGAGTCGAATCTCCATGCTATGGTGTTCAGGATGGAGTTGGAGCTGGCTCGCAGTCTGCAGAGCAGCGAAGCAGACTTATTTCTAATGATAGCATGATAGCTATCAACGCCCGCATGAGCAAGCATACCAGATGCACTGCAGAAACGAGACAGCCTCATCAGCATCTTGAATCCGTTGTTGTATTGGACGCGTAAAGTGAGTGATTTTCACCTCTGTCTACACCGTTGTTTAATACAGTTGTAATCGATATTTTACCTATGTAAATTAGTGGGTTATGGGGTTCATTACTTTACATAGCATACCTACATAGCATCACACCTGTATTACCCTAAGGTACCCTTCCGAATACAACTGCTAAATTATGTTCGTGAATCAAATCACACCAGTGCCCTAATTCACGTAATTTCTTGACGCGCCGATCAAGTTGCGGTGCAGTTGCAATTAAGTTTACGTCTTAGTGCAATATGGTATTCTTGTAATTGTTTAGCTGTCATATCTAATCTAAAGCGCTCGCGTGACGCGAACTTGACGCGAGAGTATCTGACAGCGGTTGTCAAAATTACGAGAGTACGAAAAGGGTTGTTTTTATCGAAACTTAATTGCAACTGCACCGCAACAGAACTTATTTAATTACGTGAATTAGCCTACAGGTTGTCTAATAACGAGGTCGCTTCAACCCTTTTTTAGTGTCCCGCTGCTGGGCACGGGTCTTCTCTCAACTATCTTATGAGTTGAGAGAGTTTAGGCCTTACTCCACACACGCTGGCCAAGTGCAGGTTGGTGGATGTCACGTGTCCTCGAATGATTAGTTCTTAGACATGCCGGTTTCCTCACGATGTTTTCCCTCACCGATATTGAGCAGCGGAGATGAAACAATTCACACAAAGATGTGTGGGCACGACCAGGATTCGAACCCGCGACTTTATTTTTCTAAGACGAGGCCCGTACCGCTGCGCCACCGCTGCTCGTAATAACGAGGTATTCGGAAGTAATGAATGATGGAGACGCACACACGCACAAAATTCAGTTAATAACTGCTAAATAACTGGTAAAATAATTTTAATGTGAATATTCATTCGTATAGTAGGAAGAAGGATGAAATAATAGTAACAATTTAAAACATTTATTTATACAAAGATTTATATTTAAAACATTAATTTATACAAAGAATCTCGCTCTTAGGCGGGCTAACTGCGCTCGAGTGGAAGGGACGCGTGCCTTTCACTTTTTATGTCTGTCTCTCTCGCTCTTAGGCGGGCTAACCATGCCCGAGTGGAAGGGACGCGTGCCTCTCACTCGCTCTCATTGTGAGCGCATAACGTGAGCGGAGCGTAACGCAGTTTCTTGAAGTGTCACCCGGCAAACCAATTTATAAGACGTTGTCACGTCAAAATATAAAAACTGAATACTTACAACTGCTATACTATGTTCGTGAATCAGATCACATCAGGTTGTCTATTAACGAAGTATCCGGAAGTAATTAATGATGGTTGTAATTGGGTGTTTCTGGATCTCCTCTGATCCAGAAACACCAATTACACACTACTGGCGGATGTGAAAATCGTCCAGCTATCTTTAGATCCCTTATGTAATAGCGGGCCAACTTATTGCCGTTTATCAGGCACAATTCCAAACCTCGAGCTGCTACTAATATTCTCCAAGTGTACTACATACGTCAACCCTTTTAGTGTCCTACTGCTGGGCACGGGTCTTCTCTCAACTATCTTACGATTTGAGAGACTTTAGGCCTTAATCCACACGTGCTGGCCAAGTGCGGGTTGGTGGATGTCACATGACCTTCAATGATTAGTTCTTACCGATACTGAGCAGCAATGAAACAAGTCTAAGGCGAGGCCCGTACCGCTGCGCCACCGCTGCTGCTCTAAATCTTCGTACTCCTTGGCTCCTATCGTACAAGCTTCGCTTAGATTGAGAGCCAAAGATAGTAAATATTAATTAATTAATTATTCCTGTGTACTTTGGTTAATAAAGATTTTAGAATTATTATTATATTAGAAAAGTCTTTTTGCTCGATCCGGGAATCGAACCTGGGTCTTAGCGGTTACTAAGCGGACACGCTTACAACAGTACCACCGAAGCAGTTGTTTTTTTTTTTACTTTTTAATTTCCTTTTCCTTTTTTTGGACGTCAAATACCTCAGTCCACCCGTGAATATAAAGTTTGAAAAAGACTTTGAAACGTCGGGATCTAAAATCTAAAATAAACCGCGATAAAATCCGTTAAAAAGTAGTTTTATTTCAATGTGTGATATTCGCGTAAAACTAAGATATTACTTTTGCCTGTTACCTTAATCATGTTGGTGATTAAACATTTCTTTTAGTAGGAAAATGTTCGTGTTAATGATTACATGCTATCTTTCCTTGTATCCCGTGTTCTGTCATGACAATTTAATCACAGAAGTGCTTCCTAACACTGATCACTCATGACAGTGAACAGGAAATCTAACAAACATACCTACGTTATGTACCTACGTGCTCTGTATTTTTTGTCAATGGAATAAATTTAGTAGAAGCTCATAGAAATGAGAATATTAGAAATTGCTAGAGGTAAATTCAGAAATATAAATGCTCGGTTCTAAATATATCCCTTTATTCGATTGGAAATGGAATACAATAAGGAAAGTAGGTAAGCCAAATACCTACGCACGGTACCTACGGGTATTTTTAAACTAGCTTAGACATTGAGAAAGTCACACTCAACGGTTTGGCCTGTGGATTAAAATGTCAATCAGCCATCAGTCAGTCAGTTTCTTCTTTATAAGAAAACTTATTAACCCACTTGCAAACTTTTAGAAGACAAACTGCTTATAACAAATTTTTAACAAACACGTATTTTTTTGTTTGATGTTATCTTTGTACTAAAAACTGAAGTCATCGCTAACGAAATATGTTTATTGATGTTAAGGGTACAATCGCCCTCTCGCCGCCGTATCAAATGTGAGGTCAAAGACCGCTAATTTTATGCCACTCGTTTTTATCAATCATATTATGAATAAATCGTCCTTATTTTGCTGATTTTATATCAAATAAAAAACGTGGTAATGTGTTCTATTACTGATAAAGAACGAATAAAATGCGCACAGATTAAAAAGTTTTCCTGTACCTACGTATATTTATTAATTTTCTAATACCATGTTCAATTTCTTACTGCAACAAAGTTAAACAGACACAAAAAAATTACTAGAAATTCTGAAATAATTAAATTCTGGTTACCTTTTAACATCATTAGTTAGGCATTTTTGTATATTATTGTATTGTGTTTAGTAGCATTTTGGCTTAATTTAGAACAGTTGAAGAGCTGGCCTGAAACACAAATTATAATTAATCAAGTTCAGTCCAGCCGACACCTCTTCTTTAGAAGTAAGTAGTTATTGGTCTAATATTTATAGAACATAGTCATATACTCGTGGATTATAAATATGTCGGAGAAGTCATTAGTACGGTAGCAGACTTGACAGCGAGGCGGCAGCGCGTCGTGTCGACACGCTTCGACAGAGTCTAGCCTAAGGTCCGCACGGGCGACGAGTGGGCATTGTCGCTACACGAACTGTGTGCCCCAGTTCTCTACAGACGTCCGTGCGACCAACATCGGTCTAGGAAGTTCTGTCTTACCACTCGTTGTATTAATTTTCATTTCGTAACAAATTAATAGTGTGATTAAATTAATTTGGTTTGCTGTTCGTAACCACACCCACTCAATAAGTTTTCTGGCGATGACTATCGCTCTGATCGGCCCCTTGTACCGAAAAATAGATTTCAAAGTAAATAAATAGCAATAAGTAATTATATTTAGCCTAATTATTGTAACTAGCTCATGTATATTTTTTTTAAAGAAATATTTGGAATGGCAGAAAATAATTGTAGAAAACTAATTAAGTATAATATAAATATATATTATACATACTCATAAAATATACATATATGGCAATATAAAAACAGGTAATTCAACCCATGTCAACCCATGTTAAGTAACTAATTTAAAGTGTTCACCTTTATTCTAATATTAGAAAAGCTTTCTATCACAATGAATAGGTAGGATATCTATATATGTAACTGAAGAATATTCGTTTGTTTAAACTACAATGGCACGGTAATATTAATCTATACAGTATTGTAACTCAGCCGTTCTTGGGTATAATTACCTACAGCCGTTTGGTACCTAAATAAGAAAGTTTATTTAACAAAAATGTACATAAAACATGTTTCTTAAACAGTACTTTAATTTCATTTTTCTACCTACATGAGATTCTTTTAAAATTTTAAAATAATTATGTATTTATTTATTAAACATAATTTAATTAATCACATGAAAAATAAAACACCTTTATAAATTTTAAATTTCATAATATTTGCACCTCAACCTAGACGTATGAAACGTCTCAGTTGAGGTGCAAATATTTTAAATTTTATATTATATTAAAAAAATATTGGCTGTTTGTAAAGTAGGTTTACGATCGAGATGTTTACGGGATAACGTCTTATTGGTGATATAAGTTTTTGGGAAGTAAGGAATTAATGAAGATAACAATATCTCCATTTGTTTGTATGCCGCTAGAGTGAGAGAGACGGAAGATCGGTCCACTCACTCGAACGCTATGCCAGCCTCCGCTCGTGAGGATTCCGCGTGACAAGTTTCACGGAATGACTGGCAGCGCTCGAGATGAGACGGGAGATCGGTCCGTCTCTCTCTCGTTATACCTGCGATCGCGCTCGTGAGGTTTTGGTGTGACACAAGCTTCTGAACATGTCACCCGACTAAAACGATTTTAAAGACGTTATCACGTCAAAAAAAAATAAAAAAAAATATATGATATGATTTTATACAAAATCAGCATTCGGATAAAAATCAAAAGAAATATTACTCTGGAGGCGTTCCTAAAGAATCACGGGTCGAAAAATTTTTAAAAACGCCTCACGTAGGTAATTAATGGACGTCCTCAAAGCCTTAATGTAAGTAGGTACTTGTACTTCTTATTTGGATTAAATTTCAATCACACCTATCTACCGCATGCTTTCTCTTGCCAATTTTAATTCGTAGCGCATTGCATATCTTTGCTGATTCAGAAGCCTCCGTTAGAAATAAACTAAATCTTATGCGTTTAATTTTTGGTAAAAAGAAATATTTTTTTATATTGTACACAATTTTTTCTTTCCTGAATTTTTTGCTATTATTTTTTTTTTAAGTATTTTCTTAGATTTACGCGAATATCACACATTGAAATATTAATTTTGGACGTCAAATACCTCAGTCCACCCATGACCATGTCCAGTCTTGAAAGATTTAAAAGTCGAGATCTAAACTGTAAAATATACCGCGATAAAATCCGTTATAAAGAAGTTTTATTTCAAGTATGGGAAACTTCAGAATTTATAAGTTTGCTGTCAATCACAATTTTCTTGTTGTTACTTTTTTAATGCATTTGAGATTCTATATCAGTGTTGTATATTAAATAAAAAAAAAACTTAATAACGGGTCATTAACATTATTTTTAATGGAGTGTGAGTTAGTAAGTGTTGGGAGCCTGCGCTGACAAACTTTCAGCTTTTTTATAATGACGAAGGTCTGGCATTCACAGGCTCTTGCTCAATAATTATTAAGTATACTATTTAAAATCACACAGAAATGTTAAAGCCCTAATCGTGAGTATGTAAAGAATATTGCGAACGCAAAAAAATATAAAACAATAATTTCTAATTTTGGAACGAATCCATATTTATTTTGTGGCGCTCCGAAAACAATTTCTTACGGTTGACTTTAGCAGTGTCTTTCACAATTTATTAGATTGATTACAAATGCTACCAAACTTTGTGGGCGTATGTTCTCAGAATATTAGGTATTAAACAAATGCTCGCCTAAGCTTCGCATGAATGGTATAGGCATTCAATCTTTGAAACATGCCTTTTTAAATCCGTTTGCTGATCATTCCCCTTGCCTTTTCCCCATTTCTATTGGGGTCGGCACCCAGTCTTACCTGATGCGGCTAGCTACCAGAATTATACGAGCGACTGCCATCAGACCTCGAAACTCTTAGGGAACCAGTAGTCGAAATGGTTAGACCAGGTGTCAGATTATATTGGCTTCTGACTACATGTGACGATTGTCATATATATGTTACATAATAACCGGGACCGACGGCTCTCTGAGGCACGGAGAGTTGTCCCCAAACCAACCAGACACCGAAACAAATCTTTGTTGTTACACAAATGTTGTCCGGGTCGGGAATCGAACCCGCGACCTCCCGGGCACTGAATGGCCCAATCGGACGGCTTACACCGCTCGACTACCGAGTTCGTCTTTTTGCTGATCATAAAGCATAATATTATATATAACATGATAACTGCTTAACGCGCGTTTTGATAACGAGCAACGATTTTATACATATTTTTCAAGACGTTTTCATGATAACGTGCGTAAGCACATATCATGTGATATTAATCCATTAAACAAAACAAAAACAATTATCCAATTTGGCATAGTCGTTCTGAAGTTATTTATGTCTCTTACTTGTAACGTCACGATTTTATTTAACCTGCCCTTTGCTGACGTTCATTGTTGAAGGACCATATAAGATTGAAATTTTATCTCCTTCCAATTGAATGATTGATGTGAAAGTTTGCACGCAATACAAATTATTCATATCAAAAATAATATAACCAATATGGCCGCCGTCATAAAAGTAGGTACCTACGATTCACGAATTTTCTTAAAATCCTCTCAATATGGGAATTAAATAAAAGTCTTGATTTGGAGAATTAATTTAACATAAATCCAAGATGGCCGATAAAAAGGTTTTAGTACATTTTAATTGAAAATGAAAATGAAAATGAAAATGAAAATGAAAAATGAAAATGAAAATGAAAAATGAAAATGAAAATATGCTTTATTTTTTTTGAGACGCGAGTCTACTTAAAAATAGTCCAATTTCTTTTCCTACCGTGCAGTGAATGACTGGCAACTACTGAGAAACACTGCCAAAAAACTGAGTAGGCTTTTTTTCTTTTTTAAATGAAGTACTTATATCTATTACATTTTGTTTGTTTATTGTGTTGAATTAGAGCGACTTAATTCCAAGCGTTTTTATCCGTTACATAGTCTGAAATTTTATAATACGCTTTCTTACATAACGTAGATTTTATAGTTATTTTAAATTTGTTAATAGTCATTTCCCTAATATTATTTGGAAGTTTATTGTAGAAACGTATACACTGCCCCATAAAAGAGTTACTGATTTTGTGGAGTCGAGTATGATGTGCTACAAGATCGTTCTTATTTCTAGTATTTAAATTATGTGTGTCGCTTATTTTTTTAAATTTTGTAATATTTTTATACACATACAATAAATTTTCATAAATATATTGAGAAGCGACAGTCAAAATATTTATGTCTCTGAATTTCTCTCTTAGAGAAACACGGCTTCCTAGTTTGTAGATAGCTCTTATAGCTCTTTTTTGTAAAATAAAAATGGTTTCTATGTCAGCCGCATTTCCCCAAAGAAGAATTCCATAAGACATGATACTATGAAAATAACTAAAATAAACAAAATAACTAAATTAAACTGTTTACCCTAAAAACTTTTTTAAAGAATTAAGTATTTTCAAATACCCTGATCCATGTCTAGCTAGCCCCTTTAAAAAAAACGACGGGTTGCACTCCGGGAGTGCCGGCAGAAGTGAAAACTTAATTATTAACGTTGAGCATGTTTGATATTTTGGAATGGTTAGGGAATAATTTTGCACCAATTGCTTTATCAGTATAAAAGTACTATCATTTATGTGGTAGAATACAATATTCATTTATTGCGCTATCGTACACAAACATGACAATTTATATTACATTAAAAATTTAACTGTTTTCTATCACCATCCATGGATGCGCGTGGCACGCTGTAACATACACGAACATTCGCGCAAGCGCCCTGCGCTGCCTAAACGAAACAGTAGGCCCAGGCATACATTTTCACCGCGCCGTAGAGAGGGGATAGCTGTCTACTCTCCATCCGTCTTACGCTTTTTCGATCAGGTCAAGTGTCCTGACGCGAGTTTAAGATTTTATACCCATTACAGAAAAAGTGCTCAACGCCGCTAAAGAAGTTTTCACTTCAAAAATTATCTAGTTTGAGGGGTACTATGTATGTGAATAACAAAACAATAATATAAATATAGTTTAGAGAAAGGTCACTTCCCACATAAGTGTAACTAACTTTTCTTTTGTAACTTTGAATAGTTTCAAACCCTTTGTATTGATCTAAAACGTTTACTCTTCAATTTTCAACTAAGTGACCGCAATACCTCCTCGATCAAAAACAAAGGCTGTTTATACTAAACATTTTGAAACTCAGAATGGTAATTTATTGGGGTACTTTGTGAAAACAATAACCCATGCTCCATATTGTCGATAAGATTTTTTATCCTATAATAGGCTTGCACTTGACTACGACTTGCCTGTTGTTAAGGAAAGATGTGATCTACGATGAAACGCTTACCCAGTAAATATCGATTCACTCGTGATTTGAAGACAAGCAGATTATAGCTACCGGGAAATAGATGCCGGCAGCGAATTCCACAACTTGGCAGTTTGCACAATAAAAGTAGGAACGAAGCTTATCGAAATGAGTATGTGTAACCGCAAAAAAAGATGAAAAATTGGTTGCCTGTAAAGTCGGTATACGGGCGAAAGTTTTACGTGACAACGACTTTGAGTGGTAAAATAATTTTAATGTGAATATTCATTCGTATAGTAGGAAGAAGGATGAAATAATAGTAACAATTTAAAACATTTATTTATACAAAGAATTATATTTAAAACATTAATTTATACAAAGAATCTCGCTCTTAGGCGGGCTAACTGTGCTCGAGTGGAAGGGACGCGTGCCTTTCACTTTTTATGTCTGTCTCTCTCGCTCTTAGGCGGGCTAACCATGCCCGAGTGGAAGGGACGCGTGCCTCTCACTCGCTCTCATTGTGAGCGCATAACGTGAGCGGAGCGTAACGCAGTTTCTTGAAGTGTCACCCGGCAAACCAATTTATAAGACGTTGTCACGTCAAAAATCCCTTTTTTAGTAGACTACACCCACGACTTGGCCCGCGTGGTTCCCGTTTCACCTCCTTGCACCAATGCACTAAAAACGGGTTTTTCAAAACACCTCGTTTTAAAAATCCTTTCTTAGTGCACTCTTAGACCTCACGCGGAAGAAATTTCCAAATTTGGAGTCCCTAGACTCAGTGGACTGGGCTGTGCACTGATAATGTTACTCGGTCAGTTTCTTTTATAAATTTAAGAAAGTTATGATAGATAACTTTCAAAACTCACTCTTCACTCACTTCACTTCAAGTACTTCAACCCTTTTTAGTGTTCCACTGCTGGGCAAGAGTTTTCACTAAACTATCTTAAGAGTTGAGAGAGTTTAGGCCTTAGTCCACACACACTGGCCAAGTGCGGGTTGGTAGATGTCACATGGCCTAAAATGATTAGTTCTTAGACGTGCCGGTTTCCTCACGATGTTTTCCTTCACCAATATTGAGCGCAGAGTTGAAACAATTCAAACATGTTTGTGTGAATTGTTTCAACTCCGCTGCTCAACCTACTTAATTTTTCTTAATTCTTTCATAGTGCACCCCTAGACCACACAGATGTTTTACCAAATTTAGTCTCTAGACCCAGCGGTTACGGTTGTGCGTTAATATTTAAGTCAGTTTTTTCTTTTATATATTTAGATTACTTTAACGGAATTAGGTACTTATATTTTCTACAATAAAAGTGAAAATCAAACCGCTTTGTGAATGCCAATGAAAGAACGAGGATGGGGAAGAGACGACGGGTTTTACGATCATAAAATTTTTATTTGTAATTTTTTCCATTAATGTCCTCTTCAGATTAATAGATAGAAAATTAAAAATACAAATGCTTTGTTAAAACAGAGCAAAAGAAATGTCTCATAATTGTAATTTTAAAAAGAATCTTAATTATGAATAAAATGAGGTACTTACAAATTTTGCTGACTAATGAAAATACCTTGATTAAAATCTGTTTCGTCTTGGTTTTGTTAACTAAATTACTAAGTTGACTTGCCTTTTGAAGGTTTAACATAATGTAAGAAGTAAAACAGCTGCGGTAGTGCAGCGGTATCAGCCTCACCTTTGAAATATAAGGCCGCTGGTTCAATCCCCGGTTGCGCTTATACATCGTTGTGTAAATTGTTTCATAGCCGCTGCTCAATATCGTGAAGAAACCGGAATGTCTAAGAACTAATCATTCAACCTTAATGGTAGCTTATTCATAAGTTTTGTTTATAAATTAGTATTTTCCGTCCATGTCTTTGTCTGTGTTGTGATGGGGGCTCAGTCAACTTCGTCTGTGGGAATGTACCTTCAATCTGAATGACTGTCCCCGGGTGGTAACAGTAAACTAGGTAGCAGGCTTCTTGGAGCAGCTTATATTATAATATTATACCCACTTTGGTTCATAACAGTTAAACAATATAAAATCTAAATATATAAAAGAAGAAACTGACTGAGTGACTGACTGACATATCAACGCAGAGCCCAAACCGCTGGGTTTGGAGACTCCTAATTTGGCACATAGGTTCCTTATGAGGTCTAGGGATGCACTAAGAAAGGATTTTTCAAAAGTTACCCTTTAAGGGGGTGAAACGGGGTTCCAAAGTTTGTATGGAGAAACAAGATTAGTGAGATCAATTTCGCGGTCGAAGCTGCGGGCGGAAGCTAGTGCATCATAAATCGAGATGAGAGACAACATAATCTATAAGATACTTTTGAGTGTGACTTTAATTATGATCTATTGTGTTTTTTTTACTAATGTGCAAATCATCAAGCTGAAAACCATTCAAATTGCTCTTCAATTTTCTTATTGACTAGCCATGAAACGCGAGCGTTACTACTAGCGATTTCACAGTACTTAACTTACTACGTAGATCTCAGACAAATGCGGGCCGATTTACATAAAAAAACTTAATTTCGGACCAAGATCTATAGCAGGGTTAGTAACAAATATGCTTAAAAAAGAATTATTCTAATTGCTTTGTTGTTTGGTAAATGACGTGTGCTAGTCCGCTTGATGCTGTATCTCGTGGCCGAGCAATAATTCCAGTGGAAGTTTGAGCAGATTATCCCCGCAACAAGTTTAGAGACAGCCATTAGAGAGAATATAAACTACTGTAACAAAAGTACGTCAAAGTATAAGTCACAAGTCTTGGAGACTTGTGGCGACTCGGAGACTTAGAGCGACTTGAAGACTTAGAACTATTGTTTCAAGTTAAGCTAAGTTATTGAAACGGCCTGTTGTACTAACTTTGTTGTATTGTGTTGTGTATATATACTTTGCTCTTGGTTTTGCCTGCGCGTGAATATTATAGGGTGACTGGTAATTAGTGTACAACACTTTACCACGTCGTAGTGCTCATTATATATAGTGAATAGTAATAAATTTCCCAAAGAATCTTTTTCAACAACCACGCCTTTATCCCTAGAGCGCAGGCCGAGATTATAGAGTGCCACTTGCTACGATCTAAACATACACTTCCTTAGCCTCACTAATGTTCATACATCTGATCATACATGCACAGTGGTTGTGTTGCTAGGCTAACAACCCTTTTGAAGGACATCATCGATGAGATCAGCGAATGTCCTCTTAGGGCGTCCTCTCCCAGCGTTTCTACTCACCTCCAAGCTGTTTAAATGTTTCATAAATCGTCTTTTATCCATCCTCTTGTTACTTACATCTTCTTTCAAACCACACTATTCTCATAATTACTTCGTTCCTTAATCTATCATTCAGAGTTGCACTTTTGTTTTCTCTACTATACACTTCATTACTGTCGTCTTTACTGCGTAGCTCAATATAAAATGGCGAATTTAATTAAAGGAAAAATTTAAAGTAGTTTGTGATCGTAAGTACCACCACGTGGAAAATTATTTTACACAAATTACCAGTCACCCTTTTCTATTTAATTTTGTTGTGTATTGTATAGTATTAAACGTAGCGTAGGACGCCCTCAGACTAGGTGGAGTGACGATCTCAGCAGGGCGGCCGGCAAGAACTGGATGGGAAAAACCGCGGATCATGCTCAGTGGCTTACCTTAGGAGAGGTCTATGACCAGCAGTGGACTAAAATAGGCTGATGATGATGATGGTGATGATGATGATGGTGATGATGATGATGTTGTGTATTGACGGGCTGGTGGCGTGGTCGGTAAGATACTTTTCACGCAGGTTGTGGATTCGATTCCCACCCAAGTCAGATATTTGTGTGATGAACATGTATAGACATATCTTGAGTCTGGGTATAGTTATCTATTTTATGCATATATTCACAAAAGCAAGTTAGTAGTACGATGTATATTCAATGATTTCCATAACACAAGCTCTGCTTAGCTTGGGAACCGATGACCGTGTGTGTTAATGTCCCAGAATATTTACAAAAGTAATAGCACTTTTCAACCTATGATTCGATTCTGTTAGTTAAGATATTGCTGGGTAATTTATTAAGCTTTAATTGCTATAGCAATTCCAGTTGTTATCTACAACAGCCGTTTCAATCATTTTGATTTACGAAATTGTAGCAGTTTGGCACGCTAACATAAGTAATATGTCATGCTATCGCGAAGATTCTGACTCCTCAAGCTGCACAGACAGTGATGATGATTCAAGCGATATGGATATTAGTGACAAATAGTCTTACATTACTTTTATCTGTGGTTAAATAGTTCTTTAGGACATTTTATTAATGTTTTATGACTTTGTACCTCAGATGGTTATACGCGAGTTAAACGGTCTATCTATAGCTTTCGCCCGCGGCTCAACCGGGTGGTCTTCGGTTCAACACCTTAGGGGTTGATTTAAAAAAAATGCTTTTTAAGTGCATACCTAGACCTCTTGCGGAAGCTATGTGCCGAATTTGAAGTCTACAGACCCAGTCATGACTCAGTCAGTTGCTTCTTAAATATAATTAATTTTATATATTAAATTTTTGTGCTGAAATGGAGATCACTAGCGCAAAACCGCGGGAGGAAGCTAGTTTGATAAAATTAAAGAAATTTTTACTTAATTTAAGCAGTTGGTTTAACTAATATGTATCGATCGATGCTAAAGTCAATAATTTATACTAGGTAATTATAAAATGATGTTCAAACAAAGTCTGTCGACTTGAACAAACAATTTATTATTATTGAACGTTAAGTACTGACGTACGTGAACGAAGCAGCGACGGTGGCGCAGCGGCCCTAGATTTATAAGATCGCGGGTTTGATTCGCGGTGGTGCTGTACATCTTTGTATGAATTGTAACATCGCCGCTGGTCAATATTGGTAAAGAAACACATCGTGCGGAAATCGGCATGTCTACGAACTAATCATTCGAAGATATTGTGACATCCACCAACATTTGGCCAGTTTGTGTGGATTAAGACCTAAACTCTCTCAACTGTTGTAGTTAAACGCTAGCCTATTCAAAAATAAAAAAACTTGATCAAACAATGTAATAATACCGAATGCTAAGAAACGCCTTACATATTATTTTGAACTAACTACACAAAGTCCACAAAGTCTTAAGACGAAAGTCATCAATAAGTGCGTCCTACCCATTGTGACATACGGAGGCGGAACGTTGACACTCACGGTAGGACTGGTCCATAAATTTTAAAGTCGCTCAACGAGCTATCGAAAAATATGCTCGGAGTTTCTCTGAAAGATCGAATACGCAATGACTTGATCCGACAGAGAACCAGAGTAATCGACATAACTGACACGATTTGTAAGCTGAAGTGGCAGTGGGCCAGTTATATCTGCTCCAGAACCAACAATCATTGGGGTAAACCAGTTCTTGAGTGGAAACCACGGATTGGCAAACGCCCTCAGACTAGGTAAAGTGACTCTGCGAGGTGATCGTGCTCAATAGAGTGCTTTGGGAGAGGCCTATGTCCAGCTATGAAATAAAATAGGCTAATGATGATAATGATGATGAATAAATAATTTTGCAGAAGCAACTGAATGATTTCTAGTTATAAATACAATTAACTTAATCAACTCAAATCAAATCAAATCAGTTTATTTGTGATACATAGGTTAAAGTTACAATAGGTTTTGTAATTAATAAGCTCATGCTGTGATCAGCCTCATGGGCATACAAATTTCCGGATCACTAGTGGTTTGTGTTTTCTATTCTAATATTCAATCTGTTAATCAACTTTTGTACAGTCCGCGAGGTCTGTCAGTGCCGTCGCACAAGGGACGCACCGCGCCTCTGGTTGACTGTCAAAAAGCACTATAAACATGATTTAAAAATCAAAAGACGCGTTGCGCCCTAGACCGTCGTCACACCTTCACTATCTATGTGCACTCCCACATGCATAATTTCAAGAAGAAGGTGGAGCGGTTTTGCCTTTCATTAGAGTATTAGAAGCGTGACAAGTGCTGAGTTCGAGTTAAAATTATTTATAGACACGTGTACAATTTCACATGGGCGCGGTAACATCATATCAGTAGCAATAATGAACATGACAAACATAATTATATACCATTACCGTTACAATATCTACTAAATGAGTGGTCTTTGTGATTATAATGAATCCTACTTATTACTGAAATGGACGCAAATTTATGTATGTAAAATAGGCTTGCTCTTAACTAAACAGAATTGGCCGTGATAAGCAATGTTTCAATCTACGGTAGATATCGCTTACTGAGTAAATATCGATTCTTGAAGACTAAATGAATAAATTACTTGACAATAAATGTGAATTAATTTACATATTTCAAGAGTAGGTAGATTTGAATAATATTTTAATGAGGTCAATTATGATAGTGCTATAATTATGAATGCAAAAGTTTGTTGGGGTGTTTGGAGGATGTATAAGGTATTTTTTCACGTGAAATCGGCGGACGGGTATCGAAATCGAATTTTGTATTAACGCGGATGGAGTCGCGGAATGAAGATACAATTTAATATGAGTGTAAAAGTATATCTGTCTTACGGCTGTTGGCTTTTCACACTTTAAATTACCTAATTATAAAATTTAACATTGAGAGAGTATCAACTCTGTGGATAGATAATAATATAAGAACTATTTATGTATGTAATTCAATACTGTGATGTGATTCAATAGTGTGATGTTGACACTCATAAACCACATAAACGCTAACGATCAAGGGAAAACGCAGCCGGAAAACTAGTTCTAAAAACATTTGGAAAACATTACATGTAGTATTTTACAAAGTTCATAACTACTGGACCAACTGTTACATAAAATATTTAAATCTATGGGGCACTCAAACCCCATTCTTTTTAAATACAGGGTGGGCAGTTATTAATTCAGTGTATATTTAAGCCTCATTATTTTTTCTTGACAGTTTAATGACCGAAATGATATACCGAATCGTTAATTCACCCAAAAAACACCAAAAGTGATTTCTTTTATGCCGTTATCGCGAGAAATGTAGATATTTCATCGTTGTTCAACTCACTTGAAATTTTATGAAGTTTAATTACGTGGAATATTATTGTGTGAAATTTTGCTGTAAGTAACTTTGAATATTTTTCATCGGGTATAAAAAAATAATGTGTCTGTTGAGATTTCACTCCGATTTAACACAAACAGACGCTATAAACTGTATAGCAGTGAATGGATACATTGGTGAAATCAGTTTAACTTTTCGGTAAGGAAAGAAATACATTAAACAAGAAACAAAATAACAAATATTTAATAAAGACTACTCTCCTTTAACATAGTCACTTAGTATTTGTTCCTTATTAGGAAGTTACTACAGTAATGTATCAACAACTTCCAAAAAGCTTTCAAGACATCTAAGCAAAGTTTTGTTTAAGAATTTCCTCAAACTGAGTTATTGGGAAAATATAAGTGACATCATGTGGCAAATAACGTTATTAGTGTTTGAATAAGGCCCTGTATGAATAAAAAATAAGTAATTATGACTGCCGGGACTGACAATTATTTATGCGTGGCCCAAGGTGGTATATTAGAACCCTTCCTTTTTGAGAATCAAATGCAGTAAAAATTAAAACCCGTTCTCATATAAATTGAATCAAATAATATAAGTTTTTCTTGCTTCTACATATTTGGATATAATAACGCTCTTTTCTTATAATAGTAGGCAGAGAATATAAATTATGTAAAAGTCTATGTAAATGGTAGTTATATTTAATGATGGCCTAAATAACACTATTTGGGCCTTGATAACTATTTGTAGAACCTATTTAACTACTTAAACCGTTTTTCGTACTAACATTTACCGTTAATCAATCATAATAGTATGAAAGAATAAATGATATCAATCAATCATTATATGAAAAAATGAAACGATGAACCATATAGACTGATGGTTTACATTGAATAGAACATCGTATATTTATTAGCTATTTGTCCATAGTTTACACATGTACTTACAGTTGGTAACAGAGACCAAAGCTTAAAAGACAATTTTATTTGCCATTTTGCTATTAATAATATAGTGTGATATAGTGTGACTAGTGTGACATTAACACACACGGTCATCTGATCCCAAACTAAGCAGAACTTGTACTATGGAAACCGGATAACTGGTAATATACTACATATAATACTTTTCTTTTGTAAATATATACTTAAATATAGATAATTACACCCAGACGCAAGACAAACAGACATATTTAAACAAATGTTTGTCTTGGGTGGGAATCGAACCCACGACCTGCAGCGTGAAAAGCAAGTATCTTACCGACCACGCCGCCGGCCCGTCAAATTTCTTTCTTATTGTAATGTTTCTTAATTAAACTAAAAATTTTAAATAACTATTAGGCCTAGATTTACTATTTTAGACATAAAATCGTTGTAACTAACTAAGATTAATAGAGGTATCTAACAATTTGCACTATGAAGTACGTATAGTGAAATTAGAAAATAACTCTAGTATCCAAATTAATTAGAGCAGCGATGGCGCAGTTGCATCGGCCTCGAAGTTGAAATATAAGTCCACGTGTTTCCAGCCCCGGTCGTGACACACATCTTTGTGTCAATTGTTTCGGAAATCGGCATGTTTCAGAACTAATCATTCGAAGACATGTGATATGTGCCAAGCTGCACTAGGCCCGCGTTAAGATTCTTCTTCTTCTTCTAGTGCCTCTCCACTACTGGAGGTTGGCTATCAGCTCTTGGAAACTCTTCTTTTCCTGTGCACACCGGAATAGTTGTTCTGCGCTGGCTACTCCTGTCCATTCCCGCGTTAAAATGGTTGAGAAGATCCACGCCCAGCTGTGGTACATTAAAGGGTTGTTACGTTACTTTTATCCAAATTACATCTCGTTTTTATACAGAACCTAGCACTGTTCTCATCATTTTTATTAGGATTAATATTTTCAATGAACCGTGATTATTATGGTATCGTTTAATGACAAGGAAAAACACGGAGTAATTTACTGAAGTGATACAATGGCAATGGCAGTCTCATATCTCTCTGGGACTGGTCGCGTCGTCACTACGATAATGTCGCTGCCAACCTACTTACTGTAATTATTAGACTGTTGTGTACGCAACCGACACGTAACGTAACATTTAGTAATGAAATTATGTTTTTTTTTATTCGAAGAGATTTATTTTTCCAAAATTGATTTACAAGACTCTTTAATTCTGTTGGTGGTTGTAATATTGTGCTGTCGCAGCCCTACTCTAAAAATGCTACCTATTGTATTATACAAGTTAGTTAAAATTGGTTTAAAATTGAGGTCGTAGGATTTGATGGTCTCGTACGAGACAGTCAAGTCCTACGACCTGCGTCATACCAACATAATAGCGGCCTGCTTATAATTTGATATTTAGTACCCACACACAGCTTAATTTTTTTGTTATGATTTCACCCAAAGGCGGTAATGTATTGTTTTATTTAAGTATTTGTGTAAGTAGTCTTACGAGGACGACATGGTCGCTTCCTTACTCTGTACCAAGTACTTTTAATAAAGATTTAAAAGAAAAAAAAAAGATTCGTGTGTTTTATGTTAGGGGATAGCGTCTGGCACCTGGCCCAAAGGCTGCGGCGACTTCAAATTTCCTTCTAATTTCTCACTACTAGTTCGCAGTAACGAAATTGGTTGTGCGATATTCTCGTACCTCGGAAAGCAAATAAAACTGCCGGTCCTGCGCTCGATCTTTAATCAGTCGAATTCGTCAGCCGGATGGACTCTGAGAGCGAAGGGAATAAAAGAACAATTTTTGTTTACAGTTAGTGTTTTAGATACTAGAACGACTATGATATATATTTTTTGTAAATACATACATGTTATAGATAAATTACACACCCAGACACAGTATAAACACTCGTGCTCATAACACAAAGATTTGTCCTGGGTGGGAATCGAACCCACCAACTTCCGCTTCAGGGTCGCCAACCACTACGCGAGCAGGCCAGTCGAAAATTTGATAGAAGTTGGTATAAGATGTTGCTGTTCGTTATTAAAACAAGTTAATTCACTTCATCACCTGTAAGTGTCCCACTGCTGGGCACGGGTCTTCTCTCAACTACCTTGCGAGTTGAGAGGGTTTAGGCCTTATCCACACACGCTGGCCAAGTGTGGGTTGGTGGATATCACGTGACCTCGATTCATTAGTTCTTAGATAATCCTGTTTTCACATGATGTGTTCTTTCGCCGGTGATGAAATAATTCACACAAAATGAACCCGCAACCTTATGTTTCAAAGGCGAGGTCAATACCGCTGCCCCACTGCTGCTTCTACTTACGAAAAAATCGGTAATTTAATAAAAGTTTTGGACAAAAATAACCTGTACTGGATAGAAACTTACTGGATAGGTCCTTCCAAAATAATGTTGAGACGAAAGCTTAAGAAGAAACTTGAGAAGCTAAAGTCCTGTCGTTCTGTCGATTAATTTAAGTTAGTGAAATAGCTTTCAAGTCAGGAAAGCTCTATAAAATAACTATTTTAGATGGACATAGCTTTACTATCAAACGATATTTTAATATGAAACGACTTTCAAAGCTCTCACAGATGTTGCTGATCAGAACTTTTAAAATTTAAACTTAAGATTTCGAAATAACGACTTATTGCAGTTTCCTACATAATAGATATCTCTAACATGATGTTTGTAAGGATGTTTGAATTCACTTCAACCCTTTTTAGTGTCCCACTGTTGGGCACGGGTCTTGAGAGAGTGTATGCCTTAATCCACACACGCCGACCAAGTGCGGGTAGGTGGATGTCACATGCCCTCGAATTATTAGTTTTAGAACACGCCGGTTTCCTCACGATGTTTTCCTTTACCGATTTTGAGTAGCGAAGATGAAACAATTTACACAAAGATGTGTGGGCACGACCAGGATTCAAACCCGCGACCTTATTTTTTTAAAGCGAGGCCCGTACCGCTGCGCCACCGCTGCTCTTGAACGTTTGTTGCTTATTGCATACACAAAACTACCGATAAACACACACAATCAAATAAAAACAACATACGTAAAAAGAAAAAAACAACAAAAATAAAATCAATATCAAAATCAATTTAATAATTTATAAATTAAGAATGTATAAAATTTCGACAGTGTCTTTTTTTTGTACGGATGATCTAATCAAAGCCGGAAGAGCCTTTATTAGATTAGCCTTTATTGGTTCACCAGAATTTTTAAAGTATGTATCTTACGATGAGTGCGATTTAAACTGTTGGTATTACACAAGGTGGTAGAGAATTGTTCCATTAAGTACTTGATAACATTAATAATCAAATATATATATTTATCATAACGAGCAATTAACGCGCTCATCTTTATTTAGGTTAGTTTAGAAAATGATATTTAGTTACTTAGAGAATTTCACTCGGAAGTGGTATTTATTTATTTATTCACAACATAACTAACATTACAGGTTGCCCCTAATCCTTAGCGTGGCCATATATTAACAATAGATACGTATTGCGCGCGCGTATACGTGCGTTCCTCTCTGCCGAGGTACATAACAGTTTGTATGCATAAACTGTGCATATTTGTGTATGTGCATGTGTAAAAAAACTTTTACATGTGTGCTGTACGAGGTAACCTCGCCTCTCCCAGAAACTGGCAGAAACAATACAACACCAACACCTCCCTGTTCAATCGGTTCGACCGTCCTCGGACGGCTCACTGAAAAAGTCCGGTGAACCAATAGAGGCCCTTCCGGCCGATTGGGTTAGGTCATCAGCAAAAAAAAAACCTCCCTGTTCAATGCTCAAGTTCAGTTAGGTCATTTGTCTTCCAATTCAATTCAATGTTATTGTTTGTAAATCAAAGGTAAGATACAAATTTAACACTTATTGGAACTAGGTACATTGAGCGCTATGTCTGGCCGTGTAACGGCATACAATTAATATGGTTACTAGAGGTACATATATTATCTCAGTTGAGTCATAATTTGGAAGATTTTATTAATTAAATTATGATTGGTTTTACTAACAAACCTTTTAACTATTTTTTTTTATCAAAAATACTATTCTTTTGGTATGGTATTTTTAACCGACATCCAAAAAAAAGACAGAACTTATATGTTCCACTGTATGTATTTTTTTTAAGCCGGATCTCATTTTTTTTTAAATTTACGTGCCTTTTATGTGTGTTTGCGGAAAATTTCTTCGGTTTTGTTGGTTGGATCATACTGGATCTGATGATGGTATCCCAAAGAAATCGAGGGGAACCATCGAAAATCGCAGGCAATATTAGTGCTTCTGTTATTTTTTTTATTAAATATTTATTAAATTTTATTATGTTATTTTTACTTTTTAAGTTTTCTATTTGGACTCGGTTTTATATTTTGGTGATTAAGCTTTATATTTGTACCTACCTATCAGTGGAGAAAGGTTGATTACTGAAAAAGGGAAGCCGGATCAAAAAAGTTCTTACTCGTACTTAAGAAAATAATATCTTTTTGATTCCGTTCAAAGTGTTGCATACACTTTCGAAAAAAGGCTTTGTCTGATGGGTGGTCACTAACCATGCTTGTAAGTGGCTACGCCTCCAAAACATTTCACCCGATAGTAAAGTTAGTAAATTCATTTAAACATGACCCAGTGTACATTAGGTATGGGGGAACGCAAGCTTCTTTGAATTGCAAATGTAGCCGTATGCAAGATGCAAGCAAGTTAGGCCAGGACAGTCCCCAGATTTATGTCTTGAAACTCAAGTTGAAATTGCTCTATTCTACTTAGATCGATTAAAGATTGTTGGCGACTTAATTTTATTCTTTCAAAAAGTAACTCTACACCTCACACTATCTGCTTACACCTTCGGTAAATACAGTTGGGGGCACTGTTTTTTTTTGTAATTTACCCATATATAGACAAATAAATAATAATAATTATTATGTTTGTCTTTTTTTTCTCGGAGCTATGGAGCTCCGGACTTTTGGAAAGCGTGCGTGGGGCCGAAGCCAACACGTTTCAAGAGGCCCGTTAGACAATTTTGCTTTAAATGTAATGTGGCACCAACCGACGATTATCCCTGTTCACACCATTCAGGAACACCCAAGGACAATCCCCGGTTAAAGCAGGACTATTTCAGAATATAGGAACTAATATCTGGGTCACGTTGGTGGGTCCAAATGGATTAGGTCACTAGGACTATGGATGGACTATGGCCCCTGCCTGACCAATGAAAATAAACACGGATTATTATTATTATGAAATTGAACATTAATAAGGGTGTTTGGCACGAGGTTGCCACGACGTTAAGTGTGTGGCAATAAATGACGTGATTTTTATAATAATCTGAAGAAAAAACGAAACATTATAATTTGAGAAATGTATGTGTTCCGGACGGGCTGGAAAAATTCAATAAATGAAAATCTAGCTGACGCCCTGAACACCTACGTGTTCATAGATTTCGTGACGACGATTTATACTCCCTGGAATACTGCCCACTACTGCTTTGTTCTCCTATCCGCTACGGGAAAGCCACCGGGACACTAAATGAAACACCGACTTGACAACATACGCACACACTTGAGATTACTGCTTGATCATTACTTCTTTCTGCAGTGGTAGATCGCAATTACGCCGTGCTACGCCCGCCGAATAGTGCGGTACTCTTAGCTACCTCGAAACTTTACCGTAACGACGACCGCAGTAACCTCTCCTGTGTTAACTTTAATTTCATTTTAAAAACTATACATTTTGGTTCCTAGCTATTAAACTATTAGGGCTAGATCTATACGGTAAACACTATTAGCAAGCCTACCTAACCCCCTATCTAGGAAGCCTAAAGTTTTGAACCTAAGTTCCTAGGTTTCGCAAGTATAACGAGAAATGTCTGCAAAATCTAGGCACTTTAGGTGCAGTTAGTATTTTCACTCGTTATACTTGCCAAACCCTAAGACCTAGGTTCACTATCTCCTACCTATTGATAGATAGCCTATCTAGGTACAAATTAAACACAAAACTATAATTCATTTATTAAAACTTACAAAGTTATAGCGGACTTTCTAACGACGTCATACAACTTTCTTACAAATTTTAACATTTTACAATTTTACTATAAAATTACCTGAAAATACATTACATACTGCTTATACTGTTTAATTATGATTCAGTTATCACAATATTTAATGATTTTGGAAAATACAAAATCTATCACTAACATTAGCGAGATGAAGGTACTTATTTTATATAAGTACCTACATTTTTTAACATTTTTAACAACAAAAATATTTCTAAGAAAACTGTTAAAATGTTCTACGATATGCACTATCACATTTTTCAATACTGAATTTACTGATAACACCAAAAACTACTGATAACAATAAACTTACTGATAACAGTAAACCTATCGATAACTGATAACAATTAACTTTCTGATGATAATGTCTGGCACAGTCTAAGTCTATCGCAAACACTAAGTCTGTCGCGAACAGTATGCTAGACACCTTTCAAATCCTTTACGGGTCCCCTTGCTCTGAGAGGGCGCAAGGCAGAGGGTACGTGGCAGGGTACCCACTAGAACCCGCTGTTCCTCGCATATTTTAACCAAGGGAACAGGGGAACCACAAGTGATACAACCGCGACGCCATCAATACCTACAGTTTACCCGCCAACGCCACAATGACTCTAACAACATACTTTATAATGGGTCCATTTTTTTATCCTTTGATAGGCTTGCTCTTGACCACAACTTGCCTGATGTGAAGCAATCATGTAGTTCACGGTGAAACTGACCCGCCCAATGTAGCGATTCACTCGTGATTACCATGATACATATAATTTCGTTGTTACTTAAGGTACCTTTGTTGTCCTTTGGTAACCTTGGCGCGTGGCATCACACTGTGGGAATATAGTCATTGCTGAAAATCAGTGCTGTGGGTCGCCTCTAGTAGGTACTCACAGCGTTTACTGAGCAATGTCCATGTTTGACACTGATGGGTCGCACTTACTCTTTGTTTTTTATTTTTTTCTTCTTTTACTGTTTCCATTTATGATTTTTTTTATCATTTGTTTTTAGTGTGTCCTGTCTTTGTCAGATAAATGTTTTTATTTCTTCATTCTCTCTTCTACGGATCTCTAAAAAGGTTAAATATTAAACGAGCACATAAAAAGTTGAAATTCTCATATAAAATTGTCAACTTTTGTACTACTTATTACAAAGTTAAAGCGAAACTTAGACGATTTTTTATACTTTTATCTTTTGCTCACATACCCTTTAAAAGAGTATGTTATAAACTTAAGCTATGTTTCTTTTAAATTTGGGCAATAAGGAGTAACTAAGTGCATATTTGACAATAAAAGGCCCGTTTGACGTTTTTTTCAACCGATTTCAGAAAGAAGATGGTTCTCAATTCGACTGAGTGTTTTTTTTCTATGTATGCATTTTAATTACTCTTCTTTGTTTCTATTTGATATACATTTTATCAAAGATTTTTTCTAAATAAATATTTTTTTTCAAAAACCCATAATTTCCACAGCGATATGTACAAATGAGTACGGCTTCATAATTACTATTTTAATTTTTTTAGCTTTTGAATAAGAAAACATCATCAAAACCGGTCTATTAGTTTAAGCGCTACGAGGCATCACACTTTTACACAGATACAAAACCACGTCAAATATATGTCCCCTCCTATTTAAATATTATGCAGCGGTGATAAAACATTCACACAAACATACCATCAGGGACCGAATCCGTGACCTTATTTTCAAAGGCGAGACCGATACCACTGCGCCACCACTGCTCTAAACAGTCTAGGGGTATGAGACTTGGTTGATCAATATTATAAGTATGTTGCAAATGATTGCCATGAGGTATGACTCGCCTATATTGAACCTATGTGTGGGTAGATGCATGTCTGCCGCACAATTAGTTTCGATATAACATTCTTTTAAATCTTCATTAATTTATTTACTAACATAGTCCTAAGCATATTGTTACTAACATGTTATGAATCCTTGTGTTCGAAATAAAATCTATTTTATTTATATAAAACCATTAAGAAGCAACTATTTCTATCCTAAGCTATTATTTTTTTATTTTTTTCCTTCTCGTATATATTTTTTTCTTCTCAAATGGACCCACCACCCACCAGACACCGCATAGGGACACAGCTACATAGATGGCGCACGATTACGAGTGAATCGGTATTTACTGGATATCTAGGCATATTCCATGGTACACCATTATCGCTTAATATCAGGCAAGTGGTGCTCAAGCGCGAGTCTAATCTAGAATTAAAATGATAATCCAGACAGAGTCGCAGGCAGAAGTGAGTGTTATTTCATTAATATATTTACATATTAATTGCATCATGAAGTGACTGACTTGAACTAAAAGGTTATGTTATCATAAACAGACAAACAATGTGCTCGTTAATTATGCATAAGTTGTTATTGTTTAATACATGATTCAGATAAGTATTACTACTTACTGTTCTATGTAGAACTGTTCTAAGTACTTAAATATACATGTCAGCGAATCCATAGGGTTGCGACTTGTGACTAAGAGCATTTAACACGGGAGGTGTTATACGCAACTTTTTTTTTTAATTCTATAATGGGTTTGCGCTTGACCACAACTTGCCTGATGTGAAGCAATGTTGCAGTCTACGATGGAACGCGCCTACTTAATAAATACCGATTTACTCGTGACTTGAAGACAGGTAGATTATAGCTATCGGGAAACAGAGATGCCGGCAACGAATTCCACAACTTGGCAGTTCGCACAATAAAAGTGGAGGCAAAGCGCTTTGTGCGTGCCCTTGGAATTTCCACCATATAACGGGAAAACTTCTAGGTTTCTGACAGGTTTTGGGGGCGGCAGTGTACCACGTACAGCACACATGTAAAAGTTGAAGCGTCTTTACCAATGCACCCGAAAATGAAACCTATACAAACACAAGACATGAACAGTTTGCCATGATTTTCAATAAACTTACTTTTACTTTTATTTTAGTTTATGCATACAAACTGTAGGCTAATTCACGTAATGAAATAAGTTCAGTTGTAGTGCAGTTGCAGTTAAGTTTTGATCAAAACAGATTTTTAGTATTCTTTTAATTTTGAAAACCGCTGTCAGATATTCTCGCGTCAAGTTCGCGTCACGCAAGCATTTTACACTAGATATGACAGCTAAACAATTACAAAAATACCATTTTGCACTAAGATGTAAACTTAATTGCAACTGCACCGCAACTAGATCGGCGCGTCAAGATAATACGATAAATAAACTACTGTTCATATACGTGTTCCGTGTTAAATTTTCTGAGCATCTTCACAGTTATTTCGAACTTTGTTTAAGCGTAATTATTTTTACCCTAATGTACCTAATTAGCAACAGAGTTACTAATTACTAATTTAACGCAAGTTTTAGAAGTAAGGCGTTCTGTGTTACTGGTTAATTACCTTGTCTTCTATATCATGTTACTTAATTAACAACTTTAACACTTTTCACTCTTTTAGTAGTCGCTAAAACTTTACACAAAGAGTTGGGGCTGAATGAGTCACTTTCGTCCGTGGGTGTGCACCTTTATTCTAAATTCCTACACCTGGTCCCCAGGTCGTGCAAATTAGGTGACAATAAACTGGTGGTAGGCGTTGGTAAATGTATAATAAGCATGTCTGGGGATGCTTAAACATCTTTGTGTGAATTGTTTTCTGCAGCTCAATATCGATGAAGGAAACAAAACTAATACTTCGAAGACATGTGACATCCACCAACCCGCACATAGCCTGCGTGCTCTTTCAACTCGTAAGACAGATATAGATTCACGCTAAACTGTGACTCAATTTATCGCCATTATTTCTTGGTTATCTTACGTTTTTCACTTCAACCCTTTTTAGTGTCCCACTGCTGGGCACGGGTCTCTTTCAACTATCTTACGAGTTGAGAGAGTTTAGGCCTTAATCCACACACGCTGGCCAAGTGCGGGTTGGTGGATGTCACATGTTCTTGAATGATTAGTTCTTAGACATGCCGGTTTCCTTCACCGATATTGAGCAGCGGAGATGAAACAATTTACACAAAGATGTGTGGGTACGACCAGGATTTGAACCCACCACCTTATTTTTCTAAGGCGAGGCCCGTACCGCTGCGCCACCGCTGCTTACCTTAAAGAAAAATATTTTCCAATATTTTAATTATATAAATGGACAAAAATACCCACGATCTCTGCTCATAAAATATTTTTGATGGCGCAAAATTAAAAGTGATTACAATTTTTCGCAATCATATATATTTTATGAGCAGAGATCGTAACCATTGGCATCATACTACGCATAAAGTTAACCGGTCCACAGGATGCGGCTTCCATGTTGACTTGTACATGTTATTGATTATAACCAGCTGGACAGTCAGCCGCAGTTTGGATAGTCAATGGGTGCGTGCACTTAGATAATGCGAAACATTTATTTACCTTCCATATTTATCTAAATCTAACTTGAATTGAACATTGCGGCATAAAATAAATAGTAGAAAATCAATAAGGTCACCATACGAAATGAATAATTTTAGTTACCGAAGTTACCGAGTTTATTTATTTATTTATTCTTCAGTTAACATTATCCTACGTTTACACCTAATGCGATAATGTACTTACAACTATTAATATAAACATAAATTAGATAATCTTAAATATCCTACTTACAACTACTCATAAAAATCAGTCTTTTATGTCGCTTAAAGTATTTAGAGGACAATAGCCGCGACAAAATAGTGAGACAGGACAGCAAGTCAGTCTCTTTACACGACACTTTTTTAGTAGTTTGCTGTCTCGGCTATTGTCCTCGTGTAAATGGCTCATTAGAGTGCTTTTCCACCAAATTTGTGCAAGTTTAATTCAGTTACACAACGATGAAAAAGAAAGGTATTAACAAGTTTGACGTGTGCACATGACAATGTGCATAAGTTTGTGTTATTGTAGCGTCTAAATAGATGAACCGATTTTAATGCAGCTGAAATAATAGAGGCACATTGTATCTAAGTAAGGGGTTTAATAAGTCATTCATACAGGAAAGTTTTTAAGCCATAGAGCAATTTTTTTTGTGCGTTTTGGATCAGTAATAGAAGACATTTCCATCAATTGTTTAATACATTTCTATAATTCCATTATTCGACATAAATCCAGCAAAATAATTACGATCTATTCGTAATAATATCAATGAAAGTGCGCGGCATAAAATTAGCGGTCAGTAACCATAGCTAGCGCACAGCTGTTACGCAGATACGGTGACGGAAATTCAGTATCAATAGTAAACATCTTTTGTTGGCGATACCTTCATTTTTTTGTACTAAAACATATCAAAATAAAAAATATGTGTTTATTAGAATTTTTCAATATTGCGGACTGGTTATAGAGTTTTCATGAAATATGCAATTTCAATTTCCACCCACAAACCAGTTCTAAAAGTATCTTTATTTCTATTTAGTCCCAGTCTGGACAATCTATTCTTGTTTCGCGTCGAATAGATTGTATTTAAATGCAACCTACAGAATAATCGTAAGACGTGGCTGGAATACTCAATACTAAGTCAATTTAAGATTTAGCATAAGCTTCGTTTATTTTGGTGATTTGACATAAAATGTGACGTCCGTCGCACATAATATTAATGACGTCATAACTTAATATGACGCTCACGTCTATATCATCCTATAGTGTAGTGGTTGTCACTCATATACCACCGGCTAGGTAGATACCTAATAGACATCACTTTATACAAATCTATTAAATAAAATTTCCATGTCACAATGTTTGTTACCGTACTTCGAAACGGCTTGACCGATTCTTATGAATTTTTTTATGCATATTCAGTAGGTCTAAGATTAGGCTACTATCTATTTATCATACCCCTCAGTGATAATGGTTGTTCACCCTTAAGTTTTTTTAGATTTTTGGACAATTTACATTAGTAATACGCGGTACAAAGTACGCTGGGGCAGTTAGTATTATATAAAGGTGTCGGGGAAGGTACCTAGCTAATTTTGATTGGTTCTTTAAAGATTGTAAGTTAATTGACGTAATTAAATATGTCCAGTTGCAGTGCAGTTTCTGTTAAGTTTCGATCAACATAGCCCTTTTCGTATTCTCGTAATTATGACAACCGCTGTCAGATACGCTCGCGTCAAGTTCGCGTCACGTGAGCGCTTTAGTGTATAATTGGTATTCTTGTAATTGTCACAGTATGTATGTTATATAATGACAATTACAAGAATATCATTTTGCACTAAGACATAAACTTAGTTGCAACTGCACCGCAACTTAATCGGTGCGTTAAGAAATTACGCGAATTAGGCTCCGAAGGGAGTCGCGCAACTGCCGTTTGTGTAACAACCGGTAAAATTCAGGGCCAAAAAAAGGTACTTAAGAATGTACATCAATCCTTTTTAACAAAGAGAAAAAAGATTACGATCCTGACCTTCACTAAAACACTTAAATCTTTATCTACAGCAAAAAATACCACTCACCGTGAAGCTTTTAGTCCGAAGCCCTCAAATGACAAGAAAATGTTTTAAAAACCTAACAGAATTACCCGTTTACAGCCACAAGCCGAATTCTAGGACACACGACTTGTTAAGCCAAAGTGAACTCTGTTATAATGGACAAAGAAATACTACCTAAATAGCGAATTTAGGACAGTACACGCGTCCAAGTAAAAACTGTAGTATTAAGGAGTTCTCTTGAAATGAATGTTCTAGATTTGATTGAAATACGTTGAGCATAACCCACTACCGCAATTCCGCCACTGCTACTTCTGTGAGCCAGGATTGACTGCGGCGCTGTGAAGAGAGCCGGGATTTGAAAGTCCCGGGACACCTAAACTGTGTTGGGTCCCGCACGAAATTAATCTGATGCAACATATGAAATTAATCGGATGTCATATAATGTTGCATTTAATGCAATACTCAATGACATGTTTGGGTATAGGTATTGTAGGTATAGGCTATTTATCGTATACTTTACTTAGCTCGGGCTAATGGGCCATTTACACAAGGACAATAGCCAGGACAGCACAGCAACCCTATACACACGACGCTTTTTTAGTGGCTTGCTGTCCTGTCTTAATGTCTTGTACCGTCTTTTGTCCTTGTGTAAATGGACCATCAGGTTCAAACTATAACTTTGTCTGTAAACCAAGGATAAACGACGGACAAACAGAAAGCAATAGGGTCCCTAAACTCAATAGAACTCTTAAAATCAACTGCAAACAAGCAGTATTACTAAAAAAAAAAATCCCCTGTGTAAACATCTGCCAACTAAATTGAATGGAAAACTGTGTGGCGTGAAAAATCCTAATTAATAGTATTGATGTATGAAGATTATAACATTAATAGTATTGATGTATTTCTGATGACGAAAGTCAGTGCGTCCTACCCGTTATGACCTACGGAGCCGAGACGTGAACACTCACGGTAGGACTGGTCCAGAAATACGAAGTCGCTCAGCGAGCTATTAATAAGGGATATGCTCGGAGTCTGAAGGATCGAATACGCAATCAAGAGATCCCACAGATAACTAAAGGTAATCGACATATTCGAGCTGAAGTTGCAGTGGGCCGGTCATGTCTGCCGCAGAACTGACAGCCGTTGGGGTAAACGAGTTCTTGATTGGAGATCACGTATTGGCGAACGTAGCGTAGGACGCCCTCAAACTAGGTGGAGTGACGATCTTTTCAAGGTGGTTGGTAAGAGCTGGATGAGAGTAGCCGCGGATCGTACTCAGTGTCGTGCTTTAGGAGAGGCCTATGTCCAGCAGTGGACTAGGATAGGCTGATGATGATGATGTACTAAGTGCCACTCTCGCGACTAAGACGAATCTAATGATACCTCTTAAACTCACATGCGACAAGTCTTTTAGGCTCTAGAGCGTGCCAAAGACATATACATACAAACATACACTCGAAAAACATAACCCTCTTTCGCGCAGTCGGGTAATTAGCTAGTTGTACCCCTTCAAATTATGTTCCTGGCCTTTTAAACAAGTAAATGATCTTATGATTACTCTGAGAACGTAGCCATAGTTTTAATTGCAACTAATTGTGTTTATGTCACAAACTAAGCCGTTATTAACGCCTGCTTTAATTGATGATCATCTCAAGAATTAAATGATCTTTGACCTACTCTATTACACCTACTTGCCTACATACGTTCCTCTTTGATGGAACCGCAATATGACTTCACTGTAAAAAGCCTGAGAAACTCTTTTGTAGTTCTCTTTTGTTTTTTTATACGAAACAACAAAGGCATTGCAGATAGGCCAGATGGTCTTGTCCTAAGGAGATTTGTTGAGCTCCATGTCTTGCATGGAGCTCAACATACTCCAAAATTCATTTTATATGTATTTCTACTAATATAGTTAACAAGAATTTTATGTACCTACTATCTTACTGGGCCAAAGAAGCCTGGAAGTTTTGCTATATCCGTGTGTTTGTATGTCCGTGAGTAAAGCTTATTGGATCACACGGCTACACATAAAGGTATACCTTTCCAGTATAATCTGATCTCGTATTGTATAGAATTTCTGTATAACGAGAGGCCAACTTATTCTGGACTAGTTGATTTTGATGTGTAGCCGTGTATACTACAGAGCTGTAATTTGGCATGTACAAAGATGAAAATAAAATCTTGATATTTTTTTTATTCGCCAGTCCCATCGTGTGACATACTGTTAAACGACAAAAAATATTAAATGCCCCTCCCCCTATTAGATCGTTGCTAGTGGATTAGTAAAAACATTCACGTTGATTGTATAGCATAAGAAAGTTTAAGTTAATAATAATAATAATATAGTGGGACATTAACACACACGGTCATCTGATCCCAAACTAAGCAGAGCTTGTACTATGGAAACCAGATAACGGGTAATATACTACATATAATACTTTCCTTTTGTAAATACATACTTAAATATAGATAATTACACCCAGACACAAGGTAAACAGACATATTTAAATAAATGTTTGTCTCGGGTGGGAATCGAACCCACGACCTGCGGCGTAGCGAAAAGCAAGTATCTTACCGACCACGCCACCGGCCCGTCAATAAAAATAGACATAAGATAAATTGGCAATAAGTAGTAGAAGCTTAAAATACAACTAGTTTAAAATAGGTAAGATAAAATCATAGTCAGTAAGATAAAAACTAACTGAAACATTCACGCTGGTAACCTATAAACGTAGCAAGCTGTTGCCTTAACAGACAGTCAGGTGTCCCTTTAGATATTTGTGATAACATAATATGGCCTGTCAGTTGTCAAGCTTACAAGAGGTCAACGACACACAGGTTGCTTGATTTCCATCCAAACATGGGAGGCATACTTAAGGACATAGGGAGGTGCTGTAATCATTGGCAGAGATATTAATTAGCTTTCTGTGGTGTTATTTTGTGTCCCATCTATATGCACAGGGAATGAGGTATATCTGGTGATCACAGCCCTTTGAGCTCAGAGCAAAAAAAGTAGTATGTGTATAGAATATTCAGTCATCTGGTTTGACACATAACACAAACTCTGCTTAGCTTGGGACCAGATGACCGTGTGTGTTACTGACCTAAAATATTATTATTATTAAAAACTACTTCTTATTATATTTTTTTCTTTGTTACTTTTTAATTATGTAGAAACTAGCTTTCCGCCCGCGGCTCAGCCCGCGTGTATGTCGGTTATCGCGCCAAGACATTACCTTCTTTTTGCGCAGTCAGATAAAAACTATCCTATGTGCTTTCTCGGGTCTCAAACTACCTCCATACCCAATTTCATCCAAATCCGTTCAGTAGTTTTTGCGTGAAAGCGTAACAAACAAACTTAACTTACATTCGCATTTATAGAGTATAGAAGTATAGATGATGAATTTAAAAGAGAAACTATCACGGCTTAGGTAGCTTTACAGTACACGGTGTCTTGAATTCTGAGTTGATTTTGCTTGGGTTTTTTTTACAAGTAAATTAAGCAGTGTGTCCAAAGCTGGTGGTATATTCCAACCATTTTCTCTGTTAAAATTATTTCTTTCTTCTTTCTTTTACCGCACCGGTTTTCTTTGACAAGTACCTGTGTTTTATCGAATCTCAAGTAATGGTTGAAACCTTTTTGAGTAGTGCAGTGTGTGCACTGCAGTGTGTGAACATACTGAAAAAGTTTTACTTCTATGTGTAATAATGCCTCATAAAGATATTATGAAGCCCTTTATGTACGGGTCCGACTTGCACTTGACCGGTTTTATTCTACGTTATTGTGGCCGAGCAATTGAAACGGACACGCCAAATTGGAAAATTAATGTCTCTATATCTCTATATCTTGGACAGGCTGGTGGCGTGGTCGGCCAGATACTTGCTTTTCACGCCTCGTGGGTTCGATTCTCACTCGAGATAGACATTTGTATGCATTATCGGTTATTTTGAATCAGCGTAAAAAAAGGTATGTTATTAAAAAAAGTAGTACCTATGTGTTTATAATATTCAATCATCTGGTTTCACACATAACACAAACTCTGCTTAGCTTGGGACCAAATGATCGTCTGCGTGTTAATGACCTAAAATATTATTATTATTAAAAAACTACTTCTTACAATATTTTTTTTGTTATTTTTTAATTATATCGAAATTCAATAAATTGAAAATTAGGTAAATGGGCCCAATGTCACATTCTCATTTTTAGACAGTAGTTTAATCATAACTGTGTCTGTGAAAATATTTCAGAGATTTTAAATTATGACAAAAAAAAGAAAATTTCTTCTGCGTACAGTACCTAACGTACGATGCTATGGCGCGCGCGCTGTCTGGTTCATTGAAAGGTACCGTACGGATAGCATATTTAGTCATTTACATTTATTGCATATCTTTAAAATGGTAATTTAGAAAAATACTCTGTGATTATTCTTGCAGGAATATATTATTCAAACCCTTAAACTGAATTTATTAACATCCTGTATATAGTATTTTCTTAAATTTATGCGAACATGAAACACTGAAATAGAATTATCTAACGGAATTTATCACAGTTTATTTTAAATTTTAAATACCGATGTCTCAAAGTATTTTTAGACGTCATAGTCACAGGTGGACTGAGGTATTTGAAGTCCAAAAATATTAATCACAATTATTACTGAATACCTACAAAAATTATTATTATTTATTTATTTAAGTTGCGTTCCGATTTAAGCAAACTGAGCTCAAGCAAAATCAATTCAGAATTCAAGACACTCTTGAATTCTGAATTGATTTTGCTTGAGTTTTGGTACAAGTAAGTTAGTTTAAAATCCGTTATAAAATAGTTTTATTTCAACGCCTTGTATAGTTATTTTATCTGCTACCGGGGTTTCACATAATCTGCTAAAAGGTAACCCTGATAAAAGGAGGTAATAACATTAATGTAGGCGCCTATCTACGAGTACATCATATAGTTGAGTGTTGTAGTGACAATTTTGAGATATGTTATTGAAATAAATACTGAATATTTACTGAATATTTACATAAGGATATACTTAATAATATCTGTTGTTTTATTAGACTAGGATGCGAGCCCCCTGTACTAGACGTGGCGGGTGTAACCGCCAATTACTTGACCTGCCGACTTTATTTATTAATTTATTTAATCCTATTTTTGGAATTCTATAAATAGTTAATTCGAATTTTTTTGAGTAATTTTAATAATTTGTTATGAGTTTTTATAATATTTGATTATTAAAATTAACTATATTAAATTATTATCCAGATTGTATTTATTAGGAAATTGGATATAAATCCGGAAATAAATTATTTCATTTCATTAGTAGGATTACATTACATTACATATACACACAGCGCCACCTAGTCCCAAATTAAGCAATTATATTAACTTTATGCAAAAGGTTTTTGGACAGGTTAGGTACATCTATACATATCTACGTATAAATGTATGTTTATTAATGTGTCAAGCAAAAAATATTGGACGAATTTCGGTGAAATGTGACACAGAGATAGAAAAAAAAGAAAAAGCACTTAAGTAGGCTACTTTTTGAAATGTAAGGTCGCGGGTTTGAACTCCGGTCGTGATCATATAAATTTGTGTTAATTGTTTCAAAGCCGCTGCTCAATATCGGTGAAGGAAAACACCGTGAAAAAACTGGCGTGTCTAAGACCTAATCATTCGAAGACATATGAGATCCACCAACCCGCACTTGGCCAGTGTGTGTCAATTAAGGCCTAAACTCTCTCAACTTGAGAGATGACACATGCCCAGCAGTGACACACTAAAAAGGGTTGAAGTAAAAAAAAGTAGTACCATGCATGAACATGGGCGAAGCGGCGCGCGGATGGCTAATAATATCTAAAGGAAGAGTGAACAATGGCTTACTGACTGCTCCTGTATCGTTTTCATATTTTCATTATCACTTTATGTAGGCAGGGAAAAATGGGTTATTTTGATTTTTACCTGTATGTCTGTGTACACATTTGCGGATTAGATCGGTCGCTTTGTATGCGGTTTTCTTTATTTAAAAGCTAATATATTTGAGATAGTTCTCAGCTAGATCGGTGATCTACGTATTTTCAATTTTAAGTTACGCCTTTAGAGATTTCTGAGAAAGGGAAGCGCGCAGGAAATAGATTTAGGTATCTTTAAAACCACTTCATTTGTAAAAAAAGAGATCATATTTATTGTAGGTTATCAAAGTTACATAAGTTGGTATAAATTGTACATTTGCCTAACTAAGAAAATATATTTTAATAAACAAAAGTTAGTTTTTTAATATTTAACTTAAAACCTAAGTACATACCTTTTTTAACTGCAATAAAACACAACACTATCACAAACAAAACTTTTTAATAACTACTCATCAAAAACCAAACGCACTCACTGAAAAAAGAAAACAATTTGAATTTGAAATTCGAATTCCGTGTTCTAAATACAAAAAAGTTTATTTGTTTTCGACAGTTATGTTCGTAGTGTCACGACGCGCGTTGCTTTCAACAGTCGCTTGCCGCCACTGAACGTAGATAGTTTCCTCACGCCTGCGCATTAGGGTGCATGGCAGAATCACTGAAATTCATTTGTCTAATGTTTTATTTTTAGATACGTTTTTACCTGCGTTGTTCTGATTGCACTGGTTTATAGTTTTAAATCGATTTTGTTCGTGAAGGAGGTTACTACAGATAACAATTCGATTTTGGATTTGTTTCTCTATTCTATTTTGAAAAATGCCTACTTTTTATTCATTAAATATTTATTTAAGTTTCGAATTTGAATTCAATTACTTCCTATGTGAACCAGAGCTCGATTCTGCACTAGTGTCGATTTCTAGAGTACGGATTGGTTTTAAACCGATTAAAATCGATTGATCCTGTAGGTACTCGATGCTGTCGGTAGTAGATATACAGTTTTGAAATTGTCTTAGCTGTCATACTAATGGAACGTTCTTTAATCTAGTCCTTTAATAATAAACTAAGTCGAAGAAAAAAAAACCATCCGAATCGGTTCAGTAGTTTTGGAGTAAAAGTTTGACAGACTGACAGGGTTACTTTTGCATTTATAAAATTAGTAAGGATATTAAGGAAGTAAGGATGTGGAATTCATTCTACGGCCACCTTCTCACTAATTGTACCAACCGAAAATCAATTGTAATCACGAGTGAATCGGTATATTAATCAAACGCGCAACATTAGGAAACTTGTGGTCAACTGCAGAAACGAAAATATGTCTTTCTGAAACTCCTGTTGCATGGGCAACACCAAATTTTAATTTAGTTCATTAAAAATGATAGTTTAACAGCATTTGGTTTTGTTTGTGTAACTTTACTTTAATGCTTCACTCAGTTCTATAATTCATTCCATATTTAATTTTAGTCTTGTTTTCCTTTAAATTGACCGTTTAACTCGCGTATCGCCATCTGAGGAACAAAGTCATAAAACATTAGTCAAATCTCCTAAAGAACTATTTAACCACTGATAAAAGTAATTTAAGACTATTGGTCACTAATAATATCCATATCGCTTGAATCATCATCACTGTTTGTGCAGCTTGAGGAGTCAGAATCTTGGTGATAAGCGATACGCGAGTTAAACGGTCTATCTATAGCTCTTGTGGTAAATATGCACATTTTTGCTCTCTTGCTCAGCGTTAGGTACACCGCCATTTTGCCTTGGAATTATACAACATCTTGTCCAGATACCAGCGATTTTTATTTATACGGTGCAGCCCACTAAAACCATTAATATTTAATTCTAGTTCATAGGTATTACAAATAGTAGCAATACATACCTAGTTTAGAGTATTGTAGTATGACAATTTTAGGTGTCGTCGAGGTCGCGAGTTCAAACACCCGGCCCGAGTCAAAAAGACTGTTAAGTCTTTTGTAATCTATTTCGTATTCTGGTAGTATGTAGTAATGTGCCCCGTTAAGTCGTCGATCCTGTGCCAGATCTTTTCCAAAGAAATATAGAGTGCATATGTGTTTTTGCGTTCACACTTATCTCTACTAACTAAATTAAATAGGGATTTAGATATAAATACGGAAGCAACTCTGTCTGACTTACGCTTTCTTGACTAAATTACTGAACCGATTTTGATTAAATTTCGTACCTATGAAGATAGTTTGAGACCCAAGGAAGGACATAGAAAAGTTTTACCCAACTCTGCAAAAAGAGATTAATAGTTTTGCGCGATACATATTCATTTGACGGGCCGGTAGGCTACTTGCTTTTCACGCCGCAGGTCGTGGGTTCGATTCCCGCCCGAGACAAACATTTGTTTAAATATGTCTGTTTGTCTTGTGTCTGGGTGTAATTATCTATATTTAAGTATGTATTTACAAAAGAAAATTATTATATGTAGTATAATACCAGTTATCTAGTTTCCATAGTACAAGCTCTGCTTAGTTTGGGATCAGATGACCGTGTGTGTTAATGTCCCACTATATTATTATTATGTATATTATTATACGCGCGGGTGGAATGTTAGTGCACTATAAATTTGCCACCGTGGCTACTCAGATAATAATTGGCGGCCATAACAGCAATAGGACGTTAAGAAGGTATAAAATCATCGAACTGTCTTATACCAACATTACCTCAATACATCTTACATGAAACGCACTTAACAAATTTTCCACGAAGAACTTTGCCAGATGGGAATAATTTCATCCAGGGCCGTCAACAGCGGTGCCACCGAAATATTACGTTGGTACGTGACGTGGGTAGTAACGTCAAAACTCTTGCCGGTAATAGTTTTACGGTATCGTTACATAGAAACAAATGTCTTTTATGTTATTGTTGTACTTGAAAGAATGGGTATTATGTTATGGGAAAATATGGAAACTGACGCAATAAACTATCTACTTTCTCTCGTTTCTTAGGAATTCGTACTTTAAATTTTGGAAATTCTGTCTGTAAAAACACACAATAGAACCTATGAGGTGTATTATAACGTAAAGGAAAATATATGGACGAATAAATGAAATAACAGATAAATGGAGGGGAGGATGGGTTGGTAAAAAATTAGGGATGTCACACACAAATTTCACAAAAGTATACAAAACTTTGTTTGACCGAGCAGCGGTGGCGCAGCGGTACGGGCCTCGCCTAGAAAAATAAGGTCGTGGGTTCAAATCCTGGTCGTGCCCACACATCTTTGTGTGAATTGTTTCATCTCCGCTGCTCAATATCGGTGAAGGAAAACATGGTGAGGAAACCGGAATGTCCAAGAAGTAATCATTCAAGGACATGTGACATCCACCCACCCGCACTTGGCCAGCCTGTGTGGATTAAGACTTAAATAAGATAGTTGAGAGAAGACCCGTGCCCAGCAGTGGGACACTAAAAAGGGTTGAAGAAGTGATACAAAACTTGTGCTAATACTTTAAAAGTAACAATATTTATGTACAACTGGCGGTTAAAAAAGATAATCATTTCAGGACATGTAACGTCCACCAACCCACAGGCCAGCGTGTATGGAGTAAGGCCTAAACTCTCTCAACTCGTAACACAGCTGAGAGAAGATCCTTGCTCTGCAGTGGGATACTACAAAGAGTTGCAGTGTACTTAGTCTAGTTTTACTATATTAGAATGAGTGCGCTTCCCCCATCACATCTCACATACAATCGAAAAGGTTCCCTACGTTTAACGCTAATGATGTGATGAGGGGTGCAATGATAACCTAACCTAACCTTACTGATTTAAAGTTTATTCCATAAAACGGCACGGAAGTAATCTTCAATAAACATTGAGTAGGCATAGAGCGCAGTCTCCTAGTCAACACCATGGCTTATCGGGTTAGAAGAGCGCAGCTGTTCATCTGTCACTTGGTTCACAGGTTGCTAGGTCTCAGGCTCGAATTGCCCAAACATCTGCTCAATAACAGTGAAGGGAACATCGCAGGGTTTTATTTTTATTTAGAACTAAGTTATTCATATGGCATCTGCCAAACCGCAGCGAGCGTATAGCGTGGGCATGGGTAATAAAGAGTGGCTAATTACATTTTAACCGACTTCAGGAGGAGGTTCTCAATCCGATCGGTATACTCGGCTTTTTACTGTTTCACGTTTATATCTCATACTAATGATGTTTAGACAAAAATAGAATGATAGATATTTGATATTAGCTTTAACTCGGAGCCTAGTAATTACGATATTCTATATCTAGTATTATTAAGTACACACAATTTGAATTACTAATTAGATTCAAATATTGTGAGCGTGGTGTCTTGTGCCAGATGTTTAATTGATGGGACTTACAAGCGGCACTAATTCAACGTGTATCCCTAGTATTCCATTGAAAAGTTACATTTGACAGAGGACGCAATTTTATTTTTCAATAATCCTCTTTGTTATGTAAAAAATAAATTTGCGTAAAGTTAAATCCACCAGTTCTGCGGAGACATACTGTAGGCTAATTCACGTAATTAAATAAGTTCAGTTGCAGTGCAGTTGCAGTTAAGTTTCGATCAAAACAGCCCTTTTTTTAGTCTCATAATTTTGAAAACCGCTGTCAGGTACGCTCGCGCTAGTTTGCGTCACGCGAGCGCTTTAGCTTACCTGTGTGTATATGACAGTTATAAGAAAACCATTTTGCACTAAAACGTAAACTTGATCGCGACTGCAACGCGACTTGATCGCAATTGCACTGCAACTTGATCGGTGCATCAAGAAATTACGTGAATTAGCGGGCAGCTAGTGTTCAGCTGGGTGCTTACACAATATCGTGCCTACCTTGTAATAACATAATTAATTTCTGCCTTATGCCATAACAAATGGAGCTTAATGCTCCATTTGTTATGGCATAAGGCAGAAATTAGGTATCGTAGTAAAGATATAATTAAATGGAAATCACGGCTAATACCATTGTGTCAGTACAAAACCACGTCTTGAGGCGGGATCACAGATATTAGATACTGATCTAATCAACTACAATCCGTATTAATATCAGAAATGTTGTGAATCTCTTTGTCTGTACGTTATTTACCTATCAGGTCGATTTATTTATTTTTGGACCTCCAACAGAGGGATACCTACGCACAATACAGTTTTTTTTAATAAGGTATTGGTTTAAACAGGGTGCTCCTGCAATGAATATGAATCCACAGCGTGCTCTATACTTAAGTTAACAATTTTGAATACAAAAAAAGGTTTGAGTGTAATATTAAATAGGTAATGATAATAGATTTGGATCATATTGGTATGGAGTTACTTAAAGACTCAGGTAAGGAAATAGGGTAGTTATTATAATTTTCTTAAATTTACACGAATATCACACATTGAAATAAAACAACTTTGTAACGGACTTTATCGCGGTGTATTTGAGATTTTTAAATCCCGGCGTTTCATAGTCTTTCAGACTTCATGTTCACGGTTGCAGTGAGGTATTTGATGTCCAAATTAATCACAATTATTACTGATTTCCTACAAACGTTATAATATTTAAGTTGCGTTCCGATTCCGATGCAATGTGAGCTCACGTTGTCATAAAGTTTGAGTGGATTTTGCTTGAGTTTTGGTACAACTAAATGAAGCCCCAAGCAGGTGGTATATTCCAACCATTTTCTCTGTAGTTCTGTCTCTGGGTAATTTATTCAACTACACAAAAGAAGCTTAATTGTTTTCCACAAAAACAAGCTGCGAGCGAGTAATATTATAAGATTGTCCTAACTACTGTAAATAATGGGGATTTCTTGAGGGTTTCCTTAATCATTCGCTATGCCCAATTTTGACCTGTTTTATGTACCTACTTAAAAAAAGAAATTTCTATTTTCGATTGTACCTAATATACTTATTTATTTTTATTTATTTATTTATTTTTGTAAGCAGATTTTTTCGATATTTGTGGGTCAGTTTCACCTTATATCAAATTAAATAAATTTTATAAATTAATTTCTAAATATATAAACAAAAGAAACTGACTGACTGACTGACTGACGTATCAACGCCCAGCCTAAACAGCTGGGTCTAAAGACTCCAAATTAGGCACATAGCTTCTTAGCTAAGGGGTTGAAAAGGGGACTTCGCGGGTGAAGCCGGAGGTGAGTTTCTGTTTTATAATACGTATCAGGATCATACAGATTTTTTTTTCTCCTAGGTACTTAAGTAAATGTTTCAAGATGGTCACATTAATCCTTTCACTAGAATTTCAGTTAAATTTACCTAATACTTTTTCTTAAAAATCTTTTGAATAAATCTTTGCTAACGTCTAAAACAATTATTTCTGAAAACAGATTTCGTTTCCAACGTGACCTTAAATACGAAATATTGATATTGTCTCACGAAAAACGGAATCTTAACTAGAAATGAAAAGAATAAAATCTTTTTAATTGCCTTGCGCCTCTCTAAGGGGCTTAAGAAATTCTTTTTTTTTTTCTTTTTTTTGTAGAGTTATGGCGTTTTTGCGTAGGAACAAGCGTTTCTTTTTAATATAGGTATATTTAGGTGAGCACTTAATGGAATTCTTTTTTAACCTATTCATCTGGTTTGAGTAATTGTTTTCATTTTATTTTGTCCTCTAATAACGTAGAGCTTTGCCTTGGAACTTGGTTAGCGTAAATAAATTAGCTGAAGACAAAATTATTTAAAACTGACCGATTGACAATTAGTTTTACTCCGTAGAATTAGGTTAATATCCACAATTAATTAACCAGCTTTTCCGTCGACATTTCGATTGCGACGGGTATAAACGGACCATGCGGTATCTGGTCAGCGAGTCTACTCTCTCAGCTCGTAAGATAGTTGAGAGTAGCCCCGTGCTAAGTATTGGCACACTAAAAAAGGTCGAACTAAACTGATTTTATAAGGTCCATTTTCTTGTTTAACCAGCTTTTCCGTCGACGTTTCGACTGCGACGGGTATAAACGGACCATGCGGTATAAACGTTGACCATTCAAAGCAATAATGCCGCTTGTCTTTCTGGGTACATTGAAGGAAGGTAACAATTCACTAATCCGCACCTGGTCAGCGGGTCTACTGTCACAGCTCGTAAGATAGTTGGCAAAAAACGTGCTAAGTATTGGGACACAAATAAAGGTCGAAGTGAACTGATTTAATAAGGTACATTTTCTTGTCAATTTTATACATGTCGGAGAAGTCATTAGTACGATAGCAGAATTGACAGCGAGGCGGCAGCGCGTCGTGTCGACACGCTTTGACAGAGTCTAGCCTGAGGTCCGCACGGGCATAGAGTGGGGATTGTCGCTATACGTACGTGCCCCAGTTCTCTGCAGACGTCCGTACGACCATAGAAAAGTGCAACCAACATCGGTCTAGGGACTGTCTTACCACTCGTTGTATTATTTTTACATTTCGTAACAAATTAATAGTGTGATTAAGATAATTTGGTTTGCTGGTCGTAACCACACCCACTCAATAAGTTTTCTGGCGATGACTATCCCTCTGATCGGCTCCCTGTGCCGAAATATAAATTTATATTATAAATATTTATTATAAATTTTTATTTTTATTTATATATTGTGAATAAACATAATTTACGTTTACAAAATTATTTTGTTCAGCTCATTTATTAGAGGATCGAAATGGCGTGCTACAGAATGATGATAATGTTAATTTACGAGATTGTAAGGCCCAAAAAGCCTATAAAACAGGATAACTGTATCAATGAGTAAATTATAGAGCACTTCATTTGATACCTGATGTTGAATAAATTGTTGGCCGCCCGTAAAATGTTCGCGATGAAAGATTATTTCACAATGCTGTGAAAAGTTTTACGAGGGTTACATGGTATGGAACATTGAATTTAGTTCTCATAGCTATATGGTGTATATTTCAGTAACACGTTTGCTAGACTAAATACCTCGGTTAAGATTTTATAGCTTTACTTAACATTTCGATCATATCGTTAATACTTAACCTGACACTGAAGAGTGTAATACATCATAATCTATATCTTTAAAGCCCCCATATTTTTAGCTTACCTACCTTGCTTTTATTAATTTTATTTTATATTCCCTAATAATTATGTCTATTTACTAAGAAATATTTACTTTCATAGATATAGTCAGTTACTCAAGACTACTGGTTAACAGATTTAATATAACAAAACCATTTTCTGAGGAAAAAAATAGCCGGCATATTGCATCTTCATCCATCCAAACGCAAAGAAATCGTGTGTGTATGAAAGCTTACAACTCGATAACATAGCGCTTATGCAGAAGATTTCGGTAGAGGTAAATATGAACCACATTTTACCGACTGTCTTTCAGTCCCATCGCAATAATATACGTAATGCTCATTACTGTTCATCGGGCATCTTGCGCAATTTCATGCTGCTATTTTTTTTTAAGTCAACAGCCTTAGCACTAGACTAACAAAGTTTACACAAATCTCTAGTCTTAATGTAGTTGACAGAATACATGCGGGCCATGCCTAGGGGGATGCTCATCTGCTTACTTACGTAATAAGCTATATATAACCAAAATTACAAATATTATTTCAAACAAAACCTTTCGCAAAGTTAATTTTAACATCAACAATTAATTAACCAGCTTTGAAACATTAATAACTTCTTTTAGCAGAAAGACCGAATTGACTAATTGTTTATCTTTCAAAAGAAATACAGAAGTCTGAAATAATTTGATTGTTTATGCAGCAAGAACGGTTGATATTGATTTCAAAGTCGTTAATCATGGTTGAAGATTCTTTGCATTTAATAACTTTATCTTTGAAATAAAAATGGCTTTTTATTATTCTGCTTTCATTAGTTTTAATAGGTCTCCAATTATTTACTTTGTGGATACTGGAGTATCGGGTGGTAGTCCCCATTGAAAAGGGAAGATTTTGTGGAAGGACGAGTGTGACGGCGACCGCGGTCCTCCAATTGTTCTTGTAGGGAGGTTGTGTATGTATATGCTAATCGTGTGTAAAACTTAGCTTAGATTGTGCGATTCAAGATTGCTGTGTTTTTCTCTTGATTATCGTTAGGTATGTGACGTCACAATTGCATCGCACGTTATTATTAATCTTCATCATCAATGTTATTAGCCTTCTGGTTATTTTTGTCACATTATTTAAGTTACGCATTTACTAGTAGAGTTCTTTCTATATAGGTTGTTGTTCGCTTAGGTAAAATTTCTTGTCAATTGTGTCATCTTAAATTGTACCTAATTAAACCTGTGATATTTTTGGATAGAGAATAGTCTCAACTAAGAACGATTGCGATAAGATGAAAACTACACAAAGTTTAATAAAAAAAAATCTTGTAAAATATTTTCTGATAACAAAATGCTTAGTAAGAAACGTTAATTTGTCGCCTATAATTTTAAACGTTTTAATGGAACATTTTGAAGTGTTAAATAAATATTGTTGTTCTCGAAAATGAAAGAGGTCTTTGAAATTAATGTTATTTAAGTGATATCGTCTTTAATTTACTGAAGATCTATTACCTCATCTGAAACTGAATTTTTGAAATTGTTACTTTTGCAGAACGATTAGAACTAGAAATTTGGAGATAGTAGGATATCCACCATATAAATTAGGCATGAATTTTGATTAAAATTATGAATCGTTCCTCTGGTTCTCTCACGAAACATGCACATTAAACATATTGCAAATACCGTTGATCTCTGATGCTAAATTGTTTTAACATTTTAGTTAGCTCTGCTTAGTTTGCGATCAGATGGCCGTGTGTGTTAATGTCCGACAATTAATATTATTATCTTTTGAACTAAGATTCTACTTGCTATCATTAAAACTAGTAGTAGGTTGTCAACCGTCGTTAGTGATCACCCATCATACAAAGCCGCACCACCAAATGGCCTTCCTGTGTTCCGGTGCGATGTCTCGGAATTGTTGCTCCTTTAAGGTTTCTAACCATAGGAGCCTCATTTCACTGTCGCCTTCTCACCGAAAATCATTCGTGATCGGTTGAATCGGTATATTGGGCAGGCGCTGTTTATCGTTGACCCTAAATCACAATAAAAAATATGTATTCTTGTTCATGCTTCGTCAGTGTGAACCATGGGTAGGTTAATCCAGTAAAAGGCGATGTTCTTTCACATTGAAAATAGTCTCAACAAAAAAAAAGAACTGTAGGTTTGCTGCGAATTTAAAAGCCATTAGTTAACTAAGCCTAATCCTTAATGTACTGGAAACGAAGATTGTACTTTATCTTCGAAAAGAAATTCGCGTTTATCATTTAAAGAGGAATGGAACAAAATATTTTTTAGAAAACAAATCAGCATGTCATTTCTTTCCTGCGATTGGAAAATAAAGGACTGTTCGCAGTTGATCTAGTAGTCAGTGTGTCTGTTTATTAATCCTGAGGTCTTAGTCTCGAATCTTGGGTTTATCAAAAAGACTTTCTGCCTACTTTGACTGGCCTGTCAGCTTAATGGTTAATGTCGTACGTTCAATTCCCACCATTTATCTTTGTGTTATGAGCATCATTGCTTGATCTGTATAATTTATCTATAATAATAATATGAATTTATTTATAAAAAGAAGTCTATAAGTTTTAGACAATTAAATAAAAATAAAATAAAAACATGTAATAGATATAAGCACTTCATTTAAAAAGAAAAAAGCCTACTGAGTTTTTTGGCAGTGTCTCTCAGTCTCAGTAGTTGCCAGTCATTCACTGTACGGTAGGAAATAAAATTGGGCTATTTTTATGTAGACTCGCGTCTCAAAAAAAATAAAGCATATTTTGATTTGATTTGATATTTTTTTAATTTCAATAGCTTCGCGGATCATTCTTGGTAGGAACCGGTTTTCTTTGACAAGAACCTGTGTTTTATCAACAGGTTATGGTTGGAGCCTTTTTGAGTATGAGTACACTGCAGATTTCGTAGAGCATTGATGTTTTACTTCAGCTATGTGTTCTTTTACGCGGGTCCCTATACTTTTTTCCTCTTCGGGTTTGTCCTATATATGAGAAGCCAGACCCACAGTCAATTTTAATTAAAATTTTGTTTTTATTTTTATTTCAATGTGGGTAATGATCTCCAACGCTTTCAGTTTATAAAGGCGTAAGCACAAAGGGTTTGTTTTTCTGAACATAATTTCACTCGTTATACCAAAGACACCTAAAGATTTTTTCTAACTTGTTGAGAAGTAATCTTGTTATTCAAACGTTAGTAATAAAACTATAATAACTTATAGTTGTTTTTATTTCATTTCCTTCAATAAGATAAAGTTTAATTAACAAACAACAATGAAGTAACGTAATTATCTTTATGAAGATCACTGTGCCGTGTTATGTAAATTGTAATTACAAGATTAAACTCGTGCGAGCTCGTTATGAATATTTTGAATTAAATTACTGAATGTGAATTAGTGATTGAGCGCCATATTTTTTGTTTCACAGTATAGTTTAAGACTGTTTTGTTTACATTTAAATAACGGTCTATAAAACAATTTTGTCGGTTTTAATTTCATTTAAGTCTTACTGAATAATAGAAATGAAAGAATACAACGTAAGTACTGCAGTGGACCTGGAATCTTGCTGTTCAACTGGACACGTAACATAATGGCAGAAACTAAACTCTAGGTAAACTAAAAACGTACTGCCCAGCATTAATTCAGGATTAAAACTACTTGCAAGGCCACATCTACGCCTAATCCCCGGCATACTAACTGGGCGTGCCTAATAAAATAAGCATCTCTTCACTATAGATACCACAGATAGACCTCTGTCCAGGGCATGTATGGAAGAGTAAGAATAACTTGTCATGTCTTGCTAAATAAGCATCTCTTCACCATAGGTGTCACAGCCATCTGTGCGGGGCACATGCCACATGCCCATGTGGCTGTTTCGTCCTCCTGCATACATATGCAAGAGAGAGAAACAGCCACAAACGTAATCATCTACTGTCTAGGGTTGGCGAGATACAAAGCGGAGCACGTCGGATCGCTAAAGTCACTTCAAGAAACCATCGCTAGCAACATAAAGGGTCTACTTGGATTCCTCCTGGAGCTGGACTAGCAATAGCGGCGCCAGTCCGCCTACTCCAAACTATAACTAAAAAACATCGTTTATAGATCATGACTAAAAAATCGAACACTCTTCAACTGGACCAGAAACAGTATGTACTCAGACAAATGGTGGTGTTAAACCCCCATGGCTAGGACCTTGAACCGTTGATCCTGCTCCTGATCTCTCAACAGTCGTGTCGGTTATCCCGCCCCCATCGGACCCGAACGATGAAATAGAGAGCGCACCTGTTTTGGCGTACACACTTGCGTCACATACCTAACGCCACTGAAGAAAGTGACGTAGTAATCCTAAATCGCACAAGCAAAGTTTTACTCAAGATTATACATATACAAGTTCCCAACAAGAAGAGTTGGAGACCGCGGTCGTTGGGCACCTCTGGGTAGCAGTCAGGGTCAATAATCACTGCACCAATAAGCCAGTCAAAACCTCTGTAATTATTCCATCGTAACCAAAACTTAGTATTGTCACATCGACACAATTCCCACTGCAAATAGCTTTGTTTGTTGTTTACCAGCACTGTTAGTTTATTCATGAGGCAAACAGTACTTCTAGTTAGACGATATATCACGACCTATCTCAGACGGAAGTTCGCTCACCAACTTACGTCTAACAAAAATGAATATTATGTATCCACTTCTATATTGCCTTACAGCTTAAAGAACCTTTAAATTATATTATATTGCTGGATACTAATATAAAATTTATAGTTTTCTCGTCAACTAAATTACAAAAAAACTAGAAAAGTAAAGTAGTAAATAACTCTCGAAAAGTTTTAGGGTTAAACGGTTTTTATTATTAATCCGCCATTTTAAATGAGCGGCCATCTTATATTTATGTTAAATTGATTTTCTCCTAGTCACGTAAGACCTTTCATTTGATACCCATATTTAGAGGTTTGTAAGAAAATCGGTGATCCACACTCTTATGGCAGCGATATAAATATTTTTTATGTTCTTATTCTTATTCTTTATTGTACACAAAACACTTACATAGACAATTTATAAATAGGAAATAGCACAATACATGTACACAGGCGAGCTTAATTCAAATGTGAAATTTCTACCAGCAAACCCTAGGTAAGGAAACATTGTGGAATCGGCAGAAGTGCACAACAAATATTTAATAATAATAAAATATTATTATTAAATTAAATAATATTATTATTATTACTTTTTTTTTTTTAATATATGTATTGTCACTGGATTTAAGGGCGCGTACGTAAATTTAAAGATCAGTAGATCAAATGGAAAACTATTTAATAAATAAATATACATTTTCATAGCTTCAAATCAATTAATTATATACAAAATCAAAAATACCCACCTGAAAAAGTGGAGCGGACTGTAAAATTTAGTGCCAAAAGTCCTATTTTAAACATCAATCAATAATACTTTGGTCATAAGTCGAATAGTTTCCGATTGAAAATCTGACATGATCCAGTCGTTTCAAAGACAACCTAATAAATTTACCAACTTACATAATACTAATATAATAAAGCTGAAATGCTTGTTTGGTTAAAACCGCTAATTTCAGGGACTACTGGTCCGATTAAAAAAAAACTTTCAATGTTAGATGACCCATTTGTTGAAGAAGGCTACTTTAATCCCACTGCTGGGCATAATATAAATGTAAGGCACGCAGGTGAAGCTGCTGACAGAGAAATGATACAAGATAGGCGCGAAAAACTATCCTTCCTGAGCAGATGGTTTTTTTTTATCCTATGATAGGCTTGCGTTTGACCACAACTTGCGTGCGCGCGTGGAATGCGCTTACCCAGCTTAGTTAGAAAGATTAATAGTGGTGGTTTGTGAACTTGTAACTAAGTAAAAAATCTACATAAATTCAATGTCACGCCACCTTTTAAATAGACCACCGTGACCTGTAACATTATTGCAACATTATTATTTTGTCGCATTATTTTGTACCTACTACTTTAAAAAAAAATGCTTTATAGTATACAAATTTTGAGGTACGTAACTGTGATGTGTGTACAATGTAGTTAGTTTATAAATTGCTGTCAACAGTCTGGAAATATACGCCGTGCAGTTGAGACGTTGTTTCTATTATTTCACTCCTTTTAAACAGACTACCATAATTCTCAGTCACAACACAACTGGTCAATAAAGTAAAATATCGAATTCACCCTTATCTCTACTATGTTCATATACCTTCTGAGATAAAAAAGAAGAAACCCGAATTCGCGCGCCTTAATGCGATTTAACATTATGTTGTAGAGACAAGGGTGAATTTGCTATGATTAGTTTGACTAATTTTGCGCTAGTATAATTGAGAATAGTGTACGTAGTCGGTATGATGTCACGCGACATTTTTCCCGGAAGAGACTACAAACCAGACTTGGTATTATTGTATACTGCAACCCGACAATTCTCAAACGATTATATTGCGCATTACATCACTTTGTTAAATCCATACTAAACCAGTGTGCTTGACACACAGACAGGTGACCCTTTCACGCATTAATAGATAGGGGTAAGCCTTTGTTTGTCATGCACTGTTCCTTGCACGTGTATAGGGTGTTACGACATTCTTGTTAAGTGGAAGGATGTTTATTTATGGAAATAAAAACTAAAAGCAAATTACCTACTATTTTGGGTTTTAATATGTAAAATAATCTATACTAATACTATAAAGCTGATGAATTTATTTCATTGAACGCTAATTTCAGAAACTGTTGGTCCAGTTTGAAAAAAAATTACACTGTTATATAGCTATTTGGGCAGGATATAAAACGTGATTAAATTAGTATGAAAATAATTTACAAATTTAATCATTAGGCATCGTGTCAGGTGACCTTAAACGCCATAAACGTAGTGTGAGTAGAAGGCACAACATTTCTGACTGTGATGCTATTTTTTTTGCGGATGACCTAACCCAATTAGACGCAAGGGCCTTTATTGGTTCACCGGACTTTTTCGGTGAGCCGTCCGAGGACGGTCAAACCGATCAAGTACTGTGGCAACTGCTATGAGAGCTTTCCATGTGGGACCGAACCTCGGCTCTGGACGTTGTCGGACACTAATTTCAGAGGATCAGGGGGCGATTGTGATGTTAGTGGTGTTGTCTGTTTTGGAGTCAAGAAAAGAGACGCTACTAATATTACTAAACTTAGTTTACGAATTGTGTCCGACAAACAGCATACGTATGCTATTAAAACTTAGTCTACTATGCGTTTCAAATAAAAATAAGACTGTAAATCCGCCATGTTAGACCGGTATGTGCAACAGATTCACATTTTTAATTCTGTAGGCAAAAACGTTTGCAAAAAAAAAAAATATGTTACACCTAATAGAAAATTAAAAAATAATGCGTGAATTTTTTTATGGTTTGAGTAAGATAGGGCATTTCGAGTCGAATGTTTAGATGATACGCACATATTTTACTAACTTTGGATGAAAAGAAAATCAGTTTTATAAGTTAGACGTGTGTGTATATGACTGTGTGTAAGTATGTTTGAGTACAAGTTTGTGTCATACTTTTGTTATAAATCACTTTTCCGTACATTTTTATAATAATTAAAATGTGTGATTTGATATTATGTGCTGACGTTACATTTGCTTGGTTTTTGGCATGAAGTTAGTCGCGATTCCAGTTCTATTATCAAAACGCATAGTACGAAATGTGAAGGATATACAAGGTGTGAGCACTGTTATGTCTGAAAGCAGAATAATTTTTAAAAGCTTTATTTTAGAAAAAGGTCTAATGAAATTATCGTTTAAAATCACTAAATTATTAATTAGTCATCCATGGTTTAAAAATCGTACCTACGTGTAAAACCTTTTTTTACCGATCCCGAAATACGAATACTGAAATTCAAATAAGGCACGTTTCACGTTATTTCAAACTGTTTGACATGATCTCTTAACGTTCCAACACATTGGAAAATAGACTTGAACCTGTTGAGCATAAGGTTGATAGTTTATTGGTTAGAGTTATTTATTTTAGGAGTAAAATTTATTTAAGGGTAGCAATTCACAATCTTTCTCTGCCGGTACATAGCTTATGTAGGTAAGTTTGAGTTTGCGAATAAAAAAGTTAAGGCTTATGGTCGAATAAAATATATCTTAGGTTATAAGTGGTGAATATTTTTTGTCCTCTTTTTTCCTTGGTGTGTTTCTTCTCTTTTTGGGGGATTAAGTTAGTTTATTACTGCGGTACAATTAGTAAGTTTTGTTCATTCGTTGGAAAGAAGATAATTTAATTTCCTTAGATTTGTTTGTTTTTTTTTTAAGGCACGGACTTTAGCAGTTGTTTTTTTACTCACTTGTTTTCAAATAGTTTTTTGTTTTTAGAACATAGTTATATTTGGCGGTTACGTAGTGTGATAGAAGTCATCACACCAGCAGAGATATCATACGCACATTAATATGTTATATGTTGGAAATTATGATTACTGGTAATGGACTAGTAGGTTTCGGCCGTGGTTAGTGACCACCCACCAGACAAAACCGCACCGCTAAGCGGCCTTGCTGTGTTCCGATGTGATGTCTGGTGACACCATTTAAAAGGGTAAGTCGAGATTGTAAATCCGTTATGGTTTCTAACTTAATGGAGTCACATTCCACTGCCTTTTTTTCAACGAAAATCATTCGTAATCACGAGTGAATCGTTATATTAGGCAGGCGCGTCACCATCGTAGACTACATCATTTGCTTAACATTAGGCAAGTTATAGTTATTGCAAACCTATTTCAGAATAAAAAAAAACATAACCTATGAACCTTAGTAACGTCATTATTAATTTATGAAGAGCCCCACGCTAAGTACACACGGATACACATCAAACTGTACATTTCCAGTATATACTGACCTCTCGTTTTCCTATACAATGCGAGATCAGCTTATAGGTACTGGTAATATTTTGATGTGTAGCCCTTTTTAACCAGTGAGTATTTTTTTTTGGTGGACTGTTTCAGTACATAATTTCCATTAATTGTTTAATACGGTTATTTTCGAATTAAAATCAGCAAATTATGGGTGACCTCTTTGTTATAATTTCAATGAAAATGCGCTGCGTAAATCAAATCAAATCAAATCAAATTTATTCATGAACAATTTACATTGTGTTTGAATTTCTACCTAATTATTCTAAGACATGCATTTATAATAATAATATTCTAATTTAATTTAAATTGAAAATAAATTTAATCAGATGTCAACAATAAATTAAAAATTGAAAAAGGATATTTATATGTCAAAATAATAAGCAATGTCAAAAATAAAATATTTGAAAGCTTAAAAAAAATATGTCATAAATTTATTAATTATGTAAATAGAAAAAAATATTGCGATAGTAAATTAGCGGTCAGTGACCCTAGCGAGCGTGTTCATTACCGTGGCCAGATTTTGTAGAAAATCGTCATCTAAGTGCTACATATAATTAAATATAGTTTCTGTAAATGGTAAGCAGATTTTCAAATATGGTAAGCTGATAGTTTTTTTAATTTTCTGATAAAAACAGTTTTGGCTGGAGTAACGTTACTGTAGCCAGAGTTTTTGTTTTCTGATGCGTATTTTAAAATAATTGTTATCTAAATAGTTAGGTTACAATTTAGTATCTAATACATATATAAAATTGTCGTGTCACGGTGTGCGTAATCGAACTCCTCCGAAACGGCTTGACCGATTCTTATGAAATTTTTTATGCATATTCAGTACTTACGTCTGAGAATCGGCTACTATCTTTTTTTCATACCCCTAAGTGAATTTTTTTTTAATAAATACGCGGTAGGAAGTTCGCTGGGGCAGCTAGTCTATATATATAAAAATCAATTGCTGTTCGTTAAAACGCGAGAACGGCTGAACTGATTTATGTTTGGTCTTGAAATGTTCGTGGAGGTCTAGGTAAGGTTTAAAAGGTGAGAAAAATTCGAATAATTGCCGGGAACACCCTAAAAACAGCAGTCGATTGAGGCAGTACGAAGTCTGCCAGCTAGTATGATATATAATTAAATTTGTATTTTTATTTGTCATAGTCGCGAAGATATTTCAAATCCTGCTGGACTGTTTGTACGATTGCAGTATCTTGGAATTGACTTAACGGATGACTGCACCCAGCAAAAAGATATATCGCAATCACAGCACACATACTACCAATAGTATTATATTATCTGTGCTACCAATACACAGCTACATAAATATTTGCTGTAGAAGCTCGAATAAAAACCTTAAGAAAGAAAAGCTAAACTTTTGGGTCATAAGTAGGAAACTTTAACTGTTAACAGTTCGTGAACTGATGATAGCCCGTTTAAGATAACGAGATATTTTACCCTTATCTATTTATTTATCCTCCTTGCATCGTTTTCTCATTGCCGAGGGTTGCGATCCCCTGGCCATGGAGTAATCTTTGTCCGGACAATTTTTCGTTGTATATATTGGTCTTTGGCATCATGGAGCGCATCGTAGAGTTTGGTGTTCAAATTTTTACTGCCAATTTGTTAAAAAATCATTCTAAAACCAGTAATCATTCTAAAGGGAAGGCCTATGGCCAACAGTGGACGTCCACAGTCTAGTGATGATGATGATGATAATGGATATAGGTCTCTCCTAAAGCAGGTTACTGAGTTTTAGGTAGGTACTATCATCCAGCACTTAACTGCTTTCGATTTATCCTAAACAAAACTTATTTTCACCGAAATAAAAGTTAAACGTTTGATTATCTTTGTAGAAGAACAGGGTTATTTCTAGCTTATTTTAGAATTTAAAATCATTTCTCAAATCCCTAGAAACATCTACACTGAATCCAATCCTACGTGCTATACATATTCAATCGAGAAACTAACGAGCCGTTTTACTTAGAAGTGATGTGACGAACAAAAGAAAATATGTGTCTAGAGAATAGACTTATAAATTTTTCTTTTTGAGGATGTTATATTATTACTAAAACTAAAAGTCACCCTCGCCGTGCTATAGGTATATGATAATACCTAATTTTTTGTTTGCCGGGCTGGTGGCGTGGTCGTTAAGATACTTGTTTTTCACGCCGCAGGTGGTGGGTTCGATTCCCACCCACAAGTGTCAACTTAATATCTGTTATGACCTTAAACAACATTGGCAACATTGGATGACGTAGGTGGCGCGAGAGTAGTGACTGCTAATATGACGAGCGAGATCTACTAACACTTGCCCATTCATTCAGAACGGAGTGATTGATTGGCTCTTATGGCTTCTTGAAGGCATTCTTTGGAGAAAGCGCGCGACACATTGTAGTCGGAATTGATATTGGATTTATAGGCGGTTGAAATAATTTATAGAACAATCTTAAAGATACCTATTGATTATTGAGTTTAATATGCAGGTTTTAGGTCATAACAGATGTTAAACTAACACTTATAGATACAATCGGACAAAAAAAGACTAAACTGAATAACAATCTCAACAGAAACCAAATAGAGGACTAAATCAACTACAGGCAGTAGTAGATTTAGTTCTTAATTTTGTTAACATAAAATAATTCGTCAATAAATTCCACCGCATTCCACACGCATGTCAGGAGTATAGCCATAGATATTACGCTGTTTAAATAATACTTAATTAATATCACTTATAAAACCGACAGTTCATCCCAATTTTATTCTATTTTATTTTCTTTGAGATAGTATAGTCTTTGCGTTTTGTGAGATTTAGGTACGCGAATATCGCACATTGAAATAAAACTACTTTTAACAGATTTTATCGCGGTTTATTTTAGATTGTAGATCCCGACGTTTAAAAGTCTTTTCAGACTTCATATTCACGGGTGGACTGAGGTATTTTACGTCCAAAAATATTAATCACAATTATTATTACTGACTACTTACAAACATTATTATTTATGTTGCGTTCCGATTTAAGCAAACTTTTCATTATACGTCTTAAAGGCGCTCACTCGCATACGAGCAACAATGATGTCGGTACAATAATGAATCGAAATGTATCTACCTAACTGGTGAAAAAATATTGCAACAATTTTTTTTAAGACATGTAAATTGATATTTCTATACTACAGGCGTTTGATATAGGTGCATACGCTGTAGGCCGACCGTTTAACTCGCGTATCGCCATCTGAGGTACAAAGTCATAAAATATTAATTAAATCTCTTAAATAACTATTTAACCACAGATAAAAGTAATGTAAGACTATTCGTCACTAATATCCATATCGCTTGAATCATCATCACTGTCTGTGCAGCTTGAGGAGTCAGAATCTTGGCTATAGGCGATACGCGAGTTAAACGGTCGGCCTATAGTTTCTCTTTGTTTTACAGTGTATGAATGCAAATTTGTGTTAGCCTTCTGGGTACATTCCCGGAAGATAACGATGCGGAAGAATTATTGACGTATTAGTTTAGGTTAAGTTCTAGTTTAGTTTTTTATTTAGGTTAATTTTGAGATTGTTGTCAGACGTGATGCAATTAATTGTATAATATAATATGTATAAGTTGCTACGAGAACAGAAAATTAATTTAAATTCATTTAAACGTAAACTAAAAGAAATGTTATTTTCAAAAGGTTTTTGTACAATTAATTCAATAGTAATTTACTCAAGAGTATCAAGATAATTTTATTGTTTAATTTTTATTGTTTGATTCCAATACACAATGTTTGACATAGTTCCATTTTAACTATTTTTGTTTTTTATAGGTACTTATACAGTTTTTTTTTGTAAATAAACACTTAATATATATAAAGTCCACCTAGACATAGAACAAACACTTTACTAACCACTACGCCACCAGGCAAGTCAAACAAAAAATTATAACAGATTCATCAATCTGATTATTGAGAATAGTTGTCATTGGACCCGACGAATTTTTCTGCTTTACTAAGGCGTATTATCCTTGGTGCAAGCGTTGTTCCGTATTACTAAATGATACGTAGGCCGTACTATTAAATAAAATCGTTAAAGGAAGTTTAGCAGATTCCTTTGTATTTATAATATGAAAGTCTATGCATGCGTTCAAGTTTTGATTATTTTCAAACAACATTTTGAAAGCAGAATAGTGACTACTGTTGAATGAATCTTTCCATACCGATTTCGGCAACGGCGACCTTGTTCTGTTAGGTTAGTGTGTCTTCACATGGCTGATATATACAATTTTGGCCGAAAAAATCCTGTGATGAATGTTGCATGTGCGCCCACCGATTATATTAATAAATTATGTTGGAAGGTGGTTTAAGATTTAGATGGTCTCTTTTATTATCAAGATCTGTGTACTTAATGTAGAAGTAAGGAACTACTGATACTGATGCACCATATTTATGTGTTCAAGCTAAAATAAATCTTATTTTCACACTTGTAAAGATGAAGTCTGTTTATCATTCTCAGTTGAGTTATTTTTAGAACGTTAAGCGACGTCACGGTTTTTCATGAATGATGGTGGTGACGCCTTTTATGTCAAAACTTCAGAAAAGCTTTCAGGTTGACAATATATATGCACACGAGATTTATTCGCAAATAAAGTAGGTAGATGTATATTGAAATAACGCCTCATTAGCAAGTAAATTCTGTTTTAAAATTTCGAATCAAGTTAAATGTCACTGAAAAATCATAGTCACATAATTTAAATTCTTGTGTTTCGAACTTTGATATTATCTATGAGCATACTAAAATGCATGAAAGGGTTAAAGTCTCCCTCATAGTCATTAACCATTAACCCCATATAAACTTTGAATTAAAATATGTTTACAATACATTTGTCTTTGTCTGTCATCCTGACATTTATACTAGTAAAAAGACAAACTTTTAAAAGCTTGTATAATTATGTATACTTATTTAATGATAGTTTCAATGTAATGACCGTACAAAACCGCTGAAGTTTTATTAGTTACTAGCTTCCGCCCGCGGCCTCGCCCGCGTGGTGTTTGGATAAAAATTAGCAGATAAAAAGTGACAGATCTATAAGAACCCTTTATCATATATTTTTATTTGTTATTGGTGGAACCCCATTTCACCCCCATAAAGGGTGAGTTTTGGAAAATCTTTTCTTAGTGCACTCCTAGACCCCATGTGCCAAATTTAGAGTCGGTTTGGGCTCTGCGTTGATATGTCAGTCAGTCAGTTAGTCAGTCAGTCAGTTTCTTCTTTTATATATTTAGAGATTTACTACTAATCTTTTAAAAGCTTTTATACTTATTTGAACTTGACATTGGCAAAATTGCGGAATAATTTCTGCAGAGGCCATACCTAAAAAAGAAGAGGAAGAAAGAGACAAAATCCATTATAACTAAAGGGGTTTATAAGATCTTTATGAAGAAGGCCATTATAGTCTATGATAGTATAGTCTTGAACGGGTAATGAAACAAAAGAAAAACGATTGAATTTAGATTTATTTACAGTTGATAGGGATAGCATGTTGTTCTATTTACAAGTTCCGTAACTGATTACCAGACTCCGACACCAAGACCGCCCCAGGGAGCGGCACCCCAGGCACGGGCACCCCAAGGAGCGGCACCCCAGGCAGAGGCACCCCAGGGAGTGGCACCCCAGGTGTTGACACGAGCGAGGTTGGCAGCGTTAGCAGCATTGGCAGCCCACGCGGCGCTTACACCAGCAGCTTGACTTTGAGCGGCAGCAATGGCGTTCTGGTTAGCGGCAACAACAATGTCACGGTTTACTTCAGCAGTACGGGCGTTGATTTCTCCAATAGTACGGACATTGTCACGGACTGCGGCGTTGGTGTCAATGACGGCGGCTTGCACGTCTCCGGGGTTCAGGTAGCCAAGAGGAGAGATCCAGTTGGCGGAGGCAGCGCCGAGGAGGGCAACGAATGCGAACTGTGAAATAATTAATGTCATTAATTAAAGTATCTAACAACAGATTTTACCCTCGATATTTTCCTGTTGTAGAAGAATATAAGTCTTCACAATTCCTTGTTTTACATGTGAAATTTGGGTTATAAAATTATGAGCCCTATACCCCTAGCCCTACACGAGACCCTACAATCACTTCGGAGTAAGGGAATGTACTCTTAATATTATTTTCGACATTTTATTTCACCATTGTTTTGGCATATCTGTCACATGACCGACCCACGCGGCTGTGGTAAACGAATTCTTAATTAGAGTCCACGAATTGGCAAACGTAGCGGATGATAAAAGTGGCCAGGAGAGAGCCTAGGAGAGGCCTATGTTTAGCAGTGTACTAGAATAGACATCAGCCTATTCAAGTCCACAGCTGTCCTATGCCAGGACTCTTCAGATAACGATAACAGTTTTGGCACAGATCAAAATTCTGTCATTGCATTTTTTTATTTTGTGTTACTATTGGTAACATTACTAATATTCTTTGGCCTGAGCCACTGTCAGACAAGCAAACTGACAGACATGCTAAAACCATGAACCATGGCTTCGTAAAGGCCGCAAATCTGTTAACAATTCAATTAGCACATACCAAATCTTGTTTATTTAATTAGGAACTTGTTATATTAAAAATAATTATATAAGTAAGGTCGTACCAGGAATTTCATTGTGTTTGGTTGACTGCGTAACGAATACTGCATGCTAAAGTGAATTTAGACTTGGCTTATATAGTATTTTTCGCGGTATTGAAAGTACTAATATGTTTTGCAAAATTACGACATTATATTTAATGTTGCATAGTGGTGCCTAGGTCTTCCCTGGTCGAGGCGTCATCTCTTCCTTCATTTCAGTAGTTAGTTATCGACCAAACGTATAATAATAACTACTGCTTTAGATATATTTTCTAAGTTCTATTTTATATTACCTAATTTTTATCATTCTATGTTAGAACATTAGAATAAGTAGCGTGTAGTAAGTAAGTACCTAAATATTTCCGTGGTTAGAACATAGGTTTTTGTGGTAATGTCTTATCAAGTATATTATAAGTTCTAGAAAATTATTTTTTTATTTTTCCTGAAATAGGCTTGCTTTTGACTACAACTTGCCTCATGTAAAACAATGATGAGGTTTAAGATGGAACGCGCCTACCAAATGTACCGATTCACTCATGATTGGAATTCCATATGATTAGTAAGTATAAAGGAGCAAGAATTACAACTCACCATCTTAAATGGTGTCATTAAACATCGCACCGGAACACGGCAAGGCCGCTTGGCGGTGCGGCTTGTCAGGTGGTCACTAACTACTGCCGAAGCCTACCACCAGTTTATTGTCACCTGATTTGCATCATTCGAAGTCATTGCATCATTCGAAAAAAAAGTGACTTCACAGTCTTTAGATTTTTTAATCCTGCAGTAGGCTTGCGCTTGACCACAAATTGCCTGATGTGAAGCAATGATGTAGTCTACGATGGAACTCGTTTGCCGAGCAAATACCGACGCTCTCGTGGCTTGAAGACAGACCGAATATAGCTATCGGGAAACAGATGCCGGAAGCAAATTCCACAACTTGGTAGTTTGCACAATAAAAGTGGAAACAAAACGCGAATTTCTACCATAAATCTGGTTTATTGATATATTTTTAGATAGTAGGTATATTATTTATGATAGATATATTGTTTAATAGGTTGTGGGATTGTTTTATTAATTTATTTAAGCCACATTCATCATCAGCTCGAACTCGGTAATCGAGCGGTGTAAGCCGTCCGATTGGGCTATACTGTGCCCGGGAGGTCGCGGATTCGATTCCCGCCCCGGACAATATTTGTGTAACAACAAAAATTTGTTTCGGTGTCTGGTTGGTTGAGGGACTACCCAATATAATCTGACACCTGGTCTAACCATCACGGCTACTGGTTCCCTACGGGTTCGAGGTCTGATGGCAGTCGCTCGTATAGTTCTGGTAGCTAGCCGCATCAGGTTAGACTGGGAGCCGACCCCAATAGAAATGGGAAAAAGGCAAGGGGAATGATGATGATTCATCACTTCAACCCTTTTTAGAGTCCCACTGTTGGGCACGGGTCTTCTCTCAACTATCTTAAGAGTTGAGACAGTTTAGGCCTTAATCTACACACGCCAAGTGCGGGTTGGTGGAAGTAACATGTCTTCGTATGATTAGTTCTTAGACATGTCAGTTTCCTCACGATGTTTTCCTTCACCTATATTGAGCAGCGGAGATGAAACAATTCACACAAAGATGTGTAGGCACGACCAGGATTCGAACCCGCGACCTTATTTTGGTAAGTCGAGGCCCGTACCGCTGCGCCACCGCTGCTCGACGAAGCCAAATTACTTATTTGTAAATAATATCATCGTTAGACGACATCATCGACGAATATAAAAAAAAAACTATATTTGAAACTAGTTGTCCCGGGAAACTTTGTACCGCGTAACCTTCAGCTTTTAAACCTTCCTTGGACGTATCAAAGAGATTTCAAAACCAAAATAAGCCAAATCAATTCAGCCGTTTTCGAGTTTTATGTAAATGTACCTACATCCGCGAATTCATTTTTTCTATAAAACATGCATCGATATTCTTTGTTTCAAAAATTATTCTTTTGTTTTAAAATTCAAATTATGACACAATATTAACTAGTGTAAATTCAAAAAATGTTGCATCATTCATCATACTTTAAATTTACATACACATTTTTAGAATTGAGGTTATACAGGTTGAAAGAGACAGCCCTCCACAAACTGATTCATTTGTGGAGGGCACCCTTCCACCCTATATTTTATCACGAACAATGCCATTACAATCGGTGAAGGGAAACATCATCTAACAACTAATCATTCGAGGACATGTGACATCCATCAACCCGCACTTGGTCAGCGTGTGTGGATTAAGGCCTAAACTCTCTCAACTCGCAAGATAGTTGAGAGAAGATCCGTGCCCAGCAGTGGAACACTAAAAAGGGTTGAAGTGAAGGCTATTACAATAAACCCTAGTACGCACCAGTGGAGTGGTTTAACCGCGAGGGTTCCCCACCGCCTGTACAGTTTTGTTTTAGTAAATCCTAAGTACCACTAAAATGGTGAAGAAATTTTTACTGAAAACAGAACCGCCTTTGAGAACTCGAACTCGAATGTGAATTATTTTACTTCAAAATTTTGATAGTTAGGGCCAAATTTCATTATGAGGGTTCTTATACATAAGCCAAATAATATGATTTTTGGCATTTTGTCGATGACTCCAATGAACAAGATGTAAACTGAAGCGAATAACAAATTATATAATTATAATAGTATTTGAGTTCGAGATTCTGAAGGTAGCTTCAGATTTTATTTTACTTTTTTTTTAAATACAGGTCTACATTTCGAAATTACGACAAAAAACACTTAACATTGAAGTATTTTTCATAGAATGACTAATTCTGCCAGTTTAATAGAAATCCACGTAAAAGAACGTTTCCAAAAAATCAAGATGAGATAGATTTTATACATTTACTTGTTATCGGTCATAGTGAGTTTGGACCGGATCAACGTCATCTGTCAAGTATGACAGGTGACACCGTAGAGCTGTTCGACTGAATGAATGTTGTCAATGTATAGCTTTATAATGGTAACAATTAATACAGACAAAAGAACATACATAAGTATGTTCTTTTGTCTGTATTAATTGTTACCATTTAAATCAATAATATCTGGATGACCGAGCTTTGCTCGGTATATATTTTTTTAAATGACATTTTCTAAAAATGATTCCTAGCTAGATCGATTTATCGCCCCCGAAATCCCCTATATACTAAGTTTTATGAAAATCGTTGGAGCCGATTCCGGGATTCCAATTATATTTATATATACTTAAATACAAGAATTGCTCATTTAAAGATATAAGATATCGCTGGACCCCGTGCGAGTTAGACGTCCGCTGGCGAATCAGTAGATCAAATTACGAGACGCAAGTAGAGCGGTCGTGTGCGCGGCTAATCCACCTTTTATCATAGTTTTACTTACTGAATCCCCTAGAAACCCATAATAGTTTAATACTGGCTAGGGTTCACACCACCCTTCTCTTGCATACTACTTTTTCGTTTCAGCTGGCGGGTTGCAAACAATAAGCTTACATTTATTAGAAATCTATTAGCTATACGGACCCTGTAGGCTAATTCACGTAATTTCTTGACGCGCCGATCAAGTTGCGGTGCAGTTGCAATCACGTTGCAATTAAGTTTACGTCTTAGTGCAAAATGGTATTCTTGTGATTGTCATACAAAAAACATACACGCTAAAGCGCTCGCGTGACGTGTACGTGACACGAGCGTATCTGACAGCGGTTGTCAGAATTATGAGAATACCAAAAGAGCTGTTTTGATCGAAACTTAACTGAAACTGCACTGCAACTGAACTTATTTAATTATGTGAATTAGCCCACTGGGTTAATACAAAAGTGCCCAACATTCTTTCCAAGAAGATTATAAAAAATCGAATACCTAATAACCTTGAAATCCTGCATGATCGAAAACAACCGAAGTGACATAGTGATTCTGTTCCTATTACATGTTTCCGGGACATTTAACATCGCCCCTTGTCAACCTCGGACTGGCTCATAAAATATGTTTAGGTACCTATAAGCGTAGTTATTACTTGAAGAAATATATGGGTTTGTTATTTAGGGTCATTTCAGATGGTTATTTAAGAGATTGGTAAATGATTTTTATTCACTGTCGTTTGTCAAAATCCTGTCTTATTAATTATGTAATAATAAAAGGCACATATTGTCCAAATTTCATCATTGTAGGTTCAGGAGTTTCGTCTCCATAATTTTCTCTTTATTAAAAGTGTAATGTAGATTGTTTCATCTCCGCTGCTCAATATCGGTGAAGGAAAACATCATGAGAAAACCAGCATGTCTAAACACTTATCATTCGAGAACATGTGACATCCATCAACCCGCACTTGACGCAGCGTGTGTGGATTTAGACCTAAACTCTCTCAATTCGTAAGACAGTTGAGACAAAAACTAGCTGGGCACGGCCATTAAAAATGGTCGAAGTGAACAGTGTAGATAGATAATTAAATTATTTGCGTATATTATACAATCCATAGTTAAAAATAAACGTGAATGGTGATAGCTATCGAGACACATTTATTATTTTACTTCCCATTATATATACGACTAATGAAGGGTGTGTTCTCTTTTATGTGAGGTACATTTTAGGTACATTTTTTGGTGTAGTTATATTTTAGTAACAATAGTTAAATAATAAAATAAGATAGTACACCCACCATCATCAATCAATATGGCAGATGTACATAAATTATGAAATAATTTCGTTCTGAAGGAGGTACAAATTTTTTACTGCTAGGTACTAAATAGTACATTTTAGGTAATTTTTTTTGGTAAATGGTATAATTTAATTCACTATGGTACACCCGCTATTGTGACTCACACTCTTGAAGAGGGTTCAATATGTGTAAGTGTATATTGTAGAGCTAAAATAATTGGTTGCTATGCGCCACCGTTATATGGTGGAAATTCCACGGGCACGCACAAAGCGCTTTGCTTCCATTTTTATTGTGCGAACTGTCAAGTTGTGGAATTCGTTGCCGGCATCTTTGTTTCCCGATAACTATAATCTACCTGTCTTCAAGTCACGAGTGAATCGGTATTTATTAGGTAAGCGCGTTCCATCGTAGACTGCAACATTGCTTCACATCAGGCAAGTTGTGGTCAAGCGCAAACCTATTATGGGATAAAAAAAATGGACTAATTATGATAAGTTTTTGGAAATAAGTTATTTTAGGTGCTGTGACGTGGCTTACAGTAGAATAAACTAACAGAATTTGTCATCAAACGAAACAATTTCCAGTCGGCTGTTCGTATTCTTTCTCTTTTTCTCTGATTCTTTCTCATTTCCTTTTAGGCAATCCAACTACTTTTATGTAAAATTGATTCAGGGTTAGCTCCACTATTAGTTATCATATTTGGGTCATCTGCTTTTGCAATAGTATATCAAGCCATTGTCCAAATTAGTGCCAGATCAGCTGGGTACCTTTTAACTAAAAAATAAAAGTTTTTTGATAATAAATGTATGGAAAATCTGTCAAAATATTGATAATATTTCTCAGATAATGCTCGTAATAATTCTGTTGTCACAAGAAACGCGAAAAACCGCGATTTGCGAGCATATGTTTTTTTCCTTATAAAGGAGAAATCTGATAAAATGAAACAAAAGAAAAACGATTGATTTTGAATTTATTTACAGTTGATAGGGATGGCATGTTGTTCTATTTACAAGGTTTCCTAACCGTTATCGACTAAAAACTTGTTATTAATCGGTAACAGATTACCAAACTCCGGCACCGAGACCGCCCCAGGGAGCGGCACCCCAGTTACCGGCACCCCAGTTACCGGCACCCCAGGCAGAGCCACCCCAGGGAGCGGCACCCCAGCTGTTGACGCGACCGAGGTTGGCATTGGTAGCAGCGTTGGCAGCCCACGCGGCGCTAAGACCGGCAGCTTGACCTTGAGCAGCAGCGATCACGTTCTGGTTAGCAGCAACATTGCCCCAGTAGGCACCTTCGTGGGCATTACGGTTGATTTCTCCAACAGTGCGGACATTGTCACGGACTACAGCGCTGGTGTCGGCGGCGGCGGCTTGCACGTCTCCGGAGTTCAGGTAGCCAAGAGGAGCGATCCAGTTGGCGGAGGCAGCGCCGATGATGGCAACGAAAGCGAACTGTGAAAGAGATGTTGTTATTAGATATACTCGTATTTAAAATATAAAAATTAATCGCAAAATGTGTTGGTAAGCGCATAACTCGAGAACGGCTGAACCGATTTCGCTAATTCTTTTTTCAGAATATTCCTTGAAGTACGAGGATGGTTTATACGCAGAAAAATTAAAAAACTCCTCCGAAACAGCTTGACCGATTTTTATGAAATCTTATAGGCCATATTCTGTGTTCAGACCCGGCAGGTGACACTGCTTTACCGGGCAGGGCGACGTCTGCGGGATCCGCTAGTTTAAAATAAATTATCTAGTTATATTCAGCCACACGGAGTTTGTGCTTCAAATGATCATAGGCGAAGTAAGTTTGAGAGAGGCCTATGTCTAGCTAGTGGACTAAAAAAGCTGAGATGAGTAATAACAGAAACGGTGATATTTTAGATTTCAAATACCCAACTGTCAATTTAATAGAGCAGTTGTTTTAAGAAGTTATTGATAATTTAACCCTTTTGCTATAATATGAAGTTCATTAAAATAACTGTTAAAAAGTAACGGTTAATAATTTTACTTGGCGTGAATAACTGTTGTCAAAATAATTATTAAGACAACGTTTTGGTTGGCTAACTGAATTGAATTCATTAAAAACGTTCACATAGAATAGGCAAGTAGTTAAACAATTTCAAAAATAATTGATAACCACTTAACAACAATGTTATTTAATTAATTAAGTAATTATTATAAATAAAAACAATTATATAAGTAAGGTCGTACCAGGAATTTCATTGTGTTTGGTTGACTGCGTAACGAATACTGCATGTTCAAGTGAATTTTTACCCGGCTTTTATACTATCCTTTTTGTGATATTGAAAGTACTGATATATTTGCTGATGTACCAGCCTAGGCGGAATAGGTCATACGAACAAGGTCTCATTATAAAAATAATTAAAAATAGAAGACTAACAAAAGGTTTCATTGTTTAATACTTTGCCCATACATCTTTGTGTGAATTGTTCTATATCATCATATCGCTGAAGGAAAAACCGTTTGAGAACTAAACATTGAGGACATCTGAAACGCTCGCAACTCATAAATTGTACCATCGAATTGGTTTAGCTGTTGTTAACCCTTTTTAGTGTCCCACTGTCTTCTCTCAACTATCTTACAAGTTGAGAGTTTAGACCTTAATCCACACATGCGGGTTGGTGGATGTCATATGTCCTCGAATGATTAGTTCTAAGACATGCCGGTTTCCTCACGATGTTTTCTTTCACGGATATAGAGCAGCAGCGATGAAACAATTCATACAAAGATGTGTGGACATGACTGGGTATCGAACCCACGACCTTATATTTCTAAGGCGAGGCCCGTACCACTGCACCACCGCTGGTTTAGCTGTAAGGATGTTATAATTTTGGAATAATTAATAAATAAATAATTAAACTCCTAGGCTGCTAATTTTCTTGACTGATTAGATTTAGTCGTACACAAAATCGGTCATATAATTTGGTCGTGAAGTAACCCCATGCCATGATGCCATGAAGTAACCCCCATAATCGAAATGTCTTATATCCTTAACTAATTCTTTTTGTCTCTGTCTGTCATCTCGACATTTATTATTGTAAGAAGGAGACATATTCAATTTTATCCAAGGCTTATAAGATTTTTATATACAAAGATTGTTGCCAAGATAATTAGGTTTCAAAAGGTTTATTTTATAAAACATAAAATTCTAAGAAATAACATTTTATATATGTTCTCTATATAATAAAATGAATCACTAAATGTGTTCCTAAACGGAAAACTCGAGAACTTCTGAACCGATTTCGCTAATATTTTTTTTGAATATTCCTTGACGTACGAAAGTGGTTCTTACACGGATAAAAATTTAAAGAATTCCCTAAATAAATACAAAAAAATCAATTCTATAGTTCCATACAAAGGATTCGTGATAAAAAATTTAAGAATTTGCTGTTATTGCAATACAAATTTCCAGGCTTAGCTAGTTATTTTTTGACTAGATTATAATTAAATTAAATATTTACAGAAGATCCAGGGACAAGATTTTATAGTACGAGCCACAATTTTACTAATCACAGCGAAATTAGTATCTAAATGCGCTTAGACTTGCTTCAAAGACTATTCGAGTTGGCTGGCAAGATGTGAATGAGATTAGGTAACAGGAATTTGTTAATTACATATAGCTAATCAGTAGCTGTGACAGGTGGTTTTTATTACGACCTTGTTGCTACCATCGATAATTTCTATGCGTTCAGGGCCGCGATTCTCGCGATTTAGACATTTTTCATTTTTTTTTTTGGTGGCGTGGTCGGTAAGATATTTGCTTTTCACGCCGCTGGTCGTGGGTTCGATTCCCACCCGAGACAAACATTAGTGATGAACATTTGTGTTTGTGTCGAGTCTGGGTGTAAATATCTATTATAAGTATATATTTACAAAAGAAAAGTATTATAATATGTATAGTATATACCAGTTAACTGGTTTCCATAACACAAGCTCTGCTTAGCTTGGGACCAGATGACCGTGTGTGTTAATGTCCCAGAATATTTATTTATTTTATTATTTTATTATTTATCTCTAACTAGCTTCCACCAGCGGCTTCGCCCGCGAAATTGGTCTCACTAATCTTGTTACTCCATACAAACTTTGGAACCCCGTTTCACCCCCTTAAAGGGTGAGTTTTGGAAAATCCTTTCTTAATGCTCCCCTAGACCCCTATAAGGAACCTATGTGCCAAATTTAGAGTCTCCAGACCCAGCCGTTTGGGCTCTGCGTTGATATGTCAGTCAGTCAGTTTCTTCTTTTATATATTTAGATAGACATTTGTCTAACAAAAATGACAATTTCTCTTGTTTTTCAATGATATCTGCCATTTTATTCATTTGCAGGGTTTAAACATTTATCTCTAATAGAGCTAAATGTCTAAAACGACAGAATCGGGGCTCAGATAATTTGCCATATCGAACCACCACGAACCGCCGCACTAAAACGTTCACCGCATTTAAACGTGTGATATTTCGTGATGACGACTGTCGGTAAGATAATTTCTTTTCACCCTCTTGATCGTGGGTTCGATTCCCACCCAAGACAGACATTTGTGCGATAAAAATGTCTGCATGTACTCATACTTCAATACTTTTTAATGTCCCACTGCTGGGTACGGGTCTTTTCTCAACTATCTTGACAGTAGATAGAGTTTAGGCCTTAGGTGCTGCTCAATAACGGTGAAGGAAAACCTCATGAGAAGAATTTTTTATTTATTTTTTGTTTTTTTGTTATAAATTTATCTGTACAGACACTTTAAGACGATAGTTGACGATTTAGTACGATATATCTCGACACATTGGATTCCAGAAGATGATCGTCTTCTCTGAGGAAGATCACGAAAACGATGGAGCGACGATCTGGGTTCATTTGTCCCAACTTAGAAAGAAAAGAGAATATTGAAAAGCTATGGCCTGGCATAGCTTTTCACGCTTTTGTCACAGCACAAGCTAAAAAAAATTGAGACAAAAATGTGATAACCTCTAAAAACCGGAACAACAGGCATTTAAGTCAATATTTTTTAATCACCGTCATATCACATCCCATAACTAGTATCAAGCACTTCAAGGTTAAACATACGCATGATAACAAAGAATATTATTCAAATTATTAATAAATAATTCTACAATACTTGCAAGGTCTTGATACTTGCTGATGAAATAAAATCTATCTATTACTATAAGCGAAAGGTATGCGAGAAATGTGTTTCCTAAGTTAAGTAAGATATTTGCAATAATATATCCAATTGCATTTCTAATGACAAACTCTTCGTTTTAAGCTAAATTATTCACTTCAACCCTTTTTAGTGTCTCACTGCTGGTCAAGGGTTTTCTTTCGACTATCTTACGAGATGAGAGAGTTTAGACCTTAATCCACATGCTGGCCAAGTGCGGGTTGGTGATGTCACATGTCCTCGAATTATTCGTTCTTAGACCTGCCGGTTTCCTCACAATGTTTTTCTTCACCGATATTGAGCAGCGGTGGCGCAGTGGTATCAACAAATATAAGGTCACGAGTTCGATTCCCAGTCGTGCCCACACATATTTTATAGAAAATCAAACATGACGATCTTTTTTTTATTAATCATTAGCTTTCCGCCCGCGGCTTCGCCCGCGTGTATGTCGGTTATCGCGCCAAAATATTACCTTCTTTTTGCGCAGTCGGATAAAAACTATCTTATGTCCTTTCTCGGGTCTCAAACTACCTCCATACCCAATTTCATCCAAATCGGTTCAGTAGTTTTTGCGTGAAAGCGTAACAAACAAACTTACATTCGCATTTATAATATTAATAAAGTATAGAGTATATAAGTATAGATTTGTTAGGTAGGTAACGCAACTTTTAAATTAAGAGCTATTTACATATTTACCTACCCGGTACTAAATTAAAAAGTAATGTACCGACTACATTTTTTACAACGGTACATTAATACATGAATTAATTTGTTATAGACCATTATTTGTAAACCGAATAATATTATTATTTACGGAAGTTTATAGAGCTAATCGAATTTACATTCCAATAAATTAAGTTTGTTTAAGTATCTAGTTTGCCTTAAACTAACACAAACAATAATGTAGGTACCTTTCATTCTATGTAACTAAGTACCTACCTTCTAAATTTATTTAGGTATTGAAAATAGTTTTTTTTTTTATTCGGACTCAAGCCACCACCGCAATTTTCTGCTATTCCTGTAAGCCAGGATCGGTAGCGGCGCCGTGAAGAGACAGGAGATTTGAACCCGGCTAAGTCCCAGGACACCTAAACTGTCTTGGATCCCGCACGAATTTAATTAGAAAGATAATAGGAAGATTTGGTAAGTTATATTATCCACTTCCCTCCAGGCAAAACGGAAGACTGCATAGAAAAAAAGAGAGGTTTTCATTGCCTCATAAATAAGCACCATGAGTATCTAATGTAGTCTGAGGGGACCTATTAGGGGTTTCAGTAATAATTTTGGCAAAATCGTTTAAACGCACGGAAATTAGCACTGGTTGCAACAAGATCAGTACTATAATTGAAAATTGTTTCGAGACATTTCCAAGTAGGTATAATAAGCCCTCGCCTTTGAAATATAAGGTCGCGGGTTTGATCCCCAGTAGTGTCCACACATCTTTGTGTGAATTGTTTGATCGCCGCTGCTCAATATCTGTGAAATATAGAACATCGTGGTAAAACCGGCATGTCAAGAACTAAGCATTGCAGGACATGTGCAGCGTAACAGCGTGGGCCTAAACTCCCTCAACTCGTAAGACAGTCGAGAGAAGACCCAAGCCCAGCAGTGGGACACTAAATAGGGTTGAAGTGAAATGAAAGTGACATATTTTAAGATATTCACATCGAATGCTCGTTCATAAAAGCCCATCTAGAATCTGGTGCAAAAGTGTCCATCACACTGACTGCATTCCTTCTTTGAATGGCGTTGGGCAGCCTTTGTACAAGGCACGATGCGGCGCGGGAGTCACCTATCATTTCCCTAATTCTTACCTAATTAAAATTCTGCCTCTTTGGTTCAGTTGTATAGAGTGCTCCCAGTAACCGGTAGGGTAGGTTTAAATCCTTAGAAAAACTTAGGTACTTAGAAAAATCTTACTAGAAGAACTCGAACTTATGAACTAGTAGCAACCCGCCCCGGCTTCGCAGGGGTGCAATATGGTTGTACTGTTTATTATTTAATTGCTATAATAAGTGGAGAATATAAAAAAAGAAATGATACATATCTATGCAATTTATTTTATTCGTATAAAATATTTAACCAGATATTTATATATGAAAATAGTCATTAATTAAAAGTAAACGATGTAATGCCAAAGTATTTTATTATATATATTAATATAGTATATATTAGTTGAGACGGGCCGGTGGCGTGGTCGGTAAGATACTTGCTTTTCACGCCGTCGTGGGTGCGATTCCCACCCGAGACAAACATTAGTGTTGAACATTTGTGTTTGTGTCGAGTCTTGGTGTAAATATCTATTATAAGTATATATTTACAAAAGAAAAGTATTATATGTATAATATATACCAGTTATCTGGTTTCCATAACACAAGCTCTGCTTAGCTTGGGACCAGATGACCGTGTGTGTTGATGTCCCAGAATATTTATTATTTATTATAGTTTTAAAATATAAAAAAAACGTCCAATCTATTTACTATTATGATCATCATCATCATCGGCCTATTTCGGTCCACTGCTAGACATAGGTTTGGAAAGATTTTATTAGAAATTGTTTGGAAATGGACGTCGATGTGATTATACTATGCTGTCCGTTCGGTGGGCCCTAACGCTCTTTCACATCTTTTTGTGCCCTGAATGCTGTTTCTACGTTCGTGGACTTGTCCCAGTATAATTTATGATCCCGTACCTCAACGTATCGGGACATACGCGTGATAATATGCTGTAAGTGAAGTAGGCTTATTTACGATTTTCGATGGTTATATAAGATATACGAATATTTGCTAAGGCTGATTTTAATCGTAAAGGTGCTGCCACACAAAATATAATTTGCAAACAGTTTAAAACACAATACATTTACTACGAATGTTAGAAACTGTTACAATCTGTTAGGAATTCTTAAATGTTTTCAAGGCTCCTACACTGATGGAAATTAGACTAATGTTTACGTACTAACAAATTTGTTTTGAAATTTTTATTAACTTTACCTAACATTATAATATTTTCTAACATTAGAAAACTTTCTAACATTGTAATCAAAATTAAATGTGTTATAAACAATGTTTAACAACATTTGTAAACATTTTTTAACAGTAATTAAGTGAACGGCGGATCGAGGGAACAGATAGGAAACTAGAATTACTTAAAACGAAATTCACTATAATTTAAGATCTTAAACCTATCTAACCTAGGTGCAAATGGGTTTGAAGTTGGAACCACACTTTGTGCGTAACTTAATTATGAACTCAAAATTACTTAACAAATACTGTACAACTGGGGCTATCTAGGTCACATATTGTAAGAGTCTTGTCAGCAAATCAGCTCTGGCACGAGGCAGTCCATCGATGTCGCAATTGCTGACTCGAACCTCGCGATGGGCTGCAACTCGCTGTGGGCCGTGGGTGTAGGCTGTAGCCGTATGTAACACAGTAGTGTGGCAGCACCATTATAACATGTGGGCGGGAGTTAGTAAGTTCTATTTTGATAACCAATCAGTTACTTACCTTTACTTCCGGTATTCCGGTATTCTAAACCAAATTAATTGAGTTATTCAAAACATCAACCCTGCAAAATTTACTAACAACTAAGAGAATTTAGTCTTAATGGAAACTTAATTACTCCAAGTTATTCGTGCTGCTCAAGTCTTGGCTTTGTCAATAAATTGCAATCGGAACACAACTTAATGATTGTAACTTCGCATTGGAAACCTATTTGGAAAACCGACAGCTACAACTATGTAAATAGGACGCAAGATTTTCAGTAAGCCAATTAGAAGTTTTCACGAGTAACAATTGATACAATTAAATCCTTTAAGAAAACTTAAAGCAACAAAATAATAGGTATAACGACAAGGTATAAAAAATCGTATTTTGATAAGTCCGTTACTAAGATTATAAAAAAGATATGAGACACGTACTTTTTGCTTTATCATTAAAATGAAACAATAGAATTAACGCCTTAAGGTTAAGGAATGGGAGTGCGCTACATCATACAGAAAAATAAAACTTAGCGTGACGTCATTCGATATTTTGCATGTATATATTACCGTAATCTTTAATCACACACAAAAACGGAAACTGATATTTTAATAGTATATGGGATCCAACCATATCATAGGCTCTACTTAGCTTGGGACCAGATTACCGTGTGTGTTATAGTCGTAGAATATTGTTATTATTAATACTAGCTGGGTTTAGCTGCGAGCGGTAGTTAGTAAAAGAAAACATTAATAAAGGTCAGAGTAATCTTGTAAAAACCAAAGCGATACCAGGTTTGCTCAGAATGCAAAGTTTTCAATATAGCTACAATCTCTCGTCTGAAACTGCTGGTCTACAGAGAGCATTATGTGTAGAATAGGCTACAAATAAAATACTCTTCTTTTGTATTTCGTCACACAGCCATTTTGCTAAAAAAACATAAAAAAATCAAATAAATGACTTTCAATTTCATTTTACTTTTAACCAGCTTTCTAAATTTAAAAACGGGGAGATCCTTGTTTGCATAAAATATTTTTTATGTATTTCCACGAATTTTCTCTTTCAGGGTACTATACAAATACTAAAGCTATTTAGTGTTATACTGGCAATGTCTTTTTTATGGATAATTATATTGGAATATGTATTAATCTCTTCAATCCTTTTTTGTGTCCCACTGCTGGGCTTAGGTCAACTCGAGATATAGTTGAGAGAGTTAAAAACTTAATCCACACACGCAGTCTAAATATGGGTTGGAGGATTTATTTTCACTTGATATTTAACATTTTACTTTAATTTTGTGTGTTTTATTGTCAATAATTTTATTGGTATTTCACCATCATTTATTTCCTATTACTATCCTATTTAAATAGCAATCAAAATAAACTTGTCATGCATTGCATCGAAGGTAAGTTTGCGTGTTGCATGCCATTTCTATTGATATTCAAGTCTATAGAGCAACAGTGCCAAATATCGCAGTGCGCCCGTAGAGTATTGCTTTTTTATTACAAACATGCCGCATTGTGGCTATTGCGCGCTCCGCATCACAATCAGGGTTGACAAAATTAAATTTTCAGCTGTGGAACGTTAATGGTGCAAAATTGTTTTGAAAAAAATATTTTATAAATCCGGTTCCTAAACTTTTTGAGCCTTTTTCTACTATATTGGTATGCATTTTCCACTCTTCTTGGCGATCAAGTTATCTCGGCTATTGATGTAGAACAAATAAAGGGAAGAAAGGTTCAAAGGAGTAGTCGCTAGTCACACGGGCCGTACAAAGGCCACGAAGTGTAGCGGTAATTATGATAAAAATTGCGGGAAATCGATGGATGCAAAGCCAGAAATCCGTTGCTTTGACTTTTAAAAAAGGCGTATGTTAAGTAGTGGACATCCTCAGGTTTATGATGAAGAATTTATAAAGCATTTAAAGCCATTGTTATTTTATTTTTGCATTGATTACCTATCTACCTATGGCATATATTTAAAAGGAAGAAATCCCCTAGAAACACTTTCCTGATTCCCCATTCCCTGCATAGATACGTCATAAAGTGTATGACGTATCTATGCAGGGAATGGAGAATACATATTAAACGAAGACTTCCAAAAGATTTTTTCAGTCTCATTCTAAAAGTAATAAATCTTTAAGTAAGTATGCCAAACTATGATTAAATCATGTTTTGCACTAATAGGTGTTTTTTTAAAGTTTGTTAATTATGAAGTGTCAACCCTAATTACATTGTGTTGTACTTATTCAAACGTTAAATGACTGTCAAGCGGATATGAGGTCGTAAACACGTCGTATACTTTAAAATGGCGTCGTTCTTGAGCATCTTTGCTGTTTTGTAGATTTATTACGTGTTTACTGGCGTTAACGTAATCTCTGATTTATTTATAAGTCAATCCCAACACGATGTTCTAAGATTAAGATTGTTAATATCAGATTATGGTTATATCTCGTTTTGTACATGTAATTTTTTTAAGTTTGTTACGAAGTGTCAACCCAAATTACATTGTGTATCCAGTACTTATTCAAACATTAAATGACTATAAAGCGGTTATGAGGTCGTAAACATGTCATATACTTTAAAATCGCGTCGTCGTTGTCTCTTCGCTGTTTTGAGGGCTTATGATGTGTTTATGACGTAAACAAAATCTTTGCTTGACTGATAGATAACTCAACCCCGACATTATGTTGTACCATGAAGGTTGTGAATATTAAACAATATCAAACAACCGCAGGGTTGTGGCGATCGTAGGGAAAGATGTTTTTACAATAAAAATTAAAATTTTGACAAAGTGAAAACCTCTTACAATCACATCAAACCTTCAATATTATTGCGTGTTACCCAACAAAAAAAAAACAGAAACGACAAGAGAGGAAAATGTCGCTGAGACGCTTCCCTTTCTTTCAATGGAATCGCTGTTGCTCTAAACACTCATACGACAGCAGTATTGTATCACTCACTGCTACGCCTGCTTTATAATGAAAACTAGCGACCCGCCCTAGCTTAGCACGGGTGCAATGTGTTATACTTATAAACCTTCCTCTGGAATCACTTTATCTATTAAAAAAAACCGCATCAAAATCCGTTGAGTGGTTTTAAAGATCTAAGCATACATAGGGACATAGGGACAGAAAAAGAGACTTTGTTTTATACTATGTAGGGCTAGGGATATACTTAGCCTCATATATATAAACTAATAACGATCTGGTAACCTAATACGAGTATTCGTGTATCCTTACATAAATATAATATGTGGCTCATATTTTAATAAGTATACCTACATTTTAGAGTCTCATAATTATTCAATGACATTCCAAAACTAATTAATTTTTTTTTTGCTGATTTACCAACCAACCAAGATCTTTTAAATTGTAGAATCACTGCCGCATGATTACAAATACCAATACACTCCACTAAGTTAAACTGCCTACAAGAAAAGGAGTTCTATGCCTATTTGAATAAGGTTGAAAATGGTGAAGCAGTTATATTCAAATAAGTATTTTATTTATGACAAAATGTGTCTTCTAAGCTTCATACAACACAAAGAGCTCAGTGTAATGAGGGGTACAGTCGCTAACAATTTTGCAAATCCTATGGTAAGAGTATAAGGAAGGAAACGCGTGAAATTATGTAAGTATTACAATGATACCGTATTTGAAATTGAAGTTCAGTGTACAAGGTAAAAGTAAAGGTTTAACTATATATCTTCTCTGTATCTAATACATAAAATTTCCATGTCACAATGTTAGTTACCGTGCTCCTCCGAAAAGGCGTTACCGATTTTTACCAAATTTTATATGCGTATTCAGTACGACTGAGAATCGGCTACTATTTATTTTTCATACCCCTAAGTGATAAGGGTTGTTCACCCTTAATTTTCTTTTTTAAGTTTTGGACGAAATTTTATGTTTTTGACGTGACAACGTCTTATAAATTGGTTTGCCGGGTGACACTTCAAGAAACTGCGTTACGCTCCGCTCACGTTATGCGCTCACAATGAGAGCGAGTGAGAGGCACGCGTCCCTTCCACTCGGGCATGGTTAGCCCGCCTAAGAGCGAGAGAGACAGACATAAAAAGTGAAAGGCACGCGTCCCTTCCACTCGAGCACAGTTAGCCCGCCTAAGAGCGAGATTCTTTGTATAAATTAATGTTTTAAATATAATTCTTTGTATAAATAAATGTTTTAAATTGTTACTATTTTTTCATCCTTCTTCCTACTATACGAATGAATATTCACATTAAAATTATTTTACCACTCAAAGTCGTTGTCACGTAAAACTTTCGCCCGTATACCGACTTTACAGGCAACCAATTTTTATTTTTGTATAATGTGGCATTAAAAATACATACGTATTACATTAGTAATACGTGGTATGAAGTTCGCTGGGGCAGCTAGTATGAATATAAATTTACCCATTTTGTACAGCGTAAAATCGAGAACGGCTGTATTGTTTTGATTAACTTTGGTCTCAAAGTACTACAAGAAGCCTAAGAAAAATTAAAAAGGTGAGGAATACGTTTGTAAGAACAACGACTTTGGTAGTCGAGCGGTGTAAGCCGTCCCATTGGGTTATACTGTGCCCGGGAGGTCGCGGGTTCGGTTCCCGCCCCGGACAATATTTGTGTAACAACAAAAAATTGTTTCGGTGTCTGGTTGGTTGAGGGACTACCCTTCGTGCCTCGGAGAGCACGTTAAGCCGTCGGTCCCGATTGTCATTTAACACATTTATGACAATCGTTACATGTAGTCAGAAGCCAATATAATCTGACACCTGGTCTAACCATCTCGGTTACTGATTCCCTATGGGTTTCGAGGTCTGATGGCAGTCGCTCGTACAATTCTGGTAGCTAGCCGCATCAGGTTAGACTGGGAGCCGACCCCAATAGAAATAGGAAAAAGGCAAGGGGAATGATAAGGTTTTTAATACAGAATAATGGGCAAAAAGATCTGAACCTAGGTCTCTACCTACTAAACACTAATGGACATGGAAGACCCCAAGCTAAAACCAGATAACTGGTATGGGAAATAGGGGAGCATTGGGCAGTCGGTGAGAACTAACCATTCCTGGACATGTGACATCCACCAACCCGCACTTGGCCAGCGTGTGTGGATTAAGGCCTAAACTCTCTCAACTCATAAGATAGTTGAGAGAAGACCCGTGCTCAGCAGTGGGACACCAAAAAGGGTTGAAATGAAAATGAATCAGGTTGAAATATTTGAAACAAGTCACCGCAAATTCATTGAATCTTTTCACAAATTAAATACACCTGCATAATGCTTTTAATTTTAATTATTAATTTGTTGTCTTTAACTTATAGTCATATTTATTTTTTATTTTTCTTGTGTTACCTCCTTACTCTCTCGAGCTGTATAATGTGAATATTGGAAGCTGTGTACAGTTTTAACTGGAGTGCTGATTTAGAAATGTTTCTATGTAAAACTTTATTGCTTTAAGTAAAGTAAGTAGATGCTTAGATGGTCGGTGCTTATTATAATATTTTATCATTCATTATGGACCCTGTTGGGCACAGCAAAAGTAGTAGATAAGAGGGAGCCTTGATTTCCCATAATTATAAAAATAAAAAATAGAAAAAATGTATTGTAGAGCATTTATAAGCATAGAAGTACTTACTAGAAACATAGTAGTATTAAGTACCTATGCAAAAACATTGTGCGGATTGTTTTTTGTTCTTTCTGTATCTGTGATAGAACATATTTCCATTAATTATTGAATACATTCTTTTGATTTTTTTATTCGACATAAAATCTGCAAATTATGGACGAACTATTTGTAGTTGAAAGTGCGCGGTGTAAGATTAGCGGTCAGTGACAGTGACCCCAGCGAGCGCACAACTGATACGGAAGCGTGCGGGTGACCAAAAATTAGTATCAATAGTAAACAATGACATCTTTCGTTATCGATTATGTCATTTCACTGTACGAAGACATCAAAATAAAAATACTTGTTTAATATAATTCGCTTAAGTTAATATTTTCTAAGTTTGCGTACTGGCTAAAAAAACTCCTGTACCTAGATTACATGCGCATATCATTATAGGCCCTCAAGCACATGAAATTATCTACCTTGCCTCGAGGTACCAATTTTTATCTCTTACATTATAATTTATAGCCCGAACATCTCCACCACAGTCAAAAACATTGATAATGCCTGTCAAAACGTTTTTGAAGTAAAAGAATGGGTAAAGATAAACCATTTTGACGTGAAATAACAGTTGAACGTGACTATCGTGCGGGTGAATACGATTCGTTCTGTTTGCCCGCATTTATACTGAGTATACCACTACAGAATATATTATTGTCTGAATATTTTTAACTTCCAACAAAAGAAAAGCGTGTTTTAAATCGACGTGTGTTTTTATGTATCAAGTCAGGGCTAATTGTGATTATTCAAAAATAACGTAAAAATGCCATTTTTCAAATTTCTACTATCCCTCCATATTTAGATTAATAGATTTTTTTTAAATTGGAATTCTTTTAGTTTTGCACCTACAAAATGTTTATCTTCCCTCAATTATCTTATGAGCTGAGAGCTATCCCTGACCAAGTTGGGTCAATGATTAGTCTTCGACATGATATTGAGCAGAGGTGATGAAAAATTCTCACAAAGATGTGTGGGCACGACTGGGAATTAAACCCGCGACCTTATATTTCAAAGGTGAAGCCGATACGCTGAGCCACGGCTGCTCCCATCAATTACCTACTATTGATTAATTGTTATTAAAACCTAGCTACCCTGGCGAACTTCCTTCTGCGTATATCTCACCTTTGAAGCCTTCTTTGGACCTGTACGAACTTTTCAAAACCAGAATCAGCAGAATTGGTTTAGCTGTTCTCGAGCTTTAGCAATACTAACATCCGTCAATTCATTTTTAAATGTAAAAATGTAATACATAATGTGCGTGTAGGTACTTGATGACAATGTGTATATAAAATAATACTATATAGTCTAACGCTGACTTGCCCTTGAATGCTTAATTGAGAGACTGACTTCCTCAAACAAACCTAATTCAAGCATACAAAGACTCAATATCTAAGAAATTCAATACGATGTTCCTATGTGTGCGTTTACACCGAGCGGAACGAATCTTGAAACACTTTTGTATTTCAATGAATGATCTTTAGATTTCATTCATTACATTCAATAATACTTACTCAGATTTTTATTCACTAAAACCGAGCTCAAAAAAAAATTATGATTTAAAAGTCGCCCTACTTGACTTCGAACCTGGAAAACTAACAACATTTTTTGCCTTTAGGTAAACCATTTGTGTATTTAGACAGATAGGCTAAAACAATAATTGATTAAGCCCTTATTGCCTAAGCCTAAAAATTTAATACCTAATTAATAAAGACATATTTCAAATAATAGAATTTGATAATAGAATTATGAATGATCAATAGTAATACATTGATAGCAATAATAATTGTTAAATAAATAATGTCAATTTCATTCAGTTCGGTGTAAGTGGTTCCCAAGTAGCTCAATCCGACGCTCGAAGCACGTAGGTTGCAGACGAAAAGGGCGCTATGTTTCGCACCTTACGAATCAGCTCACGTCCAGTAGAGGGCACAATCAAATTATATAGAACTGACTCGATTTTGCGTACAAACGTGGCTTAAGGTGAATGCGGCAGATGCTCCCAAAAGGATTAAGTAAGAAGTTAATAACTAATATCCGGAGGAAGGTAACGGTGGCCATGATGACCCGGTGACGATGTACGTAGGAGATAATATACTGCCATCCGCATTGTAAGAAAACAGGACTTCTTTTTTTATCCTGTAATTGGGTTGCGCTTCACCACAACTTGTCTGTTGTTAAGAAATGACTTAGTCTACGATAAAACGCGCTTACACAGTGAATAAATTCAGTGGTGTAGGTAAATAACAAAGATGCCAGAATTGAAGATTATTTGTTCGTAAGTAACGAAAATGCCAGTAGAGGATTCCAAAACTTGGCAGTTCATACAGTAAAAGTGGTAGGAAAGACTCTTGGTGAGTAGGTACCCGTGGAATTTCCACCATTTGGCGCATTGCCGTACCTCTGCTTGTCGCACACTGTCCGTAGTATTTCCGATACACTACTAGCACTACGGAGACTGTGCGTTGTAATTAAATCATTAATAATAATATAGTGGGACATAAACACACACGGCCATTTGATCCCAAACTAAGCAGAGCATAGTATTTTTTTAGATTAACGCGGTGGAACACTTCGAGCTGTAACTAAGATTCTCTAAGTACACTAGTATAGTAACTATATTAGAAAAGTTTTTTTTTGCTCGACCCGGGAATCGAAACCGGGACTCGCGGTTGCTAAGCGAACACGCTAAGGTCCCACTAGACCACTGATTCAGTTGAACTAAGTGCTCTACTTATATACCTCTACCGTTTCGGATACTCAAGAATAAATCATAATGAATTTATCAGGAAATCTTGACATTGATTTCCATAATAATTAAATCTTTAAGATCATAATTGTGTTACTTAGAAACTAATGAAATTAAGTCTGATTTTTACCTGAAGGCCATTCTGTAAGGTCATTAAAGGTCATCTATATGAAAAGATGATTTGTGGAAGGTTAAGACTTTGAAACGTCGGGATCTAAAATCTAAAATAAACCGCGATAAAATCCGTTGTAAAGTAGTTTTATTTCAATGTGTGATATTCGCGTAAATCTAAGAAAATACTATTGTGGAAGGTTACTTACTATCGGTAAAGGGACACGATGAGAAACCAACTACCGCTCCACACCTGACACGGTTTCAAGCTCTCAAGAGAAGACCTTTGCCCAGATGTGGGACTTGGAAGAAGAAGAGTTGAAGTTAAATGATATTAACTTCTATTTTTCTTTTGCTTTTATGAAGAAGCAAGAAGAAAGTAGAAGTGTTGTTCCATTGTTGATTCCAATTTATAAATATTGTTTATGTAAGTGTTTTGTGTACAATAACGAATTAGAATAATAAAAAGTATAAAGTGAAGTGAAAAGTGAAGTTCTTTTTTTTTTTTGAATAGGCTGGCGCTTGACTACAGCTTACTTAAGCAACCTTAATCATTCGAGGACATGTGACATCTATCAAACCACACTTGGCCAGCGTGTGTGTATCAAGTACTAAACTCTATCAACTCGTAAGATAGTTGAGAGAAGACCCGTGTCCAGTAATGGGACACTAAAAGGGTTAACGACGTGTAGTGCTAGAGTCGTGATTTGGGACTCTGTTCTTGTAAACTCTGGACTAGTGGCAACTAAAGACTCTTGCTACGTTCATAGTCATTTCCTTTCTATCCCGTTATCTATTTCCATAACATTATTTTTATAGATCTATAAAAGTAAAATAAAATTTATACAAAATTCTATGCAAACAAGCTTTCGCCCACGGCTTTGCCCGCGTGGTACTTATTGGTATAAAAAGGAGCCTGTGTTAATCCAGACCATAATCTATCTCTGTACAAAATTTCATCCAATTCCGTTTAGTAGTTTTACGTGAAAGAGTAACAAACATCTACACATTCTTACAAACCTTCGATTTTCTATCATGAGTGGTATTAAAAACTTTAAAGCTGGCCGCACACTTTCAGTTCACAGATTCTCGTTATTCTACGAATTGGTATTCAAAATTACGATACTACGAATGAAATGAATGCATGACCTTTGAGCTGAACAGATTGAAGTGTAATAAACTATTTGTGTCCAGTTCGACCGCGCGGCCATAGCGTTTTTTTTTAAAAAAAACCATGTCAATTTTTTGTAAAAATTTGTCAAAGTTGATTCCCAAAACCATAAATTTGTCAAAGATACGGTTAAAAAGTTATAAGGGTTTGAACATGGCCGCGCCATTGAAACGCGGCGAACCGCGCGGCCACTGAGATCTTTAAAACTAAGCCTTGTAGAGACCTGAAATTTACGCAAATGCAAGATTTAATTTGTAAAAAATTTGTAAAAATATAAAAAAAATACTCAGGTTTATAGTTTAAGAGCTATAACACTAAAACCGAATGGCCGCGCCATTGAAACGGTGGAGAAAACGCTATCGCCTGTATCTCGTTGAAAAAAAATCGCAGAGCTGTGTAGTTTATTGTAATTACCCAGATTTGAATTTGTCGAAACTAGGAAAAATACAACAAAAATTCCTAGGTTTATATTTCAGGAGCTATAAGACTAAAACGATATGGCCACGCCATCGAAACGGTGAATAAAACGTTATTTCGCCTGTATCTCGCTGAAAAAGCATCGCAGAGGTCTGGAGTTTTTTGTAATACCTAGATTTTAATTTGTCAAAACTAGTAAAAATACAATAAAAATTCTTAAGGTTATATTTCAGAAGCTGTAGAACATTATCAGTATGTGGTGCGATAGGGTGACCATGTCTTATTGTTTACAGAATACTTTCTACTTATTGTTACAGAAATTATAATTCAAGGATTCTAAATAAAATTAAAATGAAACCATAAATATAAAAACAATTATGTTTATTGGTTTAAAAGTCACATAAATCACAGAATGTTACAAATTAAAAAAAAAAACTCAAAAATCACAGATTGTTTACTTACACTAAGATATAATCAAAAATCACAAATTGTTTACTTACACTAAAATATAATAAAAAATCACAGATATTTTACTTACACTAAGATATAATCAAAAATCACAGATTATTTACTTACACTAAAATATAATCAAAAATCACAGATTGTTTACTTACACCAAGATATAATCAGAAATCACAGATTGTTTACTTACACTAAGATATAATCAAAAATCACAGATTTACTTACACTAAGATATAATCAAAAATCACAGATTGTTTACTTACACTAAGTCAGATATAAAATGAAAAATAGAAAAAATATAAACATAATTTACTTATAATTTAGTTGCGCTATCATTAAATATAAAGTGTTTTAGTCATCATCTATTAAACCATACATTAAATTATGAATTGTAAGAGGTTGTGCAGAACTTTCATGTGTTTCAGTTTTATTGTCGTCGTATTCTGTAACAATACAATATACTTAAATAATATTACTGTGCTGACGAATTCATTGGAATTTCCATAGTTTATGATTTGAAAGTAATAAACTTTTGTCTTTTAACAAAAAAATCACGGACACATGTTTAACTGCTACCGCCTTCTTAAAAGACGCCATCAAACAAAAGAAGAATTATTAAAATTTTCTTTTGTTAAACGGCTTCCTTTAAATCTTTTGTTTTTATACATATTTGTTTAACAAACGTTTGCCGTAACCTAGATCCGGGTTAGTAATCTTCATCTTACTAATATTATAAATGCGAAAGTTTGTGAGAATGTATGGATGGCTAGATGTTTGTTACTCTTTCACGCAAAAACTACTGAACGGATATGGCCTCCGTGCGCGAGTCGAACTGGCACTTAGACTTTTTTTTTGTAATAATTTCAGGGGCGTAGCTTCCGCCGTATATGCTGTATCAATTATATGGGCCCCCCGGACCACGGGAGCCTCCAACGTACCTAAGAAAAAAAAACTTCCCAATATTTTTCAGAAATTGCAAAGGTCAAAAAAAGCAATTTCGTTTTACCCGAATTAAGCGTCAGTTCAAAAGTTGACAACACCTTTCGATAATATTTATTTATTTTAATGGTGTATTTTTAAATTGTAATACAACAAACAATAATAATATTGTACTTCTGGTTTTGTAAAAAATAATGAGTGAGAGGAAAAGGAAGAGAGATTTTACCAGTGGAGTTACAAAAAAAAAACTGGGGAAGTACGAGTCGGACTCGCCCATGAAGTGTTCCGTAGTAACAAGCAAAGTTTTGCTCTTAACTTTGTTTTTCATAGTGTTTGTATGAATTACAAAGTTACGTGTGCGGTTTTTGAAATTGTGCTATATCTCAAAAACTTATGATTGTATCTTGTTCAAACCAGTTTTCATTGAAAGTTTTTATTGACATTTACATCAATTTTTTTTTCCAACTTTATTATTTCAAAAGTTAGAGGCGGGGGGGACTCATTTTACGACTTTGGAAGTGTATATCTTTCAAATGATTGACTTTAGTTTTTTTTAGTAATTTTTCCATTCATATAATATTACGCTTAAAGTAAAAACAAATATCTACATCCTTGCTAGTTATGATTGTACTTATTTAAAAATGTGGAATCAAAATGATTTACAATCATTTCAAATGTTCTAAGTTAAGTTCTAATTACCTATATGATTTAATAAAACATTAAATAATAATAATCCAGCCTATTATTGTCCCACTGCAGGGCAAACATTATATATTATTATTATTTTTGTTAGTTATTAGATAGTTTTTAGTATTTCATATAAGTTCATATACATAAGATTGTAAATATTTCATAGTAAAATATCTTAACTACACGGTCATCCATACAAATAAAGAGAGAGCTCTAACATAATCATAAAATATTTAAATGCAACATACCTTAATCACTTCTGCTGAATTGTTTACATAATTTACCGAACTGACGTTACACCACAGTACAACACTTAATCGTTATTACACACGAACTGAACATTTTAATAATCAGTAGATCACTTTTTTATCGTGTTAACATCACAACGACACACTGATAACGAAACTCTTACGCTTACGTCGCTGTACCACAGAATAATAAGTACTAACGGCTGTACGCGTCGCACTGACCTGCGGAGGCGCGCGGGGGTGGCGCGTGTGAGATGCAATAGTGTGCATTACCAATCACATAGCTTAGGGGCGGAGTTGCGTCATTTAAACCAATCTTAGGGCTAGTTTTTCGTAAGTCCACGCGGACTGTAACTGTATTATTGACTTTTCAAGCAATAAACATAATTGTTTTTATATTTATGGTTTCATTTTAATTTTATTTAGAATCCTTGAATTATAATTTCTGTAACAATAAGTAGAAAGTATTCTGTAAACAATAAGACATGGTCACCCTATCGCACCACATACTGATAATGTTCTACAGCTTCTGAAATATAACCTTAAGAATTTTTATTGTATTTTTACTAGTTTTGACAAATTAAAATCTAGGTATTACAAAAAACTCCAGACCTCTGCGATGCTTTTTCAGCGAGATACAGGCGAAATAACGTTTTATTCACCGTTTCGATGGCGTGGCCATATCGTTTTAGTCTTATAGCTCCTGAAATATAAACCTAGGAATTTTTGTTGTATTTTTCCTAGTTTCGACAAATTCAAATCTGGGTAATTACAATAAACTACACACCTCTGCGATTTTTTTTCAGCGAGATACAGGCGATAGCGTTTTCTCCACCGTTTCAATGGCGCGGCCATTCGGTTTTAGTGTTATAGCTCTTAAACTATAAACCTGAGTATTTTTTTTATATTTTTACAAATTTTTTACAAATTAAATCTTGCATTTGCGTAAATTTCAGGTCTCTACAAGGCTTAGTTTTAAAGATCTCAGTGGCCGCGCGGTTCGCCGCGTTTCAATGGCGCGGCCATGTTCAAACCCTTATAACTTTTTAACCGTATCTTTGACAAATTTATGGTTTTGGGAATCAACTTTGACAAATTTTTACAAAAAATTGACATGGTTTTTTTTAAAAAAAAACGCTATGGCCGCGCGGTCGAACTGGACACAACTATTTATCGATACTGAAATTCCATTCATCGTTGCATTCGATAGGTACTTCAATACCCACGCTTTTAGTTCGTAACCTTTAACATTGTAGATACAATGTTAAGACATGTTATGTGGGTAGATAACCGACACTTTAAACTTGGCTGACCTCTATAACTTAATCACTTCAACCCTTTTATAGTATCCCACAACTGGGTTATCTTAATTATAATAATAACTAGCTACCTCCGCAGACTTCGCACTGCCTCAATCTATAAACAAAAGACCTTTTATACCTTTTAAACAGACCCTGCCCTAGACCTCCACGAACATTTCAAGACCAAGATAAGATAAATCCGTTCAGCCGTTCTCGAGTTTTAGCGAGACTAACGAACAGCAATTGATTTTTATTTATAGAAGATAGTAGCAAAATAGTGGGACATTAATACACACGGTCATCTGATCCCAAACTAAGCAGAGCTTGTACTGTGGAAACCAGATAACTGGTAATATACTACAAAACTTTTCTTTTGTAAATACATACTTAAATATATATAGATAATTACAAACAGACTCAAGACAAACAGACTCATGATCATCACACAAATGTCTGACTTGGGTGGAAACCCACGACCTGCGGCGTAAAAAACAAGCAACCGACCACGCCACGAGTTGAGAGAGTTTAGGCCTTAATCCGCACACGCTGGCCAAGTGCGGGTTGGTGGATTTCATATGTCTTCAAATGTTACATGTCCTTCTCCTCTACAAGCTCAAACTCCGCTGGTCCAATCAATTCGTATAATAAATAGGTTACATGTCAAAATATATATATTTCACTCTAAGTTGTATGAGCTGTATAGTGAAATTCCAGCAATACATATTATGTACTTATAGAATAATTAGCCTTTCTTTTTTAAATGAAAAATATAGTAGACAGCGAATGACACTCAAAAACCAACCTTTATTTTTTAAACCGAAACAAAACTGCATTCAAGGATTTTAAAAAAAGATGCTTGTCTGACCTAAATACCGTACTAACCAAATGTGAATATAATTTATTTTACCTTGTAGATAATAATGATATATTACATAATAAATACTATACGTATTTTGCCTAGTTTTTGCCTCTATTTACAGTTGTCAAGTTCTCCAGTGCAAACCCTGCATTGAATTAAAAAGAATGATAGCAGTTTTCTAATTTCTCAACCAGGCGTTGATAAAAATTTGTATGTGACAATGCTAGGTCGTCGATCGTGTGTCGATTGCGCCTACACTGTGCACTATTCTACTTGGGTCAGTCCGCGAACTCCGATCCGCTGCTGGAGTAGGTAGTGACCAAAATAGAAGCACACACCACATGCCGAGATATTGCCCACGTCGCCGTGGGCCGCGCCGCGCTCCTCTAAGATAAGCCCCTACACCCTGCTCCGGTCAGGACCAGACCGCGCGATTTCGAAATGTCCCCCGATCCCCTAAAACTAGAGTGTCCGGCAACGTCCTGAGCCGAGGCTCGTCCCCACATGGGTAGCCCTCATGGCAGTTGCCACAGTACTTAATCGGTTCTACCGTCTTCGGATGGTTCGCTGAAAAAGCCCGGTGAACCAATAAAGGCCCTTCCGGCAGATTGGGTTAGGTCATCTGCAAAAAAGTCTTCATTTCAGAATGGATGCTGCTATAGCCGAAATACATCTTGGAAGAGATGATGGTTATTGAAGGTGCAGCGTTATCGTGTCGGCCGGCCCGCCACGAGGTCGACCAATGGCATCTTTATAATAAAAATGAATCGCAACTCGAGCACGGCTGAGATTTCGCTAATTCTTTTGTCAGAATATTCCAAGTACGAGGATGGTTCTCACGCAGAGGACATTTGAAAAAAATGCCAGAATAATACAACACCTTTCGATACTTCCATACAAACGATTTATAATAATACCTACTTAAAAATCAACTTGAACTTTAATACCATACCTTAAAGTTCAAGTATTAGGGCAAAACAATTTAATGACGCCAATAGGGAAAATTGTGGAATAAACGCCACCACCGGCCTACAATAATATTATAGGGTAGGTACAGCTGCAGGTGAACTTACGTGTATAAAACTTTTGCTTTGAGAGGCATGTTGCTTTTCGTGCCAAAGGGAAGAGCTCTCAGATAAATTACGTGGACGAATCATTTGCCCGGCTTTTAGGTACTCATCCGAGCAAATAAATTCAAGCTACATTTTTACTTTTTTCATCCGTTTCCTAGAATATTTTTGGTTTTCCTAGAATATTATTATACATATAAATCGTATAACATTCCGCTAAAAAAACAAAATTTTAATAGATATTTGTACATACTTCATTTAAAAAGAAAAAACGCGTAGTGAGTTTTTTGGCAGTGTTTCTCAGTAGTTGCCAGTCATTCACTGTTCGGTAGGAAAAGAAATTGGACTATTTTTATGTAGACTCGCGTCTCTAATAAAACAAATAATATTTTCATTTAATTTCATTTCATAACTTATATCTGCTTCGATAGTGCAGTGGTAAGTGTGTTCGCATAATAACCGCGGTTGAGCAATGTCTTCTAATATACTTAGAGAATTTTAATCACAGCTCGAAGTTTTCAATTGTGCCTGATAAACGGAAATAGACTCGCCCTGTATAACTTATGGGATCTTTAGATCCCATAGCTGGCGAAAAGTGAGTGATATTGACCTCTGCCTACTCATTCAGGCGAGACGCTATGTATCTAGCTGCCGCTCTCGGATTTTTCCGCATTATCTTAGGATAAAAAATAGTAGTGCTATTTCAAATTAAAATCTATCTCTGTGCCAAAATTTTATCCCATTCCGACTAGTAGTTTTTACGTCAAAGAGCAGGTAACTACAGCAAAAATGCAAAAGTTTGTATGGATGTCCATACAAACTTTTGCATTTTTGCTCTATGATACACACAACCAAACAGTGCTAGTGAGAACTTCAAGGAACAGAAAGGGTTAGCACATAAGACTAGAGTTGATTTATTAACAATTGCCTATCGATAGGTTGTCAATCTTATAGTGTCCTCAAAAATTTGTCAGAAAATCGATAAGGGTATCGATAGTAATAAATTTTGCAATACTATTGATAGTTGTTATCTATCCAAAAAGCAATACGATGAAGACCAATATATCTACAATAAGGTGTGTTTAACTGAAAACTAAAAAAGTACTTTTAATTGCGTCGGTTGTAAAATCCAATACTATTTAATAGCTTTGTTGATATAATGACTATTTTTGGAGGTTTACTATCAATACATCAGCTATCGATAGGGCAACGCTACATAACGCCAAAAGCAATCTTTAAGTATCATGTTAGATTTAGAACTAAACATTGAAGGACATGTGCTATCCACCGATCGTCATAGATGCCTCAAACAATTCATATTGAAATGTATAGTATCTAACACACTTGGCGATGGTTGGGCAACGTTGCCAAGTTTGAAGCGTTGTCACGAGCTAGCTCTCATCGTGGTATCTGGATACTCTGGCGAGCCTGGCGACGTTGCCACTGAATCTACACGTATAAACTGCATCTCAATACTCAATTCTCAATAATTTATTCCATAATGTACCTCGCTCACTCAGTCTCCAGTCAGCCGCCATTTTGAAAACAAAGCAGTACCTACAATTTATTCTACATCCGTTCCTGATAACCCAAACAAACCGACTGTGACGAGACGCTGCGCTGTGGCCACTCGTTCGGATATCAGAAGTAGCCAGGTCTGCACTACTGGCGTGGAGCTCTAACTGGCCAGTCTGAATTATAGCTTTTCAACCCTTTACATAGTTGATAGAAGACTGCAAACTCCCTGCAGTGGGCCTAAAAATTGTTTAATTTACATGAAAAACATGGCTGTTCTTACACAAAAGCCTTTGCTAAAACATAAACCTCCTTCAGCAATCGGATAAAGAATCCTCGTCGTGAATATAAACACATGAAGTGTTTTACTTTAGAATTCTCAAAGTACAAGCGCGCACAGTGTTCATATATGTCGCGGTATTCTTTTGTGAGCACGAGTGAAGACGAAAGCAGAAATAGACTACCATGCGCGTCGCAAATAACCGCTCGCATACAAACACGTGTAGGTACTGTCGCTGAAAAGAGTGTTTACTGACAATATTTTGTTTCGTAAAAAAACTAACAATATAATGTCCAACTGCTTGGGTCTTCTTTCCACTAACTTATGAGTTGACAGAGATAGGCATAAACACTGAAGGTTTTTCGATATCTCATATTCTCAAATGTCAATATTGACATAGATATTTTATTTATTAAATTCAATAATTCACGTTTAATAAATAATACAGTATTTCACAAAAGCATGTAGTTTGCGAAGACAGTTGTAATAGTGAAAACAGCATGAACTCTTAATTATTTGAACTACTGAGACATTTTTGATTGTTTAGATTTAATTTAGTTTTGAAAATAACTAAATAAATTTCATCAAGTTTAGATTTAAACTGAAATACGAATCTGAACGTTAAATAAATTAAATTAGACTAACAAAATTTAAAATGGCATTAATTCGTGCAAATTGTATAAATTGACTTAATAAATGCAATTAACTTCTCAAAAGGATACACTTAATTCAATGGCTGTGTAATTTGTTTATTTTAATCAATTGTTTAAAATCTTTTGTCAGAAACCTTCGTTTTATTGTTTTGGGTTGAAATGTTTACCTCGGGTTATGAAATTGATACCTGCATAACGATAGGTCAACGACTTCCGTAGAAACACGTCCCTTTAGCTAATAAACATAAAAAGGTTTTTATTTGATGAATAATTGGAATTTAAAATAAAAACCGACCAAAAAACAAAAAAAAAAATCATTTTCATCACCAACGATTCTTTTTATAGTTAGATAAGAATAAGAACTAGCGTTTATTCATTCTTAAACTATTGGCTTCCGCCCATGGCTTCGCCCGCGTGGTACCTACTTATTGGAATAAAAAGTAAGCCTGTATATTAATCAGACCATAATATATCTCTTTGCCAAACATCATCCAATTTTGCTTAGTAGTTTTTGAGTGAAATTTTAACAAACATACATCCATACACTGTGGGAATATGGACATAGCTGAAAATCAGTGCTGTGTGTCGCCTCTAATAGGCACTCACAGCGTTTACCGAGCAATGTCCATGTTTGGCACTGGTGGGTCACACTTATTCTTTGTTTTTTATTTTATTTTCGCATTTGTGTTTTTTTTTCTCTCTTTCTATGTGTTTTTTTATCATTTTGATTTTGTGTGTCCTGTCTATGTCAAATAAATGTTTCCTTCTTTCTTTCTTTCTACATTCAGATATCCCTACATTCTAATAAACTTTCACGTTTTTAATATTAGAAGGATATGATAGGAAGTAAGACAGGATATGTCTCGCGTCTGCGAAAGCTTAATCTTGTTTGGTTTTGAGTATTTATGAAATCGAATTGTCAATTTAATGCTTAAAATGTGTATTTTTCCCTATGTTAATGTCCCAGGAAATTAATATAGAGTTAAAATCTGTTTTAACATTTTTCTACCTACCTGTACTAGTTCCACTAAACAAGTTCATACAAAGCGTTCGTACAAAATGTGTAAATCTGGAACGCAACGTTTGTCATAGAAACTAAGAATCTAGGAACCTTTGAAGAATTTCCAGCAACTATCTTTACTTGATAAGCGTAGTAACAAAAAAATGCTGCACTTATAATTTAACTACCTTTCCTACTAAGGTAGTTGAGAGAAGACCCCGAGGCCCAGCAGTAAAAAAGGGTTGAAGTGTGCGTTTGGACTTGTACGGTTGATTTGTTAAATGAAAGATGTTGGTGTTTCGGACAAGTAGAGGTACGGCTGTACGCCATCGACATATAGTGGAAATTCAACGAATACGTACAAAACGCTTTGCTGACACATTTATTGTGCGAACTGCCAAGTTCTGAAATTCGTTGCCGGCATCTATATTTCCCGATAGCTATGATCTGCCTGTCTTAAGGTCACGAATGAATCGGTATTTACTGGATAAGCGCGTTTCATCGTAGACTGCATCATTGCTTAACAACAGGCAAGGTGTGGTCAAGCGCAAGCAAGCCTATAACAGAATTTAAAAAAGATAAAATGATAATGATAAAGTATGTTATATTAACTACACAGGTTTATACTATAAATTTGATACTGCTAATGATAAGTACGCGGCGCGGAGTTAACAACTGAGCTATAGGTCGCGGAGAATGCTATCTCGACGAATTCGCTACAATTACTAACTGATTATTACTGTTTTAATGTGTTTTTTAATAAAAGTAGTTGGTCACTGCGCGGCCACGTCAACAAAACTAATACTATTGGTTTGTACGGGTTTGCCCGTGCAGCACTGCACATCAAAACATGATACAAGCACAGTGTTATCTGTTTTTACTCGTATCTAAATGATAGAGATAGAAAGTGAAAACTGGGTGTTACAATAATCTTTCAAAGCTCGTAGGAATTACTACTGCTCCTTGTAGCAGCTCCGAGTATCGCTCGCTTCAACAAGAGGTACGCGTACTGCTATGAGAAATAATAGGGGTGTTTTCGTGATCAACATAGGAAAATACTTGGGGAAAACCCAAGTATTTGTAATTAATTTGAATTTATTGAAAATTTGTTACAATTAAAATTATTTACTTAAGTAGTGGTCGTATTGGTGTGTAGTTTTACTGGTGGGGGTGCCCGATAAAGGCGCTAGTGTAGAATGTATATGGAGTGTTGTTATTGGTGGAGTGTAAAGCTCAATACATATCTAGTTAAGATAGCTAGAATGATAGAATGCTATTTGACGGCCGGTAGCGTGGTCGGTAAGATACTTGCTTTTCACGCCGCAGGTCGTGGGTTCGATTCCCACCCGAGACAAACATTAATGATGAACATTTGTGTTTATGTCGAGTCTGGGTGTAAATATGTATTCTAAGTATATATTTACAAAAAAAAGTATTATATGTATAGTATATACCAGTTATCTGGTTTCCATAACACAAGCTCTGCTTAGCTTGGGACCAGATAACCGTGTGTGTTGATGTCCCAGAATATTTATTATTATTAATTTATTTATACAATATTTTCATGTGCCTCGGCAGAGGAGATCTTGCGCGATAGTTCTAGTTCCGTGTTATATTTTTAAGCAACATTCATAATGCAGTATAATATATCTGCACCTATATATTTACGTTCTTGTTCATTAAAATCTTATAATACTCTTTGATTAAAATGGACTTTATCTCTTTGTGATTACATAGTATATTATGTCAAAGACTAATTATATACCTATCTATGCTATAATGACCTTCTACGACGTTTATGAATACGTAGGTTATTGTTTATCAACAAATCTAAAATTCGTAGTACCTAGTTCTCAAATCATGCTTATAAAAGTAAAACTAATCAAAAGTGAAACTCAAAGAAAGTTACTAGGAAACGGGCTTGATAGGCACAAGGTCTGTGTCGCTAATGCAATGAATATTTAATACGCATACCGAATTAACATTCTGCTGACGTCTCTGTTGTTAAAAGCTGGCGGCAAATTGGTTGGTAATCACTCATCCAGATAACAGCATCTTGGTTGGAGCCGTTCGTGGTTTTCAACATTGTAGTGTTGATTACTCCTTCCCTTATTCTAGCTGCAGACCCTTGTTACTGACTGGCCAAGTATAGAAGAGCTTGCTTGACACCTCTCCTCTATGGTACTTAATTTAGTTTAAGTATGATTACTGCATTTCAGCTTTCAAACGACTCTACTGAAAAATTGGTGATTTTCAGTTGGCGGACTTAAGAGAAGTTTTGATAGTATAAATCTCATTTATAACATGTTTTAGCTAAAGTGAGTAGGTATGAGACACCTGCACCTTTCATCTGAATCTGATCCACGTGATCTGGATCTGGTGCAAATCAGGTGACAATCAATCGATCCGCGGTTTTTCCCACCCAGTTCTGGCCGGCCGCCCTGGTGGATTAACTCGTGGTAGGTTTCGGCCGTGGTTAATGACCAGGCTCCTTCTATCAAGGCTCAATGGTATCACTAGATATCTTGCGAAGTACGCAGATAATCATGTGGACAAACACAGGTCTTTCCACTCCTTAACTCCGATAGGTCGGATAAACCGTGGTTGTTATAATACTGCACTGTTGTTATGTACTTATTCCCTTGATCTCAGCCAAAGATTTTATCACGGTATATTTTAGATTTTAGTCAGACTTTATGTACACGGGTGGACATCAAAAATTATTAATCACCATTAATTACTAACTACCTACAAACATTATTATTTAAGTTGCGTTCTGATTTAACCAAACTGAGCTCACAGTGTCTTGAATTCTGAGTTGATTTTGCTTAGGTTTTGGTTAGTAAAATAAGCACTGAAACTTGTATATGACCGCTGATTTATGTAGTTATGAGTCATGGAGGAGTCCTATTAAAACCTTTTTGACTAGTGCTCAGAAATATTTAAAGTGCTAACAGTGCTGATTTTGATCCGACAACATGAACCCACTCGCAGTTAACGAATTCTAATATGACAGAGGCCACATCCAGATAAAAAGCGAAGCAAATTTAGTTTTAAGTGGCTTTTATAGACACGAATTTCTAGCTTTTTATTGCTAGACACCTTTGTCGTCACTAGAAACATTATCAAAGTTGCAATTTTAATAATCGTTTAAAATAATATAACATTCATAAAAATCTTTTAACACTCTTTAGTTAAAATGGACTTTGTCTCTTTCTTACTTGTTTAAATGTCAAGATGACAGAGTAAGACAAACGAATTATAAAGCTATTTTAGCTAAGACATTTATTAATACGGGAGTTTGCCTTTAAGAATAAAATGAATTACTATTATTACGTTACGAGAGTAACTAAGAACACAACGTCAGCAAATTACTTGGCAATTTGTCTCTCGTTTCCCGTGTATTGATGTCAAATATTAAATTTCGTGGCTTCTTCCATGTCCCTGGGTAGAATATTGGTAGTATAATTATTTTACAAATATATTGAAATGATGGAGATAAGAGAAGAGAATGGATTCTAGACGATTGATGAAAGGTATAACACCGCGGAGTTGAGTGGAAACACTGGGAGAGGACGCCCTAGGAGTACATTTTCTGACCTCATCGGTGATGTCCTTCAAATGGGACAGGTGCGGGACTCACAACCGCCGTGCATGTATGACCAGATATATGAACAATAGTCAGGCTAAGGAAGTAATGTCTGCCTACCTCCTTGAGGTAAGGTGTGATTGTATGTATACATGTACAATGTACATTGTACATTGAAATATTTAATAGAATCATGATCATACACTTTTTCTAGCCAATTTTGGGTGACTGGTATTTAGTGTAAAATACTTTACCAAGTAGATGAGTCATGATTACATGACTTTGCCAAAGAATTTTTTTTCGGAAATCCTTTTGACGTGACAACGTCTTATAAATTGGTTTGCCGGGTGACACTTCAAGAAACTGCGTTACGCTCCGCTTACGTTATGCGCTCACAATGAGAGCGAGTGAGAGGCACGCGTCCCTTCCACTCGGGCATGGTTAGCCCGCCTAAGAGCGAGAGAGACAGATTTCATCCTTCTTCCTACTATACGAATGAATATTCACATTAAAATTATTTTACCACTCAAAGTCGTTGTCACGTAAAACTTTCGCCCGTATACCGACTTTACAGGCAACCAATTTTTTTTTTATTTATATTGAGAACGCAGTAGAGTCGCCGATACTGAAGTGTAGAGTCGCGGCGCGGCGGGCCTCGCCCGGCGTCTCGCAGCCGCCTTGATAATGATTATCATTTCTACTGTGCAGCTCAAAAAAAACCCACAGGTGTTAAAGTGTTTTACATTAATTACCAGTCACCCTATAGTAGCTGTAGTAAGTACAAAAAAGCATATAAACGCTTTCAAAATACCATGCTATAAGCTGTAAATTAAACATTGTATTTTTATTTCTTTTTAATTTACGGTCTAAATAGCATAGACTCGTAGAGCATTGGTAAACGTCGCGTCAACTGTCAAATTGTAGCCCGCATCCGAACGCCGTGACGTCACACGTCCATCTGACGTGAAACACGGCGTTAATTAAATGTTTTAATAAATGCAGATCGCGCATCGTGTCGGCATTTTACAAATGCTGTGTAAATAATAGTTTGATAAGAGTACGACTTTTAAAATAGTTGAGCAAGTGTAAACCTTTGTAAGCAAAGACAGGTGTGTTCTCTATCTCTCTCTCTCTCTCTCTCTCTCTCTCTCTCTCTCTCTCTCGCTGTTCCTTTAATACTGAAAAAGCAGCGGTGGCGCAGTGGTACGGGCCTCGCCTTAGAAATATAAAGTCGCGGGTTAGAATCCCAGTCGTGCCCACACATCTTTGTGTGAATTGTTTCATCGCCGCTGCTCAATATCGGTGAAGGAAAACATCGTGAGGAAACCGGAATGTCTAAGAACTAATCATTGGAGGACATGTGACATCCACCAACCCGCACTTGGCCAGCGTTTGTGGATTAAGGCCTACACTCTCTCAACTAGTAAGATAGTTGAGAGAAAACCCGTGCCCAGCAGTGGGACACTAAAAAAGGTTGAAGTGAAGCATAAAATACTTTCAAAGATTCATTTTAAAGAATGAAATACTTTCGAAGCCGGGCTCTTTCATGTACACGCCGTATATAAAAGAGCCAGCCTTTGAAAGAGCCGATATGACTTTTCTGATATGAATATTCTGACATAGTGAGTGTAGAGTGTAGGGTCTGTAACAATAGTTAAATCATATTACAAATGACTATAGTTAGAGAAAATAATATTAATATATGATAAAGAAGCTAGTATTAATATATGATTGGTACCTACTTACTAGCTTCTTGAAATAAGCCCCACATCAAAAATACCATCCTGTAGCATCCTGTAGAAGTGTAAACATACATTTGACTTAAGACCCAACGACTTTTCCTTTCCCCGGAGAAATTATATTCGTCCGCAATAAGGCCGGCTATGCAAATGGGCAGAAACATTTTGGCTTGAACGGTTTTTAATGTAACATTTCTGCGATATTGTTCAGAGATGAATGGGCGGGTGTAAACGATGATTAAGGTTTTACGATGTGAAGGCTTATGATACGAAAGATATGGGTAGCATTATTTATTATCTCTATTAGCTGTATTCTACGGCGGCCAGACTAATCCAACTAGCCAGATTCGCTTGAGATAATCATCATGAGCCTATCCTAGTCCACAGCAGGACATAGGCCTCTCCTAAAGCACGCCACTGAGCACGATCCGCGCCTACTCTCATCCAGCTCTTACCAGCCATTTTGCAAATATCGTCACTCCACCTAGTCTGAGGGCGTCCTACGTTACGTTTGCCAATACGTGGTCTCTGCTCAAGAACTCGTTTACCCCAACGGCTGTCGGTTCTGCGGCAGATATGACCGGCTCACTGCCACTTCAACTTACTAATCCGGTGAGCTATGTCGATTACTCTGGTTCTCTATTGGATCACTTCATTGCGTATTTGATCCTTCAGAGAAATTCCGAGCATAGCCCTTTCCATAGCTCTCTGAGCGACTTTAAATTTATGGACCAGTCCTACCGTGAGTGTCCACGTTTCAGCTCCCTAATAATTATAAAATCTACGTTATGTATGAAAGCGCATTATAAAATTTCATACTATGAAACGGATATATAAAACGCTTGGAATTAAGTCGCTCTAATTCAACACACTGGACAAACAAAATGTAATAGATATAAGTACTCCATTTAAAAAAGAAAAAGCCTACTGAGTTTTTTGGCAATATTTCTCAGTAGTTGCCAGTCATTCATTACACGGTAGGAAAAGAAATTGGACTATTTTATGTAGTATGAGTAGGCCACTTGGCCCCAATGTCTTGCCCAAATGAAATGGACTTTTTTTCTAAGTGCATGACAGGGCCATTTGAGATTTTGTTATTTTACTGATTCCTTCATTAAAATGAACTAATATATATAGATGAAATAAAGGGAAAGTTGTTAACTAGTGTTTCCTAGTCTGAATTGATTTATTTGTGGTCTTTATTTTTGAGGCCCCAGGGCTGTAGCCTGGGTTGCCCTCCTCTAAATATAGCCCTTAGTAGGACCCTGAGGGCTATTAAACTTTGCTATGCCTTTGGGTAATACTTATGCAAAAGCGCTTAGTTAGGTAGATATAATACGAACAACATTTTGTTCTTTAGTTCTTTAAAATGTACTTGAACAAACAATAAGAGCAATGAAATCTTTCTACATTCACAAACTTACTTAAGTCTGCACAAAGTTACAACAACTTGAAATTATATTCCCGATGCAATTAAAGTTACCATTCAACAAGCATTCTATGAACTAACATCATCTGTTTTGCAATTTATTTTGTATTTTTGTGTTATGACGTCTTGGGAGTCAGCTTTTTGGAGACTGGAAGATTGTGTGGTAGTGAGCCTCCAAGGAAAGATAATCTGGCCTGACGACCGCGGTCCTAACTGGTTTTGTCGGGACCTTGTATAACTTATGCTAATCGTTGGTGAAACTTTGCTTGTGCGATTCAGGATGACTATATATGATGACTGGTAATTAGTGTAACCACGGGGTAGTGTCCATGATTAGAATGATTACAAATAATTGTCCCAGAGAAACTTTTTGTGCCTAGGTACTTTTTAAAATTAATTTCGCACCTACAATTTACAAGTGAATGAATGCAATTAATGGCACCTCTGTTGAAATGTGAAATATCTTTATTGAATATAATCCATCTATGGTTATCATAACTCTGCAAATACGATATAATTTTATGATTTTTCTTAAAAAAAATAAATACTTCTGAGCTGTCGGCGATCGCAACCATGGTGGCGGTGCAAGACACCGCGCGCCCCGCCTCGGCGCGTATCCTTTTTTTTTTCTCGAGGGGAAATGCTTTAAGCATCCCCTCACCCTGTGCCCATTTGGGGTAAGGGGATGCTTAAAGCATTTCCCCTCGAGAAAAACGTGTGTGTGGGGCTCCCGTTATTGGCCCGGGCAACCGAGACGCCATAGGGTCTCCAGCTACAGGCGGCCGAGCCCGGACACCCTTTGTGCCGGGCTGCGGGATTCGCTCCTGCATTCACCGAACAGCCCGGCGGGTCGGCCCGCCTGCCCTAAATCAGCAAAGTGGCGAGCCCCGTCCGGGACAGAGACTTGTCCCCGTCCTTGTTGCGGGGGAGCCTGCCCTCCCCCTCCGCTGGAGAAAGGCGCGCGCGGAACACCGCCCCAACCCGCCGCCCGCAGGTTGCCTCGGAGGCTGCAGGTCGTCTTGAGGCTCCCTTCGGCGGTGGTCGCTTCCCTTTCTCGCTCCGCCGCTTCCTTCTCGGCCATCACCTCGTCACAGAATGAGGTGACGGCCTCGGCGCGTATCCTCGTCTTCCCCTCTTCTACACTCCATTATCGTTATCTCTACAAACGGGGCTCAGTAAAAAATTGCGAATATAATTACAAAAAAGATGCTTATAAAAGTTTTCTTAGAAAAGTTGTTTGTATCCATATGATAAAGTATTTTCAACTGATTACCAATCACCTTTTATACATTTCTGTCTTACTTGACATATTTTCATATCTCTGTCTCTGTCTTCAGGTTAGTATAACAATATTTTAAAACAAGTCAAGTTAATGCATAATAACTTCGACCTCGAGATCATGTTGATAAACACTTTAATTAATTTAGATATAAATACTATGCACACTTTACAAGTACCTCATGTTAAAAAACAAACTAATTTGGCGAGTGGCTGCGTAAGCACATAGTATAACGTACAAAGCATGTTATAATAACGCGCGTAATACCGAATTATTTGTGTATTAATGAATAATAAAATTCTGTTCATGTTTAGTGTTCAAGGTGTTTAATTGTTCTCCTATTTAGGACAATAAATGCTTACGCTTACTTACACGCTCAGAGTCACTAACTGACGCCTGGGGTTGAAAAGCTATAACTAGGTAATTAAAGTAATATTTTCATAAATTTACGCAACTATTACATTACATTGAAATAAACTACTTTAACACGGATTTTATAGCATTTTATTTTAGATTTTAGCTATTAATTCAAAAATAAATCCACACAGAATTCAAGACATTATAGCTCAGTTTGCTGAAATTGGAACGCAACTGTTTGTTGGTAGTCGATAATGATTGTTGTTCAGTTGGGACGTCAAACATGTCAGTTCTCCGGTGACCGTCAAGTCAGACTATGAAACGTCGCGGTATACCTATAATTTAAAATAAACTGTGACAAAATCTGAAAAGTAGTTTTATTTCAATCCATTAGAGTAATGAAGTAATTAAAAAGAAAAAAGATTTTATTAATTTAGCAAATAAAATTATATAAAGTTTAGTGAGATATTTCGAAAATATAGATTAGCCATGTATAAAGACTAGCTTCTTAGAATATTATAACTAAATAAACGATGATTCTTTTTAAGATTTTTTTTTATAACTTTTTCTACGTGAGTAATGTAGCAAAATACTTAACAATAATACAATAAGAAGCAATAGAAAGAAACAATATTAGACTCATAATTTCCCTGAGGTGTATACTTAAATGTTTAACTTTGATGTGCCTATGCTTCGTTCTATTGAAAGAAAGAAAGAAATAATATTTATTTGAAACAATGACATGTTTGTCACACACAATCAGATCAAAAACACCATGCAAGAAAAGAAAAGAAAACAATTAGAACAGAAAAAAAATAAATGAAAAACAAAAATTAAAATGAATGAGTTGGTTTGATTGAATGATTATTGGTGCTAGTTATTTATCAGTTTCCATTATCCTGACTGTTCCACTGCTGGGCTAAGCTAAATGTTGTCCCACTATTTCCATTTGTATCTGCTGCACCTCTTCTCTTCATTAGGATTTTACCAATGCGCAAATTTTGAGAAAATAAAATTAGAATTCAAGACACTGTAAGCTCAGTTTGCAAATCGGAACGCAACTTAAATATTAATGTTTGGAGGTAGTCAGTAATAATTGTGATCAATATTTTTGGACGTCAAATACCTCAGCCCACCCGTGAACATGAAGTCTGAAAAGACTTTGAAACGTCGGGATCTAAAATCTAAAATAAACCGCGGTAAAATCCGTTAAAAAAGTAGTTTTATTTCAAAATAAAATTATACAAATTTTAATGAACACGTTTTTTTTACTTTGATATGTCTTAGTAAAAAAATGAAGCAACCGCTAACGAAAGATGTTTACTATTGATACTAAGTAAAGTTATTGTTGAGTCAAGCCGCTAATCACAAGAGTTAAAAACCTAAAAAACAAAAAAATAAGTAATACAACTTACAAATATAAAAAATAACTATGTTAATAAAAACATTTATGTTAAGTAAGTACTAGAAGTATATTTATTTATACTTAATTTAAATAACAATTTACTTATTTTTACTAAAGTAATTAGATGTGGACGGAAATAACTATAATATGTGTTGAGGAAGCCTATACAAATTAATGAAGTATAATTTCTACATTAAATCTTAATGTACCGTATAATTTAGGTGATTAGAAAAAAATAATATCAAACAAAGAAACTAACATTAGGTACATTTGGAATTTGTTTTTTGTATTAATTAGAAACATTTCTGGTGGATATCTTGTTAATATGAATTATTAATGAAAACACACATCTTTCTTGATTAAATACAGAAATGAAGGACTAAAATATGATTAGGTAAAATTAAAGTTTATAGACAAGCACTTATTAACTTATCTTATATCTTTAAATGAGCAATTCTTGTATATATATATAATTGGAATCTCGGAATCGGCTCCAACGATTTTCATAAAATTTAGTATATAGGGAGTTTCGGGGGCTATAAATCGATCTAGCTAGGAATCATTTTTAGAAAATGTCATTTAAAAAAAGAAATACCGAGCAAAGCTCGGTCATCCTATGTATCTATGAGTGAAAATATTTTTTTATTACATTATTATACAAACAGTAAAACAAAATTTGATTTTTTTTATCGGTTTTTTCTCTCGAAGCTCTGCAAGATAGCTGGTAAGAGCTGGATGAGAGTAGCCGCAAACCGTGCTGAGTCAGCCCATGTCCAATAGGATTAAATGCAGCAGGATTATATTTACTATCGGTAACGCATATGAAGGCTTTTGAAGGTTTTTTTTAGACTAAAAAATATCAAGATTAGCAGACAACTTTAGGTAGGCGTGAATAATCGGGTAAGAAGACGGTATTTCAATAAAATAACAACAGCAAATATCACTTCACTCCCATCTCTCGATAGCACAATCATGAATTCTAACAGGTAATTACAGATCGTTAAGATTACGTTGGATTAAATAGTAACGTTCACCGAGCACGTTATTGCATCTGCACTACCGTACGCCAAAACGGTTCAACACGCAATGTCAGCCATTCTAAGATGGCCGCTTCACCCGCGCTCGGTGTTCATTCGTTCGCTCATAAAGACATTCTCGAGTGACAGGTTACTTCAAAGACGGACGCGATGACAGTATAAAATGACAGCCGATGCAATGAGAAGCAGATGTGCCAACACATATGTACCAAATAAACATCATCAGCCTATTTGAGTCCACTGCTGTCATAGGACTTTTCTAAAGCACGCCACTGAGCACAATCAGCGGCTACTCTCATCCAGCTCTTACCAGCCACCTTGCAGAGACCGTCACTTTTGGCGGCCTGTTGTAACCCGGGTATGCTTAACTTACCCTTCTGTCGTTATCGTGACCACAGCCGTGATCAGGAATAGGGGGCCGTGGTCCGTTCTGGCTTATATTTTTTGGAGGATTTGCCCATAATCGCCACACTGCGCTGGGCAGGCGATCGTAGAAACTTAACTACGTAGTAATGAATACATCACAATACCTTTTTTGTTTTTATCTTAATACCACGCGGTCAAAGCCGCGGACCCTAGTGTGATTTTTACACCAGACTAAGTTACTGACGTCAGTAACTTGAAAGGTAGATTAAACGAGGCACACTAAAGTCCAGTAACAGAAAACAAAATAACAAAGTGCTATAAAACCCAGAAACGCTACGTAACGAGCAGAGTTGAACAATATTTTTTTACTTCAGCACTCAGAACATCCACGGTCAAATATCATCATTATTGTTTGGACGTATGAATTTCAGAAAGTTTCAATACGAGACCCACTTTTCTATCTATTTTACCGGACTGATAAAAGGAAAGGTAATGGTTTTGGCACGTACCATTACCTCGTATTTTTACAACGCGACGGCTGGATTTCAAATAAGTATGATTCCAGGATACGAAAATCAAAATACTGTTAGGCCAATTTGTAAATTGAAAACAATATTGGATACTTATTTCTTGCCACAACAAATAAATTAAAAATATGCACTCCGGGAGTGCCGGCAGAAGTGAAAACTTGATTATTAACGTTGAGCATGTTTGATATTTTGGAATGGTTAGGGAATAATTTTGCACCAATTGCTTTATCAGTATAAAAGTACTATCATTTATGTGGTAGAATACAATATTCATTTATTGCGCTATCGTATACAAACATGACAATTTATATTACATTAAAAATTTAACTGTTTTCTGTCACCATCCATGGATGCGCATGGCACGCTGTAACATACACGAACATTCGCGCAAGCGCCCTGAGCTGCCTAAACGAAACAGTAGGCCCAGGCATACATTTTCGCCGCGCGCGCCGTAGTGAGGGGATAGCTGTCTACTCTCCATCCGTCTTACGCTTTTTCGATCAGGTCACGTGTCCTGACGCGAGTTTAAGATTTTATACCCATTACAGAAAAAGTGCTCAACGCCGCTAAAGAAGTTTTCACTTCAAAAAATCTCAGATAGAGGAGAGTGTGTATGAAAGAGCTAAGCTTTGAAAGAGCCGATATGATTTTTTCTTACTAACTGTATAATATTATATACAACCATAGTTTACTAACAAAAATGTGATAGTTCTACGAAAACCAAATTTGTTTGGGACATTAACACATACGGCCATCTGATCCCAAACTAAGCAGAGTTTGTACTATGGAAACCAGATATCTGGATAAATACTACTTATAATACTTTTTTTTTTGTAAATACATCCTCAAATAAAGAAAATTTCATTAGATATTACTACATTAATACTTATTAATTGTTTTAATTGATATCAAAAGAGCGAACCTTTATCTAGGCTGGCTTTTAACTGTGCATGTCCTCGACGTCCCATGAATTATTTAATACTACTCCTCAATATACTCTGCCGGCAATTGAATTAAATTGCTTCTTTTAAAGTAAAAACGGTAGAACCGTAATTTATGCGAAGAGTTAGAGAAATGGTAGGATAGTATTTTTGGAATACGAAGAGGTTTGTTAATTAATTTTAAGATTGAAATGAAACTATTTTATAACGGAATTTATCGCGGTTTATTTTAAATTTTAGACCTTAACGTTTCAAAATAAACCGCGATAAAATCTGTTATAATGTAATTTTTTATTTTTATTTCAATGTGTGATATTCGCATAAATCTAAGAAAATGCTGATTTTGAGATGTTACTAAAACCTTTTGGTTTTGCTAATTACTATTAAACATACCTAAGAATTTATTAAACTTACTACTGCTCCAGTGGTAGAATAGGTATTCAATAACCGTTAACTTTTGGCTTCGAATTTAAAAACGGCTTCGCACTTCGCGGGTGTGGTGAGAGTACTCGATTTTTAAAACTTTCCTTTTTGTTCAAGTTATTAAATATTATTTTAAATTTAGCAATGGTACACTAAAAAGGGTTGAAAAATAAAAAAAATATTGACACAAGTACATAGAGTTATAATAGTGTACCATCTTTTCCCAATTAAGCGATGCTTGTACGATGTGAGCCATGGAATGTTAAGAGTGTGCCAGGAGTAAGTACCTACTATATATTCACTTCAACCCTTTTTAGTATCCAACTGCTGGGCACGGGTCTTCTCTCTATCTTATGAGTTGAGAGAGCTTAGGCTTTATTTCACACACGCTGGCCAAGTGCGGGTTAGTGGATGTCACATGTCCTCGAATGATTAGTTCTTAGTTTCTTAGACATGCCGGTTTCCTCAAGATGTTTTCCTTCACCGATATTCACACGTGATGAAACAATTTACACAAAGATGTGTAGACACGACCAGGAATCGAACCCGCGACCTTATACTTCTAAGGCGAGGCCCGTAACGCTGCGCCACCGCTGCTTGCTACACCTAGTATATATTATACTACTAGTTTTCCGCCCGCGGCTTCGCACGCGGATGTTGGTTACCGCGCTAGACCATTAAACCTTTTTTTCGCAGTCGGATAAAACTATCCTTTTCCGGGTCTCGAACAATCTCCATACAAAATTAGTTCAGTAGTGTAGGAGTGTAGCAACATTTTGAAATCGTCAAGCGCCCTTAAGTATATCCACAAATCTATAGGCGTTTCTTAAAAATACTACGGCTCTTAGACCATACTTATAAGAAATGACATTTAAATTTCGAATTCTATTCGTAGCATTGAGTTATCAAACATGTCATTGTGTCAAAATAAAAAGTAATTTAAATCAAAATTACGAAGGAGTTATGATATCAACTTTGAAGAAAATCACCCTCAGAATAATTTCTCAGCCTTTGCCCGCTTAGTATTAGGATGAAATCAAAAAAAATTGAAAAATTAAAAAACACGTGTTTCATTATTTGTTTTGAGCTTTATTTATACCAAATTTGAAGGAAATCGGACCAAGGACTAAACAGTTATGTAATATTTCATTTTTCCAAATAAACTCATTTAACACCCCCACAGGGGGTAGTTTTGGAAAAATAAAAAACACGTGTTTCATGATTTCTTTTAAGGTATATGTGTGCCTAATTTGGAGTGAATCGGACTTGAGACTATACAGATCCAAAGAAACTTTAATTTTTACCAATAAAACTCATTATCCACACATCATAGGGGTAATCATGGAAAAATAAAAAAACCCGTATCTCATTATTTCTCGTAAGGTTTATGTGTACCGAATTTTAAATGAATAGGACCAAGGAATAAAAAGTTGCATACAAACTTCACCCCTCTATTTAACCCTCTTAGGGGATGATTTTTGAAAATATTGTTAGCCTATGTCCTATTCTAGGGTATACACTACCTACGTTTCAAATTTCAATAAAATCGGTTGAGCGGTTATGGAGATACGCGGTAACAAACCTTCACACACACACACACACACTTACTTTCGCATTTATAATATTAGTAGGATTAGTAGGATTTTATAGATGGGAAGTTTGCATGTAAGGGTTAATATTCAGAACGGCATATTATTTTATTTTCACTGGTAGATACTATGTACACTGAACTTAATTTAGGTACTCTTAAAGCATTCAAAGAGAAGCCGTGGTTACTTGTTTCCAATAAATTAACATAAAGCCTATAAATCATTGATAATAATCTCTTTAATCTATATATTGTTTACTTTGCCATCGCTAAATAACTCCAGAATACATACACCCTTAGTATAAATACACTTTAATGAAAAAGGGGTAGACAGCAATACATCACCCCCCTTCCCATGTCACTTGGCAACCACAAATTTTACTGTAAATTAACTGTGTCGCAAAAATGGGCTCTCCAATAGATAAATGTTTCATACAGGCGTGTGGCGTTCATCAATCTTTTTTAATTCATTTTATTTTTAAAGATTTTTTTTAATACTGTAATGTTTTTTTTTTATTTTGATACAGGCTTGCGCTTGACTACAACTTGCCTGATGTTAAGCAATGACGTCTATGATGGGATGCGCTCACTATACCGATTCATTCGTGATAACGAATGATTTTCGGTTAGAAGGTGGCAGTAGAATGAGGCTCTTTAAGGTTAGAAAACATAAAGGAGCAACAATCCCGACCCACCGTCTTAAATGGTGTCACCAGACATTGCGCCGGAACACGGCAAAGCCTTTTGGCCTCTTGGCGGTGCGGCTTTGTCTGGTGGGTGGTCACTAAACACGGCCGAAGCCTACCACCAGTTGATTGCCAGTAAGTAAAAATAATTATTTACCACGTGTGGGGATTCAAATAAAATGTCCAAGTTATTGGAGTTTGAGAATGTAAAAATTATACGTGTTTACACATAGAAGTTAACTGTAAAATTTACGCATACATAATTCTAAAATTCGAGAGTGGTTCAACAGTAAATACGCACAAAGCGTTTTCCTAACTGCCAAGTTGTGGAATTCGCTGCAGGCAAACACCGATAATTCCTGATGTTTTTTGTGTTCTCATTGTCTTTAGTCACGAATAAATCGATATTTACTAGGCAAGCATGTTCGATGGAACGATGGTAAACCATATCATTGCTGAGTTATGGTCAAGTGCAACCCTAATATAGAATAACAAAGGTATCGAATATAGCGAAGGTAACAAAGGTAACTTCTAAATAGCTAGTAAAATCAGACCTTCCAAACATCCGTAGGAATTCCATATACATCCTTCTTAACGTGATTCTTAATAGGCAGCGGTAGTATAGAACAGGACATCTTTTAAGGTATATACAGAAAGAAAGCAGGTAGCCTGCGCTAACTGCCAGCGCAGGTTATTATCTTTCCATCAATAGATAATAGATATACGCTTACAAAAGAAGTACTAGTTAATGTCAGCGCTGGTAGTCGATGCAGGTTACCTGATTTGTTTCCGTATAGGCCCTTAGAATAGCAAAAGTACTCGATCATCTTCTTCTTCTAAATGTAAAACTAAGAAACTGACTGATTGACGTATCAACGGACAACCCGAACCGCTTGGTCTATAGACTCCAAATTTGGCACTCGTGTGAGGTCTAGGTGTGCACTAAAAAAGGGATTTTCAAAACTCACCTCCTACGGGTTGAAACGGTTTGACACGAGAATCACGTATGAGCTAGTAAATGTATAAATAACCTATTATTTTAAGTAGCTTCATCCATTAATTGGCTATCGACCCCTAAGGGTGTGTACATACTGTACACATAGAACACAAAGTAAACACGCCTAATGACATGTCAAGCCATTTAATTTGTGTACACTTTGTGCGTGTCATTGGCCTGCGAGCTTTGTTGACGAAACGCAACATTATTGGTTTCTAATACAACGAATAATGTGTTAAGTTTTATTCGGTTCATTCATTATTTTGTTATCGATTCAAGTTTTACTGATGTTCGTACCAAAACCGATTTTAGGAATTGAAAATTCTAATCCTTAACGATGTTGAATAGCAAAGTTTTGTTTGAATTGAGTGCATGTTACCTTAGATTTACCTAGGTTTATAAATGACTATCTAACGAATAAAAAAGCATAGAATTAAGTCGCTCTTATACAAGACACCAAACAAAATGTAATATATATAAGTATAATATGTACATGACGGGCCGGGCCGGTGTGGCGCGATATTTGCTTTTCACGCCACAGGTACTGGGTTTAATTCCCATGCAATTTTCATTTCATTTGTGGGAAGGACATGTCTGTTAGTCTCGAGTCTGGGTGTAATTATCTATTGTAAGTATTAAATTAGTATATGTACAGTAAATACCAGTTAACTGGTTTCAATAACACAAGCTCTGCTTAGCTTGGGACCAGATGACCGTGTGTGTTAATGTCCTAGGATATTATTATTGGGTAGGCAGAGATTACAGAGCGCCACTTGCTACGATCTAAACATACTTCCTTAGCCTCATTAATGTTCATACATCTGGTCATATGATCAGAAAGCCTACTGAGTTTTTTGACAATATTTCTCAGTAGTTGCCAGTCATTCACTGCATGGTAGGAAAAGAAATTAGACTAGGTACGTAGACTCTCGGCTTAAAAATAAAGCATGTTTTCTTTTGTCATTATTTAGACATACCTTCAAATCATTGATTTAAATTTTAATAATAATAAAGAATAAACAATAATAATAAAATTTAATAATAATTATTGAGGTGTGTGTATCTTATGATAGGGATGTCACACAAAGTTAATTTTGAAGTAAATTTTCATAAAATTGGTTGCCTGTAAATTCGGTATACGGGCGAAAGTTTTACGTGACAACGACTTTGAGTGGTAAAATAATTTTAATGTGAATATTCATTCGTATAGTAGGAAGAAGGATGAAACATAGTTGAGTGGGAGAGAGACGCAAGGCATTCGGCGGGCCTCTCTCTCGTTCGGTGACTCATCGTAACGTTACCGAGCGTTACACTTTTTCATAAGTGCCTCCCAGCCGCAACCTAATTTAAGACGTTGTCACGTCAAAAATAAAATATGTTTTTTCAATAACTTCAAAACAGATACTAAACTAACGAAGACAACCCTCGTAAATCATAGTGTCCGTAAAACATAAGAAACACATAGAATTTTATCGGCAAGCAATTTACCGGTACCGATCGTAAAATATTTGGATTCCGTCAGTGGCATATCTACATCTACAGTTTTATGTCAGTTGACTGTCAAAGGTAATCAATGTTGCCTGTCATTTTTATTACGGTTCTCACTACTTTCTTACGATGTACTTATTTTAATGAAAACAGCTAACTTCCGGCCGCAATTTCAGAGCCATGAAATACCGAAGGATGGCACAAAGTTGACAGCGGTATAACTCGCCTTTGAAATATAAAGTCGCTGTGTCCATACCCCGTCATGCCCATTGTATTTTTGCCACTGCTCAATATCGGTGCAGGATAACATCGTAAGAAAACCAGCATATACAGAGTGTACTGGAGAGGCCGTAATTTCTACGTTATTTTTGCATTAGTATTGTCTAATCTAATATATAAAATTCTCGTGTCACAGTTTTCGTTGCCATACTCCTCCGAAACGGCTTGACCGATTCTTATGAAATTTTTTATGCATATTCAGTAGGTCTGAGAATTGGCTACTATCTATTTTTCATACCCCTAAGTGAATTTTTTTTTAATAAAAAGGCCAGCTAGTAATATATAAAATTTCCATGTCACAATGTTAGTTACCGTACGTACTCCTCCGAAACGGCTTTACCGATTTTTACCAAATTTTATATGCGTATTCAGTAGGTCTGAGATTTGGCTAACCCACCCTTAATATTTTTTTAAATTTTGGACGAAATTTTTCGTTTTTAAATTTGGCATTAAAAAATACATACAACCCTATTTTTTTTATCACCAACCCCTATTTTTTTAACAGCGAAATTAGTAATACGCGGTGCTAAGTTCGCTGGGGCAGCTAGTAATTTATAAATTCTAATAAATCGAATAGAAAAAAAAGAAAAGTCCCTACAAAATAAAAGTAAGTATTATTTATTTTAAGACAACCCTAAATTTTTAAGAGACCGCCATTTGTCATTCATTTGACACATATGTTATAAGGTCAAAGAGAGTTTAGAAAAAGAGTTGATTAGAGTTGCGCGATACAAAGTTTTTGCGTCTTAACTTAACACGTCAAATATCGCATTAAAATATAATGCATATTAACTTTTGACTTCTTAAAGTCTTTAGTAACGACCTGAAGAATGTCTAGTTTCAAGTATAAGTACCTTTTCGGTTTAGACTATACAAGAACTTATCATTCGAGGACATTTGACATCCACCAACCCGCGCTTAACCAGCGTGTGTGGATTAAGACCTTTCTCAACTTGTAAGATACCCATTAGTCGGACGCAACATTTGAAAGTGGCCGGCCCGTCTACACCAAGGTAAAAAAACGGCTCTGCGCCACCGATATATGGTGGAAATTCCAAGGGTACGCACAAAGCGCTTTGTTTTCACTTATATTGTGCGAACTGCCAAGTTGTGGAATTCGCTGCCGGCATCAATGTTTCCCGATAGCTATAATGTGCTTGTCTTCAAGTCACGAGTGATTCGGCATTTACTGGGTAAGCGCGTTCCATCGTAGACTACATCATTGCTTCACTTCAGGCAAGTTAAGGTCAAGCGCAAGCCTATTATAAGATAAAAAAAGGTAACCATGTGTGGTCACTGGCTACCAGACTTATTTACAAAAGGAAAAAAGCGCCACTCCGGGCATGCGAGTTCTGCGACACTGCATCATTGCTTAACAACAGGCAAGTTATGGTCAAGCGCAAGCCTATTATAGAATAAAAAAGGTAGTTTTTTTACAGATTAAAAAAAATGATATTGAAATACTCATCGGACACCAAAATTTCACACCACAGGTAAAAACAACCATCATCTCAAGAACTACTAGCCCAAAGCATGTCCTATAACTTAGAACACATTTCCCGTAACGTGCAGAATTTTTCCTTTTCCCATTAAACAAAGGGGCGCTATAAATCTGAACACACTGTCAAAGTTATATTCGAGTATGTATAACCCTGTTCACTAACTAACACCACAGTGTAAATAAACCTACAGTGGGCCATAGTATTATATGTCACTTAAAATGCCTCTTTCATTTAGATATTACTATGCGTTTCAAATAAGAATAAGACTGGACTCGCGGCTAACTTCATACCAAAAACCAAGCAAAAGTAACGCCAGCACAAAATATCAAACCACAGACAATAATATTATTTTGAAATGTATGGAAAAGTGATTTATGTCAAAACTTTACTTATTTAAGTAACTGCAATGCAGCTACCTAAATAAGTAAATTTACGCTCTATGATACCACAAACTTGTACACAAAGTCATACACACGGATAAAAATACACGTTTTAACTTAAAACACCGCTTTTAGTCCTCGGAAGTTAGTAAAATATGTTCGTACCTAAATATTCGACTCCAAATGTCCAATTTTACTAGAACGGCAATGAGATATACGCATATTTAATTTTTTTTCGTCTAGATGTTATTATTATATCTAACAAATATTTTTGCTCACTGTACTAAAAATGTGAAGTTGTTGCGCATTCAAGTAAAAGATGGCGGATTCCCAATCCGCCATCTTTTACTAGGCGGGTAAAAGGGGCCAGATGACTGTGTGTGTTATTGTCCAAGAATATTTATTATTATTATTAATGTCGATTGATTCGTTCAAGTCCTTGTCCTGGAACGACCCATTCAAAATTCTCTATTTTCCCCGATACCCCACCAACCTTTACCGATTACATTTTAAAGCAGATCTTTGCGGAGACTAATAATAATAATAAATCTTTATTTTACCAAAAAGTTGTTTACCTAGTTAGTTATATGCAAGCCCTGATTCCCAAACTAGCGTGAGCTGTGTGCTGGGAATCAGTTCCTTCCCAGTTAGGTGTATAATAAAGCAGTACAAGTTTAATAAAAAGTATTGAGTGAGTAATTTTAATTAATGTGTGTGACACTAGAAATGTATCTTAGATGGTAGGTATAAAATAAAATAAATAAAACTGCTCTTTTGCCTTTTCGTAGCACAATGCGATGACTCGTATCGTGTATGTGTGTAATGGGTCTAAACCACCACATTTCGCCAGTGAATAAATAAAACTCACCAAAACAGGTGATATTTACTTTTAAACAACCACCAGCCTGATAAATGTCCGCTAACTGAGAACACATTTTCCGTAACTTGGAGAATTTTTCCTTGTCACAATAAACAAAGGGGAGCTATAAATCTGTACACAATGCCGTGTCAAACTTACATTCAAGCATGTGTGATTAATATTTAATGTTGTACCGTAAGTGCGTTTTGTTAGAGGTTATTTACAGTATCTTAAGTGGGTCATCCTTGGTATGTGAAGAACAATAATATTCTAGGTCTAGGTAGCAGCGGTGGCGCAGAGGTACGGGCCTCGTCATAGAAATATAAGGTCACGGGTTCTATTCCCGGTCGTGCCCACACACCTTTGCGTGAACTGTTTCATCGCAGCTGCTTAATATCGGTGAAGGGAAACTCCGTGAGGAAAACGGTATATCTGAAAACTAATCATTCAAAGACATGTGACATCCACCAACCCTCACTTGACCAGCGTGTGTGGATTAAAGCCTAAACTCTCTCAGCTCGTAAGAAAGATGAGAGAAGACCCGTGCCCAGCAGTAGAACACTAAAAAGAGTTGAAGTGTAAAAGGCTCCCTTGAAAAACTTCTTAATGAAAAATGTGGCACTAAGACATACCAGAATAAAAAAAAAATGTGTTTTTTTTAATCCGTTAAAGTTATTTAAAAATCAATTGCTGTTCGGTATTCTCGCTAAAACTCAAGAACGGGTGGACTGTTTTGACTAATGTTGGTCTTAAAGTATTCTTACAAGTTTAAGGACAGTTCTGTTTAAATAGTAGATAAGAAATACGCGGTATGAAGTTCGCCGGGGCAGCTTGTTATGATAAAGGCCGTCAGTTTATAGGTCTGTTTCTATCTATCGTGAGGTAGTACTTATAACTATATTATAATTATAGTATTATTATACGAACTAACATTTTCCCAAAGGCAAATAATATAATTATTGCTTTTTATACTGTTTTATAGTGTACCTTTTCACATTTCCAAAAGTTATTGAAAATCTGAATCTATGTGTCAAAGCCTTATCATGGTCTTGAAATTTCAAGAGAACGTTAAAGTTTTCGGTACATATAACAAAGATCTATATTATACCGTTTCATATGAAACTTGATAGAAATTTATTATAAGACTTTCTTGGTATTTAGTTATAATAAACTAGATTAAGTGACGTTGAAAGCCTAAAGTTCTAGATAATATTTATTAATATAAATGTAGTAAAACTTATTTATATTCATTATTAAACTAGTTTGTTGGTGTAGTTTATTGTCATGAAATTATGAGAGTGGTATGTATTCAGAGATTTTCTTCTGATTTTTGTTAATTAGAGAGGTACTTTCATTTTAGTATTGTCTTAGATTTAAGCGAATATCACACATTGAAATAAAACTACTTTATTACGGATTTTATCGCGGTTTATTTTAGATTTTATATCCCGACGTTTCAAAGTCTTTTCAGACTTCATGTTCACGGGTGAACTGAAGTATTTGACGTCCACATCAAGAAGACTAGAATAAAAGAAACACAGAAAATCACACTTACACTTAAGTATAGTAACTCTTTTTGTTGCTTACCGAATAAGTTTCTTTGAAGGAATACTCAGTGTTCATTTCTCATATCATTTAACATTTTCATAATATTAAGCCCTTTAGATATATTTCTAATCTTTTTATAAAAAGAAAACATATCAGGGATAATAAGCACAATTCATAAAGGAGCACGGATGAAATCGCGATGCGCAGATTCCTTTAGCAATATTTTCAGGGCTGTCACGGGCTGTTAAATACCGAGATTTTTTGGTATCGTCTCGAAATTCGAGGTCTTATCCCTCGTAATACACGTAGTTATTGAAGATTATGCATTGTGGCGGTTGAAATACTTTTTACAGGAAAAAAAATTCAGTTTTTACAGAAGATTGCTCTGAAATGAAATTAAACGAAAATAGTCAGTTCTTGTTTTTTTTGAGTCGACATAAAAAAGTCTAATTTCTTTTTTTAACATGCAGTGAATGACTGGCAACTTACATAAGTACTTCTTTATTTAAAAAAATAAAGCTGACTTGCTTTCTAGTCAACTATTGACATTTTGTTTAGTGTGTTGTATTACCCCTGGTTTCCAATGGCGAAACATTTACAAGAAAACATGTTGCAAGCTCTGTCTATCTCTATCACTCAGGGATGAGTAGAAAGAGATAAGACTGTGCTTGTATCTTGTTTTGTTGTGCAGTGCAAACGGCCAGTTAGAGCGACTTAATTCTAAGCGTTTTTAATATTTTTATTCGTTATTTAGTCTGACATCTTATCTATACTAATATAATAAAGAGGAAATATTTGATTGTTTTTTGTATTTCTGTTTGTTTGTTTGTAACGAATAGGCTCAAAACTACTGGACCGACTTCAAAAATTCTTTCACCATTGGAAAGCTACATCCTTACTGAGTAACATAGGCTATTTTATATGTTAAAAAAATTAGGGATCCGTATGAAAACATCGATAATGTAACCCAAGGTGTGAAAAAAGCATTATATCGCGTACGCTTCGGAAACTATTGACATTAGAGCAAAGTGATGTACTACAGTTTTATAGAGGTCATAAATGTCTACAAAAAAGTTGTAGTAACATACATCTAAATATTGTATAGGCCGACCGTTTAACTCGCGTATCGCCATCTGAGGTACAAAGTCATAAAACATTAATTAAATCTCATAAAGTACTATTTAACCACAGATAAAAGTAATGTAAGACTATTCGTCACTAATATCCATATCGCTTGAATCATCATCACTATCTGTGCAGCTTGAGGAGTCAGAATCTTGGCGATAGGCGATACGCGAGTTAAACGGTCGCCCTATAGTTACGTCACAATAACTACTTTTTCATTTTAAAATATGCAATTGTAACGCCGGTACAAATTAGACTAAATTATTGTACCCTGGTATTAATCCTTATCTAAATAAATCACTTAATATTCAAGGGTATATCAGTACCTGTAAATTACTTTTTGAATTATTTAAATCGGACATACCATTGTGGCAACCCTTAACCAACTTTTAAGGCAACGTGTGCGCAGAATTATATTGAAACTAAAACTTCGCCGTAATGAGCAGTTTCGAATTTCCGACTGTTCTAATTTTAAGTTAACTTCAAAACTTCGAAAATGATTTATCGAATTCGATTCGTGGCTTCAAATTTCTTATAAAAGTGGGTGCTCTTAAGAAATAATTTGAAACTTTTCTTAACATTTACCTGCTTAAGGTAATTGATAAATTAAATATCTGACTACTAGTTGGTACTTACCTAATTGTAGCCGATATAGGTGGCGTAAAGAACTGCTTTGGTGGTCCAGTGGGAAGTGTGTTCGCTTAGTAACCGAAAGGTCCCGGGTTCGATTCCCGGATGAAGTAAAAAGCCTTTTTTATTGACACACGGATAAACATTAAGCTATATTAACCAATATAAGCTGATCTCGCATTGTATAGGATTTCCGTACAACGATAGGTCAGCTTATATTGGAATTGTATAGCTTTATGTGTTGTCGTGTGTACCTACTTAGATAATCTTAGTTGCAGCTCGAATTTTGTAATTATAATAATAATAAACATTTATTTCAGGCTACAAGGCCCATATCTTAATATATATTATTCTTATGTGAGTGTGTATGTCACTGAACTTCTCTCAAACGACTGGACCGATTTTGATGAAATTTTTTGTGTGTGTTCAAGGGGATCTGGGAATGGTTTAGATTCACAATTTTGCGCGGTACGAAGTTCGCTGGGGCAGCTAGTACTATATAATACTTTAATCAAGTACATACTTACAATCCTACATGACATCAAATATAAATACTAATACAATAATAATTGAAGCATAATCACCATTTAACTGTCACCTTCTCACCGAAACTCATTGTACCTACTAATGAATCGGTATAGTGGGCAGGCACGTCCCATCGTAGACTACATCATTGCTTAATATCAGGCAAGTTGTAATCAAGCGCAGGCCTATTTAAGGATAAAAAAAAGTTGCATTACCATATCAATTTCTTCTCGATCTCGCTCTCTTGGTCGTCTGTAATATTCTAGGTCTCTGGTTTGGCACTTGTTTTATCCTTGGCGGTAAACCTTGTAATATAATGAAAGTCTTTTATCATCTACCTATCAAAGATATTATTTATTTCGGTGCCTACGAAAATATCTATGTGCTTGATAAAGTATGAGCTCGAACTTGGCGGTTTTTCAAGTTTAGTACATCAGCATATCAATATCATAAAAATTTTGTAAGAAACACATCGACAATGTAAAGTTAAGTATAAAATAAAAAAGTTTGTTTTGCTTTTATAGTAACTAGCGACCCGCCCCAGCTTTGCACGGATGAAATGTGTTATATTTATAAACCTTCCTCTAGATTCACGCTAACTTTTTAATAAAACCGCATCAAAATCCGTTGCGTAATTTTAATGATCTAAGCATACATAGGGACAGAAAAAGCGACCTTGTTTTATACTATGTAGTGATGCAATTCATTCTATCGCATACATCTACATCATTGCTTAACATCAGGGAAGTTGTAGTTAAGCGAAAGCCTATTGCAAAATAAAAAAAGGGAAATGCTTAAAAGGATTTGGACAGAATTTTGCACATATCGTACATCTGGATCAAAGTACTATACAGCTCTGAAACGCGGACTATAACGTAAAGAATGAAAAAATGAAATGTGGTGCTGGAGAAAAGAAAGTATAAGCGGACAGAAAGAATAATAAACCAACAAGAATTGGAAAGATTAGATTAGAAGAGAAGCCTGTCAGCTTATTAGAGAACAGAAGAGGTAAGATGATTGGCCATTTGATACGGAACGATACACTTATGAAGACGATTTAAAAGGAAATATTGAAGGAAAGAGAGGAAGAGGGAGACCAAGGATAATATATGATAAAACAAATACAGGAGAAGGTTAATATTGAGTTGTATAAGATGGTCAAAAAGCTGTAGAGACAGTTGAAACAAACTCTATAGACAAGAACAAAGCTCTTAAAATTAAGAAGAGGAAGTAGTTAAATATACAACGCATGGAATACTTTCTACTTTATATATATCATTATAACGTAGACAAAGTCGCAGTCGGAAGCTAGGTCAGGTAATACAAATGCCAAATCAGTTAAGGTCATCTGTAGGTACAACACATTTTACCCAAATTAATGTAGGTAACTGGTAAGCACATTTCTCAAGATCGCTCTACATATTTGAGAAAAACAATAGTGAACTAAAAGTCACGGGCAAAGCGTAGGTACCTTGAGAATTTATGGTTACGCCTACATTGGCGCCAAGGTGTCTGATGGCTTTTGCAAATGTTTGCCAAACTCTTGGTACAGTCTCAAGGCCAACTGGAGGTCAACAGTTTTTCCTGTTGGCAGTGAAAATCTGTTGGCATGAGAGATAATGGAAAAAATTAATAACTTTTTTTTGACATATCTATGGACTTATATTCAATCTAATTCTTTTACTTTTATGAATCAGAAAGTTTGTGAGGATGGATGGAATGGACGTTTGTTACTTTTTCTCGATAAAAATACTAAACTGAATGGAATGAAATATAACCTATAACGTATGTTAATATTACCTATGTTAACTGGATTAATTACTCACAGAAAAATAATATTGTAGATAATATAACGGGTGATTAGGTAATGCAAATTTATCGGCCTCGAGTTTAAAATATAAGATCGCGGGTCGAACACTGATCTCAGTGTGAATTGTTTTATCACCGCTGCTCTCTGGCAGTGAAGCAAAACATCGTGAATAAATCGGCATGTCTAAAAACTAACCATACGAGGACATGATTAGAAAATTTAATACGGAGCTGGTGTCGCGCGCGTTCCCCTCTGCCCAAGTAGGTACATCAACAGTTTGAACATTTGAACAAGTAGCTTATTTTTTTAAAGATTTGTTGTGTTTGGGTGTAACTTTTATTTACATGTTATGGGCGTAAGTTTTTTCTTTCACTCTTGAATGATTTTCGGTCAGAAGGTGGCAGTAGAATGAGGCTCCATATGGTTAATAACCAAAAATACATAGTTAATGTGTGTTTACCTCGCCACTCCCACAAACTGGTAGAAACAATTTAGTACTAGAAGTTGCGTATGTGGGTATTTGTCAAATAAAATAATAATGCATGTAGTAGGTAGGCGGAGAGCGCGGTGTGCGCGGGGTAAAGAAATATAGTTAGTCTTGATCGTGCACGCTCGTTTGATTTATGTGTCCATAACAAAACAGCGTATAACACCTCCTGGGTAAATTGCTCTAAGAGGACACCAACTCGCACTTGACTCTCTCACCACTTAAACTCAATTTGTAATACCCCGTTTACATTCACACAGTTTTAACTCTATATTGCCTACTCCGTTGACCAAACACCTATAACTCCCAAACACATAGTTTATCAATAATCTACTGAACACAATCTATCTATGCCATCAAACTACACACAATACCTCCACAACTCCATTTGCCTGATGTAAATACGTTTCGGAAACACTACAGCTTCAGTTACCTTACATAACACGTATTTCAGTTGAATGGGATTGTATCTCTGACACTGATGTTTGATTGAAATCTGGCACGTGCTTTTATATTACTATTCCAGTAAGGAGGTTAGGAATTGAAACCAAATCATCAGAATAGTGTTCAGTTTGTTGACTTAAAAGACGATATCGATTTTGGATTTCGGGTCAAATTTGGTGTCAGCGTCGTTTTAAAAGTTAACGTCGGCGTCAGGGTTAGTTGCAGGCTCATCGCATTATTTTGGAGACTAGGTTGATTTTAGGATAACGTCAGTGTCAATGCCAGGGTCAGCGGACTCAATACTGATCGACACAATATCTGTGCAAGCGCCTTCAGCATCAATTTCATAAACGAAATAGGTACTGACGTCGCCGTCAATTTCAAAGATTACTATCTTCATCTACTCCACTATCTACTCCATGTCAATATCAGCGTTAACCATGAAGTCGCCTGCAGTATCGGAGTCAGCGTCAAAATGAACATCAGCGCGACGTTGACGTCAGCTTTAGTAGTTGTTTCGAAGACGATGTTCATGTCAGTTTTCATATCGTCGTGACTACAGATAGCGCTAACGACAACGCCACGGTTTTCATTGACTTCAGAGACAAAATTGGCGTTAGGTAAGGTAGGCATTTTTGACAAAGTAGCACATTTCCGTCGAAGTACTATCGACTATTTACATGCATCTATATTTTTATATATATATATTTTGGATATTTTTCTACAAAATCTTAATTTAAAGTTTCTTTTCCCTGTAATAAAAGATCGTTCAGAGATCTAGGTTCTATGTAAATATGCGATTGTTTGCGTGCATCTGAGTCGAGGTGACAATTTCCCTAGGGCGGTGTCCTGCAATCGGAGCGCAGTGTCGTCAGCTATATAACAATGCAACAATTCTCTTTGCAATGAAAGAGGTTGAATTGTCACTTGTGGTGATGGAAAAAAGAATAAATAATTTTGAAAGTATTGACAGATCTTGAGATTTGCGTGGATACGAGCTGAATGTATAGTAATAGGCTTCTCAAACTTCATAGAAAGACCTGCACTAATTATATAATTTATTCCCGTTAGGTTTATAAATTACGTTTTCAAGCGGGTCTTACAGGTTTAGTTTTTTTTAGTTTTTATTTAGTTAAACGCCCATGATTTTTCTTCATTGATACTTCATTGAACTGAAGAAACTGAACTTAATACTTAGGTACCCCTTTATCTATTTACGTCATATCCATACTTCCTTCCTGATAATAAAAACCCGAAAGTAACTCTGTCTTTCGCGCGTTCACGCCTAAACTAAACTAATCTAAACAAAACCGAATTGACTGAAATTTGGTATGGAAATAGTTTGAGACCCAGAAAAGAATATAGGATTGTTTTTTCCGACTGCGAAAAAAGAGGTAAATGTTTTAACGCGATAACTGACATACGCGCGGGTCAGCCGGTGCGGAAAGCTGGTCAGTACAAAATAGCTAAAACACATTTATTTTTAGTTTGTCTTTGTCTGTTATCTTGAAATTTATACTAGTAAGACAGAGACAAATCCATTTTAACTGAAAAGGTTTAAATTTAGTTTATTTGCAGCACCACTGCACCGTTTCATTATTAAATTGGTATAAATTGTTATTATAAGTAAATCGACTTCTAGATATTCAAAACATTTTACAATTTATTTAAAAAAATACAAGTTATTGGAAAGATTTCCCAAAGCAAGGTAACATTTTTGTCAAAAGATTTCCGCTTGCGTAATTGACTTCAAGTGTCTTGGGAAAGTTGGACTGATGTTGCGAATATTAAGTAGTTGCACATTTCTCTCAGTAGAGATATCTTTATAATTTTTGAGACTGGAAACTGTCTTAATTATTTAGAGAAAGGCTTTGTTATTTAAATATTGTATTAGCTTTTTAAAAAAATACTAAACGACTTAAATTTGTTATACTTTCGAACATGCACCACCTAATGATATCCCTTAAGGAACAAAAAAATAATTTGTCATAATCGATTTACGGAATTATAAAAAAAAAAACAAAACATATTCAAATTGAGAACCTGCTTCTTTTGAAGTCGATTGAAAAATGGAATTTGCAATTTAAGCGTTATTCTTTTAATTTTAAACTTTTCATCCTTTTTTGGTTTTATTTTGTCACTTTTAATCTGTCAGATCCAAGGCTATTGAGCGCGGTGTTTCTAATTTTGATTTAAGAACATTATTTAAATTTCTAGAATTTTAATGTCGTAGATAGAAGACAGTGAAACACAAAACGAAAACAACGATAACGAAAACAAAGGTTTTAGTTTGGAGTTCGAACCTCTGAAAAGTCTCTAAAGTAACGTATTTCTTCCCCTTCCATGAACCTCATTAATTTTTTTTATTAAACTTTTTTTATATATTGTCTTGTCTATCTGGTAGTCGACCATAGATAAAAAATTGGTCCCGGAAGATTTAATGTTGGGCTACCTAATTTAAATTACTACCGTTTTAATGTATTTACTTTCCAACAACGGACGGAGAGAAAGACATGGCGAAAAAAAAAGGTTTTTGTTTGAACTTTCAACCTTAGAAAAGTTGTCATTATGTTGTAGCAATAGATACTAAACTAGAAACGGACACACCACACGATTAATACGATTGATTGATCGGTTCCATTTATAAAATTGGTGTACGCAATCAACGGGCGTAACAAAGCTATATGTATTATAATTATCTGTGACTGTATCAACCACGCCTCGCGTATCAGCCATTCGTTTGGAAACTGATACGGATTATTACATACCATGAAAATATTTCTTTAATAAAATAATATTTTATATGAAGTCAACAGCGTGGCTTTATGTTCTTCCGCCCACGGCTTTGCCAGCGTGGTATTTATTGGAAGACAAATTACCCTATGTGTTAATATACTCGATCTCTTTGCCAAAATTCATTCAATTCTATCCTGTAGTTTTTGGGTGAAATAGTAACGAACATACAAATACAATACAAAACGTTTATTGATCCAAAAAATTACATAATGTGTTATATGGTACGGATCCTTCCTTTAAGCAAAAAATATGCGCCCCGCACTGCTTCAGAGCTCGTGGTCTCCTCGAGCACTGCTACCTGATCGCTGATCTCGAAGCATAGGTCGCGAGTTGTATAGATGCGTGGCGATCCTAATTTCCTATAGGATTTGTATCGGGTCGTCTGTATTGTGAACACACCGTGTTTTTATGCACTGCATTTAACTGTGCAAATTACCTATTTTACTAACAACCTATTATCATAGGAATTGAGCAATATTAAGTTATAGATTATTATACAAAGTCAAAAAATTTCACTTCACTTCACCTATTAAATCAAATCAAATCAATTATTTTATTTGCCGGAATTGATTTGATTTGATTATGTTTTTGGCATTCACCATCATTCACAGTGATTCTGCCAACGTCAGTGGACCCCCGTATTCAGAAACGTCTTTTAAGCTCAATATAGCTAAAATAGGTTTTTAATTCGTATGTCTTTGTCTGTCATCTTGATATTTATACTAATAAGAAAGAGACGAAGTCTATTTTAACTAAAGAGTCTTGTAAGATTTTTATGAATAAGACCGACAATGTTTAAAATTGTCTGGTTGAGTACGATAGATATTTCATGAAAGTGTGGGTGCGTAGATTGATAAACTAAAGTTTAAAAAAATACCAAAGAAAAAATTGGTTGCCTGTAAATTCGGTATACGGGCGAAAGTTTTACGTGACAACGACTTTGAGTGGTAAAATAATTTTAATGTGAATATTCATTCGTATAGTAGGAAGAAGGATGAAACATAGTTGAGTGGGAGAGAGACGCAAGGCATTCGGCGGGCCTCTCTCTCGTTCGGTGACTCATCGTAACGTTACCGAGCGTTACACTTTTTCATAAGTGCCTCCCAGCCGCAACCAATTTTTGACGTGACAACGTCTTAAATTAGGTTGCGGCTGGGAGGCACTTATGAAAAAGTGTAACGCTCGGTAACGTTACGATGAGTCACCGAACGAGAGAGAGGCCCGCCGAATGCCTTGCGTCTCTCTCCCACTCAACTATGTTTCATCCTTCTTCCTACTATACGAATGAATATTCACATTAAAATTATTTTACCACTCAAAGTCGTTGTCACGTAAAACTTTCGCCCGTATACCGAATTTACAGGCAACCAATTTTTTGGCAGTATATTTCTCAGTAGTTGCCAGTTCTTCACTGCACAGTAGGAAAAGAAATTAGACTATTTTTATGTAGACTTGCGTCTCAAAAAAAATAAAGCTTATTTTCATTTCATTACAAAATCAAGCCCGACAGGTGACGACCGCTCGTCTTCTGTCAGTTGTTACGTCGAACCTAGTGATGTACCTAACACTTTAAAAACCGATAAGTAATTGATAATGACAATCGATTTTAAGTGAATAATAATATTAGTAAGATAAGATAGGAATGTACCTACACTACTTACTTTATATGACAAAGATGTCGCTTTTTACACTGTCTACTTAACGTTATATCTCTGTGAGTGTGTGAGTCCCACGGGCCACACTTTTTATATTTGTCGCATTAATCTCCACCTATGCGAGTGTCATCACAGTACTTACGTGTAACGACGGCAGACCTTGTTCCAAATGTTTTCACAAAAAATGGGATGACACGTATTTTCTCATCTCAATTTGTGTTGTCATAAGTTTTGTGAGGATTTGAGAATAGGTGGCGTACGGGGATATCGGCCTCGGCTTTAAAATGTAAGGTCGCGGGGTCGATTCCACACAAGCCCACACATCTTTTTGTTGAATGTTTCATCGCCGCTGCTCAATATCAATAAAAAAAAACATAGTGAAAAAGCCCTTATAATCCTTAAAGATTTTAATGAATAAGTCCGTTAATAAAAGAAGAAACTGACTGACTGACTGACAAAATATCACACCTGAAAGCTCTGAGTTTTGAGACACTAAATTTAGCACATAGTTTCCGTATGAAGTCTAGGGGTGCATTAAGATTGCATCTCTCCTGGATTTATCAAAAGTCACCCTGTAAGTAGATGAAACCATAAAAGAAAAAAATACGCAACTGCAGATCAGACAGAGACATGTTATGTGTGTTTGGTGTTTCTTATTCTTTTGTATTTTTACTAATATTATAAAAGCTCGGTCATTCTGTTTGTCGGTCTTTCACTCCAAAACTACTGAATCGACAAGCATGAAATTTGGTATAGAGATAGTTTAAGACCCGGGTAAGGACATAGGATAGTTTTTTGCGACTGTGTAATAAAATTTTTAATGATTAAGCGCGATAACTGTAATACACGACGGCATAGATGTGGGCTGAAAGTTAGTTTACTATATAGTTTAGTACTAAGCAGTTTAAAGATCGCGGGATTATAGATGACAATCGTAGTTAAAAACCAGTTTCTGCTATCACAGATGAAAATAGAACAGAAGTGTAAAAAAATTAGAACACGAATTCATTTTCAATTCGCTTACCCCTTATTCATAAACGCTTTATAAGCTCATTAAAGCTAAAATAGGCTTATAATTAGATTGTCTCTGTCTGTCATCTTGAAATTTAAACTAGTAAGAAAGAGACAAAATCCATTTAACTAAGGAGGATTGTAAGATTTTTATGTATATGGCTGTTAGTTTTTAACCAAGTGTCAGCCTTGAGCACTACAAAAATACTAAAAGAAAATACTAAGCTATATAAAAATACTGTACACAAAAATAATATCGAAAATCCAGTTGTAATACCACCACGCATGTTAAAGTTCCTATACATGATACAAATTCGGGTTATAGTAATTGATTCAAGAGGAAAGTTTTAAAACCGAATATCATAATTCTAGAGAACTGCTTTGTTAAGCGTGTTTGCCTAATAGTCGCGAGGTGCCTGTTTCGGTTCCCGGTTTCGATTATGAGCAAAAAGGAATTATAAACTTACAGAAGCTTAGTTGTAGCTCGAAGTTTGGAATGGCAATTGTGCTGGCCCCCTGTTACGTATCGGACCTGAACATAGCTGGCAAAAAGTGGGTGAAATTTACATCTCCTTGTAATGCTATGTGGAATTAATAAATCTTTTTGGAACAAAACACACAAACTACTTCAAACGTAAGTACATAGAAGTATGCGTTTAGGACAATTGCTCTTATAATTTTGGCAGACCGCAGGCACTTAGCGTTGTAACAATGACGTTTCTTTTAAACGCTCAAAAACTATAGAAATAACAAAAAAAATAGAATTTGGTTCACGTGTAACAAAGATAAAGAAAACTTGATTGTTTTTTCGAATAACTACTTTTTTGAAGTCGGTATTTTTTTATAAATTTCAATATAGTCATAGATACATTACTTCTATGATATAGTTAAGTAGGATAGATATGCGTTTGTACTTCACACTTCAGACAAGTGAATTTTCCAACTCCTCCAATCATTAAAATCGAGTATTAATATATCTAATTGGCATACATATTTACTAAGGGGTGGTACATATGAGTGACGTCAACTTGGACCAGCTCAGCAGGACTGGTTTCCTTCGAGGCAAGAAGATACTTGCTAGATTTCCCGAAATTTAATGGGGTTAAATCACTCTGAGCCACTTCATACCGCTCCTGGCTAACAGGACTAACTAACTCGTAACTAACTATATGGGTCTAAATACTCCTTCGATTTTTTTTTCAAACAATCAAAAATTAATTAAAACAAGCAAAGTCGTGAACAAGCTAGTACACGAGTAGGTAAATCATTTTCGGGAAACGTTGAACAAATACGAGCCGAATAAGTGTTTACTCGAATAAGTGTAAAGGACTCATAATGGAGCTGTATTTTATTATTTACATTTATTATTCTACTTGTTGACGCAATTTACATGTACACACAGGTATTTATTTCATTTATTTATTTTGTAAATATAGAAAATTTTATGTTGTTAAATTTTTCTGGTGATTCTGGGCAGGTTCTCAGAGGTTTTATATATAATTTATATAATTCGACCGCAGCTAGTAACAATGTCAGAACTACAAAAACGCTGCTTTTGATTACGGCCTAATAAAGTTATATTATGGTTAATGAGACGGTCCTACAACTTCCGACTTTATTAATTTAGGACAACTACGATAGCGATTATTTTAATATTTGAAAAAATTCGAGATCATAGATACAGTGTTTTAAAACCTTAGGTACAATAAAACAAAAATCACCAAAATTTAGATTCGACTTTGTTAATGGCTACGGTCGAGTAATGTTTGCATTGTCAATTGATGCTTGCCTTGCTAATAATCTTTAAAGGGTGGAAGAAATAGCCCTCTACAAACTGAAAAAATAATATTCTAATTAAGAAGCTGAATGCACCCTGCAACTTCTTAATTAAAATAATATTCCATTGAAACTTTTTTCCGGATCTTTTTTTGGAAAAATTAATTGTTAATTTTAGGATAATGAAACAAAGTAAGATTATTGGATACCCGCAAAGTTCTTAAATAAATTTCATCAGTTCTTTTTTATTTTTTTTTTATTTTGAGGAAACTTTTATTTTTACGTATCAATCAAAAAAATAATAGTAACATATTTAGCCATAATATTTTATTTTGGTTCAGTTACAACGTAACAAACACCTTTAACTTTAATGTTTTTTGAGTATTTTTTAATTATTTAAAAAAAAATACGTCTTTGTGTGACACATAAAATACAGGTAATTATTAATTTTATTTCATTACCCAGGATTATTAAAGTGTGTGTAAATGAAATATTTAAAATTCAGGAAAATAGGACATTTAGTGCGAAATACATGACATGTATTTCGCACTAAATGTCCTTTTTCCTGAATTTTAAATATTTGTTTCAAGCTCTTACGCCGGAACACAATAATGACTGCAAATTATAACATGCCAGCTACGTATAAATAATTCATAAAACAAAAACTTTTATAAAAACTGCGTGTAACGAAATGTTACCGTCCGCTTTTCATGTGAAGCTAATCTATGAAAAATTACAACTCATATTAACCATAACCAAAAAAGTTTGAAGCGGAATAAGGGGCAATTTGAACGTAATTACATGACCCAAATATCAAGCCTTCCACCCGAGATTGAGCGCTTCCATGTCATCATGAAAACCTCATTTTCATTCATTGAAGTGGTGGATAGTATGGCGCGGGAGTTTAAAATAGATATTTGTGTAAAGATTTAGGCGATTTTGAGATATAATATTAAATCTTGAGGTTTATTTGCCGCGCTAGAACGGATAAACTGACTTGGTTGATTTTGGTTTCACATAAAAATTAACTGACTCGAGAATGACTTTCGCACTAAGAAAAGATTTTTCAAAACTGACCCTGAAGGCTGTAAAACGGGGACTACGCGGGCAAAGCCTCGCGTGGAAGCTGATAAAATATAATTAAGTTAATACCAACTCATACGCATTACTTAGCGGAAAACTATTGCTGAAAAATACGCACTACTATTTCACTCTTTCTTAATAATACTTAATTAGATTTTTATCCCTGCATTCATAAATGTGTTAGCTCATTATATCTAAAACAGGTTTATGATTCATTTGTCTTTGTCTGTTATCTTGACATTTATACTAGTAAGAAAGAGACAAAGTCTATTTTAACTAAAGAGACTTTTAAGAATTTTATTAATAAAACCGCAATTTTTACTTATGATTCCGTATTTTAAAGACTTTTTTTACTTTAAATCATGTGATGTAAAGAAGCTTTTTTTACGATGAATAAACTTAAATTAATAACATTAATTGCGTGATTAATAATATATAATTATATTATTAATCACGCAACAATCAGTCTACTTGAACTGGGTAATCCCAGTTCAAGTAGACTGATTGTATTAACACCTCTTAAACATTAAAATCGTAAACGTCGATAGGTGTCTTGAAATTAATTTGTTTAAAATAAAATGTAGATAGTTTAATTCATTAGAATTAATTAAATTAATTCAACTGTATTAACAAGTCAACGACTTTATTGCAAACGATTTATTAATTAAAACTTTGATAAACGGATCACTTCACACGAATAATAGTATAAGTAAACAAAGGTTAATATTACTTAAATTCGTCTTTCATGTGAACTGACCTTTATTGTAACAGCAATAGATGTACCAATAAATTATTGCAAATACCTTATATTGACATTAAAAAAGAATACACCCAGTTGACAACTAACGTGATCAGAAGGCTGATTTAAAAAATATCTAGGGCACAAAGTACTTATTCGACGATGCCACGCCTCTGCTGTATTTAGTCTCAGACAAAGTAAGTGAATAATTTATGTTTATTCAAATAATAGATAGTTACAATTTCACATCTTACAGTACAGGGTTTTCTATAATAGGTAGACTAACTGTAACATATTTGCGTAAACTAGATTGCCCTGGTTTTCAGCCTTAAAAGACAAACAATGGTTTTAGCTAGGTGCAATACTTAAAAAGAAAAAAAGTTACACACGGCTACAGACGGCTACACGTCAAGCTAAAAAATTCCAGTATAACCTGATCTTGCACTGTATAGGATTTCTGTACAACGAGAGGTCAGCTTATACTGGAATTTTGTAGCTTGATGTGTATGGCTAATATTCAGTGAGTGGCCGAGTAACCTTGTGGATAATATTGAAAACAGAAACTTTCTAGAATATTACTATTTAAAAAAAAAAAGATTCCGACTTACCAAAACCCATGCAGTACATTTAATGAGAATATAAATTTACGATTCATAATCAGTGAATTATTGCAAAACGATACTATAGCTATCGTTGTTTATGTCGTGATACAGGGGATAATAAAAAACTTAACTAAACAATTGCATTGTTTGCATTACATTGAATCTACGATTAAAGTATTTAGAAAAAAACAAAAGTAAAGTTTTGATTTTAATTAGGCTTTATAATGTTTTTGATGTCCTTCATTTAGGTATCAAACTCGATAGGTTGATTAAAAATATGTTGATGACTTCTTTGAAGTACGAGGATGGTTATTACGCAGAGAAAAATAAATAATAAAAAAAATTTAGCAAGAAAAATGAGAATGAACGAGTTAATCGAGAGAAGAAGAGATAGGCTTTAAACATTATACAGATTTCCAAAGCAAAAAACGGTGTGAGATATTAAAAGAAAAACGCGAGGAAAAACACTTATTTATTCTCGTGACTTAAACTTCTGCGGTTATATTTGGGTGGTTATATTTGATAGGTCTGAGACCCGATAGATGGCACTACTTTGCCGGGTAGGATGACGTCTGCCGGGTCCGCTAGTCTGAAGTAAATGTTCATTTATAAATAGAAATTATATTAATCTAACTAAATATTAAGTCTGTCTCTACACTTTTTAAGCAAAGTCTTCCAAACGCATCATGGGAACTTTCCTGTCTATAGCCCAGACTGCGCATTACGTGACTTGAATGGAAACACTCTATCTGAAGACTATCTTAGAATATTCCTTTCATATTTATTTATTTTACGTTACGTTGAACACTACTTTTCTATAAAGAGTGTAGTACTTAGTAAATACGTTGAACACTACTTTTCTATAAAGAGTGTAGTACTTAGTAAGTCTAAAAGTATTTACAATAAATAATACCCTTTGTTGGCGGCTGCGGTCCCAATTCTCGTATTTTTTGTGTCATTTATCTCAAACGCGACATATGTCGAATAAATTATGAACATCGTTTTTTTTATTTTGAAATAGACTTAACTACAACTTGCCTGATGTTAAACAAACATGTTGTCTACGATGGAACGCTCCTGTCTTATATATCGATTTACTCGTGATTACGAATGACTGGTGAGGAAGAGGCAATGGAATGAGGCTCCAGAATAATATGGCTAGTAGTACCTAATCATAACGGAGCAACAATTTTGATAGACACCGTACCGGAACACGGCAAGGCCGCTTGGTGGTGCGGGTTTGTTTAGTGAATGGTCATTAACCACGATTAACACACGTATAGGTCCGGCAGCGTGGAGTATGAACCCGCGACTCCAGAATCTAGTAACGAACACACTATCCCCTAAGCGACGGTCTCCCCGAGCGAGAAACCGCGATTCAGAAAATGTATCTTTTGTTCGTGAAGACCACCGATCACCAAAAGTATCTATGCATTGCTTGCCAAGTATGCAAAAGATACGAATATTATTGTGCAAGTGTGTGCGCAAACGCAAGTAGAGTGCACTCTTTCCCTAGTCTTAATTTGCTATTAAGATAGCGCTCCCGCATGTGTTACCAGAGGTAAATGTCACCCACTTTTTGATTCAGCGATGCGAGCCTACTGCAGTTCGTCGGGCACAATTGCAAAAATTAGCTATAATTAAGATATTCTAAGTATATTAGAAAAATGGTTTTGCTTGATCCGGAAATTGAACCCGTGTACCTCGCGGCAATGGTAAGTGTGTAACTTACCACTGGATCACCGAGTCAGTATACAATAGGATAGTTTAAATAGGATACAATAGTTAACTAACAAATTGTAGATTTTGAACCTTCGATATTCAAATGAATTTAATCCGTGGAATGATCTAGTTAGTACAATTAACTCATTATTAATCAAGCGCTGTTTGTATTTTCGTCACGTTCCAATGTAATGATATGCATTCAAACGATCTTACCTACCTGTGTGACAATTAAAATAAATAAACTCCTCCTATACTAAACTGCCTTGGTGAAAACGATAGCGAGATTTATTTTGACGTGACAACGTCTTATAAATTGGTTTGCCGGGTGACACTTCAAGAAACTGCGTTACGCTCCGCTCACGTTATGCGCTCACAATGAGAGCGAGTGAGAGGCACGCGTCCCTTCCACTCGGGCATGGTTAGCCCGCCTAAGAGCGAGAGAGACAGACATAAAAAGTGAAAGGCACGCGCCTTCTTCCTACTATACGAATGAATATTCACATTAAAATTATTTTACCACTCAAAGTCGTTGTCACGTAAAACTTTCGCCCGTATACCGACTTTACAGGCAACCAATTTTTTGTGTTATCCTTCAGATAGAAAAGGCCAAGAAAAGCCCAAGTTTACGGCTGACTGAAGATTATTTGCGCTAAGGGGCCGTCTCCACGAGTGTCTCGCGGGATGGGGATAGGGATGAGATTTTTTTTGTTTCGTACGCCAGATACCTATAGGTATCTGGCAAAATATCCAAAATATCCAAAGTTTTTCCAAAATTTTTAACTTAAGTATCTACTTAAGTTAAAAATTTTTTTGGACTAGTATTTTTCTTTTTTGTGTGATTACGGCGATACGTCCAAGCGAAATCTCGAATGACATCACACCTAGGTAAGTTTTATACAGAGTTATGACAGCGCAATCCCACTCCATATATTTAATGCGTTATATCATAACATTGATCTATTTCAACGATAAAGCTTTACAAGACTTTGTAAGACTTGTATTATATAGGTATACAAGTCTTACATTTTTTTTAATAATCTAATTAAAATACGATTTTTCATCGATCATACCATAACGTCATCCTTAATAAGCGTGTTCGCTTAATAATAATAATTCACACGGTGTAAACCCGTAAATGTACTTGTTTCAACCCTTTTTGGTGTCCCACTAACATGGGCATGGGTCTTCTCTCAATTGTACGTGTAGAGAGAGTTAACACCTTAATCCTTAATCCAGCCGCTGCTGTGTCTGCGAAACATGAAGAACCCTGTTTATCGCATGTAATATCTTTTGGTAACCTACCATGTTTCTAGCAAATAAACATTACCTTATCTTATCTTATCCACACACGCTAGTCAATCGCGGGTTGGTGGATGTCTTCGAATCGTCAGTTCTTAGATATGCCGGTTTCCTCACGATATTTTCCTTCACAGATGTTGAGCAGCGTGAAACATTTCACACAAAGATGTGTAGGCACGACTCGTGATCGAACCCGCGACTTTATACTTCAAAGGCAAATGGAAATATATAGTAGTGACCTTAGAAGATCGACCTTCACCGGTGTGATAACAATTCACCGCCTTTTTACTTCGCGAACTGCTGAACTGAATTCTGTCACTTACAGAATTCGACTCCCACGCACAATTCAATACTTAAATAAGTTTAGACGCTTGATATATACCTCTTTTCGTAAATTCCAACTAGTTAAGTTAGCATTAAAACCTTTTTTCAAAAACTTTTTACCGTTTCATGAAGTTCGTTATTCGCAACTTGTGTGAGTGACATCACATTAGCATTAAGCTTTTAAAGCTCCACCCGCCCCGAATTTTTATTTTTAGAATTCCTCGATGGTCCTGTGGTAATAGTGTCCGTTTGATAACCGCGAGATCCCGGGTCGAGCAAAAAGACTTTTCTAAATACCTAGAGAATCTTAGCTGCAGCTCGAAGTTCGGAATTGTGCCCGATGAACAGCAAATAGCAATGAGCAGCGGTGGCGCAGCGGTGCGGGCCTCGCCTTTAATTTATATGGTAGCTGGTTCGATTCTTAGTCGTGCTAACACATCTTTATGTGAATTGTATCATCGCTTGTGCTCAATATCGGTGAAGGAAAACATCGTGAGGAAACTGGCATGTCTAATCACTAACTATTCGAGGACATGTGACATACACCAACCCGCAAGTTTAAGGCCTAAACTCTCTCAACTCGTAAGATAGTTGAGAGAGGACCCGTGCCCAACAGTGGGACACTAAAAAGGGTTTAGCACCTAAATAAACTTAAGAAATGATGGTAAAGCGCAAGCCTATTTTTTTGATAACTTCTGATATTTTAGTTGTAGACCCACTGTTTCCTCACAATCTTTTTTTAGAACTATCAAGGCGAAAAAAACATTTTTAGACGTAATAATTATGGTGAATTCATGCGAAGAATGCTGTTGAATGGGATCATTTTAGTAACACCTACACGTGAAGTCAAGTGCACCATCCTCTAAACATCCGATTAACCAGCGACTCGGTTTGGCTCGGGTGCAATCAGATGTACTATAGTTAGCCCAATTAAAGTGGCAACACTAATTAACAAAAAATATACCTATACTTTAACTGTACAGTTAGACAGCCATAACTGCATAAGCAACAAAGGCTCTTATTTATTTATGTTATAACGGCATACAATACGAATTACAATAACATATACACAAAAAAATTAAAAATTTGTCAAAACGGAATAGAGAGAAGTACAATAGGCGTAAAAAGAAAAGACCGAATAAAACTAAAAGACATAAAGAGCAAGACAAACTTTAAGAACGCATACACAACTTAAAAAGAACTAAAATGGCGATGGTCTGGACATATGATCAGAGAGAAAAAGGAGAAATGGACCAGTTTAATAACTGAATGGTATCCACGAGATGGTAAAAGGAATAGAGGTAGACAGACTAAAAGATGGGAGGACGACATTATAAAAATAGCTGGTACTACATGGACGCGTACAGCAAAGGACAGGACACAGTGGAAATGTTTAGAGGAGGCCTTTGTCGAAGGACAAGCTGCGATACCACAACCACCGTTTGCCGATATTAAATTTAATTCCATAAGGAACTTAGTATTTAAGTTTTGGCATGTTTAAATAATTAGATTTAGTTTGTAAAACTAAGAACAGCAATAAAGGCTTTATTTATTTATTTATTTTATACACAAAAAATAGAAGAATTTAAATAAAAATAAAAAAATTGAATATAGATAAAATATGAATTACTATAGAAATCCTGAAATAAGTTAAAAATATCGCAGTTTGGGTTGGCTTCCACAAGATGGTTGAGAGCCGTAATAACGCGAGGAACAGGGGATGAGGCGCGTGCAACTGTGCGACACGTGGGCACGGCTAGCAAATGGTACTTCAGGCCTCGGGGATAGTTAGTTGGAGAGTAAAGGCGAATCAGCTCATTGTGAAGATCCGGAGCATCTGTTGCTCCCCTAGATGTTTTTAGCATTATATTCACCTGGTTATAGGCTCTTCTAGTTTGTAACATATTAAATATCCCAGACATCCTACGAGAATTGAGCAGGGTATCAATATGGATAATACTTTTGTTGAGAAACCTTGGCTTTTTTAACCTTTTCAAGTAGCAGCTCATATTGATCCTCATATAGATTCCAGATGCAAGAGTTTGCTTCTAATTTGCTTTTTACAAGAGTACTGTACAAAAATCCAATGACGTGCTGGTTTTGAAAATCTCGTGAGTATCTAAGGACGAAACCAAGTCTTGTGAAAGACTTTTGTGACTATAATTATATGATTATGAAATGCTATACCCAAATCTTTTATAACTATGACTCCAGTTATATTAATACTATTTATTTTATATTGAAAACTGATGGGATGTCGAATTCGAACAAAAGTCATGACAAAACATTTCGAGGAATTGAATTCCATTTTATTTGTAACTCGCCAGTTGTAAACTGCATCTACATATGTCCCTCTGAATAGCTTCATAATCCGATACAGAGTTGACGCGGGCATATGGTTTTAGAACATTATCATTGATCATCAAAAGATATAGTTGGTCCCAGGATCGATCCCTGACTTACAAAGCAAAGTAGTAACGAATAGAAATTAAAAATAAAATCTATGGGATTGACATAAGATTGTCACCTAACTTTTCAAAGCTGAATAACCACCATATAAATTTTCAATAAACATCAAAAAGAAGGGTGTTTTTGTGTGAAAAAGATGGCGTCTTAGAACGTCGCAGTTTTTTAGTTTTTTACTACTAATCTTTAAAAACTCATATACTTATTTAAACTTGACACTGGCAAAATTGCGGAATAATTTCTGCAGAGGCCATAATTAAAAGAAGAAGAAGAAGAAAAAGAAGATAGTTCTCTATTCGACTTTTTATTTTCTATGTTTTTGTGTGTATGTAACGCAATAATTTCGCCAATTAGGTACATTCGCTTGCATAGTTCTGCTCCATACTAGGCCCACATAAATATTTGTTAAAGTAAAAGGACGTAAGTGAAAAAAAAGTAGAATAAAAATATTATTAAATTAAGTACTTTAATAGTTAATAGTTTTATTCTAGTTTTCTTTCGTAGTGATGTAGTAATTAATTCTCATGCTTCCGCAAATATTACTCAGTTGTAGTATTATTTATCTGTGATATAACTTTCTACGGGATTTATTGCGGCTTATTAAAAAAAACAGTGTTTAAATAATAAACTTTCGGTTAACAAATAAGGGAAACATTTGCATTCAGAATTGAGTAGAATGCTCTGTTTCATGTTCTTCATAACGAAAAAATAGCACATTTCTCTTACATTTTGATACGATACACGGCTCTCGCCTCTATATGAGGAAATGTAATCGTTTTATTAATATTTTATTTGCCTGAAGAGGTTGTGTATTTCGTTTGAGAAAGCCTATGCTTTAGCATAACTTATAAAATGAAGGGAAAGAAGAGAAGATAATAGTCTAACTTTCCAAATCCTCCTAATCTATGACAGTTTAGGTGTCCCGGGACTTGGCTTGGTTCAAATTCCGAGTCTCTTCACGGCACCGCTTTTCGGATAATTTTTTTTCGAATAGTTTTATTTTTTCATGATTTGGTAATAAAAATATTTACACACACTCTTTTGGTCCGGCTCAGATTTTACAGGCAAACATGCTATCCAGGCATTCAAAAAATTAACCTCCGTTTTCATAAACGAATTGCTCATTATAGCTAAAACAGGTTTATAATTCGTTGGTTTTTGACTGAATTAAGTCGCTCTAATTCAACACAATAAACAAACAAATTATAATAGATATAGGTAAGTACTTTATATAAAAAATAAAAAATGTCTACTGAGTTTTTTGACAGTGTTTCTCAGTAGTTGCCAGTCATTTACTGCACGGTGGGAAAAAAATTGACTACTTTTATGTAGACTCGCGTCTCAAAAAAAATTAAGCATATTTCTATTTCATTTTATGAATAACTTTATCTTGACATGATAGTACTTCATACAATTGATATTTTAGAATTGTAACTGAAACCTGTTTCTATAAAAAAGATAATAAAACTTCACTCAAATTTAACTGATTTATATTCTCGACGCGGCTGCGAATACTCCAGATACGACCATATTGTGCTACGCTCTGTGTAATAGCGTCTGTGAATAGCTTCCTGCTGCGATTAAATGTTTTAGGAAAACGACTCGCGGCTGTAAAAATGTCTTGATGTACGTTTAATTACTTACCTACAGATAGTTATTTTATTTCATTCATTTCTGAGTTTTAAATGACTCCCCTTAATACATATACATTACGCGTACAGCTATTCACTGTTGTACATAGATGATAGATAAAGGCGCTCTGACTCTTGGTTTTCTTGGTAAGTTCCTGAAACCCAGAACACATTAACTGTTCTTCATCCGATATAAATTTAATCAAGAAGTTTGGCAGAATTTAAAGGTAATGTTGAAACTCTTAAAATACGTTTCTAGATGTGCGAAAGTAAGTGACAATTTCTATACCCAACCATACCTACGAAGTACCTGTTCAAAATGAGAAAACTCGTTTCAAAGTAATAGCGTTTCGTATATTAAAATTTTTGGTCTCCACAGGATCCAGGTCATAAATTGTGGTTACGGAAACGCAGTCACGATAAATCGACGCGCTCTGTGATACATAGACACATTTTTCATAGTAAATCTATGAGCGGATTCTGCAGGTACGGCATTTGATTCGTAGCATTTATTGCCAGGTAAAGTTTGATTTTACAAAATTGACAAGAATATTTAGCCGTTTCATGTATTGCTTCGATCTAGGCAAACCACCAACCACGGGACCAGTAACATTTTAATAACGATAATTGAGATACAAAAGTATAGTGTATGAGATTAACCTATATCTACGACAAATCACGTGGTCATCCAATTATTCAAATGATTTTAATCGAATCATCCTTGAAGTGACTCCAGCAAAAAGCATGTGCGCAGGTTATTACTAAGATTGCAAGGGTCTCTCTGAAAAAATAGTTCACTATAGCAAAAATAGAGTAATAAGAATTAAAAACAGCACTATATAAATATGGTAGAATGGCGGCGATCAAGGATTTTTTTCAAAATCCGACATCTAAAGAATAAGTCTCAATTGTTAAGTAAGAATCTAAGTACCTCGAAGTAATTCAGCTGCATTTCTAAATATTTGTATAATCCAGAATTGATCTAGGTATAGAAAATTATTTCGTTGCATTTGACTCAAGGGAAATACCGAAGTAACGCATTTCTACATGTAGGTACTGCAACAAAGAGAGAGAATCCCAGAGGATATTGGTTTTGAACAACTGGTAAACGATTTCCAACGCCTTCATTTCTTCATTTTTATTTGTTGTACATTACAAATTAAAATGAAGAGCACTGGGAGTAAAATCATTATGAGACACTGTGTCGAAAATCACACCGTGTTGGTCCTATTTATCAGAATCTGTCCAATTTTTTAAGTCTTACTCATTGTTTTGGTAATAATTTTGATTTGCGTAGTAAAATACCTTTAAAATAAGCATCAATTTAATAATAAAAAATAAATACATACACATCTAAGCATAAGTAGGTACTAAGTTTTTAACTCAATCTATAATCCCTTATCACATTTTAATAATAATTTATTTCTTCCCTAATTTGTAACATCTGTTCAACATTTTTCTTAAAAACATGTTACAAACGCTACAAAACTTCTTAAAGCTAAAAGTTTAATGAAGAATCTGAGCTTAAAGCACCAATGAATAAATAACTGCTCAAATCCTACCAGTCTTTTGCTAACATTCTAAAACACTCTCTACCTCTATGACATGTCTATGTTTCCTTTTCTTATGTATACCTTCAAATTCATTTTGAATCTCTTCCAAATTTCGACCCTTTGTCTCAGGAACAAAGAAATATACAAACAAAGTCCCTATCACACAAGTCACCGCAAAATGCCATAACGCCCAACCAGGTTTTACCAAATCTACTAAATTTTGGTACAGTTTTGTCACAGCAAACGCCAATAACCAATGAAAACCGGCGGTAAAAGCAGTAGCTCTTCTAGTTACATTTGAAGGAAATATTTCACGTAACATCAACCAAGGTATAGGCCCAACACCCGCTGCGTAGAAACAAACAAACAAACATAAGCTGAATAAAGGGACCCATGTACTGCTAAGTGTCATATTAGATGCTTTTAAATGATAATAGATGCCGAGGCATCCTAAATTTACAGCCAAAGCTGTAAACGACACCATCAATAATACTCTTCTTCTAACCACCTTCAAAAGCATGGTAGAAAAGTAAGTAGATGATACTAAGCAGAATCCCAAAATTATAGCTGCACTAGGTGGATTTAAAGATATGGCAAAATTTTCAAAAATAGTTTTCGCGTAGAAAAGAATTGGATAAAATCCACTCATCTGTTGAAACATCATCAAACCAAAAGAAACAACTAAACCTTTGACAGATGACCTTGTGCTAAATAACATTTTAAATGTTACCCTATTTCTGGCAGAATTTCTGAGATGTTCTTTAAGTGTTTTTAGTTCTCCGTCTATATCGTTATCAATGCCTCTAAAATAGCGCAATGCTGCTTTAGCTTCATGGAATTTGCCTTGAGACATGAGATAAGCTGGGGACTCCGGAAGAAAGATAAAAGCAATGAAGAAGGCTATTGGCACGCTTGCACAAAGCACCGATAACCACGATGTGTTTTCAACGAGACCTGAAAAAAATTAACAACAAATTATTAGGTAATGGAATTCAACAAGTATTTGAATTGATGAATTTGAAGTCAACACTAATTACGCTACTATCTTTATTATTTATACTAATATACCAATTATACTGCAGTACACGTAAACGATTAGCTGGCGGTCATCGAATTTAATCTCACACTCCTTGTATTATTTCTGAAAATACCTTTCTTATGGTCATAAAAACAAATCTATATTTTCTATTTAATTTAACCCAGCTATCATATATCAAGCTCCGAATTGATACACTACGACTTTGCGGTAGAGTTCAAATTCCGTGTTGGACCAGTTCTGAGATTTTTTTAATTTGTCAACACTTGTCTGTAGTCAGTAACTTGGTGACGAGACAACCCCATGCTTTAAGGAACATGCCAGAGGTATCGTCTTGCACCCGAATGTTCACCCTTTATGTCAGTCTACGCGTCGTTTGTCAATTAAACATGTTCGAACCAAAATACTTACCAATAATATAACCAAACAGAACACCACAGCTGAAGAGAACATGATAGAAATTGTGAAGTGTGGATAGCATTTGTTTCTCTGCGATGTCTTCAATGTAAGGTGGAATGCCAACACTGAACGCCCCCAACGCCACGCCTCCAACAAAACGTCCAACATACAAACCGTACACGTTCGGACTGTAAATAATAAAAAGGTATCTTTAATCAATTTAAAATTAATTAGGCGAGAAAATTTTATGTAACACAGAACCAAAAAAACGGTCCACCCTTCTCCTATTCCTATATTTTTTTTAGTTTTGCAGAGCCGATACTTATTGCCTACTTAATATTAAGTCAATAGAAGAACAACCTGGATTTAGAGTCTGGGAGGCAGTATTTTTGTAAACACTAACAGTTGTTTTTGGTATATAAACGTAACATGTTTTCAAAGTACGAACATAACCAAAATAAATGATTAAATAGTTCGCTCTAAACTAATCTAACCACAAAAGTATCTTTGATAAAATATTTTACCTTGAAGCAACTAATATCCATGACACAACTAACGGTAATGCCAGATACAGCAAGGTCTTCTTTCTCCCAAAGTATTCCGATATGAGACCAGCAGGTGCCGCCCCAAATATAGCTCCGAGACAAAGTAATGATGCTACCCAAGATGCTTCTGATTCAGTTATCTGTAAAAAAGTCAAGAATCAGAGAGAATTAATTATGTATCAGTTCAGGCTATGAAAAATCTTTACTGGATGGTGCTCTTTTTTGTTTGTTCAGTATTTCTCCAAGCAACGCCTACTGAAATTCGCATTTATGCAATCTTCTTCAATTAGATTAAAACCTCTTCCTATACAAGGTAATTGAGGCATGTATTAGACACTAAATACTTATCTAAATATTCAAAAAAGAAACTGACTGATTGACCTATCAACACACAGCCAAAACCGCTGGTCTAGATACTCTTAATTAGGCACATAGGTGTGCGCTAAAAAAGGATTTTTCAAAACTTAGCCTAAGCCTAATTCTACATTTATCGAATTTTATCTGCTGAACAGTGTTTTTAACAAAAAAATATCATCATTTATGACGGATTATAGAACAAATATAAATATATAAAATACACTCGAGTCGATAACATCTTTGTAAATGTTGTTTAAAAATGAAATACTGTAACCTAACATAAGAGCTCATAACTCAAACAAAGTCATAAGAATAAGTACAACATAAAGTCTAGAAAACATTAAGCAGAAACTTGAAACAAGTGTAAAACACAGACTAATATCTAAATGGATAACGCGAGTTGTAACAATAAATTAAGAATTTATTGAAAACCAGAAAAACCATCTCGATGCTTTCAGCTTTTCAATAAAGGAAACAGCAAACAAATTGGTTCATTATTTAAGCACTACAATGCTACAAACTTGTACACAGATAAACAGACACACAAACAAAAAACAAAACACACACATTCACATGTAATGTTTATAAATCTAAAAAAACTAAAAATTTTGATAACAATAAAATATTATTTTAAGTATGTGTGTGTCACACATCGCACCAAACACGGCAAAGTCGCTTGGTGGTGCAGCTTTAGCGGTGGTCACTAACCACGGCCGAAGCCTACCACCAGTTAATTGTCACCTGATTTGTACCACCCGGGGACCACGTGGGGATTCAATTAAAGTTCCAAGGTAAACCCACGGACGAAGGTGACTCAGCCCCAAGTATAATAATAAATCTATTTACATTTACATCTGTTTAACTTACAAGTAGCTTTGTGTGTGAGGTGCTTAGTATGGTTGGCGTCGAGAACTCCAAAGCAATTACGTCACGAGTAGGAGACGGTGGCTGTAACATACAAGTATTTATCGACTTCATTAATCTTGTGGTGAAATTATAAGAACAGTAAAACAACAATTATGAGTACAGAAGTACCACTACGTGCTAAGGAGTTACGGAGCACAGTACGGTATGTTTGAAACTTCGGAGAGTTATAATCGTATGATATACGTAAGCTGCTTTGTTGTCAACACGAAATGCATACTTTGTCTTCTTTCATAACGATAGTGATTCTATTAATAGGGAACACTATCTAGTAAAAAACTAACTATCTTATGAGTTGAGAGAGTTTAGGCCTTAATCCACACACGCTGGCCAAGTGCGGGTTGGTATGTCACATGTCCTCGAATGATTATTTCTTAGACATGCCGGTTTCCTTACGAAGTTTTCTTTCACTGATATTGAGCAGCGGAGATGAAACAATTCACACAAAGATGTGTGGGCATAATCTTGACCTTATTTTACTAAGGCGAAGCCGCTGCTCTAATGCCTAACTTGTACTAATTGGTCAAAAAATTCTCCCGTATCCTTATCTTCCGGGGACGTACCCAGAAGGCTAGCAACATTACCGCCTTAGTTTTGGAATCAGGGTTTCTAAAGTATTGCAACTTGATGGAGGGCATTACTATCACAAGGCTAAATAAGGCGTAACCAGTAAAAATGTTATATTGATTGCTAGATGTTGAACAACGAAATTAAACTTTCTTACAGAGATGACAGCTTTTTTTTGTTAATTATTAAGTGTTCAGGCCATATAACGCCTGATTAATTTTACTAGCAATGTACATCTACGTATTCAACGTCGGACGTTTGGCGAAGAAGGCGCTGTGCATCGGCCATCGTTACGCAGTGAAACTCCGTGCTGTCAACAGCGATTTTTTATATATTTCATTTGTAAACATAAAGATCACCAGTAAAATATCTAGTAACAGTCTCAAGGAGTTTTTACTTCAAAGTCCCTTCGAGAATCTACGAAGAAGACCGGCGTACCTAATCATTAAGTATTATTGATGCAAAGGACGTTAATTATGTAATGTACCTAGTTACTAGATTAGTTAGATTTTCTTAACCCATGGTGAAATCGTTCAAGCCATTAGTTAAGTTTGGTGATAATAATCATAATAATTTGGTGAAAAAAATATATGAGTAAACATTTGCAAGGCAGTTCGCTAGAACTGCCTTGCAAATGTTTACTCATATATTTTTTTATCCTATAATAGGCTTGCGCTTGACCACAACTTGCCTGATGTGAAGCAATGATGCAGTATACGATGGAACGCGCTTACCCAGTTAATACCGATTCACTCGTGACTTGAAGACAGGCAGACTATAGCTATCGGAAAACAGATGCCGGCAGTGAGTTCCACAAATTGGCAGTTCGCACAATAAAAGAGAAAGCAAAACGCTTTGTGCTTACCCGTGGAATTTACATAATTTTACAAGACTTTACTTAATACAGACTAACTTCAAACTAAGCTTTTTAACATAAAATGGTTAGCGTGCTGCTTAAAATAATTCTTTTTGAAACAAAAAGACAAAATCGACTTCAAACAACAAACAAAAAAAAAACATTAACAAAACACATACATAACATAATTAACATTCTACTGAACCTTAATATGAAATAAATAAATTTTTAAATTTTTGTATTTTTTTTAACGTAAGGTACCTGGAATTATGCCACAGGCGCTAAGCGTAAACAAAAACGCTTCTTTCAACATTGCTTAAAAACTACAGATCAAATTTTGATCAAATACTATAAAATGTAAATGGGACCACACGAGAAGCACCAGCTGTCAAACAAAAAATAATCATACAAATCTGTTTAGGTATAACAAAGATATTAGGTGCCATAGAAAAAATTGAAAAAAATATACGGTTTATTTGTGGTACACAGGTTGAAGGTACAATAGGTCTTGTAATGTAATAAGCTCATGCTGTGATCAGCCTCATGGGCATACAAATTTAGAACCTTCTTTTTGAAGTCTTCAACAGAAGACAGAGTAAAACTTCTGTGCTTCACTAGTCAGTATAAATAAGCATTTTTAGAATTACTCTGTAGACTATGAGGAGCAATTTGTAATGGATAACGATGTTTTTTTTTTATTCAATTTTCTAAGTAGACTCTTTGTCTGAAACTGAATATACAATGGACAAGAAAAATGACTTAATTGACTAACAACCAATAAATTAATGATTCAATAAACTGACAAACTAATCGAAAGTTATCTTCAAGAAATGTAACCCAGAAGGCTAGACTTCCCGCGTTTGATATCTATGTTGATACTTTTTTCGACATATAAGCTAGCCTTATCTTGTGAGTGTGTGTACGTAACGTTTCAATCCGTTTTAGTGTTCCATTGGTGGGTATGGGTCTTCTCTCAACTATCTTGCGTTGAGTTTAGGCTTCAATCCACACACACTGGCCAAGTGCAGGTTAGCGGATGTCACATAACCTCGAATGATTAGTTTTTAGACATGCCGGTTTCCTCACGATATTTTCCTTTACTGATATGGAACAGCGGCGAAGAAATAATTCACATAAAGGCGAGGATAATACCGTTGCGCCACCGCTACTCAGCGCCACTGCTGCTCATCACACCCGCTTGCTCTGCGTGCGTGTGTACTGTGTTTTTTTTTTCATAATTTATCAAAAAATCATTCGTCACCACTGTACCTAAATCATTATTGTTTCTACAAAAGCATAAGTTAAACGAAACTGCAACAACACTTCTTACGGTTAAAATTACGGTCCACGTGAAACCACAGTCAAGTTTACCGTTTCGGAGCATCATAAATTCAAAAGTTAGAAACGCGGTGTAGGGTTGCCAAATATTTGCGGGATTTTCCCTGAACCCAAATTTATTGCCCAAGTTACGAGTTTTCTAGAAATGATTTAAATTTCTGAAATTAAATGGGCATTTCTTAATTTAAATAATGATCGTTTCTATGCAGATAAATTAAATTTATTGCCAACTATTGCAACAGTAGCAACGCAACATAGAGTTTTTATTACAGTAAAAATATTGTTTAATCTTTTGATTCCGCTTGTAACAATAGAAACGATGGCCGGTCTTTTCCATCAATTATTATTTTTACCACAACTTGAATCAAAATACATATCATTAGCTCGCTCTATAGTCATTATTTATTTTTACTTTTCAGCATGATTCCTAACGAGAAAGGGCATGCACAATAAAGTTAATCTTAACGTGCCAAATGATTAGAAAACTAACGCTGAACAAAAACATCCAAAAAGAATAATATATAAACTTTTGTTTAACTAAATTTAATCTGGTAACCCTAAACAAAACTAGAGTGGTATTTACATTACTGTCAACGATATGGAACTTTCCTTGTTGATACAGTCTAGAAGCTCGATTGCTCGCAAGTTACTGTGAAGATGTTTCGCTACTGTTTGAAAACTCACAACTCTTACTAATGAACGATACGAATATTGAGATTTATATGAATAGAACATAGATTTTAGATAATATGGTTTATGGTTTAAGACATTTATTTTCTCAAAAGATTTAACAAAAATCACTCAATGAAGAAAATACTATACTTATATACTATACATCGATGCCGGTTTGGCCTAATTATGAACTAAAATAAAATGTAATGTATTTTTTTATAACAAAAATAATAAAAAAACGCAAATTATCAATATTGCACACTGATTTGTTGAGATATGCCGAGCTTACGTACGCACGTCATTTTATCAGCTGCCGTATTATAGCGATTATGATATCGTTATATGAAAGGGATGAGCTAATACAATGCGTATATCCACATCATTTTCTTTCAACGGAATCGCATAATACGGCTGCTGTATAATGCCAAAAGGATTCTAAAGGAAAATGTAAAAATTGATAAAATGTTTTCTATCGATCTTATATGGGGTTACCTAACTACCTACTTGGTAAAAGCTTCGTAATAACTCAAGACAAGACTTTAATTGACAATAAGCCTGGTGACAAAATAAGGCGTTACAAGTCAAAAATCTGGTAGCAAAACGATATTTTGTAGAAAACAGATGATAAAACGAGACTCCTGGCAGCATTGGCAGAGGCAAGACAATTCTTATAAAGATGATTTTTGTTCCCAGCGTTGTTTGTTTACTATTATAAGAAGACAATAGAAAAATGACTAGTTAGGTAAATGTGATTTTTTTGACGTGACAACGTCTTAAATTAGGTTGCGGCTGGGAGGCACTTATGAAAAAGTGTAACGCTCGGTAACGTTACGATGAGTCACCGAACGAGAGAGAGGCCCGCAGAGTGCCTTGCGTCTCTCTCCCACTCAACTATGTTTCATCCTTCTTCCTACTATACGAATGAATATTCACATTAAAATTATTTTACCACTCAAAGTCGTTGTCACGTAAAACTTTCGCCCGTATACCGAATTTACAGGCAACCAATTTTTTTTATAAATAAGAAAATCGTTTTTACTGTAGTATAAGGAAAAATGCGGCAAATACGACAAGCTTTTAGTTGCTCTGTGGTTGGTATTTAGTTGATAAATTATATCAACTGCAAACAGATGTAACCAAGTTACCTGCATTGCGCATTTTAAAGTAAAACCGATATAAGGCCAACTTTTATGTTTGTTACGGAAATTTTGAAATTTATTGTACCAGCAATACGCTCTATTATTAAACCTATTGCAAAGTTTATTTAAAGGTCCTGCCTACTTAATATCATAGAGGCTTTGATTAAATTTTGTATGATAGAATGTAACTTAATCACTCAGAAAATACTAAGCCTATACGAATCTACATGAAATTTGATCCAAAGATAGTTCAAAATTTGAACTGAAATATAGGGATGCTTTTATTCCGATAAGCATAAATTGTCTTTTACAATATTTTGCCGAATACTAATTTTAATTTATCATTATTCGAATTTTGATAAGATAAAAGGATTTTCCAGACTATCCGCCACAATTACAAGCCAAAATAAGGGCTAGAATTAAAGGAGGGGAAATTTATCATGAAATCACCATCACGAATCACAGCAGAACTTTAGAAAATTACATCGCGAAACGATGGCGAAGTTCTTATAGAACAAAATGAATGGGAGTGACATTCAAGATTGTCACGTGACATTTCTAAGGTGAATTTCAATCCCGTACATTTTGTTCTTTTCGATCTGGCACTATTGCTTCGTATATCTATCTCTATGTCAAATTTCATCGAATTCCGTTTAATAGTTTTTGAGTGAAAGAATAAGAAACATTCATCTATTCGGCGAGAGACCTAAAGTTCTGGGTTTCCCTAGTTTAGGCTCCAGTTCACCCTAGCACAGTCAAGTATAGGTAGGTACTATTAATCAATCAATCAATCAAATCATTTATTTCTTCGTATATGGTACATCGAGTTCTTAAAATTTATAAGGTCACATGTCATACATACTACTTACCATTTCTGGCGTAGGAACATTTGTCAGTCAATTTCAATGAATGAATAGTCAATATGCCTCGATCAAACTATACTTGATCATTCAATTTTATATAGGCTAGTTGTATATATTGTATCCAATATTTGGAGGAAAATATACGTATTTTTTATTTTATCCTATCCTACTAATATTATAAATGCGAAAGTAAGTGTGTGTGTGTGTGTGTGTGTGTGTGTGTGTGTGTGTGTGTGTGTGTGAAGGTTTGTTACCGCGTATCTCCATAACCGCTCAACCGATTTTATTGAAACTTGAAATGTATGTAGTGTATACCCTAGAATCGGACATAGGCTAATAATATTGTCAAAAATCATCCCCTAAGAGGGTTGAATAGAGGGGTGAAGTTTGTATGCGACTTTTTATTCCATGGTCCTATTCATTTAAAATTCGGTACACATTAAACTTAAGACAAGTAATCAGATACGGGTTTTTTATTTTTCCATAATTACCCCCATGAGGTGTGGAAAATGAGATTTATTGGTAAAAATTTAAGTTTCTCTGGATCTGTATAGTCTCAGGTCCGATTCACTCCAAATTTGGCACACATATACCTTAAAAGAAATCATGAAACACATGTTTTTTATTTTTCCAAAACTACCCCCAGGGGGAGTGTAAAATGGGCTTTTTTGGAAATAAAATATATAATGAAACACGTGTTTTTTTATTTTTTCAATATTTTTTATTTTTATGATAATACTAAGCGGGCGAAGCCTGCGAAATTATTCTGAGTGTGATTTTCTTCAAAGTTGATATCAATACTGCTTCGTGATTTTGATCTAAATTACTTTTTATTTTGACACAATGACATGTTTGATATCTCTTTGCGATGAATAGAATTCGAAATTTAAATTTTAGTTGCTCTTGGTATTTGAATGAAAAACTTACATTAAGGTCTAAGAGCCGTAGTATTTTTTAAAAATCCCTATAGATTTATGGATATGCCTATGGGGGCTTGCCGAATGTTGCTTACACGCCTACACTACTAAACTAATTTTGTATGGAGATAGTTCGAGAAGGATAGTTTTATCCGACTGCGAAAAAAGAGATTAATGGTTTAGCGCGATAACCGACCTCCGCGGGCGAAGCCGCGGGCGGAAAACTAGTTTATTAATATATTATTGATACATTCTTACAAACTTTTGCATTTATACTAAGTAAGAAGTCGAAATAAGCCGTAGCTTGAAGTTGTATGTTCATAAGTCGCGGCTGCAAGCACAACACTGTCAGATATTCGAAATACTTCGGAAAACTTCAACCGAGGTTGTTTAAGTTGGTTTAGTTTAGTTTGAACTGCGGAATGAAAGCTAGGTACCGTACCTACTAAATATTTCATATTTATCATTGTTTTCTACAAAAGAAGAGACCAGTGGAAAATATTTGATTTTAATGCTTTGTTTCAAAGTGGAACATTTCCCTCGTAATTCAGTATCGAGTATCGAACCCGCGACCTTATATTTTAAGGCTAGGCTACATTAGATTAGATTACACTCTCTCAACTTGGAAGATAGTGGAGTGAAGACTTTATTTTTCAACTGTTTTAAGAATTAAACTATAAAGAGTTGACATAATTGCGATAAAACTAGTTTATAAATGATTTTATAGCGGTTAATTTTAGATTTTAAATCTCGACGTTTCAAAATCTTTTCAGACTTTATGTTCACGAGTAGACTGAGGTATTTGACGTCCAAACTATTTAATCACAATTATTACTGACTTACATACAAACATTATATTATTATATTATTTAAGGTGATGAGAAAAAAATAAACCCCTGTATTCATAAACATCTTATAAGCTCATTATAGCTAAAATGATTTTATAATTCGTCTGTCATTCTGACCTTAATACTAGCTACTACTACTAGTATAGTATTATATTATCTGTGATACTAGTATGAAAGAGACAAGTCCATTTTAACTAAGATTTTTATGAATAAAGCCGTAAGTATGAAGAGTTGGGTCTTCTAAGTACGATCTCAAAAACTTTTCCTCTCATCTGTACTGTCAGTAATAACTTCATTAAACATATTCCTAATTAACTGACAACGTTATCATCACCAGACGCAGACACGTCTCATATAAATAGGGTCGTTCTAATAAAATAAAGGAAATGAATCATTCAAACAATTATTTCTCATTTGTCATTCATTATATTGAGTAACTAACTGCCACACTCATAGATATGTGAGGAAATACAACTTGCCTGTTGTTACGATGACACAAGCTTACCCTATAAATACCGATTCACTCGTGACTTGAAATCAGGCAGATTATAGCTAACGGTAGATAGAGATGCAGTTCGCACAATAAAAGTGGAGGCAAAGCGGTTTGTTCGTACCCGTGGAATTTCCACTATATTTATTTATTTATTTATCTACAAAACAAATATCATTACAGGATGACCCAATGCGATATTGTTGTTTATTGATGGCGCACAGCCAGTACCTCTACTTGTCCGATAATAGAACGGAGATGGGGGAATAAGATTAGGTAACGCACACTCTGCGAAATGTATCTGGTAGAAGATCGTAAGACTTTTACTTTTTGAAGTGAAAACTTCTTTAGCGGCGTTGAGCACTTTTTCTGTAATGGGTATAAAATCTTAAACTCGCGTCAGGACACGTGACCTGATCGAAAAAGCGTAAGACGGACGCAGGGCGCTTGCGCGAATGTTCGTGTATGTTACAGCGTGCCACGCGCATCCATGGATGGTGACAGCTGATGGCTCGACCGTCTGTGTAGTGATCACATTGTTGTGTATTCGTAAAGTTGATTTTTCGGAGAGATAAACTTTTTAATGTAAAATAAATTGTCATGTTTGTGTACGATAGCGCAATAAATGAATATTGTATCTACCACATAAATGATAGTACTTTTATACTGATAAAGCAATTGGTGCAAAATTATTCCCTAACCATTCCAAAATATCAAACATGCTCAACGTTAATAATCAAGTTTTCACTTCTGCCGGCACTCCCGGAGTGCAACCCGTCGTTTTTTGCTTTTTCAGGCCGAGTAGTGTATGGACTAAGGCCTTAACTCTCTCAACTCATAAGATAATTTTGAGAAGACACTTATTATTACATTGATGTAACACTATGTATGTAATTATTTTGCATCTAAATATTATCATTAAAAATTAAATATTAACAGGCTTATTCATAAAAATGTTATAAGACTGTGTAGTTAAAATGGACTTTGTCTTTTTCTTACAACTATAAATGTCAAGATGACAGACAAAGACAAACGAATTATTAACCTATTTTAGCTATAATGAGCATAAAAGACGTTTATGAATACGGGGGTAAATCACAATACTTAACACATAACTGCCATCACATAACGCCGTATATATAGCGAGACATACAAAATGCCTGCTACATAATTATACACGGTACAGTTTAAATTTAGATCAAGCTGTGTTAAAATTCGAACCGCTGTTCTTTGGTTATAAGTTTCATGTGATTTACATAATTCAATTGACAAGGCTATGTTTTCAAGATGGAGGGAAGATTTCATTGCTTACGAAATACCGTCTTATTTTGACGTCTGCGTTGGCTTAACTAAGCAAATTACTCATTTGAATAAAGTAAATGTATTTCTGCGATACCAATTTTTTTTTTGTTTCTTGGTGAAATTTTTGTGGAAAAGTGCGTAACAAGACAATTTGGGTTGAAATTATTTGATACAAGGTCAATTCATTTTTCTTTTTTCTGGTTCTAGAGAACAAGATACATTTCATTTCCTGTTACAATACTGTTTTTTTTTATAATCTCAATTTTAAATGCAATTAAATCTGTTTTTTAATATCTCGAAATGCTGGGGTTCAGTTAGATTCCAAACAGTAATAAATTCACATCTCATTTCTACTAGGATTGGAAATATAACTCTAGCTTTCGGTCGCAGTTTCACTTGCGTGGTATTAGAATAAAATGTAGCCTATGTATTATTACGAACTATAACTTACCTCTGTCCAAATTTCATCCAAATCCTTTCAGTAGTTTTTGCGTGAAAGAGTAAGTAACAAGCGTCTGTCTATACACATTTATACAAACCTCCGCAGTTATATTTTTTGTAAAAGTGAAGAATAAGAAAGAAGTAATTAAAGAAAGATTAGTAAGAAGTAAGAAGATATTTTATAAAAATAGAATATAGGAGAGAACTAAATAACCTAAACTTAGTATTACTGTCATTGTCAGACAATCGGTTTTCTCCATTAGAGTGAGCAAAACAAAAATTTCCGTGATTTTTCCAAACAGGAAAATGGGTTTCAATTGGACCGTTTCAGCAACTCGGTTTTGTACCGGCGTCGTAACCGCGGTTTAATTTATAGGTAGTCACTAATGAAAACATTATTTATGAGCCCTCTTAGCTACTTGGGAGTAAATTTACCGGAAAACCCTATAGACCTTCGGTTAAAGCTGTTGAGTTTACTTGTAAGTATATTTTGTTAAGAAAGATTGAATAAATTCCTTTTTATTGAAAGATGTGTGATGGCTTAATATTGAGTAGAATTTTATTTAAAGAAATTGCTAATCTGAGCAGCGGCATCAGTCTCGCCTTTGAAATATAAGGTTACGGGTTAATCACCGGTCGCGCCTACACGTCTTTTTATGAATGGTTTCATAGTCGCTGCTCAAAATCAGTGAAGGAAACCATCATGTCTAAGAACTAATCATTCGAGGTGACATCATAATGTGTAATCCATCAACCCGTACTTGGCCAGCATGTGTGGATTAAGGCTTAAATTTTCTAAATTTGTAAGATTTTTGAGAAAAGGTCCATGCTCAGTTATTGTGGGACACTATAATGGGTTGAAGTGGAAACTGCTAATTTAGACTCAAAACTATTCTACGATTACTACATTAGAAATTTATTAAGAATGTTCTGGATCTCAAAATTAGAGTAAGTATCTACCTATCTAGGTGCTTGTCCACGTTGAACGAGCGAGACGTAGCGAGGCGGGTCGAGCTAAACAAGATGCTTCAACTATTAAACTTTCTTAAAAAACTTAAAAACCAAGTAGCAAATTAAAGTTATCCCCCGTATTCATAAACGTCTTATAAGCTATAATGATAGCTAAAATAGGTTTATAATTCGTTTGTCTTTATCTGTCATCTTGACATTTATAAGTACTAGTAGGAAAGCAAGGAAGTTCCATGTAGGAAAGACACAAAGTCCATCATATCTAAAGAGTCTTAAACCTTTTTATGTTTAATGCCGTAGGAATTTAAGGCATTAAGTTATATTTTTATAAGTTTTGATGCTGTTGTTAAAAATGTCAAAATCCAATGAGATTATTAATGGAGGATTACTTAAATTACGTCAGAAGCCCGAAAGCCCTGATTCCAAGAACTGTTAAAAAGTAAACTAATTAAAGTGTCTTACCTCAAAAGGCGGTCCTGCAGTTAATAACGGAAGAGCTGCTGATGACCACGCAACACACACACCAGCGGCAAAAGCACCAAGATTTACTGCAAAACAATATAGTAAAAACTATGCTGACAAATGCATAAATTTTCCAAAAGTGACATTTTGCTCCTAAACTTTCCGCCCAGTACGCCCATGTCGTATTAGGATAAAAGTAGCCTCCTAATACATCCTAACCGGCCAGGGATTTTTGCATGAAAGACTAATAATAAACTTTCATATTTATAATATTAATAGAAAGTAGGAAGGTATAGAAGGGTAGTAGGAAATATGTTGGATTTCAAATAGTATTCCAAGACTTGCAATATCTAGAATAATCTAGATGATATTTTTTTTGGGCAATGCATGACATTCTTTTCATGAAAGATACATTTCATTTCAATCAAAATGACTTTTATTTATTTCCATATCATGTCCCTTTAATTGTGAACCTTTTTACATTATCGATCCGGTAGGTCCAGTTGACTGTGTCAGACGGACTGACAAGCACTATATCGTTCAGGTTAGTACCATAAAAAAGATGTATTACCTATACCAGCCGCAATGTACTGAGTAGTAATTCCTGATGTATCTCTTTTGATATCAGGTACTGTTTCAAGCCGCTGTAATATCTTTCTATTCCCATTTTTACTCTCTGTACTCTCAGTAACATCTACCGGGTCATAATTTGGCACAGTCTCCTCAGCGTCCAACATTGAACTGCTTTGCCCTTCCACTGTAAAAAAAAGTTATATTAAAAGTTATATTTTATACTTGATTATGCTAATTCGAAATTTTGTTAAGAATCGATTTCGTAATAAAAAGTTACATACCTAAAAAATAACTATTTAGTATACTAAAAAAATAGAAAGCTAAAGCACTGACCAAATTGATAAGTAACTATTGTTAGTAGAACTCGCAAACATCAAACGTCCTCAGACTAGATGGGTAAGACTAGACAAGAATCTCCGTTAGCTAGTTCGAGTTGGAATAGAGAAGTTGTTGATGGTACACAGAGGCGTGCTTCGGGTGGGACCCATACCCAGCAGAAGACTAAAATTAGCTTTCGAGATTAGAGTGCAGATTGAGAGTGTGATCAGTTCTTTTAAGAGTGCGAATCTATTCAAAATTTAAACTAAATATATGGGAATAGTTGTTTTCATCATATCAATTACGTAAAAGTCAATAATTAAACGTAAAATAAAATAAAAATTGTTGTCAAAACATTGAAAACAGCATCGTATATTACTTTAGCGATAAGAACGGGGGCGTGATCCTCAAATCGTTATCATACAACCAAAACATCGCAGTTAACAATCCCAAATCTTAACGAAGGCCGAGTTAAGCTTAGCAAACACAGCGAGCGGTCTACAGCGCAGCGGTCACAAATTCTGTTCCTCCCACAGACTACACAAGTCACCCTTTGATAGAGATGCTTGCAGGTGATTGGTTTAACTTATCATTGGGGCTGGTAACCCCAGAGTGCTTCGACCCATAGTTTCTTTTTCTCTAGTGTTTTCTATTGATACTAGCAGGTTTCTGGTCCCTTCGTATAATTTGTACAAGACATGTATTTACCACTAGTAGGGCGGTCCCTGCCTCATGCTTTCATCTGGTTGCACGCTAATGAGTTACAATGGCACAGCATTTCCTCTATGTAAGTGATATATAGATCTTTTACGTCGATCATCACATATGTATAAGATAATTCGTCGTGAATGTGACGTAACAATACCTACTTAAAGTCTTAAGAAAATAATATTTTGAATTTGTCCTTTATAATAATTATATTATGCTTCCAAGCACAACCTAGATTTTAAACAAACACTCGGTGTTTGTTTAAAAGGTAAGGTGTAAGGTTCAAGTTTTTGTGGTCGGAGGTCTACTTTGTTTTTCTACAAGCATCGTGGTCTTTTTTGGGACAACCCACCACAATGCTACCACTGCTAACCCTGTAAGTCAGAATCAACAGTGGCGCCGTGTAAAGACTCGGAATTTGAACCTGGCCAAGTCACGAAACATCTTAACTGTCTTGGATCCCGCATAAATTTTTTCAGGAGGATGAAAGGAGGAGTTAGAAGTAAGATAAATTGTTCACTTCCTTCTGAGCGGAGCATCGAGGTCTAGCAACTATTGAGTGCGAACTCATAAATCACTATAAACAGAGAACGCGGGACGCAGAACGCAGAACTCTTTCCACTATACCGCTTCCTGTGTGACCTACGGTTATAGACCGAGCCAAAATGTTGCGTTTAAAAGCGATTAAAATGAATTATGTTTATAATACCCAAAAGGGTATCAAAAGGTAGATAATTATTTCGCTTTGCCGTTTAATTAAAGGTAATTCACTGCAATATCCTTGGGGCCGAAAAGCCGGGTGGTTTAATAAAATTGAGAATCGAGATTTAAATTTTCAGATGAATGAAATATTAATTGTTTTTAGGTAAAATTGACTTCACAGGTATGACTTATTAATTACTGGCTTTCACCTTTCGTCTTTGTTACTCGTTTATCATCGTAGTAATTCATGCAATAAGTTTACATGTGCTAAGTATTAGGTGAGGTTTTTACTTCGAATCCCGGGCAAGTAACTAGACATTACTAGTATTTAGAGTATTTTTAACCGACGAACTGCGGCTAATAGGCCTTCATTTATTTATTAATTTATTAGCTTTCGTAAGTGGTTTCTCCCGCGTGGTATTGGGATAAAAACCCAAATCCGTCCTGGAGTTGCTAAGTGAAACAAATAGGTGTGGACACAGATAACATAATACTATCGATACAACTATTGTATTTGTAATATTAATTTTAAAAGTTAGAATAAGAAAGAAGTAGGAAAACGTAAAATAAGAAAGATTATTTAGATATTTGAAAATTAATAACACAATTTTTATTCTGATATCACTTTTTTAGAATAGTAAAAAAATACCTTTGCGCCTGTCTACATCTCGCCTTATGTTAAACAATGATGTAGTACACCAACTATATCACGTATTAAACCGACATACAAATAAACGGCTAAAATTACGCTTCCGGAAGACTTGACAGACGTTAGCGCTATCATAAAATATGTTAATTGTTACTCTATGACTCGCAGATTCAAAAAAGCTATGGTCATTACTTATCTGCAACTTAAATTACACGTAACAGACTTTACCTATAGGCCGACCGTTTAACTCGCGTATCGCCTATCGCCAAGATTCTGACTCCTCAAGCTGCACAGACAGTGATGATGATTCAAGCGATATGGACATTAGTGACGAATAGTCTTACGTTACTTTTATCTGTGGTCAAATAGTTATTTAAAGAGTTTTAATTAATTTGTAACTTAGATGGCGATACGCGAGTTAAACGGTGGACCTATAAAACCTAAATCTCTATCAACGGGCCCATGGCGTGGTCGGTAAGATACTTGCTTTTAAAGCCGCTGGTCGTGGGTTCGATTTCAACCCAAGTCAGACATTTATGTGATGAACACGTCCATAATTTGTCCTAAGTCTGGATGTAGCTATCTATAGTAAAGAATGAATTTTCTTGAATTTAAATTTGTATTTACAAAAGAAAAGTGTTGTATATTGCCAGTTATCTGGTTTCCTTAATATAAGCTCTGCTAAGTTTGGGATCAGATGGCCGTGTGTGTTAATGTCCCATAGTATTATAATTGTTCCAGTAACAAAATGTGGTCCTTTCCAATAAATAATTACATAACATGCATTAAGTCATTGAATTCAGAACGAGGACCGTGAAGTGAAGCATAATATAATTAATTTAATAACTTAGGTCGCACTTGACTCTCTTTAGGTACCTATGTGAAATATGTTAGGTTTCTTAATTAATTTGCTCAGTGCAATAGCTGATGTGGTAGGTATGTAAAAGCAACTGAGTAACTTATTTACGTCAGTTAGCGAGATAACTAGCGATGGAACTTAATGCGAATTCATATTTCATGAGCATGTGAATTCAGGAGTCTTAGCACGCTAAATGCTATTGCTAAGCTAATTGCTAATATGAGGATAATTCGCAAGAATGAAGTATATGCAAATTACTAAGCTAATAATTGAGAAGAGCAGCGGTGACGCAGCTGTACGGGCCTCACCTTAGAAATATAAGGCCACGGGTTTGTTTTCCACATCTTTGTGTTAATTTTTTCAGCTCCACAGCTCAATGTCGGTGAAGTAAAACTACGTGAAACCGGCATGTCTCAGAACCAATCATTCTAGGACATGTGACATCCACCAACCCGCACTTTGCCAACGTGTACGGATTAAGGCCTAAACTCTCTCAACGCGAGACAGATAAGAGAAAACCGAAAAGTGGTACACTAGAAAGGGTCGAAATGAAGCTAATAATTTCACTCGCGAACGATGGTAAGCGAGCGAATCGGTACATTAAGTTGGCGCGCCCCATCGTAGACTATATCATTGCTTAACATCAGGTAAGTAATAGTCAAGTGCCAGCCTATTCACGAATAAAAAAAAGATGTCAACCAAGGTCATGTGAAACAGAGATATAGTTCGTGGTTAATGTAACCAGAGAGCACACACCTTCGCGACCGGTACAGAGTCATGTGCATGCTAAGAAAGTAGGAATAAAACGAGTGATGAATTCACTCCATACTTCACTGAATTTCGCAACTGCATTTAATTTGTGAAATGCTAATGAAGCATTCGCATATTAAAATTAATTTAAATGCTAAATAATCTATTACTAGAGATAACCAACCTAAGTAAAAAGTTTACTCTTTCATAAAATACGCATGATTTCAGAGTACAGAAATCAAAATTATATTTAGTCCATCTTATAGTTTATTAACTCATATTAAAAAGAAAGAAAAAGAAAAATTTGAATGAAATGAAAAAAATACTCAGATAAATCGCATTAAAGTTAAGGAGTGGGAATTCTGTACGTCATACCTAATCACTGAAAATTACTCCGTGAGCGTGATGTCCCGCAACATATTGACTCCACGCTTTTATTTTCACGATTATTTGGAAAAAACGTGTCTAATATTTTTAAAAAATATCCTCAAGACAGTCCGATAAATAAATTGTAATCATTTTGTCTATTGGCTAAAATTAAACTTAGGTTTATTAAATTAATTTTAAATTATTTTAAATTAATTTTAAATTAAATTAATTTTCATATCACTTTAGTATGTATTTACGTGAATATTCCAATAAAATTACTTTTAAATGAATTTTAATACTATGAAGTTAATAACGCTATGTCAGAAGATTTTTATATGTATGTTAAATATTCGTTCGTATGTACATAATAATAGTTATTACACTTCTATATATCAATTCATAGATACAGGCATACACTCGCGCGTTAATTTTAATTTATTTTGCATCTCTAAAACAAATTAACGCAAATTAACCTGAAATTAAAAAAAAAACAATCACATACTTGGCACACTAAACAATCTGCTTTCGCCTCACAGAATTAAAAAAATAACAAATCACAAAACAGACATCAAAGTGGCTGCATCGGAGACTGACAGCTCAATAGCATAATCTAGATAATATCGGACGATGTTACGTCAAAAATAACGCAACAGGGGCACCCAACTGTGGGCCGGATAATTATTTTTAGATATTGTTATCTACTGTTGTAACAAAAGGGTTGCTATTGTATAAAATGAATGGAGACAATGATTTTCTAGGTATGATTAACAAGATTAAAAATATTTCGTTTTACGTTAGCGAGGGTTTTTGTTTATTTTTTTCTTAATGAAGATGTGCTTTGGCAGTTTCACGTAATTAAATTTGGATCAAAAATACTTCTAATTATAACTACTGTAAATTAATTTGCATCATAAAAGATGTAACGAATTTGTAAATTTTTAAAGCAATTTTAGGTAAGTATCTAGAAGCATGCATTTTAATTCTAAGATGAAACAACAAATTCCTAATGGGTAAGCAAAGGTTACATAGTTAGATAGGCAAATGGTTGTTAGTGATGCGTAATATAAGGTTAATATAGTTAAACCAATGTTGATGAGATTTTGCATGTCAAATAGACAAAAAAGAGGGGTGTTATGAGTTTTACAGCCTCGCCTTAGAAGTATAAGGTTGTGGGTTCGATTCCCGGTCATTCACACAAAGATGTATATCTTTGTGTGAATTGTTTCATTGTCGTTGCTCAATATCGGTGAAGGAAAATATTGTGAGAAAACCGGCATGTCTAAGACTAGTCATTCGAGGACATGTGACATCCACCATAATTATCTAGTTTTTTTATCTAGATGATATTTATTAACATGGGGAAGAGTTGCATTAATTAAAAATGTATATGTAAAAGTAAGTAAGAATGTAGAAGATATTCTCAAATCAAATGTGGCGTTTCATCTTTCTTTTGGATAAACCAAAACTCGCGACGCAATATTCCGGTAAAATACCGGTATAATATTACCAGTATATTCCGAAATGATATCTGTTGAATAATGCATTTGATTCCAGTGTTAGAAATATGAGAAAATACGCCTTTAACAAGATTCATACCTATGTTTGTATGTTAAACAGTGCTGTGTTTACATTCAGCGATTCGGCAAACGCGATTGGGCGCGTCTCCTGAAGTCTTACTGTCAGACGTTTTTATTCGTTCGGGCTGTTTAAAATAATAGTAACAAATAATTAATAATAATTATTATTAATTATAAATGATAATATTATAATATTTATTAATTATAAATGATAAAACATTAATTATTCATAATTATTTATAATTGCTAATTATTTATTTAGTATTTGTACTTTAAATCTACAAGAATTTGAATGACATCTTAGTTGTAGTTTTAAGTTTGGACCTATGCCCGATGAACGGATGTAGGCTTGCACTTTATTACGTAATGCTAGTTTAATCTTTAAATTAATCAGCATAGTTAGCTTAAGTTTCACGATAATAACCCTTTGTGGGTCTTTTCACGAGCATATTATTAAGAGATTAACTAAGAGATCCATTCACTATTTTGGGCCCCGATTCTCACGATTTAGACATTTAACTAGAATAGACAAATGTCAAAAAAAGATAGAAAACTAATGGAATTTTTTTCTGAATATTATGTCTATAAGAGTTAAATGTCTGAAGTGCAAGAATCGGGGTCCTAGTTGTATTATAAGTGTTTAAAGTGAAGCGCCAAGCAGCTTTGCAATGTTCCGGTGCGATGTCAGGTGACACCTTTTAAGAGGGTGAGAGGGTGGGTCGGAATTATTGCTCCTTTATGGTTCTCTCATATCTCTAGCCTCATTTCACTGCCACCTTCTCACAGAAATTCATTCGTAATCACGAGTGAATCGGTACATTGGGCTGGCGCGTCTCATCGTAGACTACATCATTGCTTAACATCAGGTAAGTTGTAGTCAACGGAATCATAATCGCTTTAACACTCATAAATGTCATAATAGAGGTATCAGTAGCTGTCAAAATATCTCAATTTAATATGATAAAATCCTAATTCCGAATCGATCTTTGAGAGAATTAATTGTCTAGCTATGGATCTCAATAAAATACATGTCATAGCAAATTAATCTAATCGCACTACAATATATATGCTAGGCATACCTACCTACATTGTGTGAATGTAGAACTTGTGACAAACAAAATTGAATAAATTAAGAGGGCCTGGAGTTCTAAGACACAGGCGCAGGCTTAGTTTAGACTCCAGATCTCCAAATAGATCATAATTTAAATGAAAGTCGCTGTAAATTACATGTAAGGTTTTTGTGGGGATGAAATACATTATTTTTATTATGATTTTATTAAAATTATTTTTAAATGCACATTAAATACTTAATTAAGCTATGCGAAATGCGTATTTTTAGGTTTTGTACTTTAAACGATTTCTAAAATCTAACGAATGCAATACGGATGAAAGTAGACTATCTGTTATGTCAATGTAAATTTATGGATTAGCCTATTACCAGGCGCGCAGAAATAAACCGTTTCATTTCATTTAGAGGATACAATTTGTTGAATCGTACACGTATTTATGACTAAAATCTGACAAAAATATTTCTAAATGATTTATTGAGGTTTTAGTGGTTCAATCTTTGATTTAATATACAGTTTTGATATTTGCTAGGCCAACTACGTATCACGCTTTTTTTAACGTCTTTCATTTTTTTTGCCGCCCGCGACTTTGAGGCATTCAACTTCAAATGCATCTAAATTTTCCCGCTATTCTGCATTTATCATTGTTATATCCAAGTTATAACCACCCAAAAAATTCACTAATTGCTAAAAAAGCATTATAAAAGCTAAATTTTACTTTGTAAAAATCAAAAGTAACTAAGTATAAGTCAGTAAACTTTGCCTAAAGTGAGCCAAATAATTCGTATCAAGTATTATTTTTTAAGTTTCATAAGTCGTAAAACGGAGCTTCATCTGCTAACACACCGTTATACAGTTTCGCAGCGGTTAAATAAAATGTATAATTACTTGATAATAAACTTTTCGCCTATTTTTATTTTTTTACAAAAACAATAATTAATCCCAACAAAAACCCCTAAAACTACATTAATTTGTCAACGCATATATTTTTTCCTTATAATATCAATAAAACAAAGAACAATACAGTTGATTTATGGTTCTAATGCTCTGAAATAGCGTAAGATAAATCAATGCTCGGTTGACTACCCCTGGCTTGATACCCCCGAGCCATCCCGTAACCTCGGGCCTATCTTGAACGCCCATTCAAGATAAACTACGTATCTTCTACACTTGATTTTTATATTAATGCCAATAATATTACTTTTTATAACATTACCTACCTACATTTTATACAATGTGATATAATAATATACTGGGACATTAACACACACGGTCACCTGATCCCAAACTAAGCAGAGCTTGTACTATGGAAACCAGATAACTGGTAATATACTACATATAATACTTTTCTTTTGTAAATATATAGGTACTTAAATATAGATAATTACACCCAGACACAAGACAAACAGACATATTTAAACAAATGTTTGTCTCGGGTGGGAATCGAACCCACGCCACGACCTGTGGCGTAAAAAGCAAGTATCTTACCGACCACGCCACCGGCCCGTAGATTTTCGGCAGACGCGAGCTAGACTATTGTAAGCGCATTTAATACTAGTTTCCGCTTATGGCTAGGATAAAAATAAGCTTAGTTTAGACAATATTCTATCTTGAGTTAAATTTTATCCAATTCACTCACGTAGTTTTCGCGTGATATTTACACACATCCTCACAAACTTTCGCATTTATCGTCGGTTTTTCGTTTTGAGTTTCGCATTTTCGCAATTATTTTATAAGAAGGTCTTTAAGGTTTGATTTTAATAACATAGTGGTGACGCTTGTATCCGAATGTGTAGGTAGTGGAGAATATCACCCACATTTCGCTGGTTATGTTAAGGTTCCATACGTAATAGGGACCGAGCCTATTGCTATTCATCTAGCATTATTCCCAACTTTGAGAGAGATTGAGATAAGGTGAGAGAGAGTGAGAAAAAGAACCCAGCTAATCAATCGGAAAAACTGGCGATTTGATTGAGGTAAGGGATTTCCCTTGCTTTTGATAATGAAAGGAACATAGTACCAGCTGAGAGTCCAAAAGATACCTCACGCTTTCGTATTGAGTTTTGGGACTTATTTGACGGGCCGGGGACGTGGTCGGTAAGATACTTGCTTTTCACGCCGCAGGTTGTGGTTTCGATTCCCACCCGAGACAAACATTAGTGATGAACATTGTGTTTGTATCGAGTCTTAAATATCTATTATAAGTATATTTTACAAAGAGAAAAGTATTTTAAGTATAGTATATACCAGTTATCTGGTTTCCATAACACCACCTCTGCTTAGCTTGGGACCAAATGACCGTGGTTGTTAATGTCCCAAAATACTTATTTAGGTATTTAAAAATAATTATTATTTATATTTTCAAGTAAAGTATGAAAGCGCCTTAAAGTCACACCACATCCTATAATAAACAAAGTTGTTTATCTCGTAATTACTGCTGTAACTCACTAATTATTGTATTTCAAATGTAGGTCAATGGAATTGATGCTACGTATAAAACTTCCGATGTTTTTAAGTACATACTTATTTTGTTGACAGTACTCTGCTACGTCATTTTGACTCGATCTGTAGCTTTTTAACTCCTCACAAAAAGGGGCGTTGTACCTAAATTTGATTTGTGTATCTGTGTATCTTTCTGCAAGTTTGTTGCCATATAACGCCTGAACGGATCGACCGGTTATGGAGATGGAGCGGTTTTTTATTAGAAAACTGAAGAGATGGAGATAGTTCTTAGTGTAAAAAATATGCATCGGGGGTTATCAACGATTTTCATGAAATATAGTATGCGGGTGGTTTCGGGGGCGATTGATTGATTTAGCTAGGTCTCATATTTAGAAAACATCGTATTGCTTGTGTTTTGAGGTAATGAAAAACTGCTGCAATATCATTAGAATACGAAGGCAAATGTCACCGCAAAGAAAAAGAACAGGAAGATACCGTTTTGATTCCAGAATTTTCTTTTTATTTAATTCCTTCCAAAAAAAACTATTACTAGGAGTCCTTTAGTAAAAATTATAATAATAATACATCATTTATTTCAGACACTTGGTCCATATTATTCTACATAAATTAATATTGAAATGAAAAATAAAATCACAATTTACAATTAATATTAAAAATAAAATTGTAACTAAACAAAAAAATTGATTTATATTTAAAAAAAATAATTAATAAACTATCAAATTAGATCATTAAATTAAATTAATAAATTATTGAATTAATTAATAATTTCGAAAAAACACGAGCAAAGCTCGGTCACACAGGTACTATAACTTTATTGTGCCAGTAAATACAAAATCAGAGGGAGGAGCCCTAGGCACCACACTAGGATACCCTGTGTCGTGGGGCCCAGTCTCTTACAGTCCAGTTAATTTAATTAATGTGATTAACTAGACCCTTCATCATCATCATCATCGGTCTATTTTAGTCCCCTGCTGGACATAGTCCTCTCCGACAACACCACTGAGCATGATCCGCGGCTACTCTCATCCAGCTCCTACCGTCACTCCACCTAGTTTGAGCATACCTATGCCAATCCGTGGTATTAACTCAAGAACTCGTTTACCTCTACGGTTGTGGGTTTTGCGGCAGATATGACCCTCATTATGTTCAAGTCATCTTAAGTTAATCTCATTCATGTTTATCATTAGAGGTTAGTTCGCTAATGATGTGATAAGAACTAATTAATACATTTCCTTCATTACTATTATGAAACTATTCACATAAAGATGTGTGGGCACAACCAGGATTCGAAACCGCGACCATATTTTTCTAAGGCGAGGCCCGTACCGCTGCGCCACCGCTAGTCATACCTACTGGGCATTTAAAATTGACAAACTGAAATGTACTGAAAGATTGTAGCGGTCTTATTACGAGATGATATATCTTTATATATATAATTCTTCTGTGAGTGTGTATGTCACTGAACTTCTCTTAAACAACTGGACCGATTTTGGTGAAATTTTTTGTGTGTGTTCAAGGGGATCTGGGAATGGTTTAGATTCACAATTTTGCGTGGTACGAAGTTCGCTGGGGCAGCTAGTGGTATTATAAAACAGTAAAGAAAATGCTTCTATTCTATTTTTGAATATCCAGCATTATCATAAAACAGCTAACATAGGCCGTTAAATTGCCTTATTAAAAATTCAACTTGCGGTTTGCCGCCTCGAGGCTGCTCTGATGCAGTTCCGTTCAAGTAACTTGCTGTAAATGTGGAATATAAAATAGGTTTTAGTTATTTTTATACTTCACAGCCGCGGATATAGTGTCATAGGTAGTAAGTAACTTTTTTTTTATCCTATATTAGGTCCTTTAGGTTTGCGCTTGACCACAACTTGCCTGATGTGAAGCAATGTTGCAGTCTATGATGGAACGCGCTTACCTAATAAATACCGATTCACTCGTGACTTGAAGACTGGTAGATTAGGTATAGCTATCGGGAAGCAGAGATGCCGGCAACGAATTCCACAACTTGGCAGTTCGCACAATAAAAGTGGAGCAAAGCGCGTCGTGCGTGCCCGTGGAATTTCAACCATATAACGGTGGCGCATAGCCGTAACTCTACTTGTCCGATGGAAGAACGGGGATGGTGAATATGATTGTGTAATTCCAACGCACACTCTCCGAAGTGTATCCGATAAAAGACCGAAAGACTTGCAACTTCGGCGATGCACGAAGCTAACAATAATAAGTAATTGAAATAAAACTACTTTTTAACGGATTTTATCGCGGTTTATTTTAGATTTTAGATCCCGACGTTTCAAAGTCTTTTCAAAGCTACCGTGGGCAAAACTTTGTTTCAGAGAGCACACGGGATCTGTGATGATGAACATCTTGACGCAGAGCTTAAGTAGGTACGTCAAGCAAGTATTGCATGACAACAAGCTCCGAGCACCGCGTCGCCGCAGATCACGTGTAAAACCAGCTACAGTTGAAAGGCAACCTGCAATTCTTCCTTATATAAGAGGAGTGACCGACAAGATTGGCTATATCCTTAAGCGGGTTTCTATAAATACTTACTTCAAGCCAAAAACCAAGATAAGTCAATTTTTACCATCTGTCAAGTGTCAAGTCCCTCTACAAGATGCGGGTGTTTATAAAATTGACTGTGAGTGTGGACTCTCATATATAGGACAAACAAAAAGAAGTATAGGGACCCGCGTAAAAGAACACATAGCTGATGTTAAACATCAACGCTCAACGAAATCTGCAGTGTGTGAACATACTCAAAAAGGCCCCAACCATTACTTGAGATTTGATAAAACACAGGTCCTTGTCAAAGAAAACCGGTTCCTACCAAGAATGATCCGCGAAGCTATTGAAATTAAAAAACATCCTAATTTTAACAGAGAAAATGGTTGGAATGTACCACCAGCTTGGGACCCAGTGCTTAATTTACTTGTACCAAAACCCAAGCAAAATCAACTCAGAATTCAAGACACTGTGAGCTCAGTTTGCTTAAATCGGAACGCAACTTAAATATTAATGCTTGAAGGTAGTCAGTAATAATTGTGATTAATATTTTTGGACGTCAAATATCTCAGTCCACCCGTGAACATGACGTCTGAAAAGACTTTGAAACGTCGGGATCTAAAATCTAAAATAAACCGCGATAAAATCCGTTAAAAAGTAGTTTTATTTCAATGTGTGATATTCGCGTAAATCTAAGACAATACTATAATAATAAGTAACTTATTTTCCTAGACCTTATTTTTAGTTTTAATTCACACTTAAATTTAATGGCGGTATGCACGGCTTCACATCAAGCTATACATTCCATTCAAAACATGCTATTTTAGATTATTGAGCATTACTTTCAACCATGTTGATACGAGTTGTCAATCTTTATTCTAATAAAGTAAAGTAAAGTTTATTCATATAGTAAGTAGTCACAATTAATATGTTAGAGTACAGGTTTTTTCATAATAGGTAGTGTATAATTCATTCGCCTGAACTAGGTTGCCCTGTGCTCCGGCTGATATGAAACAACTTGTAACACAAGGTTGAACGGATAGACTGATCTTGATGCTGTATTCTTAATTCAAAAGCTAAAGTGAGAGATGGTTCTTAATTCAAAAAATATTGTCTTCGGTTATTACATTTTTAATTCAAAGATATTTATGTTCATTGACTCTCTTCTTTATTCCGCTGCTGCACCGGTAATCTTATATTAAATTTATTATTTTAATAATTTAATTACCTTTTTTAATATTTTAATAACAATAATATCATATGACTTTCTTTTATCCTTTAAATGATGCAAAACATGATAAATGCATTTTTATGTTTTTGTTTATTCAATTGCAATAAAAATATTATTTTAATTAGTTTGTGATAGCTACTAGCTACGCTTACTATCTGCTTATTTAAATAATAAAACGTATAATTATCAGTGTTTTATATTACCTATTCTTTAATTATTATCGCTTGTTACATTTTATTGATTAAAATTTTAAACTTGCGCTCTTTTGTTTCGAACTAATTCTAGTGGGCTATGCCGAATACTTTTACATGGTCCCCACCCGTGAACATACAGTCTGAAAGGACTTTGAAAGGTCGGGATCTAAAATTTAAAATAAACCGCTCTAAAATCCGTTGTAAAGAAGTTTTATTTCAATATGAATAAATTAGTTCCTTATTCAAGCTTCTCAACAACATAGTGATAAGTTTTTTATTACTGACAGTCCTCTTTGCTGTGATCACATGCTGTCCAGGGCTGGCAAGATACAGGGCTGCACACCTCGGATCGGTATACCTCGCCTTAGAAATATACGGTTGCGGATTTAAATCCTGGTCGTGCCCTTCAAATCTTTGTGTGAATTGTTTCATCACCGCTGCTCAGTATCAGTGAAGGAAAACATCGTGAGAAAACCGATATGTCTAAGAACTAACCCTTCGAGGACATGTCACATCCACCAACCCGCAGTAGGCCAGCGTTTGTGAATTAAGGCCTAAACTTTCTCAACTCGTAACATAGTTGAGAGGAGACCCGTGCCCAGTAGTGGGACACTAAAAGGGTTGACGTGATGACACCTCAGGTCGCCGAGGTCGCAACAGGGAGCTGTCGTTAGAAACACGAAATGTGACATATCTCACTTATTATTATCAATATCTGGATGACCTTGATGATGATTGATGGAGCTTTGCTCGGTATTTTTTTTTTAAATGTCATTTTCTAAAAATTATTCCTATCTAGATCGATTTATCGCCCCCGAAACCCCCTATATACTAAATTTTATGAAAATTGACTGTTAGGCGGTAAGAAATTCGCCGGGTCAGCTAGTATTTATATATATATACAAGAATTGCATATTTAAAGATATAAGATAAGATACAGTTATGACGCACTGAATAATGATTTTCGTGTAAAGTCTTTGTAGAAATTAAGATATTTAAGTGGGACATTTTAAACGTGTTAGAAGTTGTAATAACCAGTATTATCATAATATTTCCTGGCGCTTGCATAGATAATATTGCAACAGACTCAAAGGGTCAAGGCGCGCAGACTTCTGTAGACAAAACAGACAAACATTACGTAAGCTGATAATGTTAGTACTTTGAACAACACCCGTTAGGTTCTAATCTACATAAGGGAACATGTTCTTCTATATTATGCGGTATTAAACCTAGAGCTTGTGTTCTGTACAACAGGCAAGTTGTGGTCAAGCGCAAGCCTATTTTAGGATAAAAAAAGTGATTTATGAAGAAAGGTATGTAGCTACTTAGGTAAGTAAAATTGCGCGCTAAAATTCCAGAAACATGTAGACATATCCTCATAGATAGACAGACAGAGAATTTAACGAATAACTTCGTTTTTTGTAACAAAAGTTCTAACATGTCAGTAGACTAAATATTTGACTCCAAATGCCTAATCTCACTCAAACCGCATTATGATACTGGTACGCATTTTTTTATCTAGATACGATCGTTTTAACAAACAAACGTTTTTGCCAACAGTACTAAAAATATAAAGTTGTTGCGCATTCCGATCCAAGATGGCGGATTTCCAGTCCTATTCTTATTTGAAACGCATAGTATTCGATTTTTGGAACGAAGTTCTTTATCGCGCGTTGTGAAAGGGGGCTAGACGGAAAAATTCTTACGAAAAGATGTCACGACACTTTTTGCTATAGTAAGCTATTGTAAGCTGTGCGACGTGCGCATGTTTCTCTGTCTGTCTGTCTGTCTCTCTCTCTCTCTCTTGCTAGAGATAGAAAAAAAATATTAATAAAAAAAATATTATTATAACTTAAAAAAAAATGTATTACAATTCCTTCACTAATTAATCGAAAGGAACTTCGTTCCAGCCAAGTGTCCCTTGACACCTCTCAAGATTTTTTTTTTCGTATTGATAATCTCGTATTAGAAGTACTGAAAGTACCTACGCTCAAAGTTTTTGCTCTTAATCTAATCACAGGCGCTAGGGATAGCTGTTAACTTCCCACGTAGCGAAAGTTTTGTTCAGTAACTCATTATGTACAAAAGTAGGATAACCCTTACTCAAACTAAATTGTGGAAAGTTTTTCCAAACATTACTCAATGATTCGGCTAAGTAGATAGTGGGTTGATCAGAGCCTAATAAAACCTAATAATACCCTTTTTGGGTAGCTAAGTATTCTACGCTTCTCAGATGAAACATTATTAAATATAGACAAATGGCTTTATTCATCAAGATCTTATGAAACTCTTTAGTTAAAATCGTCTTTGTCTCTCTTACTAGTATAAATTTCAAGATGACAGACAAAGACAATCGAATTATGAACCTATTTTAGCTATAATGAGCATAAAAGACGTTTATGAATACGGAGGAAAGGATTGCTACACACATTTCCATTGAGAGCTGATCTCAAATACCTCAAATACCTTTGCCGTCAAATACCTCAATCTATCCGTGACCATGAAGTCTCAAAAGACTGAGACGTCGGGATTTGAAATCTTAAATAAACCGCGATAAAATCCGTTGTAAAATAATTTTCAATTTCAACTTGTGATTTTCGTCCGACGAGAGGTCAGCTTATAGTGGATTCTTATAGCTTGATGTGTAGGCGTGTTTAAGAGCTACGTTACATTCAACTTTGTGCCGTTCGCGGATATTGCTTGTATCAGCACTAATCAATTTTGTAGTAGTATTGCTAATGTTTGTTCAATATTATATTTATTTAGAAGCTAATAAATCTTTATAACAGTATTTCAATATCGGTGAAGGAAAACATCGCGAGAAAACCGGCATGTCTAAGAACTAATTATTCAAGGACATGTGACATCCAACAACCCGCACTTGGCCAGCGTGTGTGGATTAAGGCCTAAACTGTCTCAACTCATAAGATAGTTGAGAGAAGACCCGTGTCCAGCAGTGGGACACTAAAAAGGGTTGCAATGTAATGAATGAAATGAAATCTTTATGACAAACAGTCGTCTACTCTTACTTGGCATTTGCACTGCAGAACAAAACATGATACAAGCATAGTCTTATCTCTTTCTACTCATCTTTAAACGATAGAGATAGATGATGCTTGCTACATGTTTTCTTGTGCAGTGGAACCTAGGTGTTACAAAACAACATTTAACATAACATTATTAGACAGGTAAACATTCACGGTTGGGATACTATGCCAACATATGGTCCTTCGAGCCGGGTTTGAACCAGCAAACTACGGATTAAGAAATACTGGGTTCAAATGTTATTATTGAAATAAAATAAATAAAAATAAAAAAAACTATATAATTACAAGCTTTCCGCCGCCGCACCGTAGTTGGCGAAGAATTTTGGCTTAGAGATAAATATTAAAACAAATATAGTACTTATCTATCATTAGGAATTAGACCTTAGGACCTTAGAGCAGCGGTGGCGCAGCGGTACGTGGCCTCACCTTAGAAAAATAAGGTCGCGGGTTCGAATCCTGGCCCACACATCTTTGTGTGACATGTTTCATCTCCATACTCAATATCGGTGAAGGAAAACATCGTGACGAAACCGGCACGTCTAAGAACTAATCATTCATGGAGATATGACATCCACCAACCCGCACTTGATCAGCGTGTGTGGTCGCAACTCTCTCAACTCGTTAAATAGAATTCGTTGAAGTGAGACACGAGGGAAAAGAAACAAAATCTACCACGTAAACCTTTTTAAGCTTTCGGATTATGGGATATCATGAACAACTCGTAAGGGGTAACTCTCAAATAGTCAGCTAAAGTCTACTGCGGGTGAGAGGATAAAAGGGCTTTGGAAAGCGGAAAATGCCTGGGAAAATGTTTTAACAAGTTTTCATCGGTTTTATTTTTTTAATATTAATTTTATTACAATACTAGCGGACCCCGCAGACGTCGTCATGCCCGGTAAAGAAGTGCCACCTACAGGGTCTGAAAACAGAATACGACCTATAAGATTCCATAAAAATCGGTCAAGCTGTTTCGGTGGAAAATTTCTAATTTTTCTCTGCGTAAAAACCATCCCCGTACTTCAAGGAATATTCTAAAAATAGAATTCGCGAAATCGGTTCAGCCGTTCTCGAGTTATGCGCTTACCAACACATTTTGCGATTCATTTTTATATTATAGATACACGATTACCTACTATTAATAAAATAATAATAATAATATTTTCACATATCCTCGATGTTTTAGTTCTTGACATGCCGGTTTCGTCACGATGTTTTCTTTCAACGATATTAAACATCAAGCCTCGGTTTTGTGTAAATAATAATAATAATAATATTCTGGGACATTAACACACACGGCCATCTGGTCCCAAGCTAAGCAGAGCTTGTGTTATGAAAACCAGATAACTGGTATATATATACATTAATTACTTTTCTTTTGTAAATATATACAATAGATATTTACACCCAGACTCGACACAAACACAAAAGTTCATCTCGCTAATATTTGTCTCGGGTGGGAATCGAACCCACGACCTGCGGCGTGAAAAGCAAGTATCTTACCTACCACGCCAAATCTGACTGTTATACAAATATGTACGCAAGGCGTTAATATTTGCGTATCAGCCTTGCATTTAAATATAATTTCGCGGGTTTGATCCCCGACCATGCCGATCTTTGTGTGAAATGTTTCCTTTCCGCTCAAGATCGGTGAAGGAAAATATCATGAGGGAACCGGCGTTCTAAGAACTAATTATTCGAGGTGGCAATGTGTAATGTGACAAACAAAGATGTGTGGGCACAACCGAGAATCGAAACTGCGACCTTATGTTTCTAAGGCTCGGCCCGTAACGCTGCACCCCTGCACCATACTTAAATGGAACCAAAACATTACAAGGAAAGGGGGGAGATGTTTGAAGACTAAATAAATATAAACATCTCTCTTTAGTTAACTAGAAATTTCCAATGTAAGTTTACATTGTAAACTCCACAAGTGTCAACTTAGAGCTCAACAAATTGCATTAAGAGCTGCGAATGAGGCTTTGGAGAAATCGCTTAACTTACGGCGAAATATCAATTTAACTTATCTACTTTGGAAAGAAAACTTTCAAACCAGTGCGCGAACTTGGATTTCGATTACTTTAAGGACGCCTCAAGCTCATTTTGAATATATTTTTATATTAGCTCAGCTTAGTAATTTTTATTATTAGGAAAATCAAAAATCTAGGATTTCTCGTAATTAAACCCTCAATGCGGTATAATGGACCATGGAGGCAATCATCATTCATCATCGGTCTATAGCAGCCCAGTGCTGGGCATAGGCCTTTCCCAATAAGCGCCATTTCACCCTGCCTTCGGCTTGTGGCATCCAGGTACTGCCGGCTATCTTTCGCAGATCGTCACTCCACCTCACTACGTTTACCAAGACGTGGTCTCCACTCAAGAACTCACTTTCCCCAGTGGTTATCAGTTCTTCGACAGATATGGCCAGCCCACTGCCACTTCAGCTTGCTAATCCTTTGCGTTATATCGACAACTTTAGTTCTTTGTCGGATAATCTCATTAAAGATTTTATCCTTCAAAGAAACGCCAAGCATAGCGCGCTCCATAGCACGCTGAGCGACTTTAAATTTGTGTACCAGTCACATCGTGAGTGTCTGTCCACGTTTCAGCGCAATAGCTATGGAGGCAATAGCCGGGACAAAACAGTCAGACGACAGCAAGCCACTAAAAACTATCGTGTACATAAATAGGGACAATTATCTTGAATTATCAATTATCTTACAATCAGTATATTTTAGCGCTCGGGATCGGTTCGACCGTTCTCGAACGGCTCACCGAAAAATCACGGTGAACCAATAAATGCCCTTCCGGGCGATTGGGTTAGGTCATCCCGCGCAAAAACCATCATCGCCATTATGTCTCTTCCACTTGCTATGGTCTCTACGTCGGTGATTTTTGTTCTTCTGCTGATTTTCTCATTTCAAATTTTATCGCGTGAAAATTGCGGAGCTACAGCAGTTCTGCAATCCCACATCTTCGCATTTAGGCGTACTAAGCTTAAACATGTTTTTTCTCTTTCTAAATAAAGAAGAAAATAAGAGATCACAACAGTGTCAGCCCTAATCTCTAAAAATCAGATTCGATTCTCAGAGCTCCAAACTTATCGAATTAACACCTTCTATATTTGCTGAAGACATATTTTATTTTCGAAGTACGAAGGTAGATAAATATAGTGATTGAATATTAACATTACAAATATTTTAAGTTGAAATAAAACTACTTTATAACGAATCTATTTTTTATTTTATGGTTTGAATATATTTCTGCTTGGGACCCAGTGCTTAATTTAGTTGTTCCAAAACCCAAGAAAATCGACTTAAAATTCAAGACATTGTGAGCTCAGTTTGCTTAAATCGGAACGCAACTTAAATAATGTTTGTCAGTAATAATTATGGTATTTTTTTTATTTCATTTATTTGGTTCACCAACAGCTTAACATTCTTAAAACCATACGTATCTAGTTTTGGACGACAAAAGTCAGTCCACCCGTGACCATGAAGTCTGAAAAGACTTTGTAACGTCGTCAGGAAAAAAAAATCTAAATTAAACCGCGATGATATCCGCTATAGTAGGTAGTTTTATATCAATGTGTGATATTCGCGAAAATCTAAGGAAATACTAAATATCTACCGTCACAGAAAAATTACTTACAAATTTGAACTGCAATTCTAAATCTTCCAATCCATACCAACTGTATGTATGCTTCGTTGGCCTGGTTAGTACCGTCTTTAAATTCTAGTTGTTTGTTAATTGAGTAGTCTAGAAGACTTGCGGTCTAGTCAGGAATGGGATGCCAAGGTTACTTTTAAGGACTTTTCAAGAAGTCAAGAGGGAATCTGTGATCTACTAGTTTCTTTCCTGGTTTAAATGTCTGCACCTGAAGGAAAGGTTACTACCTAATTTATATTTAATCTAGTAAACATTTAAATAGCATATATAACAGCAAATTTTACTCAAAACAAACATTCTTGTACTTTGTAAAGAGACAAGGTCTCAAGCAATCTTACACGCGATCTGTCATCGGTTTGCCAATTTTCTCATCCCACCAATGAGATACATCTAGACTCAACAATGGGCACTTATTACTTCAACCCTTTTTAGTGTCATCTGCTGAGCACGGGTCTTCTCTCAACAATTTTTACGAGTTGGGAGAGTTTAGGTCTTAATTCACACTCGCTGGCAAAATAAGGGTTGGTAGTTGTCACAATGTCCTCGAGTGATTAGTTCTTAGACACTCCGGTTTCCTCACGACACGGTACCGATATTAAAAGGTATTAAATAATTCACACAAAGATGTAACCCGCGACCTTACATGTCTAAGTCAAGGGCCGTACCGCTGCGCCACCGCTGCTAAATAATTTGCATGCCCATGTCACGGCAAAACGTGGAGAACAAACTACTACAACTACTTTACTTTAATGTTAACACCTATAATGTATCTACCCATGTTTGCAACAAATATATGATTATGATTATGATTATAAATAGGCAGTTGAGCTCGTCAAACTATGTCAGTGACTCGTCCTAACGGACTCTCTGAGAGCAAAGGAAAAGAGAGTGGTGCACCTTTGTTTGCGCTCACATAGTTGTAGGTAGAATGTTCAGAATATTTATTTATTTACGATCACATTATAAATCTCTGAAACCATAATATCTTGTGATATTCCTTTGTCAGCCAATGATTAGCTAGGAGTTTTTCCGATCAAATTTGAACTGAAAACACAAGTATAATATTATATTAGAAAAACTTAGACTTACAGCACAAATACCTATTTTATTTTTCACCTGAAGCTCACCTATTAAAATAATCTAAAATAATTCTAGTCAAAGCAATTACTTATTTCTTTTACAAGTTAAATATAAATTCTTTTCTAAGTAAAATGTACCTTTAATATTATTAAAGTTACGCAAAAATATTTAAAAAGGTGATAAAGAGTCAAAAGTTAATTCAACTCAGCGAAATGAACTCAATGAAGTTCTTATTGCATGATTTTGAAATAGTTATTTTTAAATAAGCATTTTTTGATATTTGTCTATATTACGCTGAAATAAGATATTATAAAGGGTTTTCTATGATATCATCGATGATGTCACGGTAATTTAAAGATAGGTATTCTAGGTAGAAGAAAGGTAGATGTTGCCGTGGTGACTTAGTAGTCACAAACAGCCGCACGCCGTTCATATAAGTAAGTTAAAATTCACGTAATTAAATAAGTTTAGCTGCAGAGCAGTTTCAGGTAAGTTTCAATCAAAGCAGCCTTTTTTGTACAGTCGTAATTTTGACAACCTCTGTCAGATACGCTAGCGTCAAGTTCGCGTCACGCGAGCGCTTTAGATTAGATTAGACAGCTAAACAATTACAAGAATACCATTTTGCACTAAGACGAAAACTAAATTGCAACTGCACCGCAACTCGATTCGAGAAATTACGTAAATTAGGGCTCAGATTCAACGAACAGTAGGCTGATTCACGTCATTTCTGCACGCACCGATCAAGTTATTCTTGTAATTGTCACACAAATAACATAACCGCTAAAGCGCTCGCGTGACGCAAGCTTGACGCGAGCGTATCTGACAGCGGTTGTCAAAATCACGAGAATACAAAAAGGGCTGTTTTGTTAGAAACTTAATTATACATACATACTTAAAGAAAGCTGGGCCTCCGCGGTCACATACATTGTAGTTCCACTACATAAAATATCACCCAAAAACCATTTTTATTGGTTCGCTCAAGGATAACAACTTGAACGAACCAATCAAAGTTCTCAACCAATCAATCTTCCCTGATATTCATCAAATTTTTGACGATTACAATTTATTTATCTGGTATGATAATTTATTTGAATAAAGCGATGTCTAGTAATAATCAAATTGATGACCAGATCAGATGTATAACTTGAATGACAGCATAATTCCCTTTGAAACTGGAATACCCATAGGCTTCGTAACATTAAAATCCTAAGCCTATGCGAGGGAATACCGACTCAAAAAATGTTACATGTCATCAAAACAATCTGGAGGTAAAAAAAATAGTATAAATTCTAGTAGAACACATTTAATAGACGATAGATTTGGTTGGACCTTGATAGATCGTTTAAACAGTCAGTCACCTTATCTCATTTCAAATATGTATATTTAGAGAAAACAAATAACTAATATTTAACTTTACTTCTGTTTTTTAGTTTAGCTAATATCTTAAGACTAGCTTTCCGCCCGCATGTATGTAAATGATTGCGTTAAACTATTAATATTCTATGTCCTTTCCTGGGTCTTACACTATCTCCATACCAAATTTCATCTAAATTGGTTCACTAGCTTTTGTGTAAAAGCATGGCAGCCATACAGACAGAGTTATTATCGCATTTCTAATAATAAGTAAGGATGGGACGAATAATCACACTCCAAACGAAATGATCAAGCCAAAAAAAATGAGATTTTGTCGTCAAGTATAACTGTCATGCCAATCAACGACCACACACTGTCAGTTCTAACTTATCCAATCGACAGCGTCATGCGTCACACCGATTGGACTATAGGTAAGATGATGTATCATCGCCTGCATCACAATCCATAGATCTATATCAAAACCATTCATAGTACTCACAGAGGCATTTGACTGTAATAATCCTTTTGTGACTTCCTCCATTCTTCTTGTGGCTTTTCAAGTATTGCCCTTAATCGCTCGCTAATTTTCCTAATAAAATTTCAGAGCATTGTGATTCTTACGCTTCAGTGAATGTGAAAGCATTTATCAGCTTAATTTCTTCCATTAAATTAAGAGATGAGGCCTTAAATTATTGAGATTTGATCTGAGTTTCTGAATATATTGGTAGGTAGGTAAGTATCACTTTTAAAAAATCCACTAACATGTATCTTTTTTCTGTAATTTCTTTTCTACCTACATATGTAAGACTCTGACACATACGACGATATGGAGGAGCGTAGATGAAACAATTCACACAAAGATGTGTGGGTACGACTGGGATTCGAACCCGTGACCTTATTTCTAAGGCGAGGCCCGTACCGCTTCGCCACAATAATTATTAAATATAACTAAATAACCCAACTGCAATAAGGAAACTATCAAAAATCTAGATCGGAAAATCGTAAACCAGTGATAAAAAAAACGATAAAAACAATGTCTCCGGTCATGACATGCAAATCCGGAAAGACTGATCAATATAGCCTTTATAAGAAGTTGAAAAAATTCTCCGTTTTTAGTGAGCCCCGATCACATCAATCATACGCAGTGTTATTCCTAAAGATTATAGAATAAGATTATTACTGGAAAAGTCAGCATTCAGATTAGGCGTTAGTCACGTGACCTGCAGGCTAATTCACGTAATTTCTAGACGCGTCGATCGAGTTGCGGTGCAGTTGCAATTAAGTTTACGTTTTCGTGCAAAATGGTATTCTTGTAATTGTTTAGCTGTCATATTATCTAGTCTAAAGCGCTCGCGTGATGTGAATTTGACGCGAGCGTTACCTGACAGCGGTTATCAAATTTACGAGAATACTAAAAGGGCTGCTTTGATTGAAACTTAACTGCAATTGAACTGCAACTGAACTCATTTAATTACGTGAAGTAGCCTACAGAAGGCTGGTTTGTATCTCGGGCAAAGGATCAGGACATTTGTAGAAAAAAAGGACAGAAATCTAATGAAATCCTTATTTTATCTTCGATTTTTTCGACGCATTAGTTTAGGTTAGGCTTTAGTTAGTTTAGTTCTCATTTTAATTGTGTTGAGATTATTATTTAGTTGGGTATTTTTGTGTACAAAATTAGGTATTTAAAAAAATGTATAAATATTCCCAGCAGATTTCAGTCAGAAGATTTCAGTTCTCCAAAAATGTATCAAAATTTAACCTTTGGTTTTTTTAATCCCTACAAATTTTTGTACGGTATACGCGTAAGTCCTCTCTTTTTAGTCGGAGTGTAAATAAGTTGAGTGATGGTAATTCTAGAACATTCTAGATCTGTGTTTACACCACGCCATCAATCACGGTCAGATACCGCTTAATATTATGTAATCTTTCTAATCTTAGCTTTGTTTGTTTAAACTAAGTTATAAAAACTTATTGTGAAGTTAATAAATGATCCTAACTTCTAAATGAAGTGGTAATGGTGTTCGTATACACACCCTTTATGATACAATTGCACTCACATAGCGCGACATCGCTTCGACGCTGACGAGGCATCGCTTTTATCAATAAGGCGCGCGCGCCTCGTCTCGGTTGTACGCAGATACAGGTTAAATGCAAAGAAGAGATCTTAAAAAGCTGTCTGCCGTCTAAAATATTGGTCTTTTGATTGCTTGTTTGCATATTATGTTTTTAGAATAGAGTGTAGAATACACAGAATGATTTATTGTTGCTAAATCGTCGCCACCCCGTATATCGATAAATAGAAGTCCACATCACTTACACTCTCGCAAGATCGTCCTGGGGTGAGTGCCTGGCGATCTGTAACACAGGTTTACCTAACACGGACGCCAGCCTCACACAAAGGAAGATATTGCAAAACTGTATTTCTCACAATTACTTTACCATCCTTTGTGTTAGTGGAATAAATAAATAAATTATTATTATTAAAATTATTATTATTAGGTTACATAGGCAACTGGCACCCGAGATACTCACAGAGACTGAGGGGCTTATCCAGGACTAAAATAAGACAGGTTCAACCTGTGGTAGGTGCTCTAACTTGCCACTTTGGACTACAAAAACACCTACATAGAATAGGCCTAGCAGAAAATCCTATTTGCTTAGCATGTGGGGACGCGGAGGAAATCATAGAACACATACTGTGTGGATGTGACTCACTGACGCGAAAACGCATGAATGCATTAGTAGTGGACCCTACCCCAAGTGAATACAGCCTTACGTGTCTCCAACAGGTAGCAGCAGTGATGGACAAGCTGTCAGAAAGAAGAAAACTTGTCATCCGATGTAATAGACACTACCTACTCCATTATTAAAATACGATGTTGTGTAACTATCTACGGGAGCCCTGATACCCATGCCACAAGTTAAATCTTAGTTTGGGTATCAGTGATCAACCGCCCTAGGTACTTGTTATTATTTAAGACTGCTTTTACAAAATAGTCATGCACTGTCAGTATCTTTCTGAGACATTAAATTATTATTATTATTTTCATAGTGCCAATGAGAGGCACCAAAAATCCCACTGGGTCGAAGTGCTCTAATTTTACAAGACCCATTTATAAAAGGGGCTAGTGGCTTGGAGCTTACCTAAGATAGGTCTTATCAAATACTTAAGTTATGATAAGTTACTAATGGTAATGATCCTTAGGCTCTCCTAGATTGAACTAAGGAGTTCGAAAACTTAGCAAAACCACGATCAGATACCATCGCATAGGTGGGCACTCGCGCCCGTCTAACTTAGATATGTCTTACCAGTACTAGTCCAATCGAATACATGCTAATTTTATAATAAAACTAGCTGCCCCAGCGAACTTCGTACCGCGTATTACTAATTTAATGCGTATGTATTTTTTAATGACACAATAAAAAAATAAAAACAAAAAAATTCGTCCAAAAATTAAAAAAAAATTAAGGGTTTTTACTTAGGGGTATGAAAAATAGATAGTAGCCGAATCTCAGATTTATTGAATACACATATAAAATTTGGTAAAAATCGGTAAAGCCGCTTCGGAGGAGTACGGTAACCAACCATTGTGACATGAAAATTTTATTTAATAGATGTTGTATATTAGTCTATTTCATCGCTGACGAAACAAACAAACTTTCTCCTGATCATAGCAGTCTTTACAACACAGCCAGACATTTAATGGTTTTCAACTGTGCAAAAAATAAGAAATTACAATGTTCAAGGTAATTAATTAAAATTATTATAGCAATGGTACCCCTTTGCAACTCGTAAAGAAGTTATGCGGACTCAAGCAGGCGTTATTCTGAGCGATTAATTCAAATCCATCGCTTTACAACCTTTTTTAAGACGCACAAAATGGCGGCAATTCTTTTTTGTGTTATCTTTTGTTTTAATAAATTGCTGAAGAGCTGTTTTTGAATAATAATCATCATTCATCTTTTCCTAGCCCTGTTTTGACTTTAGTCACTTTAGTCGCGAGTTTAACTGACTAACCAGGTACCTACTAGTTATTACTACTTATTGATATTCGCATTTACTGAATGTACGTCATTGCACATGTACCTTTTGCGTTTTTTGTTACATACCAGCAGGTGATAATATCGCCATGGTCACTGTGCTGTTGCTAGGAAAAAAATACACTTCACTTTAACCCTCTTTAGTGTCCCACTGCTGGGCACGGGTATTCTCTCAATTATCTTACAAGTTGAGAGAGTTAAGGCCTTAATCCACACATGCTGGCCAAGAGCGGGTTGGCGGTGTCACATGTCCTCGAATAATTAGTTCTTAGACATGCCGGTTTCTTCACAATGTTTTCCTTCACCGATATAGAGCAGATGCGATAAAACAATTCACACAAAGTTGTGTGGCACGACTGGGAATCGAACCCGGGACCTTATATTTCTAAGGCGAAGCCTGTACTGCTACGCCAATTCAGCTCGCTATCTCTATACCTACTTAATTATAGATTCTAAATAATATTTTAGACTCAGGCTTAACAAAGACATAAAGACAGAATCATTAAATCTGTAACATTAATTTCACCTTACAAATGCTTACTCACAAATCCTAACAAGATTCAAAAGATTACAGACATGTAATACTAAATCCTGTAATCGTAAAATTAATAAGCGTCTGAAGTCACGTACAACATTTTCCGTGTACCATTTGCCTGAGACGTAATCCGACTTTGAAAGACAGGGAACATCTCAACGTCTTATTTCGGAAATGGTAATATAACAAATAATATCATTTAATATAATTTCCGACACGGGTTTAAATTTGGATGTCACTCACACCGTTTTCAATGATGCTGATGGGGGTTGAGTCACCTTCGTCCGTGGGTGTACACCTCAATTGAATCCCCACACGTGATCCCCGGGTGGTGCAAATCAGGTGACAATCAACTGGTGGTAGGCTTCGGCCGTGGTTAGTGACCACCCAATCAAAGCCGCACCGCCAAGCGGCCTTGTCGTGTTCCGGTGTGATGTCTGGTCATGCAGAGAGGGTGGGTCGGAATTTTTTCACCTTTAAGGCTCAATCCACTGCCACCTTTTAACCGATAATCATTCGTAATCATGAGTGAATCGGTATACTGGGCTGGTGCATTACATCGTAGACTACATCATTGCTTAACATCAGGCATATTGTAGTCAAGCGCCGGCCTATTAAGGAATAAAAAAAATAAAAAAATCGACTTCAAAAAGAAGGAGATTCTCAATTTGACTGTATGTTACTTTTATCTTTGTTGTACTTGAACGCATCTGTGATAAAGCTTGTACTTGTTGCGTGGTCCTATTTTAATTTGATGAAGATCTGACCAGTATTTTTGAGCTATGTCGAAGGAAACAGATTTGTTTACGCCTGCGGCCATCCAAAATTATAAAAGTAATTGGCCTATGTTTGAAGCCGGTTGTGAGTTTTTGTTGTCAAAATAATTATTCATTAATTTTATTGTATTAGTAAAAACATAAATTTCGATAGATTTAGGGAATGAGGACGAACCTTCATTGGTGAACGAGCCCTTTTTATGTAGATTCGTTTAAATGAAAAGGTACACACAACATTGTAAAATAAGGCGTCTTCATTTTAAATTGTAGAGCCAGAAACATCATTTCTTTTTAACTACATTTAAAAATATACATTAGTTTAATTATGAAAAAATATCATAAAAGTGACAATCCGCGATCAAGGAGCCGTTAAACCTGTCAAAGTAATACCTGGGTTAATCGTTTTAACTCACGCGGAGTCACGCGGCATTGAAATTTACATTCATGTTTTAGTCTAGACAATACTTAGCCTAACAACCAGAACTGTCTAGTGTCCGCAGTGTTCCGACAATGACGCGTGTTGGGGCTTATAATTTGATATTTTTGAGATTTAACTAGCCTTTTGTTGCTACAATTTAGGTATCTTTAACACAAACTTTTAGTAGGTATAGCAACATGACAGAGCCGCGTCTTAAGCTAGGGGCTTTGACCTTAACAAAACGTGACACCCGATCTTGTTATAGGTAACAAATTATTGAAACTAATTAGATATCATAAAAAAGTCACTTTTGAACCAAGGGAGTTAATATTTTACTAGGTTAAACAATGAGGCAAGTGTAAAAAATACTTGTTTTTATCTTGACATTATTTTATATAGGTACCGACTTCAATAAAAGAGAAGGTGTTTAATTCAACTATATTTGTGTATTGTTTCTATGATTTTTGTTTTGTTTTAAATTTGGTGTGGTCTCATTTAAATTTGATCAAGACCTGTCCACTCTATAAATCTTCACGATGCTACAAACTGAAAACCAAAGAAATGCAGATAAACACGCGAAACTTATAACACCCTCATTTTTGTCAGAGGTTAAATCAACAAGCATTCGGTGTGATATGATGACAACAATCTGTTCCCGTTTCAGTGCAAGAGCCCAACGAAATTAGCAAATCTAATAAATCGTAAGCCGACGCGTTCGTTTGTTTTAAACCGACTTCGAAAATTAAAAGTAAGAAATGTGGGGGCTGAGTCACCTTCGTCGGTGCACCTACAATCTGAATCCTAACAGGTTTATTTCAAACTAGCCTACCATTATTACCCGTTTTGTGCCATGTCTGGAGTTGTGATGTGGGGTGTCTGTCACCATTTTTTTTATTCTTGAATAGGCTGGCGCTTAACGACAACTTACCTGTTGTTAAGCAATGATGTAGTCTACAATAGGACGCGCCAGACCTGACCAGACTTTCCTGTGAAAAAAATGGTTTTATTTTCAGCAAGTTTCCATTACCGGAACTTTGCGAGGCACCTTTAGGGGGCGCCACGTTTCTGCGTTTATTTACAGCAGTTTTTACTGAAAACAAAAAATCTAAAGTTTTTTTTTCTATTAATCACCGTTTAGGTAGCTGTTTGTATGGGTGGCTTCTCTTTATACTGTATGTTAAATCCTTATTTTTTAATATAAACCATACCGTAGTTACCTTTGCAATTCTAGTATATAAGTAAGCAAGTTTTGATAATAATTTCCTCAAAGTAGGTTTCACAAGTAACTACTTACCTACATACTTCGTAATTGTACCTATCTATCTCTGCTGTGAAAAACATTTTAATATCAAAGAAGTCATAACAATCTACATAACAATCACATTTTAAAGCTGAACAGTTTGTTTGTTTTGTTGAACTCTCTGTCTCTCTCTCTCTCTAAGGGACTACTGGGCACCTAGACAAAAGAAAATGCTTAGCATTGACATTCACCTCCGAAATATCACGTGACAATCTTATTTAGATCCCTTAAAGTTTGTTCTTTTCGATGTGTCATTATCGCCTCTATGTAATTCGTTTGGCCCTGATTAGATTTGAAAAATTCTTGTACTGTTAGAAAGCCCATTAATTAAAAAGCTGAGTGTAATATAAAATGTAGTTCATTCGGGCAGAGCTGAGGCCAAAAGCTGGTAAAAGAATTACTTTTTTCACTTCAACCCTTTTTAGTTTTCTAGTCCCAAACACGAGTCTTCTCTCTTAAATCTTGCGAGTTGAGCGAGTTAAGGCCTTAATACACACGGTGGCCAAATGCGGGGTGGTGGATGTCACATGTCCTCGAATGATTAATTCTTAAACATGCCAGTTTCCTCAGTTAGTTTTCCTTCATCAATATTGAGAAACTGCGATGTAACAATTCACACAATGATGTGTTGGCAATAGAGAGAACCCTTAAAAAGTCTTCGAAAACGCCATACATTAAGGGACCAGATGTCTACAACAAACTGCCAGAGAATATCATAGGTACTCCTAGTCTTGCCAGCTTTAAGAGCCATCTCAAGCGCTGGTTAGTCGAGCAAGCGTTCTATACTTTTGACGAATTTTTATAAATTCTAATTTATTTTATTTTATTTTATTATGTTATTTATTAGTACTCTACGATATGTAGATAAATCTGTTGAATGTGTTGTAATTATTTAATTTATTATTTAAGCGACGGCGACGTATAATTTATGTCATAAATAAATGACTATTGACTACTATTGGCGCGACTGGTAATCGAACCCGCGACCTTATATTTCTAAGGCGAGGCCCGTACCGCTGCGTTACCGCTCCTCTGCACCACCACTACTCTGAAACTCGCAATAAAAGAATGAATCGTAAATAATACTAGAATTGAAGTAAAAGATGAAACGGTAAATTATAATCCTGAACAAGATACAGAAAGGGTTGTTTCAATAGAAAAAAGGGAGTAACCACAATTTGTGTTCAAGGCGCTTTATCAAAGAATCGGGTCAAGTACGGTCCACAGAAATCTCTTATAAAACTTTTGGTTTTCTTATTTTGTGAATCTTGAGATTTATTTGAGTGACTACCTCGTAAGCCGTATAGTTTTTAAGCGTATTCAAAAAAGGAGGTTGTTCTTATTCTTTATTGTACACATAACACTTACACAGGCTTTTTATAAATAGAAAACAACACACGTACCTACACTTGGGTGCTTAATCTTATAAATAAGGCTGGAAGACCCAGAGCACTTCGACCCAGCTGGAACTTATGTACATCTCCTTATTGCTATGAAGCCTCTGGTATTCTTACTCAGCACAGCTTGTCATAGGAGACCAATTAGGATGATATTTTTATGGATTTTTGGGCATAAATCGGTCATTCATATTAAATTACTGACTGATTTTCTAATTATTTTTTGTTTGAAGTATATTTAGTCTTATTTTGTTTTGTGATCTAAGCACTATCGTTTAATAATCAACTACTGATGTACAACTCCACACTAAAGCCTATAAGGACATATGGTGCCTCACTGTTGGGTACTGTCAGCAACTCTAACATAGTACCTATGCATCCAAAGGACGCAGAATGGCATGTTGAAAACAATTCTAAATGTTCCGTCGTTTACTTAAACTGAAGTAACTAACCCACAATTACTTATAAGTAATTGTGGGTTAATCCTTCAGTTGATGTTATAATCAAGAGACTCACTACAAGACATCTGAAACGCTTTTCGCTTCATCCCATTGAACTGGCGTCTGGGCTTCTAAACCTATCTCCAACCAGAAAAAGCATTAAGATGAAACGGTAGATAAGGCGCATATCGCCCTCAATAATATACTTTTACAAAACTTAATAGATTGTATTCTTGCGACTGATTGCTGATCTGAACCAGTTTTTTTTGTAATACTACATATTAATACGACATAGGACTTATTTCAAAACTAAGTCCGAATCCCCACACGTGGCCCCCGGGTGGTGCAAATCAGGTGACAATCAACTGGTAATTAAGTTTACTTGTAATTAACCGGTGGTAAGCTTCGGCCGTGGTTAGTGACCGCCCACCAGACAAAGCCACACCGCCAAGCGGCCTTGCCGTGTTCCGGTGCGATGTCTGGTGACACCATTTAAAAGGATAGGTCGTAATTATTGCTCCTTTATGGTTTCTAACCATAAGGAGCATCATTCCACTGCCACCTTCTCACCAAAATTCATTCGTAACCACGAGTGAATCGGTATGGTGGGCAGACGCGTCCCATCATAGAGTACATCATTACTTAACATCAGGCAAGTTGTAGTCAAGCGCAGGCCTATTACAGGATAAAAAAAAGTTTAGTAAGAAGTAATACCAGTAATGTTGTATGTACCAGTAGGTAGATAGCTAAACTATTTTTAACAGACTTCTGAAAAAAGGAGGAGGCTCTATGTTCGATTGTAGGTCTGTATGTTTTTGTGTATGGTTGCCGATAACTCAATTGTGGACTGATTTTGAATTTTATTTACTGTAGTGTGACACTAAAAAGGGTTGAATTGATAAAGGCAAGGCTATTAACGTTCATGGAGTAGGTTAATTTAACCAGGCTGCTATAAATCAAAGTTTTTGTCAAATAACGGACGAACTTTATGGGTTCATAACGGTGTAATAACGGTAATACCTAGATTTATATCAAGATATTTATTTATGAACCCAACCGGTGTCAAATGGCATCTATAAGTTATGTAGTTAATAGGTAGGTAAGTAGGTATGTAACTACCTTGTACTATTATAGTTTAAAATGAAATAAAATGAATGAAATGAAAATAGGCTTTATTTTTTTTTTGAGACGCGAGTCTACTTATAAGGCAAAGGTTTCTTACGATAAATCCATCCTTGCTTCGTATACAAGATGCTTCTTTCTTCCGTGGTATAGGTATGGTTGGTATACTGCAAGATTAAGTAGGACCTATTTATTGAAATAAAACTACTTTTTAACGGATTTTATCGCGGTTTATTTTAGATTTTTAGATCCCGAGGTTTCAAAGTCTTTTCAGACTCCATGTTTACGTGTGGACCGAGGTATTTGACGTCCACTGCACAAGCACTGGGTCCCAAGCTGGTGGTATATTCCTACCATTTTCTCTGTTAAAATTAGGATGTTTTAGGACCTATTTATTTTTAAAATACTTTTACTCAAACCTTGTCAAAATAATAAAAACACGGCGAATATTATCGATCTTGGTGCAGTCGTCTGCAATTACTCGTACATATATCGCTCTTTTGTGTGAATAGTGTACATTTCAAAATGTACTTTTACATTTAAAAGTTCACCTTTTCAATGATTTTATATTAATTTTTTTTACATATGTCATACAGCTAGACATATATTTTTTTCTATATCATTGAAATGAAACAATATTAAGATACTTTAATGCGTTACAAACAAAGATATAGAACTTACCTAAGCGTCACGTCATTCGAGATTTCGCTTAGGCGTCTCGCCGTAATCTTTAATACAATATTTTTAACTTAGGTATATATCTGGCGAAATAAAAAACATTGTAATCCCTATTGCCGCGAGACGCTCGTGGAGACGGCCCCTTAGCGCAAATAATCTTCAGTCAGCCGTAAACTTGGCCTTTTCTTCCAAAGACCTTTCTAATTAGTAATTTGATACAACCTTCAGTAGACTTTGTTGTTAAAGATTATTATAGATGATCTCCCAAGGCCATTACTGAACGTTGCTCTTTATCTTTTGTCTGCATTAATTTGAATAAATCGACATTGAAATATTGTGACCTAACGACTCTAAATGAGATCAATAGAAATTACGATTTGAAAAGAACTTTTCTTTGTAGCTAAGTATCTACTCCTCTAGATAGCCATGCCATGGAAGCTGAGTCATTATGTTTACTGGTAATTAACTGGTGGTAGGCTTCGGCCGTAGTGAGTGACCACCTACCAGACTAAGCCGCACTACTAAGTGGGCTCGCCGTGTCCCGGTGCGATGTCTGGTGACACTATCTAAGAGGATGGGTCGGAACTGTTGCTCCTTTATGGTTTCTACCCTTATGGAGCCTTATTCCACTGCCACCTTCTCACCGAAAATCAGGCGCGTCCCATCTTAAACTACATCATTGCTTAACATCAGGCAAGTTGTAGTCAATCGCAGGACTATTTTAGAATAAAAAAAATACTATTAATATAAATACTATACTGCCTGTGTGTTCCAGTAGTAAGTGAATTCGCTTAATAACTGTGAGGTCCCGTACCACAACAGCTTAAAGCAGTATAGTTAGGGCTGCGGAAGAGGGATGCCACTATACAATGTGTTGAGCAACTTCGCTTTCGTACAACTACAATAATATTACTATTAAGTGTCATTGTACGGCTGTTGAACGTAAAAAATAAAAGTATACGCACAGAATTTAAAGTTATAAAGTTTTCTGACAGTATTCCATATTCAACTGTAGTCCCTACTCGACGACTGAAACCGATAGTAATCCTTTATTTTTAGTACTAGATAGTATTATATTATCTGTGGTACTAGTAATAGATAAGACGTTTAACCAGTCTCACTGGTAGTGTCCCACCCATATCACAAATCAATGATGATGGAAATCGGATGAATAGGCGTAATAGAGACGGGATTTGTTGCTCAATCGGTTTTTTATGAATTAGTAACCCCCGAGAAAAAGAGGTGTTATAAGTTTGACGTGGATTGTATGTCTATGTGTCTTGTACAATTTTGTTGGATCATAGCGCTTAAACGAATGGGGTGATTTTGAAACGGTTTTCTTTATTAAAAGTTGAAGTGATTGAAATAGAAAGAAGAGATTTCGTTAATAATGAAAAGTGGATATTACAGTCACTTTATGCTTTTGCTAATGGAATGATTTTTGAAAATGGAATCACTTATAAGTGACATTTACAAATATATAATAGTAATGAATATATTATTGTGAGTGTAGTCTGTAGGGTCCCAACAATAGTTAATTATTAATATGACAAAAGACGTTATGTGTGTTCATGTATCATAGTGTTTAGTAGCAAATCGATAAAAATGTTTTTTTTTACGGATGACCTAACCCAATTGGCCGGAATGGCCTTTATTGGTTCACCGGACTGTTTGCTACCGATGATAGAAATGTGTGTAACTTACATATTTATATCGATTTCCATCAATTCACCACTTATCAAATATTGTTTCGTGTTAGGGGACGGTGTGGGATAGTGGGGAGTCGCGTCGGGTTTTGTTGGGGTTGGTCAAAGAGAAAAGAGAGGACGAGGGGAGAAAACAGGAGGAAAAGGGGGAGAGGACAAACGAGTATAAGAGGAGAGGGAGAGGAGGGAGGAAGAGACAAGAAAGATGTTCGGTGTGGTGTGCGTCAAATGTACTTACGAATCGTGAAATGCGAAGCAAGAGCCACGCCGAAGGGAAAAGAAGGACCTTTTTCTTTCCCTCTGCGTGCGCCCTCCGACTGCGACGATACCTTTACAATAATCTTATCGTCTCACAAATAGACTGTGGTGTTTGATGTGTTTTGTATTCCAGAATATATTTATTGTTCTCTTAGAAAGTGTTAAAGGTGAAAACCCATATAAAAACGTAAAGTCAAATTAAACTCACGTTATATAAAAAATATTTTAAAGTGACTTTGACATTAACTAACAGCTTACAGACACACACAGACTGTGGTCCATGGTAATGTTAAATATGCTGTAATCACGGGTGGTAGGATTTTGCTGTGGCTAGGTAAGTACCACCCACCGGATAAAGGAAGCAAAGAAAATGTCGTCATCGCTATTGAGTTAAAAAAATGTTCGACACTCTAAGAGGCATCTATAAACACAATTGGTAACTACTGAAATAATGATCCTGGCCTCCAAAATGGGGGTTGAGTTGGGTTGAGATCCCTGCAACGTTTTCCTTCACAAACTTTTTTCTAAGAGCTGTGGATAGATGGCGCGATTACGATTAGAAAAAAAGAATAATATTAAGTTAAAATATTAACAAAAAAACCGACTTCATGGATGCCATTCTCAGAACTAAACCAAACTGAAATGGGACCACAAGGGAAGCATCAGCTTTCAATTAAAAAAAAAATATCAAAATCGGTTCACCCATTCGAAAGTTCTGAGGTAACAAACATAAAAAAACATACAGTCGAATTGATAACCTCCTCCTTTTAGAAGTCGGTTAAAAAGTGCATCCGTGTAATTTTCAATCCGTGATCCTAATCATGCAGACCTTTATTTAAATTCTATTACCTCTTATCGGTGCCCTACATTTATATCTACGATGTTACTAGGTTTGTAAAGTTTTATACTAGGTTTTTTCAACCTAAGGACAAAACAAAGATAAAACTACGTATTTAACTTATGAAATGCCTGTTCCCAGGTTAGAAACATTTCGAAAAAAAGTGTTTATGGTTCCTTTAATTTATAATTCTTTGCCGAAATCAATTATAGAACTTCCTTTTAAAAAAATTGGTTCGAATTGCGAAAGTGGTTGTTGCAAGAATGTATTTCGGTATTCAATTAACGAATTTTTAAGCAAAAATTAATTGCTTATAAATTTTATGCTCTTAACATTACATCAAAATATAGGCAAAATTAAATTGCATTGTAATAATCAAAAGCACCCAACTCTTTTTGTTAAAAAAAAAAACATTCTTATCTCTTTCAAACTGCTACTAGGTTTGAATAGGTTAAAAATGCCTTATCGCTCGAGTTGAAACGGCTTCTCTTCACAATCGACGATGATCGTTGACCATGTGATCGTCTATGATCGGCACGATCATCGTGCGAGCATCCACACAATAGTCTGTAGTCGTTAGTCGAACGACAGTGTACAAGATGAACGTGCAGTGCGTTGCTGCTGCATCCATTTATTTAATAGCGGTATACAATCAACATATTTGCTTTAACGAAAAGTGCTGAAAAGAAGTCTGTTAAAAATGTAAGGGAGTATGGTGGTGTTCAATTATTATTCGTAATAGGTAGAACAAAGTAAGTAGTTACAATAAATCTTTAAGTTATATAAATCGCGAGAATCAACCCATTATGTTGGTATGTGTTGAATGTTTCCTCATTGGACCGATGTTTTGGATTTACGCACGCACGTATGGAACGATTTACTGTTCAACGTCAAATACAGTCAAATGAATGATCGACGATTGTGTACAGCGATAGCACATAAACAAACTAATCGGCTCCGCGGCGATTCCTTTTGATGCATGCCCGAAAAACTGACAAATCACAGGTCGCAACGTCATTGGTCGCAGGTCATATACGATGGTCGGCGTGTGCAGCCAAGTATGGCCTCTACACAATCGTGATCACTCTTAATCGTCTGTAATCGCCTATTGTGAAGAGGAGCCATAGCCACCGCAGTTATCAGGTGTACTGTACTAGCTTACTACTACACCAACAAGTCAAGTTTTTTTTAATTAAAAACACGACTGTTGTATAACTAATTTTAAACATAATTTATTTGTAGTTAAACTTTTATTATACATATCTGACCAACTACCAAATTTCGTCATATAAGATTTGATGTCGGTGTCATCAGTATCTTTGTTTGAATTTGTCTTGCTTGATTAAATAATGTTTTTATTTATTTCATTACTTCTGTTAAGTGTGGTGTTATTTTTGGTTTGGAGGAACAAGAAAGCCAATATCAATGAACCTCCAACGCATCCTGGTGCATTGCCCTTAATTGGCAATGCTCATCAGTTCTTGGGTGACAGCAAACGTATGTATTAGTTGAATAATAATAATATTTTGAGACATGAAATATTATGCACACACAGCTCTCTGTACCCGTACTATGGACACGGTAAAGTATATTTATTGCAGTTGTACAAAAGAGAAGATGCTCTACACATTGTATAGCGGCATCCCTCTTCCACAGGTATAACAATACTTTTTTATGCTATAAAGTACCCCAACAGATCCAAAACTAAGCTGAGGCTGCTATGGAAACCAGATAACTGACATAATACAACTAAATATTACTTTTTTTATTGATACTTATTTTACAATCATGATACCCATACTCAAGACAGACATGTTCATGCATACAAATAGCTGTCTAGGGTGGAGATCGAACTCATGACCTGTGAAAGGCAAGTATCTAAGTACTTATACAAACCGGCCCTACGAGAAAATATTTGATAAAACTTGATTCTCTCACCCTAAAAACCTCACGTAATTTATGGTTTTATAACTGTTGCCGTAATGGTTAGTGACCCTTACTGCTAAGCTGGAGGTCGTGGGTTCAATTCCCGCCTAGGACAAACATTTGTGTGATCAGCATGATTGTTTGTTTTATGACTGGGTGTAATTTATCTAGGTATAATTTCTTAATTTGGGACTAGAAGGCGCTGTATGTGTCAAAATATTAATATTATAAACCAAGTCGTACCTATTACACTACAGTAGCCAATGCCGGTGACGTGAGCAGCTGCTGCTGCGCAGGTCCAAGACAGACACAATTTGTGTGATGAACAAGTCTGTTTTTCTCGAGTCTGGGTGGACTCGTATAAGTGTGTGAAGTGTGTGTATTATTATCTAAATATATAAAAGAAGAAACTGACTGACTGACATATCAACGCAGAGCCCAAACTGCTGTGTCTGGATACTCCAAATTTGGCACATAGGTTCCTTATGGGGTCTAGGGGTGCACTTAGAAAGGATTTTTCAAAACTCTCCCTTTAAGGGGGTGAAACGGGGTTCCAAAGTTTGTATGGAGAAACCAGATTAGTGAGATCAATTTCACGGGCGAAACCGCGGGCGGACGCTAGTAAGTGTATATTTACAAAAGAAAAGTAGTATAATAATATGTATTGTATATAACGGGATCCCTTTTTCTCTCATAATGGTTTTTGTCCTAATATACTTTGGCATACCAGCTTAGCCATAATTGTTTTCTGACATACAGTTTATGTTGGCATAATCATATTTTGGCTAATTTTATTTACCATCATTTTAATTAGCATAATAATACTAGACATAATAGTTAATGGCTAGTAAGTCCCAAAAACAAATCCACCCATGTTAGACTTTTAATCATCACACACGCGAGCGCTTTATGCTTATTTATGCTTTAGAATATAATGCATAATAAAATAGTGGAGGGAGGGAGGGAGAGAGAGAGAGAGAGAGAGAGAGAGAGAGAGCTTACTTAGCTTACTATAGCAAAAAGTGTCATGACAACTTTTCGTAAGAATTTTTTCCATCTAGCCCCCTTTCACAACGCGCGATATGGAACTTCGTTAAGTAACAAAAAATATAGTTAAAAAGTTATGGCAAATGAGTATTATGCGTAACTAATGTTTGGACAAGTAACATTATGCAATGTTAAATTATGACATAAAATCGTAAGAATAAAAATAAAGAACTTATTTAACTGGTATATTTACCAGTTATCAGGTGTCCATCACACAAGCTCTGCTTAGTTTGACACCAGATGAATGTGTGTGTTAATCAGGGCCCAGGACCGATGGTTTAACTTACGGAGAGTAGGTACGGAGGTGCACAGCTCCATGACTACTCTTACAAATTAGCATTAGTCCTACTTTTTATTTGAATCTGGCCCAAAGGTCTCCATAGCTAAACAATAAAAACCCATTGAATTTAGACCATAGAAGAAAGAAGTAACTGGTTTTTGGACTTATTGGCTTTGTACTATCAAACACTCAGGTGATGGTTCTTTAAGTTTATTTCTTTAAAAAATATTCTAAAATATATATTTTTATTTATTTCAGAGTTATGGAAGTTCCTCAAAGATATTTCTTATTTCAGTGTAAAAAGTGGCGGTGTTTCTACCGTATATTTGGGTCCAGTACATCGAATATATGGTAAGTACAGTAGGTAACAGAAGTGTAATGACTAAATTTATTATTATTATCCTACTAATATTATAAATGCGAAAGTAAGTGTGTGTGTGTGTGTGTGTGTGTGTGTGTGTGTGTGTGTGTGTGTGTGTGTGTGTGTGTGTGTGAAGGTTTGTTACCGCGTATCTCCATAACCGCTCAACCGATTTTATTGAAATTTGAAATGTAGGTAGTTTATACCCTAGAATCGGACATAGGCTAATAATATTTTCAAAAATCATCCCCTAAGAGGGTTAAATAGAGGGGTGAAATTTGTATGCAACTTTTTATTCCTTGGTCCTATTCATTTAAAATTCGGTACACATAAACCTTAAGACAAATAATGAGATACCCCCATGAGGTGTGGAAAATGAGTTTTATTGGTAAAAATTAAAGTTTCTCTAGATCTGTATAGTCTCAAGTCCGATTCACTCCAAATTTGACACACATATACCTTAAAAGAAATCATAAAACACGTGTTTTTTGTTTTTCCAAAACTACCCCCAGGGGGAGTGTAAAATGAGCTTTTTTGGAAAAATTAAATATTCCAGAACTGTTTAGTCTGTGGTCCGATTCACTTTAAATTTGGTAAAAATAAAGCTTAAAACAAATAATGAAACACGAATTTTTTATTTTTCCATTTTATTTTACTTTTAACCTAATACTATGCGGGCGAAGCCTGAGAAATTATTCTGAGTGGGATTTTCTTCAAAGTTGATATCAATACTCTTTCGTACTCTTGATTTAAATTACTCTTTATTTTGACACAATGACATGTTTAATAACTCAATGCGATGAATAGAATTCGAAATTTAAATTTTATTGAATGAAAAACTTACAATAATTATGGTCTAAGAGCCGTGGTATTTACATATTAAGAAACCCCTATATATTTATGGATATGCCGGGGGCTTGCCGATTTCAAAATGTTGCTTACACGCCTACACTACTGAACTAATTTTGTATGGTGATAGTTAGAGACCCGGGAAAGGATAGTTTTATCCGACTGCAAAAAATGAGATGAATGGTTTAGCGAGATAATCGACATCCGCGGGCGAAGCCGCGGGCGGGAAACTAGTTTAATTAATATAAGATCGTACTTACTGTACGTACCTCAATAATTTAAGATATTGATATTTGAATAACATAGCAAGATGCTAACTAAGGCTGCCTGTTTACTGGAGCAGAGCGAAAGGCACCGGTCACGGTACGGTGAGCTAGATAACAATCCACCAATAGAATTCCATAAAATCTCCTCTCCTCTTCAGTGGATAGGTAGTTGCTAACTAGCTTAAAAAAATATATTTTATTTTTCCATTTGTGTTTTTTATTTTTCTTTTTCTATGTGATTTTTATCACTTGATTTTGTGTGTCCTGTCTTTGTCAAATAAATGTGTTCTTTCTTTCTTTTTTTTCTTTCTCCGCTGCCTCACTCTACTTAAGTGGACAGAAAGTGCGGAACAAGAAAAATATATCTAAAGAGCAAATTACAGATCTAAAAATAAATGTTTCATAATGTTAATCAAACCCAAACCATAAAATGTTCTCTGACAAAGTATCTTCAAAGGTTTTCGCGGCAAATGAAAGACGAGGAGAGAACAAGATAAGCGATCTGCAAAATGTCTGTTTGTAGTACTCCTTTTTTCAAAACTTCAAACTGCAAACTAACCAAAACTAAGACCTTTATTTGGCTTCAGTGGTTACAGATCCCGAAGACTGCTTGAAACTTTCCAACGCTACTTTCGAGAAACCATTTGTTTATGATATCGCGAGAGAATGGGCAGAAAATGGGCTCATTTACGCTGATGGTAAATACATAGTTATTTATATACTACTAAAACTTAAAACCGTTTAAAGGGTTTTGAACAGCAATTCAAGTTCAAGAAGAATCACCCCTCTTAGGTGATTAGAATTGTTTAAGCTGTAAAAAACTCACTCCTTTGTTTGCTTTCACAATAATTGAGAAACGCTGAAAGCTAAAGGATTGGCTGAGATATATGTAGGTAGTGCTGGTGATAAAAGGCCTTGTTTAAATCTAGTTGGCGCCAAAATAGGCTGTTTATGATAATAAATCATACATAAATCAGACTGTTGTAAATCCTCTGGTAAGAAACAATATTGAAGACAATTTTTCTTAAGGTTATCCCAAAATTATGGCAATACATTAAACCAAACTATTACGTGACTTTCCGGTGGTCGAATGGTAGGCGTGTTAGGACTTTTCTAAACTTAAATAAGCTTATCTTAGTAGCAACTCGAAGTTTGGAATTGAATAGGCTCGCTCCATCGTCCCACACGGTCCTAAATATAATCGGTGAAAAGTGAGTGTTATTCACCTCTGCCTACACCTTCGGGTAATACAGGCGCGACGCTATGTTATCGCGTGTCATTACAGCTATTATGTGCATTTATTACTAAACTAATGTTTTAATTGCGATTCACCTTTTTTTTGTACTGAAGAAACAAGGAATATTATGGCATTATGGTTTTAAAAAAATAAAAATACATTAATCTTTTAGTGCCAATATGGAAGAGGCATCGCAAAATGCTGAACCCTCTATTCAAACAACAGATTCTCAATGAAAACTTGGAAATATTTAACAAGCAAGCTAGAAGGTTTATAAATCAAATATCTGAAGAAGCTAATGGAAAGAAATTTGATCCGCGGAAGTATATCATAACAAATTCTGCTGAAACTGTCTGTCGTAAGTTTAAAGCGCCGATGCACTTGTGACCCGGAGAATTTCTCGGCCTGGTGCCGTATTGTGAGTGTTTTAAGCGATTGTGATTCCGGTAAAAGAAAGGGATCAGGATATAGGCATAGTATAACAGCATCCCTTTCTTTAAACGGAAACTTAATCGCTTGAATCACTCATAATACGGAAGCTGGTCGCTCAAATCGTAAGTACCCGCAACATTCCAAGCGACCTTCAAATGCTGCTCGCTTGTATTCCATTGGACGACGCGGCTAATAGCGAGCTGTCGCGCAATTTAAAAACGCAGTAAAAAAGCGGCAGCGTGGCGGCCAGTGTGTTTGTACCCTTAATTTTTGTTTTTTAAGCTCTCTTTGACCTAATAGAGATGAATAACGTAGATGACATAAACAAAAATAGCTGTCACTTCAAAAGTTAGAGCAGTCCGAGAAAAAAACATTGAAAATCATTTTTTCTGTAGGGGTTTTGATCTTTTTTTCTCTTTCTATCTTTTTTTTCTAATTGATTAATTAAAATTTAAGTGTCACAAAACTATTGTATAAAATAACATAGAATTTAAGCCATAGTATAACTAGCCTTTCGGGTTTACCCTTTAAACGATACGCAAAGTGAAACATATTGTATGTAATTCTACAGAAATAATGCTGGGAGTCAGTGAAGATGATTATGAAACTATAACCAAGATTTATCTACAAACGATCATGGAAATGCTCAAGATATTTATAGCGAAATCTCAAAAATTATGGCTGCATATACCATTTATTTACAAAATGAGCCAGTGCAAGAAGAAATTCATGGAATATATTGAAATAACCAGCGGAATTATAAACCCAGTATGGCTTTTTATCTGTATAATGACAACATTCATTAATTTATGATGCCCTAAATCAAAAATACTAATACCAGAATTCATAAACAGATTAGCTGTTTAAGAATACGGGGGTTAGCTCATTATAGCTAAAATAGCTTTATAATTCGTTTGTCTTTGTCTGTCATCTTGACAATTATACTAGTAAGAAAGAGACAAAGTCCATTTTAACCAAAGAGTCTTATAAAATTTTTATGAATTATTATAAGTTACTTAGAATTTCATTTTCAGATAATCCTGAATCGATACGAAGATTTAAAAAAGGTCAACTTTGAAATTGATGGAGAAAAACCAGGCAAGTGTTCAATATTAAACATAGAGTAGAAGTCGCGCAGTAGTGTCTGCCTCGTCTTTCGGTCGTAGATTCAATGCCCGATCGTACATCTTTGTGGTTTGTTTTATGGCTAGTGCTCTACATTGCTGAAGGAAACAATCACGAATCCGTACTCGGCCATCGTGAGTGGATTAAAGTCAACACTCTCAACTATGTCAAGGGTCGTCTCCACATGTCTTTGCGTGAATTTTTATATCGCCACTACTCAACATCGGTGAAGGAAAACTGGCATATCTAAGAAGGTAATCATTCGAGGACATGTGACATGTTCCAACCCGCACTTGGCCAGCGTTTGTAGATTAGACCTGAACTTTCTCAACTCGTAAGATAGTTGAGAGAAGACCCTTGCCAACAGTGGGACACTACAGGCTCATAGAGCAGCCAGCCGGAGGATTTTGATGATTTGTGGTCGTTACTTTACAATTAATGCATTCTGTTTTTAATTTTGGTATAGGCTTGGGCTGGGGCAACCACTTGCCTGATGTTAAGTAATGATCTAGTCTACGATAGAACGCGCTAGCCCAGTATACCGATTCGCTTGTGATTACGAATGATTTTCGCTGAGAAAGTGGCAGTGGAATGAGCCTTCTATAGTTAAAAACTTTAAAAGAGCAACAATTCTGACTCAACCTCTCTGCATGGTGTTACCAGACATCGCACTGGAACACGGCAAAGCCGCTTGATGATGCGGCTTTGTCTGCTACCACCAGTTTATTGCCAACTGATTTCCACTACCCGGGGACCACATGTGAGGATTGAATTAAAGGTGTACACCAGCGGAGAAAGGTGACTCAGCCCCCAACGAAGGTGTCTCAGCCCCGAAATTCTACACACCTCTTTAGTTAAATTGAGTCAGAATAGGGTCACCTTAAATTATTTTATCCAAGAAAATAACAAATGCTAAAATCGACATTTTATTATCGTCTTTTTATTACTGCTTATAAAGTCAAGTGAAAAATAAATTAAGATTGTTAATTTAACACAAAGGTTAACCTAATCGATTATTTGTAATTCAAAACAATAATCTTACCATTTATCGAGCATTAATTATGTACAGATTGTATGCCGTAACGTGGTCCGGTCAAAATTGACATTGACCTCTACAAAAATTCATACTAAGCTAAAAATTTACAGTCACGTACGGATGCCACTCTAATGAAAGGATCCTGTGATTGGAAGTAAAAAATAAAAATAGTTACAAAAATGGGTATTTTATCTCCCAATTGTAAGCAATGTAACGTCCTGGATCCACACCATATAATGATGGAATATGTCCAATTTAAAGATTGTAGAAATTACATAATAGGAGGAATAAATTTGAACAAAGTCGATATAGGCATGTTTCATTAAATGTAGTCACAGCCAAACAGTCAAATTCATGACTCATATTTAATTTTGTAGTCAGTTACATGTTGTATTAATAATTGATGGGACTGGCATACGCTCCGCGTAAAGGTCCCTTTAATTAAATAGAGAAATAAAAATAGTGTAGCATTACCCCAATTTTTGGGTCAATTTGATCGGAGTATTGACATGTTATATAATTTGTTTCACAGGCAGCGTGAGGACGTATTTAGATCTAATGCTAGTCTTAATGAATAAAAGTAAAGGGGGCATATTAATCGATGATATAAGACAACATTTGGAAATGTTCATAATCACTGGATTTGATACTGTATCTGAAACTTTGACGTTCGCACTGTCACTTATTGGTTCTAATGATTCAGTGCAAAGTAAAATTCAGAAAGAGTAAGTGTGTAAAACCTTAATTCATTTAAAAATAAATTCAACTAAACCCTATATCAAAAACTCAACGTCGAAAAATTTCTTCCCATCGCTGTCTTCCTAAAATGTGCCCAGAAGGCTGACAGCATTGCCACGATGAATGGCAATGCTAATCTTACGTCCGTACGTGTGGTGTTGTAAAGGTACTAAGGTACTTACTTTTTCTTAGCAGTGAGCTTGATGTTGACATTCCGAGGTTCAGAGGGCCCAGAAGCACGTTCACTTTTCAAGGAGTTGTCAAGACGCCTAGATGACAACACACGTGACCAGAAGGCTGGTTTGTATCTTAGGCAAAGGATCAGTATTATCATCTACACGGCAATGCTGTTAGCCTTCTGGATACGTTCCCGGAAGATAACGATGCCGAAGAATTTTTTGACGCATTAGTTTAGGTTAGGCATCAGTTTATTTAACTTTTTTATTTCGGTTAGTGTTGAATTTTGTTATTCAGTTAAGTCCTTTGTTTTGTCTAATTGTATCTTTGTATTGTAAGTACCTATATTATTGTTAGTACCTATTCTTTTAATACAAAACTTTTATTACGGTTTTTCTTGTCGATTCCATTTCAATTTAACTGCCCATAAATTACGTGTTCATAAAATTTTGAATTTTTAGTCATTATTACTACCGGTTTGACGAGATTTCCTAATAACCACTTGTTTTAGATTGCGTCAGGTCTTAGGAGATACCAGAAGGGATATAACGAGGTATGACCTACCAAAACTGGTGTACCTGGATGCAGTAATAAAGGAAATTCTTAGAATTTGTACAACTGTACCTTTAGGAGCCAGAAATATTAAAACCGATATAAAACTGAGTAAGTTCGCCTTTTTTTATCTTTAAAGATGCCAATGAATGTGTTGACTGCTGCAACGTGCTGCCGTACTTAGGCTCAAATAGGGTTAACTCTCATTTTATCGTTTTAGACCTAATATTATTAGGTAAGCTAAAAAGTCTCTACATAGTATTTTCTTAAATTTACGCGAATATCACACATGGAAATAAAACTGTTTTATGACGGATTTTATTTTATTTTATTTGTATTTTTTTTATTTTAGATTGAATATCTAAAATAAACCACAATAAAATCCAAAAAGTTATAAAATAGATTATTTTTTTAATTTTCTACGTTTTTGTCTAATAATTTGTATCTTTAAAGAGAGATTAAAGATACAAATTATTGGTTAAAAGTTAAGTGACACATTTCACGGTTTACCTACTTAATTAAAAATCAGCTAACCCAAAAGCCTCATCTATTATTTATACTATTTAGGAAATATGATTAGGCAGTAAATATTTCTCAAATGTTCTAGAAAACTACACGCTCCGTGCAGGCAGTGTGGGTGTTATTTCCAATTTCGGCATCCACCGACATCCAATAATGGGCGATGATGTTGAAGTGTTTCGTCCAGAACGCTGGTTGGATTCAAAATTGGCCGAAAATTCCAACTTGTTCTCTGGCTTCAGTTTGGGGAAAAGAAATTGCATTGGTAATCCTTTTTGATGTGAAACATCTATAGCCGCACGTAAAACCGATTTCTGGCGTGGCAACGCATGCCGTGGCGACGCGTCGCCACGCTATACGATGGTATATATATACAGTCTATATGAGTAGTGTGTACGGTGTGGCGACGCGTCGCCATGCGCAATCGACTGTGCGATTCTCTCCCACTCAATCAAATTTGTAAATTTTTGTATTTAATTAAAATATATGTTTATTCAATAAATAGTCATCGTTATCTGGAAAAAAATCGTAATATTTTATTTTATCATTATGACATATTTAGTTCCTATTACAATATGTTCTTTTCTGCATATTACTTTTACAAAATAATGGCGATGTGATGATCTGCCAGGCGTCCCGTGACGGCTCTTTATTTCCGCGACCACACTAAACTATAAGCTATCATCAATGATTATGGCGCGGTTAATATTGCTCTATACCGACGCAGAAAACGGTCATTTAAAAATAAACTTTGGAAGATATGTGATGTCCAATAAGCCTAACTTGGCTATACTTATATTCTCAACATTATGCTCACTTTAGGCAATTTTTTTGAACCCCAATCGTTGTGTGATTATCATATCTGTGTGTATTGAGTTTGGGTGTAATTATCTATTATAAGTAGTATGTATTTACAAAAGAAAAGAAGTTTATATATAGTGTATAATAAATACCAGATAACTGGTTTCCTTAACACAAACTCTGCTTTGTATGGGATTCAGGATCTGCAGTACCATTCAGCCTTCTGGACACGTTCCCTGAATACAGCGATGCATAGGATTTTTTCGATGCCTAGGTTTTAGATACCTACAGGTTTTAGTTTTAAACACTTTATTTTTAATTTAGATACATATACCTATATATTTATATTTTTAAGTTAATTTAGGTAGGTATTAATAAACGATTTAAAAATGTTATTTACTTTAGTAATTTTAAGTGTCAATTACATTTTAGTGGTTACTAGTTTCAGTTTATTGCGTACTTTAAATATTAATTAATTAATCTTTGGAGTCGTGTCCATATTGCGAATAATGAAACCCATTTGTCCGATTTGATCTTTATACCCTTTTATACCATTTTAATATTTTTTTTTTCTCTAGGGTTTTTGCTTAGCTAGGGCGAAGATTTCAATAAATTTATAATTAATATACTTTCAGGTAAATGGTATGCTATGATATCATTGAAGACAATTTTGGCACATTTCTTGGGATATTACGAAGTAAAGGGAGACGCACGTAAAATGGAGATACATTACGATGTATCTATTAGAGCAGTGTCCGGACATGAAATTATTTTGTATAAAAGAGAATAAATAATTTGTTTTCATACATAGCTACTAGTTTTATTTTGGGACTAAATCCACCGCCACACCCCAACCACTGCTTAAAAACCAAAACAGCTAGCGGTTTTGAAACCCTTCCTAATTCCGGAACACATAAAATGCCCCAAATCCTGCAAGGGTTTATGTTTATATTGCTAAAACTCTTAAACGGCTGGCCTTAACGTCATAAAGTGGTATGATGGCTTTAAAGTACTCATACATGTCCAAGGAAGGTTTACAAGGTGAGAAATACTCAGTACGAAAATCGCCAGGGCCTAGTCAGATATTGTAGGCGGATTTGGAAAGATTGAGTATCTACGTCCCTCTATCATCTACTAGAGAGAAAGAAAGAAAAACATTTATTTGACAAAGACAGAACACACAGAATCAAATAAAAAAAACACATGAAAAGAGAGAAAAAAACAGAGTAAGTGTGACCCATTAGTGTCAAATATGGACATTGCTTCGTAAACGCTGTGAGTACCTAATTTGGCGACCCACACCACCGCTTTTCAGCAATGTCCATATTCCCGCAGTGTGACGCCAGGCGCCAAGGTTCCCAAAATACGTTATTACATATTATTTTTTTCATTCAAAGGGTGCGATAAAATTAAAATAAAATCTAGAAGTACTTAAAGTAAATGTAATTGGAAATAATTTTTAGATTTTTTTATATTTGTTAACATTGTTATCTTGACAAGTTAATTACAGTATTCAAAAACGTTATTCGTATTGACAACTAGTACTAAGGGTAATACTATGTAGTAGAGCCTAGGTCGTTCTCACATATTTTCCACTCTGCTCTCTGCTGCTCAAAATCGGTACAAGAAAATAACACTAAAAACCGCGGTCTACGCGTAAAAAGTCAAAGCATCAGGGTTACTTTAGCATAAATTTATACACAACACTACCAATTTTGGCTAGTAATTCTAGCACCCGAAGGAAAAACAAAAAATGTAGTTCATTAATATTTGTTTTTATTCAAATATTTAACAAATTTTAATTATGTATTCATTCACGAATTTAACATTATTAGTATATTGAAATACAATTAATGTATCACTTATGCTGTTTTAAAACAATTAATTAAACAAAGCTTATCATTAATTAAACATTGTGTATTTAATAATGTATCGAAATCCTAATGAACATAGGATTAACATACTTAAAAAGGCATTAAAATAAAAATAGTATATTTAGTCTAAAAATACATCAACATTATTAATTAGGTATAAGTATGAGAACTAAAGGTTGCCCAATTGTTTGTTTATGTAAATGATATACTGAATATGTATTTTGATCTAGGAGCTAGACAAAGTCATATTGAAATGTCGACCACGAAGATCAAAAAGTATAATAAATTATGGAATTGGCATAAGTTTGACATGTAACATTTCTTAGATGTGTCTCTTTTCCCTATGCTACGATCAAAGAGCATATAAACGCTTGCTACGATCTCCAGTCTGAGTCCTGAATAGGCGATACTGACGGCTTTGGCGAATAGGGTGATTCGTCGCCTTATCATAAACAGGCCCGTGAAGGCGGCGCGGCGGCGCCGTGCTGTGTTTCCGCGCGCACCTTCAATGGAACGGGATGTAATTGGACATCCCCATATCTTGTATGTGACCTACCATTTCTTGGAGTGGTTGGAACATAGGTACCGGTCGTTTGGGTAGTGCGAAAGCGAAACAGCGCCCCGGTAAGTGTGTTGACAAAGAAACACCGGGAGATTTTGGTGAGTAAACTTCTTTGGAGTATCACATACCCACTGTGTCACGCTCTGATTCAGTGGAACCTACAAAAGCAAAATACGGTGTACCTATTTCAATTCTATTCATTTTATTCTTTTCGATTTTCGTTATCACTATGGAAATATTAGTATTGATAGGGATGTTTTTGAAATGAAATCTCTTATTTTTTATCCGTCGCGTCGTTTATTCGTTCGAACGCTATGAGCCAAAATACATGTCATATTTGAACGACTGCATCAGATAAGTACTTATTTCTTTTTCCTTTTAATTCGATATTCATTACCAGCTTGCGGGTGTCTGTTGCTGGACATAGCAATACCCTTTAGAACGCCATAGTGATTTTTTGGCCGTTAGCATCCATCAAATTTCCGCAATTTTAAGAATGTCATCAGTCTATCTGGCGGCTCAATTCGTTATCTATTGTCAACGCATCGTTTTTATAAAAGAATATAAAAAACGCGGAAATGTTTTTTCAATAGGGTAGGCTTATTACAGTTATAAATAAGCGTATAGGTTTATTTAAATACGCACCAAATCCTAGCTTAATTTTTTTTTTGTGTATTCTCAATGATCGAGTTACTGCTTTCCACACTGGTTATCAAGATAGCTACAGGTTTTTCTAGTTTGAGAGGCATACTGCCGTGATAAGGATAAATTGCACATCTGACATTATTTTTCGTAATGAAGTTATTTAATAACTTAGTTACAAAAAAATTTCAGATATTTCAAATTTCTTCAATACGACGGCAGCATAGTGTATTCTTATTTTGGCATATATTTTTTGTTTTATCCATTGTTGTGTTTTTATTTATTATGATTTTTGCAAATAAACTTTTTTATTTATTCATTTCGTTTTGTACTCTGTAGGTGTATAAGTATCTGCTTATATTGGCTTTATTTTGCAATTCAAATAGTTATGTTCATAAAAAATCAAAAAATATTATATCTAGTAGTGTGGTCCATAATCGTACGTACATTTTGTATTCAACAGGTTTGTTATAGGAAATCGGGGCCTTTGAATTTTAAACACCTGATCATTACTATGAGGTTGGAGATTTCCTTATTGGAATTAAATTCATATTTGTATTTTTTACTGTCTCGGTGGTCCACCGACGACCACGGTCCTGGGTACGGTTCTCTAGTCGAGGAAAAATATATATTTTTCTAATAAGCTTAGAAAATCTTATTTGCCGTTCTAAGTTCAATTTTGGCCCGATGAACGTTAAAAGGTGTGCCTCCCATAGCTGACGAAAAGTGGGTGATATTTACCTCTGCCTGTACCTTCGGGTAATACTGGCGTGAGCGCTATGTTATGTTATATCTATAATGTTCTAGATATACTTACTTTTAACTTCAGTATGTTGATACATAGCTATACGTCAGCAAAATTAAATCATAATCCACCATAATATGGTTGCATTTTAGTTATGCGTTCTTGCACATGTACACTACCTATTCAATCTTGCACAAGCACTTAGGATGAGTACAATGAACCATCCCCTACTGGTAATTAATTAGTGAGTAATAAACATTCTTGGAAAATCGTGAAAAATGCTTACAGAAAAATATACTAATTAAGAGATTTCTAATTTTGAGTTATTCGACGGTTTATTTATACGGCCCATGGAGTTACATAACAAAGAATTTAATTCGTCTATTTCAATAAGGTTAAATATTTACTGTTTACAGTTTTATGCGTTCTGCGTCTGTCAACATTACGGACATCAATAGATGTTTGTGGTCAACAGCATGCAAAGACCGAGGCTCGATTGCGCAGCATTCAATGTCACCGGTTCAAACCATGCTTATGCAAATATTTGTGGGACGTCACTTTTGTTCCGTAGTTAATAATAGCGACAACGTAATATTAGTGTACAGTCAGCAAAAAAAATCCACCTGATTTCTAAATACATATTTTTTCATTGACGGGCCGGTGGCGTAGTCGATAAGATATTTGCTTTTTACGCAGTCGGTCGTGGGTTGGATTCCCATCCGAGACAGACTTTTAATTTTGTGGGATGAACATGTCTGTTTGTTCGAGACAAACAGCCATCACACAAAATTAAATGTCTAGCGAATTCATTAAAGTAACACTAAATATTATTTGTAATATAAATTTAATGTAATGTAAATTATATTTCAATTTATAATCCTATTATTATTTTATTTTGTTTAATTTAAGTCTAATATTTGAATGTCAGTACAATAATGATTTAAACTTTAGAATAATAACTTTTACATTATCGAATTAACCTAGAAACCTAGCATACAAATGTAGGTAAACGATGAATTAAAAAAGAAATATGCTGTTTTATTAATGAGAAAATTAAGATGCAGTCTATTCATTTATGTAAACAATTTATATGGAAAGTTAAATTAATTAACTATTGTCATTGGCACTAGGATTTAGAATTGAATTATTAATCTCAATTTATTCCACAAAAGGAATAAATAAAGAAAATTAAATGTGTTAATTGATGCATAATCAGATAATTAAATATCAAATAACAAGTTAAATAATTCCATTTTTATTTAGAATTAACGTAAATTTATGATTTTGAGGCAGCTATGTTTTATGAAGTTAAACTAAAGTCACCGAAAGCGATCAAAGTGAGCTAGTTGAAGTGGCAGTGACCAGGCCACATCGCTCTTAGAACCGGTAACTGTTAGGGTATAAAGGTTCTCGAGTAGAGACCACGTAAAGGGCGCCGCAGCGTCGCCGGGCAATCGGCCAGCGTGTGCAGTGCCGTGTTATCTACTAGATGGCACTTGGGTGTCGGTTCTTGTCCGATATGTTACAGGATGACGACTCTACAGCCTAATCGTGAAAATGGGTTTTCGCCACGATTGTGTCGTGCTCTGCCATTTAAAGATATAGTATATAACCTAGTGTTACCAGTATCATCCCGTGTACCGCCTATTACCACAACGGTTAGCGCGTCGGCAACCTATTGAGCGCTGTTGCGTTCTAAAGGGGAGGCCTATGTCTAGCTGTGGACGTCCCCAGGCTCATGATGATGATGTATTATGTATACGCAGCACATAACTTTCGTATAAGTAGGTTTGGTACCGTCAGAATAAAATAAATGTGGTGTCGATGGGATACCGGATTGTAATCAATTTATGAGGACATAGAAAGGAAAAAATATAAAATCATTTTTTTGGCACAAGCAGGACACACACAATCAAGTAATAATAAAAAAACACAATTGTTACAAATAAAAATAAAACAACAACAATAAAGACTAAAAGACAAAACGTCTAAAATATCTAACCTTTAGTCATATTCGATTCCCACCCGAGACAAACATTAGTGATGAACATTTCTGTTTGTGTCGAGTCTGGGTGTAAATATCTATTATATGTATATATTTACAAAAGAAAAGTATTATATGTATAGTATATACCAGTTATCTGGTTTCCATAACACAAGCTCTGCTTAGCTTGGGACCAGATGACCGTGTGTGTTAATGTCCAAGAATATTTATATTTATTTATATATTTCTGTTACTGTCCAATGCATACCTACGTAACCTTTTTTTGAACTGCTAAATAAAGTCCGCATGAAGTCGATCCTTCCGATTTTTTAAACGCTACGTTACCATACTTATGGCCAAACATACATAAATACACTTATAAAAATTACACCCCTTTTTTGTCAAGGCTAAAAATCAATAACACTAAGCATAACGGTGAAGGACCATTTCATGAATGTTACTTAATTAAAGAGAGTGAAGATAATATAATTGTGTTTCTGCACACACCTGTGCACTATAATATATCCTGCGTACCTGGCTAGCTAGCTTAGACTGACCGCCGTAGCCGGGAAAATGGCTAAGACTCCTCCTAGCCATTTTTCCTGTAGGTAACCGCTTTGAATAGAGCGCGAGCGCCGTGCGCCGTCACGTCCCTGCGTTCTCACAATCGCGGTAGGTACTACTAGTGAAATTAAATGATTTTTTTTTAAAAGCGAGTTTACATAAAAATAATACAATTTCATTTCCTATTGTGGGTTTATACCCGTATAGTCAATTCCAGAGATTAGAGTTCGTAATCAGACTACACAACAAGCCTTCAACTTACCATACCGTAGGTATATTGTCTTAGGAATAGTAAATATGTATTTAATTAATATTCATTCCGTCTCAACTGGAATGTTATTTAACTGCGTAATTAGCGGTCATGTTCATTTGTCTAAGTACTAGAAAGAAAGAAAAAAAACAACTAAAAAATAAATCAAGAAGTGTAGCTCATTTGGGTCAAAATGGACATTGCCACCCAATGATTTTCAGCAATGTCAATTGTTTGCCGTTTTCCATTTTCTAGTATATTATTATATCTGTGGTAAAGGTATGGTACCTACTTGGTAGGTACTAGCTTTCTAAGGAATACGTCAGACGCTTGGCGAATGGAAGACAGAAAAAAAATCGCAATGAAAATGTGTATGTACACAAGGCTACAACAACACATGAAGCAAATCCAGTATAACCTGATCTCGCATTGTATAGGATTTATATATAACGAGAGGTCAGCTTATATTGGTTTTGTATAACCGTTTTGATGTGTAACCGTGTGTACAAGGGCTTACCACGCATCTAAAAACTAACATTGGAAAATCCATAATCTAAGTATACTCTAGAATTATCAGTTTAAGAGCCAACAATTAGTGATGTCATTAACTGTTTACATTTTATTTCTGTTCGTAATTTAAGAGTATACATTGATGTATACTCTAAACTCGCACATTTATGTGAATTCACGAGGAAATATTTATTTGACAATCATGTTTAAGTAAACTATAAAACTAACTAAAAAAACAATAACCGCCTTTATAAACAGGTGGGCGCAGGCAAGGTGGGCTGCTCCAGATAAATGCTGCTGATAAATGAAATTCGCTAATTTCTTGACAAGTGCTTGTTTATTTCCAAGGCACAGTACACAGTACTGGTGGTACAAGATACAAAATGGCGGTGCTATGTCGAGCAAAAGAATTTAGAAAAAAAAATGCGTGTTTATCCCGAGAGCAGTGAGTACAAGACTAAGATTATATGGAATGAATTATTTAACTAAGTGAAGCACAAGAGTAAAGTTAATGAGTACAATCAGAACTAAAACGCGTAAAACTGATATATTTTTAGTTCACAAACGTTGAACTTGATGTTGCCAATGCAACAATGCGAATACAAAAGTGTATAAGCCAAATAGAATCTTGAAATTAAAATAGGATGATATCATTATTTTGTGAGTTATTTAAAACCGCTATTTATTATAGTAAAAAGTAGTATGGACTAGACTAGACTTTTTGTCGTTCCCAGGTCTTTAGTAACCATATAACAGATAGATATTGGTATTGTTATTTGATGTTTTCAGACGAGCGTTTTTATTTGCGCTCACCTGTTTGGTCTACCCGCATACTAATGCGTTTATACGCGCGTTACGTTCTCCGCTACACAGAGCCGAACATGTTTGTATGGATGGATGTGTGATGTTTGTTATTGTTTCACGCAAAAACTACTGGACGGAATTTGATGAGATTTAGCACAGAGATACTTTGTACTATAAACTTATATGAATTATTCCATACTGTAAAGTTCATAGTATGGAATAAAACAGGCTACTTCTTAACCTAATACCATGCGGGTGAAGGCGCAAGCGGGAGCTAGCATGGATATAATGATGAACATTATGAACTCGTCAACACACGCGACTTGTATGCTTACACACTTTGGAAAACGATACGGAGGCGCGGCTGTATGAAACGCCAGTCTGATATACTCAACAATCACATCATCATCTCTTAACTGGCGGAACAAGTTTTGTAACTATCACACAAGGAAAAGGCACAGTTTTTTGTTATTGGGTATTATATTTTAAAATTTGTAGTTTTCATTAATCATTGTTTAATTGATTTTACAAAATTGAACACTATTAATGTTTAAGTCACTTATCTTTATGGGACTTTTAAAATGATTAAAGCCATTTTTTTTTCTTCTAACTAGTACTTTAAAATGTATTGAATTTAGTCAGCAATAAAAACACGTGTGGTTTGAATCAATACTAATGGGAACTATAGTAGGGGAGCCGAAGATGCTAAATGTGTAGTTACACGAGCGTCGTCAATACTTAGTCAAAAAATACAAAAAAAGCTTTAAAGATTAAGTAGAAGTAAAAAAAGGTTACATGACGACCATCTCTTCAGCGGTGGTAACAGGTTTTTCAGTTTTTTTTATGATTTCGTTAGTTCCAAATCGTAAAAAAAATTATAGTGTGTGCTTCACCTAGCATCTTCAAATTATTTAAAAAAAAATTAACCTAACTAAAGTGGACCCAGGGGACTTGAAAGCATGCTAAATTTGTAGCTCTCCCTTTTCCTTGCTTCTAGCTCAAATCGCCTGATTGTTGATATTCACACTTATTAACATCTAAAGTACTCATCATACATTATTCTGACGAATTCTAGTATTTTTACCTAACAAATAGGTCTTAGAAATATTTTGATTGGCTACTGTAAACTCCCGGCTCTATACACGAAGCTAAGATTTAATGTAAGTATTCAACAGAGCGATAAGTGTCCCCTGGCTCTTAATCTGACGCGCTGGAGTAAAAAATCCCCTCTCCGGCTCCCCTACTACGGTCGGTATCGATTTGTAGTGGTAGGTAAGGGGCAAAATTGGAACAGTAACAGGCGGAAAATTTATACATACGCCACTTTTAGTAACACACAAAAATAACTGGAGAAATCACCCAATCGATTATTTATATTTTCTAAGCACGAACCCGCAATAGGCCAAAATTCCAGGGTACGAAAATCAATATTCTATTGAATCCGTCTTGTAGATTATTAAATAGAACCTGAGTAGGGCTTTTAATAATAACGTTGGCTATGAATATGGGTGTACCAAAACCTGTAGTATGGCCATTTAGTAGCACGATTATGTAGTTATTTCCATAATAGTGAATATAAATTTATCTGGAATCAATATTGGTTTGTTTGATCGTCTAATCATCTTTCAAAACACGGACACGACGGTTATGTTAATCGTATTGACAATAATCTTAATAATATAATCCATAAATAGTACAGAGCAGTCCAGCCCCGCCCAGCGGTTTTGATGACCTACCTATGTTCTAAACAAAATTATATATTTAAGAATAAAAAACTTGTCAAGCCCGAGTATAACTCGTGCGCCAAGGGTTCCGTACCTATCCGTTTATTTTTCAACTTTTTTATTATTTGGATTTTTTCTTTTATTTTTGCCTAATTTTGTGATTCCAGGTGAACGGAGCTACCATTATAGGTTTCCGATCCAAAATATATAGTCAACTTTGGTTAGAAGCAAGGGCAAAAGGAATAATAACATTCCCAAAAATAAAAAAAAGTTAAAAATTAAGGTAAATTTTGGTACTTATTCACAAGTTTTTGCAAAATTCTAAATTTGCCCATATCTTTTTATCGTGTTGACTCAAGCTGATTTTTATACACCTACCCTCGTATTTAGAAACTTGTAACATTTTTTATAGGCTCATTAAAGCTAAAATAGGTTTATAATTCGTTTGTCTTTGTTTGTCATCTAGACATTTATACTAGTAAGAAAGAGACAAAGTCCATTTTAAATAAAGATTCTTGTAGTAAGATTTTTATGACATACCTATATTAATATTTTATTTTATCAGGCTTGCGCTTGACTACAACTTGCCCAAAGTTAAGGAATGATGATCTACAATGGAACGCGCCTGCCCGATATGCTAATGCACTCATGATTACGAATGAATTTCTGTGAGAAGGTTGTAGTAGAATGAGGCTCCATTATGGTTAGTAACCATAAAGGAACAATAATTCCGACCCACCCTCCATATTGGTGACCCTAGATATCGCACCGGAACTCGACAAGGTCTAATGGGTGGTCACTAACCTCGGCCGACCAACCACCAATATATATAATATGGAGTATAGAACTCACTAGGTATCTGGTACACCTATACATTTCAACTTACTGACCTCGTCATGTTCCTGAGTAAATCAGTGGTCAAATCGGTAGAATCTCGCTAGATTTATTGCCCTATGTTATGTGTACCTAAGTGATCAAAGACTCTAAGAGCTAAAATTGAGTAATTTCCTTCTGGTATTTGAGTAAACACTATGGCACTATTTGCTTAGATAAGTCTTAGTATTCTCTATACATAAGCTTAAGTAGTTCCGAGTCTAGATCATCATCATCACGTTTTAGAGCTAAAGCAGACTTAGTAATACTTTTTACATCGGCGTTTTAAAATTTGAAACGCAGCGACTAAGCATTTCACTCCGCACACTTACTAACGCCAAACGCAGCGACCAAGTCTAAACACTACGAAAGTTAGATTGTCCACTTCCCTTCAGGAAAAGCGGAAGAAAGCATAGAGAAAACAGACAGGTTTACATTGCCTCAGGAAAATGGACTAAGCGCCAAGGGAAATGTAATCTAACCCCTAGATCTCACTGGCAAAACATTCACAAGAAAACATGTTGGCAAGTGCTACCGACTATCTATCTCTATCACCTAGAGATAAGACTATGCTTGTATCATGTTTTGTTGTACAGTGCAAATGCCCAGTAAAAGGACCAATTAGAGCTGGTTCCAGTAATATTTTAACAATAGGAATCGGCAAAAACGAAATCAAAACCATCCTATCGTTACGCATGAATCACTTAAGCGAAGTAGATGGTGATAACTTGGAGATGAGCGCCAAGACATCAGCGATACTGCGCTAAGTAACCAAAGGGTAAATATTAACGATATGGTCGATTGAATAACTGCAAATACTTTTGTGGTGAGCCACATACGACCGTATTTAAATAACAAAACATACGTAAATCAATCAATTGAAGAACTTAAGCACGTGGGTAAACAGTAGATACCTCGCTTGCCTTACGTGATTAGAATTAAAATGGTCATTTTATAACATATTTTGTTCACAGAGTAAAAACTTTGCAGTGTGATTTAACCACGCAAACAGCTAAGGTTCTAAACGTAGGAGTTTGAGACTTTCAGAAGGACTTTGGAAGGACTAGAGGCAATTGATCATAAGAATACCTATCTACAGCAATACAACATTTGCACATACCCACTAGCACAGAGACTCTCTTCCTTAATCAAAATTTAATAAGAATATTTATAAATAGAGTGTCAACACCTATACATAAACAATTGAACAAAGAAACAGTGAAAAAAAAAATTACAATTACAGAAAAAAGAACCGCCTTCTAACGTTAAAAATATATTACTTACATTAATTTGTTTATTGAAATCGGTGCTAATATTTAACGTCTTTCTTTTCGTCTCTTTTATCCTTACTATCTTCTAATTCTTTCAATCTTTCTATTTCTTCTATATATCTATTGATTTCTATCTTTCTACCAGACTTTTTTTAAATTCTTATTGGTGCACCCCATACTTTTCTCGAACTTTTGTAAAGACTCATAAAATTCAACTGAAAACGATACTCCACAGCCAACACAGCGGTATATTTAATCTCGGAAAGTGGGGGAGGGGCTCAAAACATCCCCTTTTCCCCTTTGTCAGTAGTTAGCCATTGACTACACGTAAAAATAAAGCAATACCTACTACTTGTTGCGACGCGTCGGTTCTAATGGTATTTTAGGAGGAGTTCTGTCTATATCTCCTGTCCATCATAAAAAAGAGTGGATCTGCTTGTTATCTTAAGGACACTTGGAAGTGTCTTGGCCGTATCGTGTGTCCTATGCATAGTAGCTATGGACTGTTTAGTGGGTAATTGCGTACTGGGGCCGGTAGAGTACTTTTACTGGTATAGATCAATATTTGTCTTACCTACTGTTATATTATAGACTGTGGCAGAACTAAATGCCTCTGACCTTAGTGTTTAACAATATACCTATGCCAGATCAATATAGGTACACTTATTTCAATACTACTGGTAAACACTGACTTAAAACGTATACCTAAAGTAGGTCTAACGGGGCTTTAAATAATATTAATATTTACACATACACATACGTATAGTATCTATTATATTATCTGTGCACATACACACAGCGCCATCTAGTCCGAAACTAAGATATTTGCTTGTACTAGGATCGGATACATTACATAAATACATTTTTATTTTGTAAATACACACAATTACACCCAGACACAGAACAAACAACCATACTCATCACACAATGATTTGTCCTGGGTGGGAATCAAACCCACGACCCTCGGTTCAGCAATCAGGGTCACTAACCACTACGCCACCAGGTCAGTCAATAAACTATATCTAAGCAACTAGATATATCCCCGATTATAATCTATATCTTCTTAGAATTGATTACGTGGTTCTTAGAAAACATGTTTTGATGTCTTAAAGTTTCTGAGAGAAACAAAATAATCCCTGAAATGTACATAAGTGTGCTACCTTCTAATATACAGAGCGTGCTACATTCTATGACTATTGATAATTTGGCAGTTCTTTTTTCATATACTTAAATAATATTAGTTTGATTTCCCGCTTGAATCTTTATCTTAACTATGGAGGAACTGTGAACACATACTGCTTACAAGCCTCGCGTAATATAAACCAGATGGTTATCTGCACAGTTGGTAAAATATTTGTATGGAGCGCAAGCACGCGTTAGAGTTACCGAAGTTAGGTCAAAACTTTTAGAACAAGTTTGTGCGAGGTTGCTGGTGTTTTTAAAATAACCCTGTAGATACCTTTTTTTCCGTGGTGAAAACCCTTAAGTGTCCCCGCTACTGGGGGTGCAGCGGGGTATGTAGGAGCCCCTGTCCACACTGGTGGGTTCGGGCTACCTACTAAAAACACCACGGTCGCCAGCCTCAGGTGCTTGACTGACGGTCCTGGGAGCTCATAGATCTACAACCAAGACCGCCATGACAGTGTTGCCTTTCAGTAGGCTCATCCGGTTTAATAATTTAAATCTCAGCCTTATTTATATAGGCAGTCTGCGGCTACAGCAGACTACCTCTTCCCAGGCTCACATTCAAGGGTGGCAGGAGTCCACACTCCAGCTGCCAGTGATCCTGAGGACGGCGCCAGGTTAACCCTGTAGATAACTACTCAAAAAAATCTTAATAGCAACTCGAAGTTATTACAGAATATTTACCTCTACCTACACTCACGGGTAATACAAGTGTAAAGGCTATCACTTCAACCCTTTTTAGTGTCCCACTGCTGGGCACGGGTCGTCTCTCAACTATCTTACGAGTTGATAGAGTTTAGGCCTTAATCCAAACACGCTGGCCAAGTGCAGGTTGGTGGATGTCACATGTCCTCGATTGATTAGTTCTTAGACATGCCGGTTTCCTCACGATGTTTTCCTTCACCGAAGGCTGGTGAAGTGAAGGCTATCTTATGTTATTAGGACTAATTTATTTTTCAGAAATTATGTCTAGGACAACTAAACACTTAACATAACATCCGATTTATTGATAAACTAGATAAAAAGCAGCTATAATTTATGAATCAAAATCACGACTGCATTGCACTTAAAAACTGCATTTATTATTCATAACGACATTTAAACACTTAACTTAAATCTATTTTTAATAAATATTCTTCTAGAACGCTTCATTTTAATACCCAACTCGATTGGTATGGCTAAATGGCTAAAGAAATATTAACGACCTGCAACAATTTATTTAAAAAAATCCGCCATTTTGGTGTATTTTTAAACAAAATCATACTTAGTAATAAAGAATTTACAAACATACATACATAACGCACGAAAAACAACACTACCTTTACCATTTTAGTCCCACTACTGGGCACGGGTCCTTATTATGATAGATTAGGTCTTAATCCACACAAACTGGCCAAGTGAAGGTTAGTGGATATCACGTCTTTGAATGATTAGTTCTTATACATAGTGGTTTCCGCTTGATGTTTTCCTTCACCGATATTAACCAGCGTTGATGAAACAAGTCACATAAAATGACCGGGCTCGAACCCGCAACCATGTATTTCAAAGGCGAGGCAGAGATACCGCTGCGCTACCGCTGCTCTTAGTCTTGTAATAAAAACAGTAAATCGTGTTTATTTAAATTTTACCCTAAAAAGATGTTTTTACTTGTGGTATGTGAATGAATATTTGAATAGAATAGCAAATCAAAGATTGCTACAGATAATGGCATTAATTTTATATCTCCGAGACATTACATAAATCAATGTTATCAAATTTTTTACCTAAATTCAATCTTTCTTAATAGCACACTCGGCTGAGTAAACTTCTTAAGCAAAGTAAAAATAAAAATTATTAGGCTTTCCTTTTAAATCCAGAAGCCTGAAAAAACGCATTACCTGTTGATTAAAGAGGTTTACAATTATTTTAGAGATCAGATAGGTATTCTTTCTGTTTAAAAACTTAATAGTATTTTATTCGAATAAAGGTTGGGAGTCATTAAATTAAATAATCTAAATAATTATTTATTTGAGGCATAAATAAATAACTTAATTAAATTAATATATTAAAATAAAATTGGCTACTTATAAAAAAATTATACATTTTATACTCCCTAAATATGAAAAGGTGCCAAAGACACCGGCTGAATTTTTGCGTTGAATAGGAATAGAAAGTTAATTAACTTATTTATTTGTAAGTTAGCTTATATTTTTACAATAAGTATTTTTCCATTAAATAAACAAGTACTGTTTAAAATACAATATAAAAAAAATAGGTTCTATGCGAAACCGATTGGCACCTTTTTAAGTAATGTAAATTAGAAGTGATTTTTATATATTTTTAACTGCCTCGTCAAGAAGACCTCGTCTACGCTAAGTAGTGCGTTAGGCCAAATGATTTGCCATTGATAGCCTTCTCTACTTGACGCGAACTTGCCCTTAATAACACCATTCTTATATAATTCATCTCATAGGATAGTCGTCTATATTCTAACAACAACAAAATTTGAATACATTTTCATAATTCACACGAAGCTACAAAACAAGCACTAGAGTCAATATTTATTTTATTTTTTTGATTCAATTTTATTTACCGTTTCTTTTTTGTTTATTTTTAATTTATTCAAAATGGGTGCAATTTAGAAATAGTATTACATAAAAAAATACAAAGTAATATTTTATTTTATTTATAAAAAAGTAAATAATTCAAAATGCTTGCGGTGTTTTTGGGTATTGTGACGTGTTTTCTTTATGCGTGTTGGTCATGGTTGTTGAATTACCGTCGTTTGAAGACCTACAAGTTACCCCCTATGTACCCAGGACTTCTGCCCATAATTGGACATGCGCATTTGCTGATTGGAAATACTACTAGTAAGTAAACATTTTATTTGAATACAACAAAATTCTCTACTTGTTTTATAATAAAATATATTTTTTCACGGTTGATAAAAAAGTTACCTAACTGAAAAACGGAAGAAGTTGAACTAAAAAACTTGAGCTACCTTTTCTTTTTTTTTTCTTTTTTTATTAATGTTTCTTTGTCTATACAGCTAGGTTGAAGCCTCAACTAGTGCGACGAAAACTTTTTGCGCGATCGTATCATTCATTTTTTTTTTCAATTTATTTGATAATTTTCAAGACATAAGAATTCAAAAAATAAAATTAGAGATAGATTAATCATGATGTTATACAGTCGATTTACCAAAAATTTAAAAAAAAACAGCCTCGAACAGTTTTAATAAAAACATGGATGAAATAAATTATTATGAATTTCATTAATAATTCTTTATTATCCATAAATCACTAAGCAACATAACCATAAAACTCATAATGTTCGTTACCTCCTAAGGTTCAATGCTCTAAAAAATTTAAATAAAAGTCTACTTAATGAAATCAAGATTCTTAAACGATGTCATTCATTTTATAGAATAGGAATTCCGGAATTATAACTGACAAAAATGACCTTTCTTAAAACATGTTTGGCACACTCTTCGAGTGCTTATCAAGATACAAAAATAAATCAGATCTATACCGAAATATATTAGTTCCCTAGGCATTATTTATAATGACTACCTAACGGGTCTTGTCCTCTACATAATATGTATTTTATTATTATTATTGATGTTTTTTATTCACATGGTTTGACACCTTAAATTAACTGTATTATTAGTATTTATTATAAATATCTATTAATACGTTTCCGACCGCGGCTCCGCACGCGCTGGTCGGTTGCAATCTCTATTTGCGCAATCGGATTAAAACTATTCTCATTCACCATTCCTGGATCTCAAACTATCTCCATTTTGGTTATGTACTTTTGGCGTGAAAGCGTGACAGACAGAGGTACTTTTTCATTTATAATATTAATAAGGATTATATCAATGTCTTCTCTAAAACCCAGACTGCATCTACGTCGTAGCTTATAATTTAACCGGCATTCAATTTAAATGTCTTTGACAAACGTTTAACTAGTTATTTTAATGTATGCTAGCCCGTTATTTATAGTTATAAAAAAAGTATTTAGTAGAATGTTACATGGGTTCCAATTTTGATTACGAGACCAATGCCAACCTAATAAAATTAATTTCTTTGCTTTAGTTTTTAAATAAAGAAAACCGCACCAAAATCGATTTATTCTTTGATGCGAACGGATGCCTCAAACATCATTAGAGATTCACACATAACTTATAAAATCCCTCTTTTTCGTTAGAATGTAAAATTTAAGTGTCAAATCCCTCTTTTTCGTAAGAATGTAAAAATTAAAAATCATCCGGCTTGTTGCTATTTTTGCAGGGGCTCAATTTTTTAAATAAAATTTCTAACTTATTGGAGACGGACTGTCTTGACAGCCGTTTGTTAAATGACTGATTTGAACTTATTTAAAACAGACACACAAAACTTTCGCATTTATAATACGTATGGCTTGAATATTATTTCTTGACTGGTTTCACAGTTTTGATTACATGTTTTATATACCTAATTTATTCAATTTTGGTCAAATAATTTGATCCGTGACAAAAAATAAAATTATCATCCAAAAATAGTTTTTCTACTTTGAGTTATGGCTAAATTATAAAATGTAAAAATTAAAAGGACCCAACTCGTACGTGACCTTTTGTATTTAGTGTAATATAGATAGATGGGTATTAACGGTAAAAAATGTAATCCGTCATTGTATACGATTTCCACAATATATCAAAATGTATAATAATTTTACACTTTTTTAAGTTTGCTTGGAATTTTCTAAATTTCCTAGTAATTGTATACAATTCCTAAATTCCTTATACTTCCTGTAACATATAAATAAAATATGACAGAGAATATAGGTAATTATGTGCCTGAATAATGATGTGCATTTTTTATAGGACTATGGACTATGGTGAAAAAAATCACAAAAGAATCATTAAGCCAAGGTGGAGTAATCGTTGGTTTTATTGGAAAGGACATTTATTATTGTAAGTGCTTCAATAATTTACTTTATCATAAGCTACCAGTGGGGAAGGGTCCATACAAGCCGATCCCCATCGGCTTCCCTTTAGGAAATGGTCAATATCAATACAATAATATGTTATGTAACACCTAAAAGTTTTAAATAGCAACAAAAAAGTATTACATCAAGTGTAAGAACGATCGGTGACAGTAGTGAAGAGATATATTTTCCGAAGTAAGAACTTTTTTTGCTCCGGCTTCCCTTTTTCAGACTCCCACCCTTCGCTACTGCTAGCTACCCCAGCGGATTTTATACCGCGTTTCTTAATTTTAAGCCTTCCTTACACTTCACTTCAACCCTTTTTAATGTCCCACTGCTGGGCACGGGTCTTCTTATCTTACTAGTTGAGAGAGTTTAGGCCTTAATCCACACACGCTGGCTAAGTGTATTAGATGTCAACTTAATCGGTCGAGTAGTTTCAGAGCAAATCGACTATGATAGTTATACAGGTACATAAGTATTCACCAGTTACTCAAAACTCTCTATGAGTCCCTGCTTTTATACGGTACCATTTTCCCCGTGCAAATTTCACTCGCTTAAGACAAGTTTTATAAAAATCACTTCTATTTCTTGACGGGCCGATGGCGTGGTCGGTAAGATGCTTGCTTTTCATGCCGCAGGTCGTGGGTTCGAACATGTATGTTTGTCTTATGTCTGGGTGTAATTATCTATATTTAAGTATGTATTTACAAAAGAAAAGCATTATATGTTGTATATTACCAGTTATCTAGTACCTACAAGCTCTGCTTAGTTTGTGATCAGATGACCGTGTGTGTTAATGTGTATTATTATTAGATATTATTTACATTATCCGTAATAACAAACTTGCTAAATATTAATTAGTAAAAACTGATGTTTTGTGATTATTTTTAGTGATATCCGATCCTGAAGACAGCGTGACAGCAGCCAATTCATGTCTTACGAAACACTTCGCATATGATTTCGGGAAGCCCTGGATGGGAGAAGGACTAGTATTATCTTCTGGTAAGTTACCTTTGCTATTACATAAAGTCAAAGTCAATTTATATACATTTTTGAGTCGTGATTCTACATCACTTCAATCCTTTTGTGTCCCGCTGCTGGGCACGGGTCTTCTCTCAACTATCTTACGATTTGAAAGAGTTTAGGCCTTAATCCACACACGGTGGCCAAGAACTGTTTGGCTTAGTTGTAGTATGTTTTCCTTCAACGATATTGAGTAGTGGCGATGAAACAATTCACACAAAAACCACACGACTGGGAATCGAACCTGCGACCTTATATTTCTAAGGCGAGGCCAGTAGGTACCACTGCGCCACCGCTGCTCTGATTCAACATAATATCAACTAATTTATTTTTTACATTTAGTAACCTCTTCTCTCTCACTTCTAAGCACACTTCTCTCACCTATCTGAAAGAGTTGAACGAAGACCTACTCACGCCAGCAAAGTGTGGGTGGGGAGATGTCACATCATGTCATCGAATGTTTTGTTAAAACTCGCTGGTTATTTACAATACTATCTTTCAATAATATTTATTGAGCTGCGACTATGAAATAATTAGATAACTACTGCTGCTAGTACTACATACTTTATTAAAACTGAGGATGTAATGGACCCCACCCTATATCTCCTACTTGCTAGGTCGAGTGGGTTCTTTATACTCTAGGGTATGTGTCCCTAGAGTATATGATGATGTTTTGGTAGGTACCTAGACCTTCGTATATTCGCCGCTGGTGGCACCTACCCCACGCACCCCTAAATGCGTATATCCAGTGAAATAGGTACGGCACTACTGGCCAACTAGAGAAACCCCGGTCTTGAAATGCAAACAACAATTTCTTCCAAAAATTACTTCTCGGTCTTGAGATCTCGAGATTTTTCCTTTTGTTGTTTACTCTTCGGCTCTTCATTTGCGACTCTTCATTTGCGACTGACTCGTTCCGGCAATACGACCGCCTTTTATACCGGCCGTTGTTACCGAAAAGAATCCGCGCGAATGTTCTCGAAAGTTCGAGATCATTCTTACTATCTCGAGACCCCTTTTCCTTGAATTTCTCTTTATTTATTTAAGAAAACTGTACATATTATACCTTATTCTACGCGTTTTTACAATCTCTATAATATTATAAAAAGCTTATAAATGTACATCATCACAATAAAAATTTCTAGAACAAAAACATACAAAAATTCACATAAACAATATCGTTCATTCTAGAAAATCGTCCATAACTTCCTTATTTCTTATCGGATTTCCAAAATTCAAACTGTCCCATTCATTTTACATCCACGTCTTTAAAATTAAATCATTCTTATTAAAAAATCTCCATAAACAAAAAAGGTCATTTTCAAGTTACGTAATTTTAGTACTAACATTTTACTTTGCAAAAAACTATCTTAAAAATCACTATATAATGGAAATCCGATAACTTCAATCTAATTAGAATACACAGTCAACAATTCCAATAAGAATCTAATTAGAAATTTATAATTAACAACAATTAAATTAACTAAGTTAAACCTTACATTTTGCACGTAATTACGGAATCGCGATGCACAATATCTTTGTGCGGTCTAGTTATGACCTGGTCTCGTCGTCATCATTCTCCCCCTCGTGCTCTGCACCATCCTCCAGTCTTGACGACGCTCCCGGCACCAACAGCACCACTCGCGAACTGGGTCTTCTCAGTACGCCGCCCCTTGTCTCGACGTCGACGGTTCCTCCTGGTTCTTCCATCTGTCTTCGAAGGTTGATGTCTTTTCTCTAAGACCTTCACCTCCTTTCCTTTCGTTCTTTTCCAAGTTGGATCCTCCTTGTTGACGTTGACCTTTTCTTTACGTCTGCAGAGTTGTATGAACTGCAACATTCTGGCCGTAGCTCGCAGAAGCCTTTTCCATGATGAGAACTTTTCAGGATCTGGTGCTGGATATGTGGTGTTCACCGCAGCCGTGACGTCAGCAACCTTTTCTTCGCCAGTAGGTTCCTTCTTGAAACTTCTTGGTGCAGGCCAATGATCTTCCTCTTGCCTCAAGAAGTCCGGTCCGGTGTACCATCGATGATTGCTATCGAAATTTTCTGGTACGTCGCGTGTTGCATCATCAGCTGGATTCTGCGCTGTGGGAACCCATCTCCATTCTTGTGGTTTCGTCAGATCTTCGATTTCTGCTAAGTGATGTGCCACGAATGTCTTGAAAGTTCTTGGGTCCGTCTTGATCCAAGATAGTACGATACTGGAATCTGTCCAAAACGTTCTCATGACCACCTTCAGATCCATCTCCTCTTCCACTGAACGCGCCAGCCTGCTTCCCAAGAGTGCCGCTTGTAACTCGAGCCTCGGAATGGATACAGGTTTCAGCGGTGTGACTCGCACTTTCGCTGCAACCAAACCGACGTGGTAAGTTCCATCTTGCTCTTCTGTTCTCCAATACGTCGTGGCGGCAAACATGGTCTGGCTGGCATCCGTGAAGGTGTGTAACTCCCCCTCGGTGCGTCGTGGCGCCAGGCATCTCGGAATCTGCAGGTCGCGGAGCAGCTCCAACTTTTCCAGGTAAGTCTTCCATGTTTCGTACTCCTTGTCTTCTATTTCTTCATCCCAACCGATCCCACTTCTCCATATGTCCTGGAGCAGCTTCTTGCCTTGAATGAGAACCGGTGATGCAAGTCCCAGCGGATCGAAAGTTGACATCACGGCACTGGTAACTTCTCTCTTTGTCGGCACCTTGAATCCTCGGAGTACTTCTTCAGATGTATTTCGAAGATTCGCTCGGAAGCCGATAGAGTCCCTTTTGGTGAACCAGCGCAGTCCCAATGTCTTCTCTTCCGTTTCACCGAGGTTTACTTCTGTCTTCTCGGTTGTTTCGGTCTTCATCCCCTGCAGCAACTTAGTTTCGTTTGACGCCCATCCCCTGAGTTCAAAGCCCGCTTTCTTGTGTATGGCGTCCACCTGCGACGTCACTCTTCTAAACTCCTCTTCGGAATGGAAGCTGTGTAGGTAGTCGTCCATGTAGTGGTTCCGCTCGATAGCCCTTGCCGCCTCTGAAAACTGTTCCTTGAAGTCCGCCGCATTCCTGTTCTTCACGTAGATTGCTGTGCTCGGAGATGACGTAGCACCGAAAATGACCGAAGTCATTCTATACTTCTTCGGCGGTACATCGCGACGATCCCCTCGCCACAGGAACCTCAGGCTGTCTCTATCTTCTGGTCGGATGCGAACTTGCAGGAACATTTCCTTTATGTCGGCAGCCACTGCTAAAGGTCCTTGACGAAATCGAAGGAGTACTCCAAAGAGTGACTGCAGTAGATCTGGACCCGGCAAGAGAGCGTCGTTCAGGCTTCTTCCCTTTGACTTGGCTGCTGCGTCGAAGACGATTCTTATCTTCTTTTTCAGTGGATGCACCACGGAAAAGTGAGGGAGGTACCAAGTTTTCTTGGAATCTTCTTTATCATCAGGAGCTTCTTCTGCGTATTTGCTGTCGATTAGATGCTGGATCTGCTTGTTGTACTCTTCTTTCAACTGAGGATCTCTGTCTATTTTCTTCTCAATGTTGATGAGTCTGTTCTTGGCAGATGTGTAGCTTTCTGGCATCTGCTCATTCTCTTCCTTCCACAGCAAACCTGCTTCAAATCGACCATCTTCTAATCTTCGACAGGTTCTATCCAAGATGGCGAGTGCTCTTCCTTCTGAGTCCGTAGTGGGTCTTCTTGGTTGCACACCAAGCGCTTCGATCGCGAAGTGCTCCTTGATGGCTTGATGCATCTCTTCATCTTGCGCGCTGACATGTAGACACGTGTGGATGAAGTGAACTACTCTTGTGCTTCCAGTATCTGACCCATGGAGCACCCAGCCAAGTCCCGTTCTCGAAGCTACTGGTTCTCCTGGTTTCCCTCTTCTTATTTCTTGAGTCACGATCAGCTCCCAGTTGTCTTGACCGATGAGCAGCTGTGGTGACTCCCCTTCATAAAATAAGGAATCGGCGATTTTTTTCAAGTGTCTGTACTCTTGGATTTTTCGCTTTTCTAGGAACTGTGGGGATAACTTCAACTCGTTGATGGTTCGGACTCTCTTCAGGATTTTCTCGCCCTCTTGATGCAATCCTTTCAACTTGAGATCTATAGTTTGAGAGTCCTTTTCCCTCATCAGTCCTCCTCCAACTGTCTCGATGACTAGTTCGTCCTTTTTTCCTTGAGCGCCGATTTCTTCTGCTACCTTCCTGTCTAGCAGCGACACGGTTGACCCTTCATCCAGAAGGGCTAGTATTTTCTTCGATCCTTGCGACCCGAAGACTTTTACAGGAACAATCTTCAGGTACGCCCTTGCGTTATTCACCGTGTTGATTGATGCCTTGCTCGTCACCTCTTGAGGTTCCTCTTTCCTTTCCGGGGTCCTTTCTTCCGACTCCACGTGTAGCATATGATGATGCCATCTCTTGCACTGCTTACACGTGGGTTTTCTGCAGCTTTCTTTTCTGTGTCTTCCTCGGAGACACTTGAAGCAGACGCGACCCTTCTTTGCTGCTGCCCATCGGTCTTGCACTGATGCCTTCAGGAACTTCTGGCATTCAAGCAGGAAATGTTCACCCTCACACATAGGGCACTGCTTCTCTGCTTTCTTTCCTTCCTTTTGGTTGAAGTTCCTTGTTGAGTGCGTAGCCTGCCTGGGGGTCCTCTTCATCATGCTCCTTTCTTCAGAAGCTGCGAATGCTCCACATTTATCTGCTTCTTTGTTGAGGAACTCGCAGATCACCGATAGGTTGGAGAACTCGCCATCTTCTGTTGCTGCAGTGAAGTCATACCATCGGAACTTGAGTATCGTAGGCATCTTCTCAACTATTTGCTTTACTATTTCTGGTGAATGTAGATACTGTGGTTTCTTCAACCCCTTGATTGCCGCTACACTGTTGTTTATTTGGCTTGCAAAGACGCAGATATCTCTTGGGTTCTCTGATATTCTCGGTAGCGCCTTTACTTTGTCTAATTCCGCCAGTACCAGTGCATCGGGCCTTCCATATCTTCTCTTGAGGGCTTGTATCACTTCCATCGGAGAAGCCTCGGAGTATAGCAGACTCTTGATAGCTTCTCTTGCGTTGCCCTTTATTGCTCTTCTCAGTCGAGCCATATTCTGAACATCGTTGAACATTGGTGCTGTATCTTCATAGACGACCTTGAAGGCCATCCACTCGCTGCTGTTCCCATCAAAGTATGGTAGCTCGTGGATGTAGTTCGGTTGAGCTGCTGGTCCACTTCTAGAAAAGGCTTGCTTCAATGCCGTCGTCAAAGCTTGAATTTCAATCGTAGCTCCCTTTAAAGCGTTCTCTTCAGGTTTGACATTCTTCGGCTCCTGCTGGTCTTCTAGAAGGGGTTGACCTCGTTGCTCTGGTTGCTCAATATTGCTGCCTCCCCGAACTGACGTCTCGGTCCAGTTCTGCACCTGAGCAGTTCTGTCTTCCAGGTCTTCATCCACGGAGTCTTCATCTTCACATTGTACCATCTCCAATCTGACGCGGGCCAGTTTTGCCGCAGCCTGTGCTTGTTCAAGCTCCAGACGTGCCAATTCCTCTCTGGCTGCCAGCTCGCGTCTTCTTGCTGAAGTACTCGTGGTCTTCATGGACCTGGCTCGAAGACTGACTCCCATCGGATTGAGGGTCTTGGTAACGGCACAAATACCCTCCTCCGGGGCCTGTTCTGGAGTCTTCTTAGTCTTCTTCTGTGTGGCATCTCCTTTCTTCTGTGATGCCGTCGTGGTCGCAGTCGTGATCGTTGCCTTTGTAATCATAGTTTCTCCTGTTATTGCTGTACCCGAAGAAGTGTGTGTGTCCGACGCTGTTGCCGATGACCCTGACGCTGACGCAGACGTGACCCCTTCTGACCCTGTCGCTTCTTCTCCCCCGTCCCTAACGGAAGGACGGGACGACGGTCTTGAGGAGGCATCCTTCTGTGATCTTGTCACTGGCATCTTGCAATCTTCTTAATTCTTCTGGACTATTCTTCTAGGGATCCGGCTCGAAGGACCAGACTGTAATGGACCCCACCCTGTACCTCCTACTTGCTAGGTCGAGTGGGTTCCTTATACTCTAGGGTATGTGTCCCTAGAGTATATGATGATTGTTTGGTAGGTACCTAGACCTTCGTATATTCGCCGCTGGTGGCACCTACCCCACGCACCCCTAAATGCGTATATCCAGTGAAATAGGTACGGCACTACTGGCCAACTAGAGAAACCCCGGTCTTGAAATGCAAACAACAATTTCTTCCAAAAATTACTTCTCGGTCTTGAGATCTCGAGATTTTTCCTTTTGTTGTTTACTCTTCGGCTCTTCATTTGCGACTCTTCATTTGCGACTGACTCGTTCCGGCAATACGACCGCCTTTTATACCGGCCGTTGTTACCGAAAAGAATCCGCGCGAATGTTCTCGAAAGTTCGAGATCATTCTTACTATCTCGAGACCCCTTTTCCTTGAATTTCTCTTTATTTATTTAAGAAAACTGTACATATTATACCTTATTCTACGCGTTTTTACAATCTCTATAATATTATAAAAAGCTTATAAATGTACATCATCACAATAAAAATTTCTAGAACAAAAACATACAAAAATTCACATAAACAATATCGTTCATTCTAGAAAATCGTCCATAACTTCCTTATTTCTTATCGGATTTCCAAAATTCAAACTGTCCCATTCATTTTACATCCACGTCTTTAAAATTAAATCATTCTTATTAAAAAATCTCCATAAACAAAAAAGGTCATTTTCAAGTTACGTAATTTTAGTACTAACATTTTACTTTGCAAAAAACTATCTTAAAAATCACTATATAATGGAAATCCGATAACTTCAATCTAATTAGAATACACAGTCAACAATTCCAATAAGAATCTAATTAGAAATTTATAATTAACAACAATTAAATTAACTAAGTTAAACCTTACATTTTGCACGTAATTACGGAATCGCGATGCACAATATCTTTGTGCGGTCTAGTTATGACCTGGTCTCGTCGTCATCAGAGGAAATTAAAAGTACTAGTTCCATCGGCCCTGGATCTGTCACAGATCAACACGGCTTAACACGGTATCATATGTAGTTTATTTCTCTATATTTTTCTCATAGTATAGGTTTTTGCAGGTGCCCCGGCAATGCCCGCACATGACCGATTTTGTGCCCTACGCGTGGCCTTGAGTTTAATAATGAGTTGCACAAAATCGTTCATAAAAATCGGCCGTGAACGGAGAGACTTAAGATATCCGCGAATGTTTCTACACATAGAGATAACAATAGAACTACTCTTAATTTGCAACTCCGTAATACGCTAACGTAACAAAAAAATGTTGCTAATACTCAACAACTATTTAAAATCACAGATAGGAATATGGAATTCATAATTAATTCCTAATTATTCCGACATATAAGTGGACTTTGTGGTTTTTAAAATCATCTACTTTAAATTTTATAGTACCAACTAGAATAATAGAAGTTATTTAGCAAAATAAATCGTATTATTTTAAATAAATACATATATTTAGCAAACTTATCCAATTAATTGTTATGTTAATCACTACCCTCTATATTTCACACGACTAAGCATCCTCAATTAATATTTATTGATTTGCTAAAAACAAAGACTCATTAATATGATTAAAATATATAATTCAATCGATATACAAGTTAATCAGAAGATAAGAAACCTAATAAAATCACAAAATAACATAAACCTTACATAATTATGATACTAAAATTATAAATGCTTCAGTGATGTATCAGAACGCCTCGATAGCTGAGTGCTTGTACGAATATATATACACAACTGTTCATGTCTTGTGTTTGTGTGTAGCTTTTATTTACGTGTGAAGTCTCTTCAACATTTTGTTTATAGAAGCCCCATCTCATACAAAGAAACGTGTCAACCCGAACTCGGGCTATTTGTCGGGCTATTTTGTTTCTCTGCATGCTCACTAGATGGTGCGCCTAACCCAAAAATCACTTTCCCAGTTGCATCAACAGATGGCGATAAAAACATAATGTTTCTACTTACCTACCTGTGCCTCTAGTCTTTCATTCGGTTCCTATCCAAGGTTCTATCCTTGAAAATGACAAAAGTTTTGTATATTTCTAGTAATAAATAAACTTGAGTTGTAGCTGCCGTAGCTTGCCACTAAATGTTTCCGAGAGCGAGTTATCTCACATTTCATAAGTTCATTTCACGCACGTAAATTTTAACTGAAAAAGCCTTCAAAAATGGTACTTATGTATGTTTAATTTTTTTTTTTTGACATACCACGTCCGTTTTTGAGTTATTGACTAACATAAATAAATTTTTTTTTAACTCAATCGGGCTAGCAGTTTGAAAACAAATCGGCTGTGGTAGATAGACGATAGACACACGACTGATTCCATGAAGTATCCTTTTTTCATTTTGAACATCAGAGTTCATCCATTGATGCGTAAAGATTATACCTTTACGCATCAATGGATATTGTATAGATTTTTCGGTAGCCACACTGGCCCACAAAGAAAAAGGATGGCTTATAAAATCTTCCATATCGTCAACAGTGCATTCAATATCCGCTTAAAAATAAAATAAATATTAATTAAACTAGATAAATATTCTATCATTTAATCTTTATTTTATCAAGATGGGACAAGTACCTACTTTTGAAAATATTAAAGATATTATAAACGACCCTTTTTCTTTGTGGTCCAGTGTATTTGTCTGTGCTATCGTTCCACTGCTGCGTAAGTTATTTCACTCGTTTTCTAGGTGCGGTATGGAAACGTCATCGGAAATTATTGAACCCGGCGTTCAGTCTTCAAGTCCTGCACGGTTTCCTCGGCGTGTTCAATACTCAAGCGAGGAGGCAAGTTAGCTATTTCGAAGCAGAGGCTGGGAGGGGAAAATTTGATCACCTAGCCACGTTGAAACATGTCGCTCTTGAAACTGTTTGTTGTAAGTAATATTAGCCTATTAAGAGACATACAACAAGTACTACAGACGTCTGAATGAAACTGAGTAGAATGCAGGGTGCGTTCAGATCAGTTTACAGATAGCTGTCTTATCCACCCTTTATAATACTATACTAGTAAGTAATACACCCAATATCCAAAACTATAAGTAGTAATCTGTAGTGTGTTTTTGATACGAGTCCCCTAAAAAAAATTAATTCTTGAATTCACAGTAACAGCATTTGGCATAACAGCAGACGAAGACAAAGACTTCAACAAACTGTACATGGCAGCAGTTGACCAGATCCTCAACATTATAGCGTTGAGGTTCCAAAACTTCTGGCTTCAGAGTGACTTCATCTACAACTTCACAGAACTGAAGAGGAGACAAGATCAAGTCGTTAAAGTTCTCAATGCTATGTCTAATGCGGTAAGTTGCTAGAATCAGTAAATTAAATGCTTGATTATTTCATCGTCAACATCCAATGCCGGTTGAATCCAACGTTGACTGGCCTGTTGGCGTAGAGATTAGTGATCATGAGCTGAGCTGGAGGTCGAGGGTTAATTGTGTGGTCAGAATGATTGTTTGTTCTGTCTGGGTGTAATTTATCGATAATATGTATGTGTATATAAAAATGTACATATAGTAATATCATATTATTTTCTTAAATTTACCCAAATATCACTTAGGTAAATAAAAGTATTTATTAACGGATTTTATCGGATTATTATTGATTGTTTACAGACAAGAATAGTATTTTTTTTTTTAATTCTGAAATAGGCTTGCGCGTGACTACAACTTTCCTGATGTTAAGTAATGATGTAGTCTAATATGGCATGCGCCTGCCTAATATACCAATTCACTTGTGATTACGAATGGTTTTCGGTGAAAAGGTGGCGATGGAGGCTCCATTTTATGGGATATAGACTTTCAGTGAACTTTGACAATTATTTGAATACAAAATGATGTATCTTCTTTACAGGTTATCAAGAAGAAGAAAGACACAATAAACAGCATGTCTAGAACAGAATGGGAACAACAAAGAAATACCACAGGTAAAATAAGTACATATTAGACATTAGGAGAAAAAAAATATAAAAATACATCTGAACATAGAACCTCCTCCTTTTTTTAGACTTTTAAAGAGAGAGAGAGAGGCTGAGTTAAAGATGAGAGCTAGTTTCCTACGACGTTTATGTCTGTCCATTCCATATTACCTCAGTAGACATTTAGAAAAAACTCAAGCTATAGCATAGGACACCCTCAGACTTGGTGTGTGACATTCGCATAAGGGGCCTAGTAAGAACTGGACGAAAAAAACGTCTGATAGTGCTCAATGACTTAACTTAGGAGATGCTTATGTCAGATATGAACTAGAATAGACTGATAATGATGATATCCTAAGGAATTACTCTGTCAATTTAAATGTGATAAATACTTACTTGAGATTTTCCAGTTAACAAAATTTAAAGGATAAAAATAACTAAATTGCTTACGTCTAAAAATATTGACTTTACATTTAGCGTTTTGATTTTTGTATGTAGTGTAAACAAAACCTGATTTAAATACTAAATATTAGGTCAGTTATGGGTATTTTAAAGCGTGAGGAATTAGTTAAATTCGTCCTTAACCTTTGAACTTTAGGCTTAAATCTAATTGTTCTAAGAATGAAGGACGTTATTAAGGCCTCCAAATTCTTGTTTGCTTGTCGTTCAAACATTTGCGTATCACCATAACTAGTAGTAGTTGATTATATAGGATGTCATTATATAGGATGCATGATTACATGCATCTTTCTAAAATAAACTTTTTTAAGAGTAACATTTTTCTTAGACGATTCGCTATTTTATATTGAGCCACGCCGAAGAGATAACGATTTTAGGCACAAAATATCTAATGGGTCGCAGTGCTCTGGGATACTGGCCCTATTGTTAAGATAAGAGATGACGATTGTGGACTAAGTTGTAGGGAAGGATGAGGTGACGCAACGCGACGCGCGGTGCATTTTGCGCGACCACGCCTTGGCAATGATCGTTTTTTCTTCTGCGCGACTCAATATTAAAAATGTTCAAAAAAGCAAAAAAGTTCCATTAAGTTTTCATTGTTTAATAATAAGATTTTCACACATATACACAACGCCATCTAGTATCAAATTACGCAATTAAATTGCTTGTTTTATGGATACAAAGAACGGATACATTACTTTAATTTTTACATATGATACATTTTTTTTTTGTAAATATATACATATAATAGGTAAATTACACCCAGACACGGAACAAACAATCATGTTCATCACACAAAAATTGGTCCTGGGTGAGAATCGAACCCACAACCTTCAGCTTAGCAGTCAGGGTCACTATCTACTACGCCACCTGGCCAGTTTGTGATCATCAGCACTACCACGTGATAAAGAATTTTTCACTAATTACCAATCATCCTACATAAAAGTAGTCTATATCGAAACTAAACATTACTCTGTTCTGATCAAAATTGAAGAACAAGTTTTAGCGTCTGGTAGGTAAGCATATTATTATGATCACAAACAAAGACAAACGAATTATAAATGTATTTTAGCTACAATGAGCATAATAGACGTATATGAATACGGGGCTTATTCTTTTACTTCCGCAGGAATCAGATGTAAAGCACTCATGGACCTACTGATAGAATTATCTGAGAACAACACCATGACAGACAAGGAGATTCGTGAGGAAGTAGACACTGCTATCGTAGCTTCATACGACACTACATCATGTCTACTTGCTTATATCATGATGCTGCTTGGAACGTACCCTGAGACTCAGGAGAGGTTATATCAAGAGTAAGTTCTTTTTTTAGTAACTTTCACCTGCGACGAAGATTCATATAGAACATTTTTCGGATAACAATGCCCTATACCATTGAACATAATATACAAAATTAGATCTATACCTGCTCCGTTATTAAATAATAATTCTTTATTTGCCTTATGCATTGTAGAGGTCTTAAAACTATAGGCCGACCGCTTAACCCGCGTATCGCCCTCTGAGGTACAAAGTCATAAAACAATAATTAAATCTCTAGAACAATTTAACCACAGATAAAACTAATGTAAGACTATTCGTCACTAATATTCATATCGCTTGAATCATCATCACTGTCTGTGCGATCTTCAATGGACCAAAATATTAAAAAAAACCGCGATAAAATCCAATATGGTTTTTTGTCAATAGTCGGAATTAGTGAAACAAGACCTGTCTACTTACATAAATAAAAGTATTTTTAAGTCTGAAATAAAATTGTCAGATGCGTCCTCTTAACATATGACGACAGAATAGTGATACGAACATCAAGAAACCGAATAAAAAAATAATAACTTCTAAAACCTTTAGATCTACATTTAATGGTCATTGGACTAATCACATTAGACTAATGAAGTCATCAGAAGTAAAAGAAGAAGAAGCTATTGAAATTAAAAAACATCCTAATTTTAACAGAGAAAATGGTAGGAATATGCCACCAGCTTGGGACACAGTACTTTATTTACTTGTACCAAAACCCAAGCAAAGACAACGCTGAATTCAAGACACTGTAAGCTCAGTTTGCTTAAATCGGAACGCAACTTAATTAATAATGTTTGTGTAGTCAGGAATAATTGTGATTAATAATTTTGGACGTCAAATACCTCAGTTTACCCGCGACCATGAAGTCTGATCTAAAATCAAAAATATACCGCGATAAAAATCCGTTTTAAAGTAGTTTTATTTCATCAGAAGAATTCATCAGAAAAAAAGTAAAATTTATTTGCCCATTGCGATACCTCCTTACATAGAAACTCACCTTTTATCCTAAAACTCTTTTCCAGGATGCAAGAAATATTTGAAGGCACTGACAGAGATCTAACAAAAGACGATCTCCCTAGAATGGTGTACACTGATGCTGTTATAAAAGAAACTTTAAGGCTCTACCCCACAGGTCCTGTGGGTCTCAGATATGTCGATAGAGATGTTCAACTAAGTAAGTCTATTCTACTAACGTCATCTATCTCTTCTGAATCTTGGTCTTTTGAAGATATGGCCGACGAAAATTACCAGTTAACTGGTTTCAATAGTACATGCTCTGCTTAGTTTGGGATCAGATGACCGTGTGTGTTAATGTCCCACTACATTCTATTATTATATTATAACTTATACCTTATTTACAGAGAACTTCACAATGCCCGCTGGCAGTCAATGCGCGCTACTCATCTACGGCATCCACTACCACTCCAGCTGGGGCGCGGATGTGGACAAGTTCAGACCAGAGCGCTGGCTGGACCCTAACCACCAGCCCAACCCCAACATGTTCGCAGGCTTCAGCATAGGGAAAAGAGCTTGCATGGGTTTGTACTTCATTTAAATTACTGAATCATAATTATGTCTCATAAAATAAAAATGAAATGAAAATATACTTTATTCATTTTTTTGAGACACGAGTCTACATAAAAATAGTCTAATTTCTTTTTTTACCGTGCAGTGAATGACTGGCAACTACTGCGAAACACTGCCAAAAAAACACGTAGGCATTTTCCTTTTTTAAATGAAGTACTTATATCTATTACATTTTGTTTGTTTATTGTGTTGAATTAGAGCGACTTAATTCCAAGCGTTTTTATCCGTTAGATAGTCTGAAAATTTATAATACGCTTTCTTACGTAACGTAGATTTTATGATTATTTTAAATTTGTTAATAGTAATTTCCCTAATATTATTTGGAAGTTTATTGTAGAACCGTATACATTGCCCCATAAAAGAGTTACTGATTTTGTGGAGACGAGTATTATATATGTGTAGGCAGAGGTGTATATCTCTTTTTACCGGCTAGGTTTCGTCCCTTATGTAATAGCGGGCGAGCCCAAGTTGCTTGTTTCTTCTATGGGCGACCCTATTACCGTTCTTAGGGTACAATTCTACACTTCGACCTGCTAAGACTCTCTAAGTATAAATAGAAAAGTATTTTGCTCGACCAGGGGATCTTACCCAGTACCTCGCGGTTGTTAAACGAACACGCTTACTACTGAACTACCGGAGCAGTAAAATGACTCACGGTTGCAATATCTGAAGGTATAGGTAGACAAAAAGATAATGTCAGCTACATTTTAAAGTCTTAAACGTAGAGGATTCAATTGGCTGTTGGCACAAACCCAAGTCTAAACTACCAACCTCTGTAAAACCAACGCAACGCGAATTCTAATTCTTGGACATCTTACGAAATACAATCCAATAGGAATGACGAAATTATTATTTGTTTTGTCCTAAAGGTTACAGCGATAAACTTCAACCCTTTTTAGTGTCCCACTGTCGAACGCGGGTCGAGTTTAGTCCTTAATCCACATATCCCTCGAATGATTAATTCTTAGACATGCCGGTTTCCTCACTATGTTTTCCTTCGAAAGTGAAATCTAGAATTACATCAAACCTATTATTTCTTTATTATTCCAGTATTATAACATCCTTACAGTTAACCAATTCGATGTTACAATTTTCTTATTTTCTTTATAAACAAAAATACCTAATAATAATATACGTATTAATATTAATGTTGGTTAACATGATTTTCCACACCTTGCCGTTATCCCTATTCTTTTATATTTACACACATTTTCTTCTATCACAGGTCGTACATTTGCCACATTATCAATGAAGACCACACTCTCCCACGTAATCCGCAAATTCAAGATCAGTGGCGATGTCAGTCAACTGAAGCTCAAGATCGACTTCCTCTTAAAGCCAGTCTCAGGATCCATGGTCAGCTTGGAATTGAGAAAATAAAAAAGTTCACAAACATGTCAATTGAAACTCGAAGTCTATTTTAAACCTAATGTTTAGAATTCGTAACTAATTTAATATATGTCTATGAATTTGGGCCAAATCTATGCTAAATCTTAGCTGATATGAATTACAAAGGTACATACAGATAGGCATGCCACTAAAAGCCTTTTCGATAGTACGCTACAATGCACTGTTATATTAAAATATTTATGATGCTTATATCTAGCACATTTCATATTCTAGAAACAAACCGCTTCAACCCTTTTTTGTGCCCCACTGCTGCTTGGTACGGGTCTTAATCCTCACACGTTGACCAAGTGCGGGTTAGTGGATGTCACATGTCCTCGAATAATTGGTTCTTAGACATGGCCGCCATACCGACTCTTGGTAAATATTGACTACCTATACAAAATCTTAATAAATATTATAAATCCGAAAGTTTGTAAGAATATATGCATGTTAGTTGGCACAGAGATAGATTATAGTCTGAATTCTCACATAGGCTACTTTTTATCTAAACAAGTACCACACGGACGAAGACGTAGGCGGAAGCTGATGGGTTATAAAATGGCAGCGGATGGACCGATTTTAATAATTTAAAAACTATACAGATAAAGTATGTAGCTAAGAGTATGATGTTGCTAACATGCCTATCTATCATCTTTGGGATAGCACCTTTTTGAACGTATTTAATGACAGTAGCTGGTTAAGTTAAAGTTAAATGGAAAATTAATAATCATAATTATGAGCATTGTACAAAATTATATCAATTCTTAGTTTGCCGTAAAATAAATTGAATTCGGTTTTAGTGGTTAAGTAATTTAAAAAATGTGTTTTAGATACTATTTTCTTAAATTTACTCGATTATCAAAAACTGAAATAAAACTATTCTCTATCGGATTATATCGTGGTTTATTTTAGATGTTATATTCCGACGTTACAAAGTCATTTCAGATTTTATGGTCACTGAGATATTTGTAGTATTTTTTTAAATCTAAATCAATCTGCTAAAAAATCCGTAAATAATAGTTTTATTCCAATGTATTTTTAGATTTTTAATCTAAGTATACTCTAAGTAGGTCCTGAGTGTCACTATTGTCGTAACTTATTTATATCTATTAAACTTAATTAATAGTAAGATTATCATTGTGTGTATGTACTTTGTACAAATAGTTTATTAAAAAACGAAAATTATATTTTTTTCAAGCAACAGATTTTTTATTCATATTAAAGTTAAATACATACATAAATACAATAAAGAAATCGAAAATGGTGGCTATAACATTTAATTTTGTAATGTTATGACAGTTTGAACCCAACAGGACTATGCTGCCGTCATATGGAAGAAGGGCACATCTGACTTTTTTTTCGTAACTAAGTTATTGATATTATCATCTGAATCAGTTGTTTTTACTGATTCCGACTATGTTAATAACTTCATTACGAAAAAAATGTCAGATGTGCCCTTAATCCTTAAGACGGCAGTATATCATACTTACACTTAATTTTGGACCGTCGTCATCAAAACAGCGTAGTCAGATAAATGATATTTTTAATAGGTATAGACCTTGAGCTTGACCATAATATAATACTTTATTATTAGTAAACATTTAATAAACAAATATTATGATATTGATTTCTTTTTTTACGTAATAATATTTATGAATTCAAATTCAGATTCAAATTCAAAGTCTTTATTGCGAACTAAGTGTAGTTTTTTAGATGATGCAGGTACATAGTAGGTGCTTAGAACTTAGTGACCTGTTAAGGCATTGCAATGTAATCGTCAACTAAACATTGATGTCGACTATAACCATTATACAATACTATAATTTCAATTTGTCCTTTCTTCATAAAATAAAACATGATTTCCTGATCTATATGTAATATTTTTATTCAATTACTTGTATATATGATAAACTAAAAATAAAAATAATAATTATATTGCGTATTGCAAAGCACTTTAAATTCATACTTTGTTCATTGTATGTATTTACTTTAACTGTTTTCTTAGATACTTATTTATTATTCTAAGAACAATGTCACGTTGTATTCATCCTACATTGTATTACCAACAAGGAAATCATAAAAACATTTTATGAGTATTAGTTCTGTTTACAAAATACCTATTTAGACACCTTGAGCTAAATTAAATGTAAACAATTTTGATTTAGTTTAAAAACGAATTAGGTTTGTAAATAAAAATAATTCTAAAAATTAATTAAGTTTTGAATATAATGTAACTAGCTTTCTGTCCGCGTGAACTATATTTTTATCATGCCCAGCAGTGGGATAAATAGTAGCCTTCCTCAATAAATGGGCTACCAATGCAAGATTTTTTTAAATTGGACCAGTCCCTGGATTAGCGCTTTCGACCAAACTTTTCAGCTTTTTAACCAAAGTAGTTCAAAATGTGCTTCAATTTAATCTCCAGATTTCTGTACATATTATTTCACCGGGCTATTATTATCAGTTAAAAAAATATACAAAAACAAATACATTACATTGCATTTATTACATTACATTAGTTACATTAGGTACATTTATTACATTACATTATTTATTACATTAAAAAAATCTGAGAAAATGGAAATTCTATTGAACAAAAAATATATTTCAAAAATACATAATTAGACTATACAGGATGATTTTTAGTACTTTTGCCTTTTTTATAGAAACCCTAACTAATAACCTCCTGTTTTTCGAAGTCGAATAAAAGAAATAATTTTCACAGTCTTTTTTTTAAAGTTATATGTTGGCCAGACACAGGTTTTAGTACAAAATCTAATTTAATCTTGAGGTTTTTGTTATCGGCGTTAATTTTGTAATGTCGCAAGAGATGCACTAAGATCGTCTTCATTGTTATCATCGCGTATAATTTACCTGCAAAAACAAAACAATAAATTAAAAAAAAAAACTTCTTTTAGTGTCTTAATGGTCGTTGGTGAGAAATAAACATATTATTATATTATAACTTCAACCGTCTTTAATGTCACACTGCTGGGCAGTTAACATTACATTACGTTACGTTATCTTAAAAACTTCATATTGAATAAATGTCTCTACTCCATTGATGAACTTTATGTAACTTAGGCAGCATTTTCCGTTCATTATTGTTATAAGCTTATTTTAAAATTATTTTTAACTTTTTAATTCTTGTTTTTTTTTGTTTTTTAAATTATAGGTTACTTTGTTTTTCACTTTTATTTGATGTTCTATAAAAGCTCCTTAGACTATGTATATTTAAATGTACAGTAATATTATTAGTACGTACCCACACAAGACCGTTTTCCAAAACTGAATCCTGGAAAGTACGTCGGTATCGGCTTCTTATCTTCCCCCAACCAACGTTCAGGTCGGAACTGCCGCTCTCCTTCGCCATTTTTTGGATGCTGATTAGCCCCTAACAAGAAGATTATACACTGTGTGCCAGCTCGCATCGTATAATTTTCTATAAAATAATAACAATATATTAGAAATATAGTCAATAAGATTGGTATCATGAAATTCATACAAAGGAATGACCGGGCTGATACAGCTCCACCACCGTAACGTAATGCAACATATGAAAAATATATTCAGGGTCTTGAAAATTGAGCTCATGTCGTGCTATATGAGGTCCATGTTTGGCAGTAAACCTAAAGAGCCAAGTACTGCCTAGACCATAGACTTATTTATTCATTTATTTGGACAACCAGTAGTAATTACATTAAATAAAATCTTAATGAACTAACACTTACATTAATAATATTCTGGGACATTAACACACACTCAAGCAGAACTTGTGTCATGGAAACTAAATAACTGAAAAACTATATACGAGTATATACTCCTTCTTTTTGTGAACATACTAATAGATAAATTACACCCAGACTCAAGACTAATAGACATGTTCATCACACAAATGTCTGTCTTGGGTGGAAAACGAACCCACGATCTGCTGGCGTGAAAAGCAAGTGTCTTACCAACCACGCTACCGGCCCGTCAATTGCATAACATTTAAAGGTGCCACAGTATGTAAGTTTACAAGATACAAGTACCTAAAGAGTATTAAAAACTACTTTTACTTAATATGAAATAGTGCCTGGCGTTTAAAGAGATTTTATAATTTTTTTTTGTGTTTCTATGGCCCATTTGGTAACAATTTCCTTCAGAATGTACCGATTTGTGCCGACATGACATTTAAAAACAGGATTAACGTTACATTCCCTATATTTCTTATTCTTTCTCCTTCCCTTTAGTTGAAGTATCATAATAATGTCCTCACTCGCATTCTTTGGACATATTTAATACTCTAGGTCTATGGCCTAAAACGCCTGCTTCCCTACTTAATATTTTAAATGCGAGAGTAACTTTATTTCTCTGTTTGTCTGTTACGCATTCACGCCTAAACTATTGAACTGATTTAAATGAAATTTGGTACAGAGATGGTCTTGAGACTAAAAAAGGATATAGGCTACCTTTTATCTGAATACTAAGAGAGTAAAGCCACGTAGGATAAAATGTAGCTACTTACTTAATTCTACGTTTTTATCAACTCGTCTCATAACGACAGGCACTGTTGTGTAATAACATAAACTTTCTTTAATAACCGCTTCGATATACACCAACTTGGACAAGTCTTCTATTTCCACGTCTCTGTCAGTTTGAATTACTTCTTTGATCCTGCAAAGAATGTATGATACATCTTTTGAGTGAAAAGTAAGTAACGAGGTTGTTTTTTTTAATATAAGCGAAAATCCTAAACACTTTGTCCTGATTTTAAGCTATTAATGGGGTTGGTAGACCGGGAGCACGTCGGTCGAGTGTGATCTTTTGTGCTTGCCCTTGATACTATGAAGCATCAGGTAGGTATTCCACATTCGCAGAGCTAGTACATCGCCGCTGCTATTCGTCGGGGACACATCATCATCATCAACCTATCCTAGTGCACTGCTGGACATAGGTATCTCCTAAAGCACTCCACTGAGCACGGTCCGCGGCTACTCTCATCCAGCTCTCACCAGCCACCTTGCAAGGATCGTCACTCCACCTAGTCTGAGGGCGTCCTACGCTACGTTTGCCAATCCGTGGTCTCCACTCAAGAGCTCTTTTACTACGTCCATATTTGTTAGGCGGGTGGAAATTTTGGCGCTATTGTATGAAACTGTTTCTGTAGCCCATAAATCTTTAGGTACTTACTCATTATACATTTTTTCCTGGACCTCAGGATAGCTCCCAATCAAAACTAACACGAAACAGAGGAGACCGGATGTAGTATCGAAGCCAGCAGCTATAGCAGTGTCTACTTCTTCTCTTATCTCCTTATCAGTCAGAGCATTTTCACCAGATAACTGTAGAAGAAGATCTAAGAACGCTTTGTTGCTTCTAGTACCTAAAATATTACGAGAAATAGTATGAAACAATGCTTAGCCCTCATGCATGTATTACGGGAAGGAATGGCGCAGGTGGATATGACAAGAAAGAAGTGAATATAATAGAAATTGCGCTGTGTATGTTTAAGTCCCTGAAATAATAATAATAATATAGTGGGACATTAACACACACGGCCATCTGATCCCAAACTAAGCAGAGCTTGTACTATGGAAACCAGATAACTGGTAATATACTACTAATACTTTTTTTTGTAAATACGTACTTAAATTTGGATAATTACAAACAGACAGACATGTTCATCACACGACTGTCTGGCTTGGGTGAATGTCTGAATCGAACCCAAGACCTGCGGCGTGAAAAGCAAGTATCTTACCGACCACGCCACCGGCCCGTCCGCGGCAGCGGTGCGGCGCAGCGGTACGGGCCTCGCCTTAGAAATATAAGGATAGGAATAGATTCCCAGTCGTGCCCACATATCATTGTGTGAATTGTAACATCGCCGTTGCTCAATATCGGTGAAGGAAAACACTGTGAGGAAACCGGCATGTCTAAGAACTAATCATTCAGGGACAAGTGACATCCACCAACACGCACTTGGCCAGTGTTTTAATTGTTTTGGGACAAAAACAAACACCTTTAACAAACAACAACCTAGGTATAACCCTTGATACCTCTTTGGTTTGCATAACCAGAAAATATTATCAAAGAATATAACCTTTAAATTTACCTGCAGTTCTTGAATGATTAAAGTAGTTCTTAGTTTGATCAGCCTTCTTTTTCTGTATTACCTGAAATAATCAGTCAAAATAATTAAAGTAAAAACATTTAACCAAGTTTAATTTCAGCAGGCGCTTCCCATCGTAGACTATAGGCCCACCATTTAACTCGCATATCGCCATCTGAGGTACAAAGTCATAAAACTTTAATTAAATCTCTTAAAGAATTATTTAACCACAAATAAAAATGTAAGACTATTCGTCGTTAATATCCATATCGCTTGAATCATCATCACTGTCTGTACAGCTTGAGGAGTTAGAATCTTGGCGATAGGCGATACGCGAGTTAAACGGTCGGCTTATACATCATTACTTACGAGTAACGTCAGGCAAATTATAATCAAGCGCAAGCCTAATACAGAAGAAAAAAATTTAAAATGTCACTTCTACAAATAATCAGTTTTAACAGTGCCATCCTAAAAGCGCTGACGTTGTAATTGTGACTCAGACAAGTTTCCAAAAAGGAGAATTATGTATTGCCAAGTCGACGCCATTAAAATTCTGAACAAGTCAGGTCCATGTTGCTCATTTGCCAGCTACTTAAGCACTACACCAGACACTAATTCTAACAGCAATTCTCAATTCAATTAGTGTAGAGAATCTAATATTCCAACTCCTCCAAAATCTTCTGACGGGCCGGTGGCGTCGTCGGTAAGATACTTGCTTTTTACGCCGCTGGTCGTGGGTTCGATTCCCACCCGAGACAAACATTTGTTTAAATATGTCTTTTTGTCTTGTGTCTGGGTGTAATTATCTATATTTAAGTATATATTTACAAAAGAAAAGTATTATAAGCAGTATATTACCAGTTATCTTGTTTCAATAGTACAAGTTCTGCTTAGTTTGGGATCAGATGACCGTGTGTGTTAATGTCCCACTATATTATTATTATTCTTGTTTAAATCTCAGTTTAGATGTCCCGAAACTTGAGCCTTAAACGCGATTCTTTTGATTCTAGTTTACAGTAATATCCGAATTGGGATTGTAGAGCGTAGTATCTTACCTCATTATACATATTATTGACCACTTGAATCAGATCATCAAACTTTTTCTTCTGTCCAGACAATTTGAATAGAAGATCGCTGTGGAGCCAGAAGTTTTGGAATCTCCTCGTTAATATGCTAAGAATCTGGTCTACAGACTTCATGTAAGTTTCTACAAAGTTTTTATTTTCTAAACAATCTATTCCGAATGCGGTCACTGAAATAGATAGAGAATTGTTGAATCTTTCAGTTTTCTATGTCAGTACAGTCAGCTACAAAAGTGGAATAACAGATTCAATATTACAAAACGTTGTAACACTAAAATATTTCATAGATAAGTGTTGTAATGAGAGGAGAATTGAGTTTTTCATTAGTGACGCATACACTACGCGTCCGTGTATCGTGTGAAGAGATTCTTATTACAATTTTCAATGTAAAAAAACATATGGTTCCTCCTTGGATTATCTATGTGTATGTGGGTGTTGCCTCTGAGAGTACGTTAAACCGGAAATCCCGGTCAAACATCTATTACAATCGTTACAGATAGCCAGAAGCCTAATCAACTGACACCTCGTCTGACCATCTCGGCTACTGATTCCTTGTGGGTTTCGAGGTCTGTAGCCGCACAAAAATCTTAACTTCCCACTAAGGATAGTGCCCTGTTGCTAAATTGCGTACCAGAACTGTTCTACTTACAGCAAAATGTCTCTAAGGAAATAGTCCTCAAATGAGCTGTCTGGTCAATACGTGGTGAGACATCAGCTGCCATATTCTTGACCAGTTTTCTCGCTTGACTGTTAAACACTCCTAGAAAACTGTAGATAACTGGTAAACCAAACGCAGGTGTCAAAAGCCTGCGGTGACGCTTCCAGACTTCACCTAAAAATATTTAGATATTTAAAAGGAATCATATACAGTGTGGCCTTGAATCAGGGATATAATTAAAAACAGAGGCTCTTTAAGCCACTAGTAATCTATAAACCAGCAATTTTTGGACCTATAATGTAATTCTCGGAAACGATTTTCATGAAATTTAGTATAAGCAGAGGGTTTCGGTAATATCGTTAGTAATTATACTAAACTGATTATGAAATCCTTTCCGAAAAAAATATTAATATTCTAGAGAGCCTCTGTTTTTATTACTATCTCCGGTTCTAGGCCCCACACTGTATGAATTGACGACTTAAAAACAGCTGTTACTACATAACATTGTGCCAAAATATTGTTTTTTTTAATACTCGTAGTTACTTAATAGTTTACAATACAAATTGCTTATTTTTTTAACGTCTGTTGTGATTAGTTTTGAAGCATTTTGCTGACAATTAATAACAATTAACGATTAATTCCGATTGTTACATTAATTGTTTTTACGTAGGAATGTGTTAATTTCATTCATTATAAACGTTAAACAAACAATATGATAATATTCCTACGTTTAAATACCAATTATTTTATAGTTATTACATTGATGCCTGAGGTATCATTAGACGTAATTTTTTCGTTATTTTAAACAGGAAAACAATTAATTAAAATTATTGATCATCTTGTGCTCGAAATTCGAAACTCGATTACGTGACCCTATATAAATTATATCTTACTAGCGGACCCGGCAGACGTCGTTCTGCCCGTTAAAGCAGTGCCATCTACCGGGTCTCAGCCTACCGAATATAACCAATAATAAAAAATAAGTATCTAACCCGGTTTTCGGCACTTCTTCGCTTTCTAAATTTTCTTTTTTTTTAATTTTTCTCTGCGTAAGAACCATCCTCGTACTTAAAGGAATATTTTAAAAAAAGAATTAGCGAAATCGGTCCACCCGTTCACGCGTGATGTCGTGACAACGGAAAACGGGTTTCATTTTTATATATATAGATGATAGGTCAGTAAGTGACTTGTGTACATAAACTTTTTATTAATTTTAATTGCATGATTTTTTTAAATTAATTTTAATTGAAACTTTAATTTATTTGTAAATCTGGATAGCTAATAATTTATTATTATAAATTAATTCTTTAAAATATTAGCTATCCGTTATTCGGTTTCATAAAAACTTTAAGATGACAACTGACAGTGTATGGTCAGCTGAGGCGCGGCTAACGTTTAAGTATTCCTTACCAGATCCTGTAATCAGTCCTTCACCAAGCCAGCCACTGGCATACTCGTAAGCGTAGTGCTTCTGTAGACAAGCATTAGCAGCTGTCATTGCGTCTTCAGGGTCCGTTATTACTGCAGGAATTGAGAATAACCTTGAATCACCAAATTTAAAGTCCCAGTTCGATTGTTAGTCAAGAAAATCTTATAGTTTAATTTTATATTAGCTGTAAGCCTTCCAGAATGTAATAAATAAATATTTATAACCAACTCCTACGGACTTTGTCCACAGGGTAGGTACTACCTTTATAGAAATACCTTTTATTTATTTGTAAAAGCAGTAATTCGAGAACAGTCCATGCAATGTACAATGCACACAGCCACGGTAGATGATGTTTCAGCAGGGGGTGAAGCTCTCTCAAGAACCGATTCTTTGGTTTGAGGTGTTTTCAAGTGATGCCCAGGATTTAACGCAAACGCGCTTATCTACATAACTAATTATTTTTCACGCCGCAGGTCGTGAGTTGGATTTCCACCCGAGTCAGACATTCGTGTGACGGTCTGTTTCTCATATATCTGGGTGTAATTATGTTTTAAAAATATGTAGGTACCTACCTATTCACAAGAGAAATGAGCCTAGTTTATGTAGAGTAATATTTATAGCTGGTTTCTATAAAACAAGGTATATATAATGTCCCAGAATATTATTAGATAGTATTATTGTTGTATTGTTGACGGGCCGGTGGCGTGGTCGGTAAGATACTTGCTTTTCACGCCGCAGGTCGTGGGTTCGATTCCCGACCGAGACAAACAATTGTGTTTGTGTCGAGTCTGGGTGTAAATATCTTTTATAAGTATATATTTACAAAACAAAAGTATTATATGTATAGTATATACCAGTTATCTGGTTTTTATAACACAAGCTCTGCTTAGCTTGGGACCAGACGACAGTGGGTGTTAATCTCCTAGAATATTTATTTATTTATTATTAATAGAAGAAATTCAGTCAGCACCTTTATTCATAGGATACCTACCTACTTAACAGTGGTCTCGGACGTCAAAATGTGAAATCGGTAGAGCTGACCATTAATTTTTACTATTTTATACCATATGTCAGTAAGTATATAACAAAAATTCATCAAATTTTTCAGTCCGTAAACAATATTTTGTAAAATTTCCTTATGAAAATTTAAATATATGTCTATTATTATCATCATAATACTGTAACTATATAAATATAGGTATTATTATTAATTTTTATAAGTATTTGATAACTTACAGTAATATATGTTGGCGCCTACAACAAAGCGAGCGACACCACCCAACTCTGCGGTTTTTGCTGCAGCATATTTTGCAGATTCCCATAATCCTAGTAACAAATAATAATGTATTAGTTAAAATAGCATCATAGCATCACCATATATTACCCAAAGGTGTAGGCAGAAGTGAGTATCACCCACTTTTGGCCGGCTATGTCTAAACATATCCTAAGACTGATTATACGTAATAGAGCGCCTATTGCTGTTCATCGGGTACAATTCCAAACTTCAATTCTCTTCTGCAACTAAGTTTATTTTAACACGTTAGTAGTCTTTATACTCGACCCTGGAATCAAACCTTGCAGTTAATAAGCAAACATGCTTTCCAATGGACCACCGAGTAGACCCATAATCCTAGTATAAAATAGGTAATCCGTGGTGAACGCTGGTCAAGTGCGGGTTGGTGAATGTCTCATATCCTTAAATGATAAACTTAATTAAAACTTCATTACAATTATCAAAACATAATGCATTGACTCCTCCTACCTACTTCGTCCGTCCTTCATAACAATATATTACCAATTTATTACCTAATCCATATCATAAAGTTAATTAAAAACCTTATCGAAATATGATAATTTTTCCATGATAAAATAAGAGAAAAACAAAGCTTGATGGTATTATTAAATTTTTAATGAATACCTACTTTGTTATTTTCTTAAATTTACTCGAATATCACACATTGAAATAAAACTACTTTATAGCGGATATGTTGTCGCAGTTTATTTTAAATTTTAAGTATATCCCAACGCTTCAAAGGTTTTCCGCTCTATGACCATGATGTCTGAAAAGTCTTTGTAACCTCGGGATATAACTATAAAATCCTACTAATATTATAAACGCAAAAATTTGTTAGAATGTCGAAAAAACTACCGACCGAATTGGATGAACTTTAGCACATCTCAATTTTTTCAATTTTCCACTAAGTACCTACCACGCGGGCGAAGCCTTGGGTGGAAGCTTGTCTAAAATAAACTGCGATAAAATCCGTTATAAAGTGATTTTTTTCAGCCGACTGTACCTATTAGATGAAACCCCGAAGTAATGAGATTTTGTAAACCATCTTAATCACCTTTTCTGTAAAACACCGCATCAAAATCGATCTAAGTAAGTACTTACCTACTTGTATTCTTTATGACAAAGGTTATGAAATGAAAATATTTCATAATTTTGGGTTCTACATAAAATCGTGTACCTAATTTCTTTTCTACCGAGCAGTGAAAAATGGGGCAACTACTAAGAAACACTGCATTTTCTACCGAACAGTGAAACTACTGTGAAACATTGCAAAAAAAACTCAGTACTTTATATTAATTTTATATGATTTTCATTAGAACGATCTAATTCCATACGTTTAAATAACGTGGATTTTATAATTATTTTATTTCATTACTTAATACTAACCAGAGGTTGGAACTAGGTATAATTTTTGTACTTGCAACGAATAATTTATATTAATATAGATGTTCCCGGAATTTAAAATGGACAATAATTTAATTCCCGCTGGAATTTTGCAACTTTTGACATCCGATGTCGTTGATTTAAGTTCGGCGAAGTCGAACGTCGCGCGGAAAGTAAATAACTTTTTCATAAAATAAATCATGGGTATTTTCTACTCTTTAAAATTAATCTCGTAATTTAAGGCATATCCATATTATTCTCATTCCACTGCCACCTTCCCACCGAAAATCATTCGTAATTACGATTGAATCGGTATACTGGGGGGGCGCGTCCCATCGTAGGCTACATCATTGCTACACTAGACAAGTTGTAGCCAAGGGCAAGCTTATTGCTGAATAAAAACAGCATACTAATTCCGACCTATTAACTTGTAACACCCCTCTTTTTCTCCAAGGGTTAAAAATATATCAATAGATACTTACGGACACCATTACCGAGTAATAAATACAGATGACCAATAAACGGCACTATCAACGGCAAAAAAGGTGGTTGTTTCAGTCCTATATTCCCTTTTTTAAACACATTCCAAGCCCACAGTGCGTATGCGCAGAGTAACAAACCGACGACCGTCCCTAACATGGTTGATGAAAACTATCTGTTTAAGAAATAAAACCGCGTTTTATTTATATCTTAAACTTAATTCCTTACCTAAATACACCAGTATAGTGGACAAGTTTAACAACAATTAAACTAGTGTTTAACTGTTGTTGCAGTTTCGATCTTCGGCTTAAAGTTTGTGTAAATTGTTTCATCGAATTTCTCTCAACTATTTTACGAGCTGAGAGATTTTAGGCTTTAATATGGCACTGGCCAAGTGCGCGTTGGTGGATGTCACATAATATTCTCGAATGATTAGTCTTGGACATGCCGTTTTCCACCGATATTGAGCAGCGGCGATGAAACAATTCGCACAAAGCTGTGTAGGCACGACCGGGGATCGAACCCGCAACCTTATATTTAAAGGTAAAGGCGAGGTTTATACGCTACACTATCGCTGCGCAAACAATATACTTAAGCGTCGTCTATAGGTAAGGGGGTTATGAGTTGGTAATTTTCTTAACTTCTTAACGCTGGATTTTGTCCAACTATTCAACAGTCAAATAATCTCAATCTAAGGAGTATTTTTCACTTAGAATTATCCTCAGTTGCAAGTTACAGCTACAGCTAATAAAATAACCATAATAAAAATTTAATTACCCTTGAAACATTTTTTTGGAGACCTAGATAGATACCATCTGTATAACTCCAGCATTCGAAAAAAGCCACATCAAAATCAGTAAAATCGTTTTAGCGATACGATGCAACTAACTTGTGCACAGATACACCCGTCAAACATACATACATAACCCCTAGCTTCCATTGGCAAGACATACACAAGAAAACATGTTGCAAGCTCTGTCTATCTCTATTGCATATGGATGAGTAGAAAGAGATAAAACTGTGCTTGTATCATGTTTTGTTGTGCAGTGCAAACGCCCAGTAACACTCTTTTGTTGGGGGTAAAATTTTCCCTAAAAGCTATGATTAAATACGGATAAACGTCTGATTTCAAAGTTAGCGGAAGTTGACCTAAAGTTTATTAAATTAATCGAGAAGATTATACCGGTGTATTATGTTTTTTTTTCATGTCATGTATCAACAAGACAGCATTACGCCTGTATTACTCGAAGGTGTAAGCAGTAGGTCTCAGAAAATTTTAGAAAAAACGGAACTGGTATTGCGAAAAGTTACGAAAAAAGTTTTCGAATACTATTGAACTTGTCAAAGTGCGTTCTTTTTATTGCTACAAATAGAATAAAATGGATTGGCAACAGAATAGGTAAAATAGTTTGTAGGTTTAAGTGCATTTTAACTTAATATTATATTAAGTAGAATAGATAAGTCTCTGCACGACCCGGGAATCAGACCCAGGACTTCGACACGCTTATAACTGGACGAGGCAGTATTTAACATTATCCTTAGCCTTATCATGTATTGTTTTGGAAAATATTATTTTTCAATTTAGGTTTGAGATACCTATATAGCTCTTCATATTTTTTTCTTATGAGTTTTATAACCGCTCTTGCTTAATCCGGTACTGCCCCCTTACCTACTACGGGCGAAACATTCACAAGTAAAAATATTGTTTCAAACACTATCTGTCTATGGGCAATATCCGGGACAGGTAAGACAGAGCATGTACACACGGCTACACATCAAGATATACATTACCAGTACCTATAAAAAATATAAAAAAATGTTTTGTATTAAAAGTATTTAGATTAGATGAAATTTAATATTGTATTTGTTCATAGTGTTATATTTTTTAAGGGCCTTGTAGCCTGAAATAAATGGTTATTATTATTATTATAAGCTAGTTTCACATTGTATAGGATTACCGTACAACGAGAGGTCAGCTTAGATTAGTATAGCTTGTGTAGCCGCACATAGGGACAACTGTCTTTAGGACGATCCCATGCAATGTATTTTTAGAGGCTTGCTGTCCTGTCCTGGCTATTTAATTGCCCTTGTGTAAATGGTCCAAGGTTAGAAATGACTACGAAGAGACAGCTAAGACTGTGCTTTTATTGTTTTGTTGTTTAGTTCAAACTTCCAGATAACAATCATCAATATTCATCAATGTAACCGGTTAGATTAGACTCAATTTTATTTTTCGCCATCTTGTAGAGTTCGATAATATTGGACAAGTATTTTTCTTATTTTAAAAAATTTCATTCTTCTTTTATCGATTAAGTGTAAAATAAGAAAATAATCGAAGTCAGTGAGTGTCGCGTGACGTCATGTTCACGGCGTAGTTCTTATGACGTAAGAACTTTAATGCGAATTGAGATTTCGTTATTAATTCGTAAAAGCAAAAAATACGTATATAATTTTTTTTTTTAATAATCTACAAGGCGTACTTTTTATTTTTTATTATGAAGTATACTTGCGCTTTACTACAACTTGCCTGATATTGAGCAATGATGGAGTCTACAATGGAACGCGCCTACCAAATATACCGATTCACTTGTGATCACGAATAATTTTCGGTGAGGTAGCAGTAGAATCTGATTATGGTTAGAAACATTAAAAGAGCAATAATTACGACCCACCTTTTATGGTGTCACCAAACATCGCACCTGAACACGGCAAGCCCGCTTGGCGGTGCGGCATAGTCTGGTGTGTTTACCGATCCACTGATGATTACAAATAATTTTTCGGCGAGGTGGCATGAATTTTGATTTTTGTGCCGTTATCATGCCTATGATTCCCGTGTAAAAAATATATTTACATCTGTTAATTGAAGTCGGTACTAAAACGGTAATTAGACAGTAGGTACATAAGACAGAATCAAAGACTTGGAGAATATTAGCACAGATTTCAATTAATAGATGTAAAATTTATACACCTATTTTTCGCTTTTTATTACTATTCAGTATTAGTATATTATATTATCTGTGGTATAGTATATATTATTTGTCGTATTAGGTATTTTCGGACTGAACAGAAATAAGGTATTTATTCAAGCAAAGGTTATATTTACACCCAAACATCTTTAATCATAAAACTAATTTAAAATGCATTTATCCATTAGTACTAATATTATACCAACCTATACATTTCTTATAAATTAATATTTATTCAGTTCACAATAAACCCGCAACAACTAATAAAAAAACAACAACACTTCTGCAAAATATAATTCGCTACACCTGCCACTTAATAATTAACCTTAAATAAATGCTTTAAAATTCAAATTCGAGTAACAAAATTAATTGGCGTTTTGGAAGTACGCTTTACTTTCTTTAGGACTAGGTTTGATGGTAGCTGCGTTTGTGTCTGGGTTCCAATTGGCTGGACATACTGAAAAATAATAAAAAAATTGTACTTAAGTGTTGGAAAGCGCCTGCATTAATTAAATAGCAACGAGCTATTCGTCAACAGTTTTAAGTAGGTACTTTAATTGCTAAGTTTTTTTCTGTTATTGTTAGGTACTTTGTAGTGTACAGTGCAAGTGAAGGTACCTTCACTTGCACTGTGTCCATACTATTGACATTACAGACAAAATCAATTTCACGTTCAATCGCTTTATTTTCACTCGAAGTCTATCCTTCCCATCACTTATCAGTGTGCAAACTTTGAGAAAATAAACTTGATCAAATTTTATTAACACATCTTTTTTATTTTGATGATGTGTTTTATTAATACAAAAAAAGTTGAAGCAACCGCTAACGATAGATGTTAACTATTGATACTGATCACACTGTCACCGCTCGCTGCTATATCAGCTGAGCGCTCGCTAAGGTCAATAACCGCGAATTTTACGCCGCGCGCTTTCATCGACTTTGTTACTAATCGTCCATAAATTGCTGGATTTATTTCGAATAGAGAAATTATAAAAATGTATTGAACAATTCATGGAAATGTGTTCTATTACTGCTACAGAACCATCAAAAAAATTTGCGCACTGGTTAAAAAGGTTTCCTGTATGTAGACAGAGATTAAGAAAAGGCAAAATCCAATGTAACTATTTGTAACTATGATACCTAAAATAGATTTTGTCTCTTTCTTACTAGTATAAACGTCAAGATGAAAGAGGAAGACAAAGGAATTATAAACCTAATTTTAGCTCTAATATTATTATAGACGTTTATGAATAAGGGGGTAGGAAGTCTATGTAAATCTGACGCTGGTGGTTAGGAAGAAAACACTATGTTTTGAGCAATGGGGCAGTTCAATCAGAATAAATAAATATTCTGGGAAGTTAACACACACTGTCATCTGGTCCCAAGCTAAGCACAGCTTGTGTTATGGAAACCAAATAACTGGTATATCATCATCATCATCATCATCATCAGCCTATAGCAGTCCACTGCTGGACATAGGCCTCTCCCAATTAGCGCCAACTGGTATATACTATACATAATAATACTTTTTTTTTGTAAATATATACTTTTAATAGAAATTTACACCCAGACTTGACACAAACACAAATGTTCATCACCAATGTTTGTCTCGGGTGGGAATCCGAACCCACGACCTGCGGCGTGAAAAGCAAGTATCTTACCGACTACGCCACCGGTCCGTCAAAATCAATTTAAATTATAAAAACTTACAAGAATTAACGTTAACTAACTTGTTAAAATTTTTCTGGGTCTCAAGATGCCACACTAAAATGAATCTTATAAACATAAAATTGTGGTTGAAAATAGCTACGCACCTTCACCGTGCTTGTCAGCAAATTGGAAGGCTTTTACAAGCCGCAGAGTTTCTTCTACAGATCTGCCGACTGGCAAGTCGTTTACCGACATATGCCTGAGAATACCATTCCTGTCGATCACGAATAACCCTGGGAAATAGACCAATACATCAATATGGCATAGTATATAGGTTGATGGTCTTCATATGAAAATTAAAAGTAACGGTTGTGCAGCGGTACAGGCCTCACCTTAGAATTATAAGGTCAGAGGTTCGATTCCCAGTCGTGCCCACACATCTTTGTGTGAAATGTTTCATCATCGCTACTCAATATCGGTAAAGGAAAACATCGTGAGGAAACCGGTATGTCTAAGAGCTAATCGTTTAAGGACATGTGACATCCACCAACCAACACTTGGCCAACGTGTGTAGATTAAGGCTTAAACTCTCATCTCTTATGATAGTTGAGAGAAGACCCGTAAACTTTTTTATAGTGTTATATCTTATATGGGCCTTATAGACTGAAATAAATGGTTATTATTACTAACTAGCTGTCCCAGCGAACTTCGTACCGCGTATTTCACACCTTTTAAACCTTCCCTAGACCTCCACAAACATTTCAAATCCATTCAGCCGTTCTCGAGTTTTAGCGAGACTAACGAACAGCAATTGATATTTATTGAAATAGATTTTAAAAACTATGACTTGTAGATAAGTGAAAATTATATTTAAAATATATGTACCTCGTAGTGCAAATCCTTCATCAAGCAGAACATCATAGTCCCTTGAGATTTTCTTATTATAATCAGCTAGCAGAGGAATTTCAAGTTTTCCTAAACCACCATCCTGTAATAAAGCAAACAATTAATTTCTTTCGTTCTGAAAATCCCAACATTTGCTTGTTTTAATAAATAGTTTATTAGCAACCTTGCTATGGCTCTGTATCACTTCCTAATTATATTTTTTTAAATAATCTTTAAAACCTTTCTTAGATTTATTCAGCCGTTCTTGTGTTGTAGCATGACAAACAACTGTTAATATGCATACTATGTCACTTCATGGCATATTATTGCAAACTACAACAACCAGCAAACCCTTAGAGTAAGTTTATTTTAAAGTTAACAGTTATGTACAACCTTTCTAATAGTATTGTCTTAGATTTATGCGAATATCACACATTGAAATAAAACTACTTTTTAACGGCTTTTATCGCAGTTTATTTAGGATTTTTTATTTCAGTTTTTCTAAGTTACAGTAGCTCAGAGTAAAGTAAACACTAACCCCTCATTCATAAAACCTTATAATAAAACTGCCTCACTACAGTAAGACTGTCTTTGTCAATAAATCTTTAGCGCACCTTTAGATGTTTGAAGTTTTATTTAAAAAAAATATCATAAGAAGGTTAATCTAAGGCAAACGAGTCATGCAGTTATTGTAAAATTCATTTCAGTTTCTAGTTTACCTTCCTTGGAGTGTTAGTCCAAGCTAAATGGCTGAATTCCGAGTCAGTTGAGACTCCAATAACTTGGCAGTCTATGTTAGCAAAGTCTTTGAATCTGTCACTAAATGCGATCAACTCAGTTGGGCAGACAAATGTGCTGAAAACAAAGAAAAACATGCTTTTATTTTTTTTTACAAAACCTTAGGTTACTCCTTAGAAAATTTAACATGGGAAGTGTTATACGCAACATCTAGTACTAATTAATAATATGCATAAATGATAATAAAATGTAGTGGGACATTAACACACACGGTCATCTGATCCCAAACTAAGCAGAGCTTCTACTATGGAAACCAGTTAAATTACAATATACTACATAAAACACTTTTCTTTTTTAAAGATTCAAGACATGAGACATGTTCCATCACACGAAAGTGTTACTTGGGTGGGGATCGAACCCACAGTCCAGTGTGAAAAGCCAGTATCTTACCAACCACCCCACCAGACCAACAACAGTACACAGTACTTTTGCAGGGGCAGGTAGTTTTTGATAAATATGAAGGTAAGAATAAGAAGAAGAAGAGCAGAGATATTGAAGCTATTTCAAATTTTTTTTTTTGTACAATTTCTTTTTTTACTTTTTGATAGGCTTTTAATAATAATAATTTTTGTAGGGTATTTTTGCTGTAGACTTTATTGACTGAATACTAGTTCAGTTAATCATTGTTCATTAAATTAAGTAAGCATTTGTGTACTAAGAATAGATCAATAATACTTACAAATCTAATGGATAAAACAATAGTACAACATATTTGCCAGAGTAATCAGCCAATTTGAGCTGATTAAATTCTCCATTCACTACAGCTGTCGCTGAGAAGTCTGGTGCAGGCTTCTGGACTTTTGGGACTAAAACTACACTTGCTGAAATACAATTAAAATCTTATCATCATCATTAATACCTTGATTTAGATCATAATCAGTCACAAGGATCTTCAAAAGCAAACCTAACTTACTGCAAATTACTTCACCTGATCACCTATAAGATCTAGGTGGTGTTACATTTAAGTTTCATATAATTACAGATAACACATATAGTTTAAATGCCAGTGTTATCATTGCTTGCAATAAGGCAAAGGACACTAAAAATTTATATGTAAGTATCTAACTGTACAGAATGCAACATCTACCTTTTATACCCCACAACAACTAAAATTTTCACTTCACACGTATCTGACAAAGAGTAATCACTATGTTTTAGTATCTGACGTATCGCTCCCTGGGCCTTGTCAGTGACATCTGACGCACATATAGCTGTGCGTGTACTATGCGTTTCAAATAAGAATAGGATTGGAAATCCGCCATCTTGGACTGGAATGCGCAACAACTTCACATTTTTTAGTACAGTGAGCAAAAATGTTTGTTTGATATTATAATCACATCTAAATGAAAAAAAATAAAATGCGTAAATCTTATTGCCGTTTGAGTAAGATTGAACATTTGGATTCAGATACTTAGATACGAACATATTTTCTTCTGATGACAAATATCGGAGTTATAAGTTACAACGTGTGTTTTTATCCATGTATATGAATTTGTGTGCAAGTTTGAGGTATCCTAGCGCGTAAATTTACTTAGGTAGGTAGCTGCATTGTAACTACATACTTGTGTAAAGTTTTCACATAAATCACTTTTCCATACATTTCAAAATAATATTATTGTCTGTGGTTTGACATTTTGTGCTGGCGCTAATTTTGCTTGGTTTTTGGTATGAATTCAGCCGCGAGTCGAGTCCTTTTCTTATTTGAAACGCATAGTAATGCAATCTCGCACAGCGTTTGTATAAAGCTTTCATTCTGTACAGATATCTATTCATGTGCCACAGCACCACGAAGTCTGAGTAGTTGAGTTGAAACCGCGCTTAGTATCATGTGAGCAACACCCGAAGATGTAATTACGGCGCTATGAAAGACGTTCTAGTCACTTCTAAATCTAAGTTTTGAGGTTATGTAATGTCGCAAAAAAATATACATACTAGTAGAAAAGTTGGACGTCCTAGCTAATGATACGCTGGGGGTCAAAATCTGAAACAAAAATTTAATACAAGCAACCGTTGTAGCGGAAATTCTGGTAGGCATGTTACAAAATGACCTCTTTTTAAAACTTCATAGGTAATAAAAATACTCACCCTACGAACAAATTGCTTAGCAATGAAAGACATTTTGAGGCTAGTAATAAAACCCTCTACGTTGAAATTTTAAACTAAATAGTTTCTGCAATCAGATGGAATCTGCCTTTTTGAGCAAATAAATAAGCAAAGTAATTATTCACTGGCTCCGAAGAACAAACTTCCGATTTGATGACTTTGACACGAGCAGGACATCATCTTTCGTCTTATCATCGTGACATATATCATTCAGACTTGACAACTGTCAATTTTTGACAAATAGAGCTCAGACTACAAGCATCCGGAATTAACCGGAAAAAAACGGCCTCGGATGAGCCCGGGATAATTAGATTCGTACAATCCGATTCAATTAAGTATAGGACTGGACTCACAGCTAACTTCATACCTCGGATCTTCGGATCTGGGAATCCCAGAAACCTATAGGCCTGACCCAAAATTTGAAAAATTATTAGGGAATAACTTCAATTATTATTAGAGTGATTTTAAATGTACATGCCTACGTTGTTTTGTTTTAAAATTAAGACAGTACTTTTTAGTTAGTTTAGTTCTAATTTTTGTTATTTAGTGAAGTACATATCTTTAAGTTATAAATAAATGTAGGTATTATTAAGATAGAAAAACACTAAATTGTATTGTCTGGCTACAAAAACATAGCTTCTCACAAAAAAGCTTTGCTCCGGAGACTGAAAAACTGGTGAATCTCCGGAGATTGCCGATTTAGCGAGTAATTATTTTTTTATTAATCTCCAGATATTTATTATCTTAGTTAAAATATACATCCTTTTACGTCTCAAATATATTTAAAACATTGCTGTTTTACATTTTAAGTATTTTAGTGAAAGGCGTAGTGCACTGTTATCAGATGCTGTTGAAATGTGCTTTTTTACTAAAAATGGTTGTTAAATTAAATCAACTACAATTGATGTGGGTTAGCTTTCAGTTCATAACGTTGATTTTTTGATAAATTGATATTATTTTTAATTATTAGATTATTTATTGAGGTAGATTATTATATATCTTTGACTTTCTGAATAAAGTATTTAATATTTTTATTTACTTTTAGTATATTAAAATTTTATTTCAAATCTCCGGCTTAACCGTAGAATCTCCGGAGGTTATGTATAACCGGAGAAAAATATCCGGAGACTGAAATCGTGTCCATTGAAAAGCCCTACTACAAAGGCGTTGACATCAGTTGTCACTTGTCATTTTTTCAAGTTGTCACATGAAGTCATTCATAAATCAAAGTCAAAGTTAACTAAGTCAAAAAGGTTACGTTATTTATAAACAAACTTTATTTTGTTATTTTTTAAATTCTGAACGTATGATATTTGTGTAATTTCGCTTAAAACAGTTGATCAAATCTAGCCAAATCAAGATGTAAAATATAAGCAATGACCACATACGATACTCCCTCCTTGATCTGAATATAGGTTCTTTAGTTATCAGCCCTAACCTTGTTCCTTTTAGCAAACGTATTTAATTTTGCTTGATAATTATACTTACTGAATATTGTGCATAGGTAATGTAACATAACGGAATAATTAAGTAGGTATTTATTGACCACTTAACTGACTACCAAGTCTACCAACGACTGCCCGAAACAAACAACATTAACCTTGATAAGAAATTGTCGAATACCGAATGAGAACCATTATTACGTAACTCATAGTCATGACTGTAAAAAACACGATAAAGTTGATTAAAACGCATTTACTTGTAAAACCATTTAACATTACCACTAATTTAACAGGAATTAGAAAATTTTCGGTAACAAACAATAACAAAATGAAATTCGTACAGTTTTGGTATAAAGGAAGTTGCCCAAAAGAGTTTCATGTTGGTTACATTGAGGGGCATAATGTGGTGGATCTGAATAAAGCTGACTGTACCTTGCCAAAGACATTATGTGGTATCTTAAGAAGCCAAGAGCTGGACAAAGTTGAACAGTAAGTTACTTTTGTCATAATATTATATTCAATTCTAGGACATTACCACACATGGTCATCTGCTTCAGAGCTAAGCAGAGTGTGTGTTATGGAAACCAGATAACTAGTTTATACTTTAAATACTTATAGTACTTTTCCTTTGTAAATATATATACTCATATTATATAATTACACCCAAATCAAATGACAAACAGACATTCATCACACAAATGTCTATATCTTGGGTGGGAATCGAACCCATGACCTGTGGTGTGAAGAGCAATTTCCTGACTTGTACAGTAACAGTCTTACCGACCACACCACCGGCCTGTCAATAATCATCAAATATACTCAGAGAATCCAAGTTGCAGCTTGAAGTTTCGAATTGTGCTCGATGACCGGCAGTAGACTCACCCTCTTTTATGTATAAGACCTAAACATAGCCAGCAAAAGATATACACCTCTTTCTCCACCTTTCCAGTCCATCTGTAAAGGCAGGTATGTAGACCCTGGAAGTTCAAAACCTGTCAGTAAGAAAGTAAGTAAACAGCATTCACAGATAAACATAAAACTTTATCTGTGAATGCTGTTAACTACTAACAGATAACTGACTTTTCCTTTTTATTAAATGTGCAGTCTGCACCTTAGAATTTGTAAAGTTATCATTGTCATATTTTAAATGTACGTTTTAACATGTTAACTGCCATGTTGGGCACTGGTGCTTGACAGACATGGTACCTGTTATTGTTAAAAAAGGGTACCGGTTAAACTTATGATTTACCTATGAGTCCTAAAAATCCATTCATAAAGTTTGCCTGTGGGATCATTTGCCGCTTGCATATCCAGTATTATCCACCTCCATCCTCTCATCATCAAGGCACAAATCCCTGCAGTACAACAATATAGCTGACACTAAAGTGTGTATTCTAAATGGTCTCAGGGAGCTGTTTAGCTCGTTTTTCTCGTTCAAAATTGACTGACTAGGCAGCTAAAATTTTCGGCTTGTGTGTATTATCCACCTCCATTCTCTCATTATCAAAGCACAATTCCCTGTGGTACAACATGTAGCTGACACTGTAGTGTGTATTCTAAATGGTCTCGGGGAGCTGTTTGCCTTTCATGCATGGTTATGAATTTGATTCTCACCCAAGACAGATATTGTCTTAAGTCTGGGTGTTATTTCTTTAAAAAACCTAAAGTAGTATCCATAAAGTGCACCAGGCAATAACATTGACAGGTGCTCTTCGGACAGGTGCTATAAGGTGGACTATGTCTGTAGTATTAATTATCTGGTGTACATAGTACTCAGTAGTAGCTCAGCTTAACTGTGTCTGTCACAGAATATTATGCAGCTACTTCAATACTAGCTGCCAAACCAAAATCTGTTCAGCTGTCAATATATAAAGATTTATATTTATTACCTTCCAGAATAAAATGCCAGAAACCTCCATTAGTGCCTCTATCAGAAGTGACCCTGGCTGCTCCAATCCATGGTATGGATAAAATCCTGTGCATCGGGCTCAACTATGCTGATCACTGCAAGGAACAGAACCTAACACCTCCATCCGTTCCAATGATATTCAGCAAGTTTGCAAGCAGCATCATTGGACCTAACGAGCCTTTACCATTACGTACCAAAGTTACACAGGTATTATTAAAGTTACACAATTACCTAGAATCATTTCAAGATTGACAGTTTTACAGTTTTGTTATTGAGCTGTCCTATCTATCGCATGCATAACATTTGTCTGAACAAACAAAATTTTATCTTATCACTATTACATAAGGTATATTATCGTGGTATAGTGCAACACTGAATCAGAGCTTGTTTTTGACCTCAACGCAATGTAAATTAAGGTCAATTATTGGGGCAAATTGTCTTCGTAATTCATAATGCGTAGGTGTGTCATGATGAAGTAATGACGCTGGTATTTAATACTTTATACCTTCCCGTGTATGAGTCTTAAGTCTACTTGAATCACATTTTTAACTGACTTTAAAAAGGAGTTTGTCGTCACTTCTGATATCTCTATTTTTTGTTTGTCTTTATTTAACTCCTTCATACTTAAGGGGAATTCGCAAATTTTTTTTTTGATGAAAAAGTAAGTATATTCGTTAATAATGTCAGTTTCATTTTGTGGCTTTGAAGCCGATTTCAAAATCTGAGGCTTGCGCACGCTGCTGTTGATCCTGGGCTTACAGGAGTAGCAGTGGATGGGGTGTGATAGTTTAGTCCCATTTAAGCATTACTTGTCTTCAAATGACAAGTCTTAGGTGACCATCCTGTCACAGATACAACATACAAGTATTGAGATTCCAGCGACAAGCATTGTAGCACTCCTTTGACCGCATTTTTGGTTGTTTTAAAAAGTGTACCAACTGTGACAATGACCAATGTACCACTCAGTTATAATTTTTTGTTTTCAGAAAGTTGACTGGGAAGTGGAGCTGGTCGTTGTGATTGGACAAAAGGCGAGCAACGTAAAAGCGGCTGACGCCTATGATTATGTGTTTGGTTATACTATAGCACAAGATATTAGCGCTAGGGATTGGCAGAAAGAAAAGAACGGGGGCCAGTTCTTGTTGGGCAAGGTAAATTTTATGCGAAAGTTCTGTTGCACTGTTCTATCTAGCTATTGGCTTGGGGGTGATATGCGCACATAATTTTTCCACTCTTTGCCCATTCTGCTCGGCAATTCCTCTTCTTATTGCGCTAAACTCGTACTTAAAAGGCACTTTAAATTGAAATATCTATTTTAATAATAATATTTCCACACATACACACGGTACCATCTGGTCCATAACCAAGCAATTATATTTGGTTGTGTTGTTACGGGTACTCGCAACTGATATACTACTAAAACACATTTTTTGTAACTACATACATAAAAGTCCAGTGAACGAATAAATGCCCTTCCGGCTGATTGGGTTAGGTCATTCGCAAAATAACTACATACATATTATAGATAACTTACACTCAAACACTGAACGAACATTCATGCTGTAGGCTAATTCACGTAATTTCTTGACGCGCCGATCAAGTTGCGGTGCAGTTGCAATTAAGTTTACGTCTTAGTGCAAAATGGTATTCTTGTAATTGTTTAGCTGTCATATCTAGTCTAAAGCGCTTGCGTGACACGAACTTGACGCTAGCGTATCTGACAGCGGTTGTCAAAATCACGAGAATATGAAAAGGGCGGTTTTGATCGAAACTTAACTGCAACTGTACTGCCACTGAACTTATTTAATTAAGTGAATTAACCTTCAGATCACACAAAGATTGGTCCAGGATGGGAATCAACCCACGTCCTCTGGTATAGCAGTCAGGGTCACTAACCGTTATGCCAACAGGCCAGTCAAACTAAAAACTAGATACAGAAGATTAACACAACTCGCGTTCGTAGGATTAATCCTTGATATCTTACATACACTTGACCCATGGCTGTTGCTAAATAAGCTGTACGTTTTTTCTTTATTTAACGACGATTGATTTATTACAATAAAGTAAACCTTATTCCAGTCACAAGATGGTTTCTGTCCGCTGGGACCGTGCATAGTGACCCGCGATGAAATATGTGACCCAAACAACTTGGCCTTAAGGTGCAGTGTCAACGGAGTAGAGAAACAGAAGAGTAACACGAAACATTTGATACATAAGATACCTGATGTTATTGAACGATTGACTTCGTAAGTACTTACATTTTGAAACTAGAGCAAATCAGGGCAGGCTGTAGGAGAGAGTGTGTATGAAAGAGCGACTTTGAAAGAGTTGATATGATTTTTACCCACAAAAAGATAACTATATTTTTTTTTACTAGGCAACACTGGATAACTATTACTCACAAAAGTATGACTGTTAATTTGTTTTCGTAGAACTGTCATCTTTTTGTGCGTAAAAATCATATCAACTCTTTCAAAGTCGCTCTTTCATACACACTCTCCCCTACTGGATGCATCACAATATTCATGGAAAGTAGACATCTGAGTTTTTTGTGTAGATTCTTTTTTATGGCAATCTTTTACAGGAATACTAAGATTTTTAGTAATGTAAATAAGTGAGATACCAAGTTGTTAATCGCACTGTTTCCATCTCAACCCAGTTCTGTAACTAACAAGGCATCGGTATTTATTTATTGATTTAAGGCAAACCTATTTAAGAATTAAGGATAACTTAAAACTATATATTCGCGTGGACATATTTATAACATACACCTAAATCTAAGTAACGTCCTGAGCCGAGATTCGTCCTCACTTATGGAGCCGTCAAGGCAGTTGTACATAGTACTTGATCAGTTCGACCGTCCTCGGACGTCTTACCGAAAAAGTCCGATGAACTAATAAAGGCCCCTCCGGTCGATTGAGTTAGGTCATCCGCAAATAAATGACATATTATATCTTATGTACTTAGCCAGCGTAGGTGGGTTAAGAGCTATTTCAACTCTTAGTGCCTAGAAATGGGGGACATTACCCCCTTCCTCCATTAAGGTAGTACCGAGTTATTGATCGAACTTTTTCAAACAGTGTGATGACCCTATTCCCTGGTGATATAATACTGACAGGCACGCCAGGTGGCGTTGGCGCCGGCAGACAACCACCGGAATTCTTAAAACCTGGCGATGTGATATGTAGCGAAATTGAGGATATTGGTTCCTTTGAAGTCCAAGTGACGGAATATTGAAACAATTTAATTTTTTAAACATAACATAGCTCTCACGCTCGTATTACCCGAAGGACTTGAGGTGAATATCACCTATATATCACGTGCAATTTTTTTATGTAGTAAATTTTTGTTATATGTACTACAGTGTGGCGATACCCCATTACAATAAACTACTGTGTGTATTCTAAATTCTAAAAACATATGCAAAAATAAAACTATCAAAAGACTAATATTTTAGACGGTAGGTAGCTTTTTAGGATTCTTACCATCTGCCATCACCTGTATCTGCGTAAAGCCCACACGAGGTGCGCTCGTTACATTTTAATAAATGCCATGACGCCACGGCAGAGGGTGAACTTGTTCATAAAAGTTGTTTTATTTAATTAAAACTTTTACGCTATTTAATTTATTTGAAAAATGCGTTTTTTAATTTAAATATATTTTATTTTTATTTTAAAACTATTATAGCTAGGTATACTATGAGTTAATGTGATTAGGTCATCTCCACACTGTATAATATAGAACTGTTCACGTGATCTAGGCTGTTCACCTACACCTAGGACCTATATGTTGTTCAAAGTATATCTTAATAATCTGTAACATTATAGATGCATAATAGATGAGACATTGAGTATTGAGTATTGAAAGTGTTAGCATGGCCATTCAACATAGCAATGCTGCCAGCTTATTGGCACATTCCTATGACGCCAATACGTAGTTATTTAGTTAGATTTTAGTTTGATAGTAATTTTATGTACTTTCACATTTATAATTTTGTAGCTGTTATTTATTATTTGAATCAATGTAACATAATATCATAGCGTATTACCCGAAGGTGTGAGTAGAGATGTAAACCTCCCACGTCTAGCCGGCCGTTTAGGTCCTAGTAACTAATAAGTAAGATTAAGTATTAGGTAGGAGTAGAAATGTGCAAAATGCTGGGCTTTTGTGAAGATTCCAATGAGCACCTATAACAATAATTAACAATGTTAGAGTTCAGAGGATTTTTTATTTAATCTACACACAATAGCCTATACACACAATATAATATGTGAATGGTTGGCCGTAAATTAAGAAAAACACACAGCGATACTGTACCTAGTTACTTACCTATACTATAATAATAATATTTTCACACATACACAGCGCCATCTAGTCCCAAACTAAGCAATTATATTTGCTTGTGTTATGGACGGACATACTATATAAATAGCTTTTTTTTGTAAATACATACATGTTATAGATAAATTACACCCAGACATAACAAACAATGGTGCTCATTACATAAAGATTTGTCCTGGGCGGGAATCGAACCCAAAACCTGCAGCGTAGCAGTCAAGGTCATTAACTACTGCGCTATCAGGACAGTCAAAGTCGTAATGAGTTGTTTACCGAACTTTTTTTCTGCAGTGTGATGACCCTTCTTCCTGGTGATATAATACTGACGGGCACGCCAGGTGGCGTTGGAGTTCACAGACAACCACCGGAGTTCTTGAAGCCTGGTGATGTACTCTTCAGCGAAATTGACAAAATTGGGTCCTTTGAAGTCAAAGTGGCGGAGTATTGAAGCATTTTTATTTTATTTTTAATAATATTTAATTATTGTCATAAAAAAATATTTACTCTTCATTTACTATTTGAATCAATATATTTATATTTTTAATCATGTTTTATGTGAGTTTTATTTTAAGGTTCTGCCTACATAGTTTACTAGATAATTTTGAATCGTTGACTCGGAGCGAATTAGACTGAAAATATAACAAAAATAATAATTTTAAAGATACAGCTATTATTTTGAAGTAATTATTAGGCACAATTTATGATGTAAACAAGATATCTATGGTTTAAAACTTCTGTAAGAAGAATTTATCGAGCGGTCAGACAATTACCATAATACTGGAACCAGCTCGAGAAGGTCCCCTAAGATAGGTACATTACCTATAGCGCTCAATTTATGCCGGAGATCCTCTTCGTTATTTTGAGCCATTTCCCGTTTTACTCAGAGGGAAGTGAATAAAACTTTCAAAGGAAGCGTTTCGAAACCGTCAGCCTCTTCATCTTTCAGCCATTGTCGATCCTGACTTGCAGAAGTAGTATGTGGTGGAGAGTTACTGCGGCTCCGCTTACGTAAGTAGGAACTTTCTGGTTAAGTCCTAAAAAATCTACTAAATTAGTCTTAAATTCTAATGAATCTATCGCGGTTCGTATTGAAACCATTGATGTGTAGGATTACGACCTTAAGTCTCTCTACTTTTAAGACAGTTGAGAGAAAACTCTTATTAATTAAGCAGAGGACGCTATGATGCTAAATGGTTCTCACCTACTTATAAATAGTTTAAGCTATTTCTCAGTTCTCAGTTTTTTTATTTTCACAGTGCATAATTAAGTAAGTAAGTATATATAATAAATTCCTATTTATCTTTAGAAACAAAGTAATACTTAGGTGAAAATAAAACAAATTGTAAGTAGTAAGTTCATTTTCATAGTAATCAATCGAGAAATATGTAGGTGTAGGGTTCTAACCTATTGGTATCACGGAGCACCCGACCTTTGGTAGAGGGCCTAGAGGAATTTCGCTGTTCTGTGATAGATAGGTACATACCTACAGGCGTCCCAATGCTTAACCAGTATAGGTTACATACTCGTACAGAGTTTATCAACATTTTGTCACTCGACCTAGAAACAGCACTATCCAAAGATTCGCCAACGACCACTAATTTTTAAATTAGACTGACTGACCTGAAAGAGTCGATGCTCATTGGTGAACGTTCAGTCAATTGAGCCAATCGCCGTCTTCCGTTCAGTACAGGAAGCACCATTTGTGCTTGCGTCGTTCCTTTTCATAGACTATTAAATTTAATGCCATTCAAGGGGAGTTTTATTGAGTTAAGTGGTTCATACGGGCTGTGAACCAGAATAAATCGACCTCTCAAATAGTTTAAAAATAATGTCAAGAGGGATCTTGTTAGTGGTGTTATTTTGACGCCCGCAGATTCTAAACGTGTCTATGCGACGGATATTCGTTGTTATGGATATTATTTGAGCAATTTTGTTATTGAGGGCTATTTTATAGTTATTGGTTCTAGTGTGTGCAATTTGTACATCGTTAAGCAATTAGATTTGTTTGTGCACCACTTTAAGAGTTATGGGTGCCTGGTACCTATTCATATCTAATATACTATAAATAGGTACCTATGAAAAGCTCTGTATCGGACTTTTATACTTTCATGAACAGCTGAACCATAGATATTTATGACAGATACCTAGTGTATTTTACCCAAATGTAGATAACGAGATTCATAATGTTGTTTCGTTGCGTTGCGTTGGGTCACATTCTACTCGTTACATCGGTGTGAAACGTGGACACTAACTCAGAAAGATAGGGAGACGTTAGAGCCGTTTGAAATGTGGCGTTGGAGGAGGATGGAGAAGACTTGCTAGCTAGCTATTAGTTTGATAGATATGGTAACGAAGACGGCATATTGAAAAGAGTAAAGGAAAACGCAAGGTTAATAGAAATTATTCAAAATCGTTGAGGAACGATGATGGTTTATCTCATAAGACATGACACCTTTATAAAAACAAGAGGGAAAGATAGAAAGGAAGCGTGGCAGAGGAAGGTCAAGGATAAGCTACATGAACCAAATGACAGAAAAGGTTGGTGTCGTCGTTCGAGGCGGTTAAAGATGCTGCTCTGTAACAAAATGGAAAGAGAGTCAGAAGAAGTTTTAGTTAGAGAAACTTACAACCACAATAAAAAAAGTTATTTACAATATATACACAAGAAACAACTTACCTACAGCATTACGAGAGACGGTAAAAATGTCATCGGAGTGGTTTAGGAGACGCATATGTAGAGACGTACTCCTGAGCCTGTCCATGAAAACGAGTCATCAACAGGAGGCGATCACCCTAATCATTAACTATAACTTATATTATGAGCCTACAGTTCGCTGGGGCAGGTAGTTATAGCTAAAATAGGTTTATAATTCGTTTGTCTTTGTCTGTCATCTTAACATTTATATCTACTAGTAAGAAAGAGACCAAGTCCATTTTAAGCAAAGAGGTCTTTAAGATTTTTGTGAATAAGACCGTAAGAATGCAACTCAAAATTTTAAAAGTTTATAGTGAATATACATGACGGCCACGATAGTCGAGCAGCCGTCATATTGGGCATATAGTGTGCTCGGGAGGTCGCGGTTTTGATTCCCGTCCCGCACATTCTTCCACGTTTAGCATCAAAGATTTGTTTCGGTGTCTGGTTGACTGAGAGGTAACCTCACTGTTTCGGAGACCACGTTAAGCCGTCGGTCCCGGTTGTCAATTAACACATCTATGACAATCGTTACAGGTAGTCAGAAACCTAATATAATCTGAAGCCTATTCTAACCATCTCTGCTACTAGTTCCCTACAGTTTTCGAGGTCTGATGGCAATCGCTCGTACAATTCTGGTAGCTAGCTGCATCAGGTTCAGTTCGACTGGGAGCTGACCCCAATAGAAATGGAAAAAAAGGCAAGTGAATGAAGAAGATGACAGTGAATAAACATAATTATTAAACAAGGTATTCATTCTTGAATCTTCCTCCTCTATCTTTCTTCTTCTTTTCTTCTGCACGTGCACTTCTTGGTCTTCTATGATTCTATTCTTCAGTGGTGATACTAAACACTCATTGATAAGCACTTAAGCAGCAGGAGAAATAATAACACACTCCTGCGGCACTAGTACTTAGGAACAAGATTTAGTTTTCTTCTTCATTATTGTAGATTTTCTTCTATCTTCTATGCTATTCTTCTCTTCTTCTCTTCTTCTCTTCTCCTCTTCTTCTCTTCTTCTCTTCTTCTCTTCTTCTCTTCTTCTCTTCTTCTCTTCTTCTCTTCTTCTCTTCTTCTCTTCTCTTCCCTTTTTCTCTTCTCTTGTTCTTAAAAAACCCTTTTACGCTGCAATAGAATAAAAATGGTTGTGCAACGGAATGATTTGACAACAAGAGGGGTGTTAGAAGATTTCCTACCTAAATCTGTGTCTTTGTGTACAAGTTTGTGGCCTCTTACCGCCTATGCGGATGGACCTATTTTGATGCAATTTTGTTTTTATTCGAGAGCTGAAGTGACTGAAGTTACTTAAATTTCCAGAAAAATTGTGGTCGGGTTAACTCCAACTGGCCTAATGTTAACAATTGATGTGGTTTACAATGAAACGCGCTTGCCTGATATACCAATTCATACGTGATTTTGAATGATTTTCAGTAAGAAGTTGACAGTGGAATGAGGCACCATATAGTTGGAAAATTAAAAGTATCGCTTCCGCATTACCCGAACGACCGGCGGGTTACGACCACCCCAAAATGGTAGGTCACGTGCATGATACGGATATGTTCAATAATAACATCCCCTTCCTCGAAGGTGCGCGCGGAAACACAGCACGCCACCTTCTCGGGCCTGTTTCTGATCGGGCAACGATTGCCATATTCGCCGCCCGCAGGCCACCTCTTATGGAGGCTGGAGATCGTCTCGTGGACGAGCAATGTGGTCTGCCCACTGCCGATTCAACTTGCTCACTTTGATCGTTATGTCGGTGACTTTATTCTTCTACTGATTTTCTCATAGGTACTAATGTAGTTCTAATTAATTGTACTAATTTTTTCCAACACATGTTAGGTGATAAGACTACTTAGGAGCGCGTGTGTGCGGTCTTACAGCTTCTGAAATAATAATTGTGAATCCAGACGAGATTAATTGGCCGCGTCATGTCAAAGGGGGCAGTGACCGACTCGTTAGTAATCATAAGTTCATGCCAACGCTAAAATTCATGTACTTGTTAAATGTAAAGCTAATCGACCCAAGCTATTAACAATGTCAGAATTACAAAAACGATATTTTTTGTACGACCTCCGTAGACCGACCGTAATGAATTAAAAACAAAGAAATTAGAAACAGCGAGTATCTTAAGACAAGGTGCAAAAAAACGAAAATCGCCAAAATGTAGATCCGACTTAGTTAATAGATATCTCGTCGTCAACCGACTTAAAACTAAATTAAAAGCTTTGCAAGGTATCTGGCTAGAGTTAGATGACAAGGAGGCATATGTACAATTTGACAATAGGTACCCAACTCTTAATTTAAAAAAAATATTGATCTGAGACGTGCATTTTTTTTAAACTATGGTATGACCATCTCTATCAATTCAGAGGTTGAAGTGATGGATAAAGCATGTTTCGGTGGACACCAAATATTTTTAAAGAGTGAAGTGAAGTGAAGTGATCGATTCAGCTTTTAAACTAGAAAACGCAGCTAATCGGGCCATTTGTTTAGACGTTATGTAAGTACAAAGCCAAGCTTGTACCACAGATAATAATTTTAATACTACTTGTCCACACGTCAAATTTATAAGAACCTGTTTTGGCAATAAGTTTTTAATGAAATTGAAATGAAAGGTTTTTAGAAAAGCCATTTTACAGCCAATAGATCAAACATTAATTACATTAGTCTGGTATGAGATTTAATAGGTCCTTGTGAACAGTGATTGATAAATTGGATAATTTGGATCTAACGATTTCTGTCTATTAAACTGTTAGTAGCAGCGGTGGCGGGTTCGACCACAAATCTTTGTGTGAATTATTTTATAGCTACTGCTCAATATCGGTGAATAAAATCATCGTGAGGTATCTGGCATGTGAATAACAGTAAGAAGTAAGAACTAATAATTAGAGGACACGTGTCATCCACCAACTCGCACTAGCCCTGTGTATATGGATTAAAGGCTAAACTCTCATAACTCGTAAGATAGTTGAGAGAATATCCGTACCCCGCAGTGGGACACTAAAGTTGAATCACTACTGTTAGGTTAGCTTACAGGTTAATTACTGGGGAAGGCTGATTTACATCAAAAGAGGAATGCTTATTCTCTCTAAAACTTATTTTCTATACTTTTCCAAACTATGTATCTTTATAAATGTCTGCGTTTATGGTATTTATGTAAACAGAGACAGAACATTTCTATGAAGTTCTATGATCATGTTCTCCGTTCACATAGATTCTATGAAATATTCTAGGCTCGCTTGATGAATTTAGCATGAATGAATATACCTAAAGCGCACGAACAGTAGCTTAGAGCGTTCTTATATTTTCAAATGTGCCAATGAGTATATGACCAAGCGTTCGGGTGATTTAAACATCTGTGCAAGAATTATTATTATAGTAGGTACTTACTCAATTCTCATTCTTGTTGGTTGGTATTTTAGAGTCGTTTATACTAAAATATCAATAAATAATGCTCTTATTCTTTAGACTTTTGTCGAACAAAGATGGCGATTTATTTTGTTTTTCAATGAATTCCGCCATTTTTTGACATTAATTTGTCTATCAGAGACAAATGTCTAAAGCATGAGAATTGGTATTACTGGAACGTTGCGTTGCAGATTATGTCTATCATGTAAGTGACTTATGTTTTTCAATGACAACCGCCATTTTTTCGACATTTGCGTGCTTTAGACATTTATCTCTAATAGACTTTTGTCGAACAAAAATAGCGATTTCTTTTGTTTTTCAATGGTAGCTATCCGGTAATTTTTTCGATATTTGTCTTTTAGATTGTGTAGAGTATTAATGTAGAAATTAACTTGCTTATTAATGTAAAAAAATGCCATTGTTTGCATTTAAAATAAAACTTGTAAAAACGGAAAAATGAAAAGTCCTGCTCAAATTAACGCATTAGCAATTTAAATTAATTAATTATCTAGGTCAGGTACATTTTAAAATGGCTAACTTGTCATATTTTTTTTCTATGTTAGGTTCTGGATGGGTTTATTTAGTTACAACCATGATAGTAGACATTTTGGAGTCAATATTATGCAAATAATGCACGTGTATATTCTAAACACATTCCCGCCAACGTGCGCGCCCATATGGCTGTGAGATGAATGACCATTGCGTTTCGGTAGCTCATCGTAATTAAAAAGTTTTAATTGCGCGGCAAAACGAGGTCGATTGAAGATTTTATTATTAGTCAAATTACTATTTTTATGATAGAGATTGTTTATTTATTTTATAGTGTGTAAGTAGCCACCAAAATAGGTATGATGTACCTAATCAGTGTACTTAATAAGTACAATAATATGACGGCATTATGCTTGAACAAACATAAAAATATATATATATTTTGCAAGTAGGTATTTTATCAAAAAAAAATGAATTGATTTTGTTTGTCACGTAAAACTCGAGAACAGCTGAACTAATTTGGCTGATTTTGGTTTGGAAATATTCTAGTAGATTTAAAAGGTTTAAAAGGTGATAATACGCGATACAAAGTTCGCTTGAGCAGCTAGTTCATATTTTCGAAGTCAGTTAAAAATACTACATTCATGCAGTTCTTAATCCATGTGTTGATAGATGCCATGTACTTAATCGTTCTTTGACATATAAAAAAAATATTGAAACATAATATGTACACAATAACCTATTTTCTCGCCATGTAAGTTAGGAGAGGATTTGGCACCCGACTTATTTTTTTTTAATTAGCCATTCGATAGCCCTTTGTTTAAATAATTTTCTACTTCCTTTTTTGTTTCAAAATTTTAGTGGCGTGGAACACCCCTTGGATAATTCAAAATAAGTAGATTTATTATAATCGGTTTGAATCAGATTTTTGGTCGTTTGTACCGCTTCTACTTTTGATTTTACTCAACACTTAAAATTTCAAATAAAATAATTACTCTTTTAATTTAAGTCGGGTTACAAGTTCACAGAGGTGTTTAAACATATACATCTTACGGACGCCTTAACCACCAGTATTTTAGCTCCCAGGGAACCTTGACCAAGTCACATTGTCATAGCGATAGCGAAGATCAAATAAAATAAATTATTTACAACATTGACATAGGATTGACACGTGACATTTCCTAGGTGTATGTTAATCCCTTAGATTTTATTATGTTCGCTTCAATAAATTACTGTCTAGGGGCCCAGACAAGACACAATGTTGCAACGTTGAAGTACGTCAACTAGACGTGTAAATTGTCAAACGGGTCAATTATAGGTTAGTACGCAGTAGACACAATCTATCCTAAGGAATGCATTACGCATAAAGCGAAGTCTAAACAACGAAATGAAGTGATGCACTTTAAATAAATAATAAAGCTGCTGTTTACTCAGTAGTAGGTTCATCACACTGTCGTGTTAATATTATCTGTGTAATACCATCTTTATCTTTAACTTTTGCCCTCTGCGTCTATCGGTCGCGTTGCCACCCTGATATCACACGCCCTGTAAACTGGCGTTTTGTTCATTCACTCATCATACAATGCGCTAATTATTTTTGAAAATAGAAGACATCCATTCATTTGGTTTTTTTTTATTAGTTTAATGAGGCTATGTTTTATTTATCTATGGTTAATGTCAGTCTATATCAAAATTGGTTTTAATAGTTTACATATCTAAATTTATTCATTATTATTGTTATTCTGGTCGTCAAGTTTAATAAAATTTGGTGTGTTGGTTATAACATTTATTATTGGTAGAGTTCAATCGTTCGGATTTTGGAAATTCGTATGAAGAATCAAAACGTAAATACATAATAATGATAATCAGACTCCGGCCGTATACGTTCGTTTTTCTAATTCGATTTCCGAATAACGTCATAGATACCAATAAGAATATAATTCAATTAAATGTCAAGCAATGATTATTTCATAAAAATCCTTTTTGGTGGCTATCGGAAATCGAAATCGAAAACCAAATGTCTGCCGGACTTAAACGGAAAAAGCTAGCGCGGACTTAATTTATTATGAAATTTCCACATTCGTATTTAAGAGTGAAAAATTCTCAGAAAATCTTTAGGCGCCGGATGCATTTAACGTACCAGGTACGTTTTCGTCCGTTTGTTTTCAGTCGTACGTAGGTACCTACCTATGTCATTGTATTTGGCGTGCGCAGTTCTGAACAAGTAACCGTTGCAAATCACAGTGACCATTGGAACGTACAACAGTGACTTAAAAACTTAGAGCATTTAATATGAAAGTGTTAAACGCAACTTCTAGTACCTCCTAAATTGTTTCTGCCAGTTTTTGGTAGCGGCGATTTTATTTATTTTATTTATTCTTAAATGTGTTAAATAAATAACAACCGGGACCGGCATATAATTATATAATTTATGCATACAAACTGTTTATGTACTTTGATAGAGGGGAACGCGTGTACAAAGCAGTTCCTGTTTTAATGTTCTAAGCTTAAAAATAGCAGCTCAAAACCACGGGTCTATTTCATAATATCGTTGTATCGAAAACGTTCCATCAACGGGCTAATGTAGGTATCGAAAGTACCCCAAATCGATGGTACGCTACATCGACAGTACTCGATATCGACAGTCACTACGTCGATGGTCGATGCATCGAAAACGTGTTTTCGATACAGTGACCATCGATGTAGTGACTTTCGATATTATGTGCTAAACCCCAAAACAACAGTGACAATTATAATGTAGGGAGTGTTATAAGTTTGACGTATTTGTGTATCTGTGGCTATAGGTTCTTATATTATGCAGATGAAGTCGCAGGCAGAGGCTCGTAAAATGCATCATTATTAAAAAAAAACAATAACAAACAATAGCTGCTCACTAAAACCGTTGTTCAATATAAATAACGTAAAAGGAAAATTAATATAAATTGTCCATTCAACTTGCGTGTGTATGAATTGTGTGACGCGATCACTATTTAGAACGTTAACGAGTTACACAAAGTGAATCATTCGTCAATCATCTTTGAGTGTCATATTGTGGTCGTGTAAAGTTGGACGCACTTTTGACATGAATTTGCAAAGTAGGTAGGTATCAGTGGCGAAGAGTCCATATCACACTAATCCTACTGGCTTCCCTTTAGGAATTGGTCAGTAAAGTAGGTAGGTCCGACTTTTTTCATCCCGGACAAGAAACAGTGATAAGTATGTCTTAAGTCTAACTGTAATATAAAATATCTACTCTAAGCATGTATTTACATTATGTACATGATACATCTAATAAAACCCTAAATTTAGCTCTAAGGACCATTTCAATCACTTAAACATACTTGAAATAAAACTACTTTTTAACGGATTTTATCGCGGTTTATTTTAGATTTTAGATCCCGACGACGTTTCAGTCTTTTCAGACTTCATGTTTACGGATGAGCCAATTTCGATGCGACCGGTAACACACTCTTTAACAAATAATTATAAAATCTAATTCAGACTATCTAACGGATAAGAACACTTGGAATGAATTCGCTATAATACAACACACTAAACAAAATGTAATAGATATATTAAGTACTTCATTGAGAAAAGAAAAAAAGCCTACTGAGTTTTTTGGCAGTGTTTCTCAGTAAGTTACCAGTCATTGCACGGTAGGAAAAGAAGTGGAACTACCTATTTTCATTTCAAATACACGCAAAAAACATATAACCCCTTTTTTTGTCAGGGTTAGGTAATAAAGCAGTAGGTACTATGTAATATAACAGTTATCTGGTTCCAATAGTACAAGTTTTGCTCAGTTTGTGATCATATCCATTCATTTAAGATGCCTGTACAGTACAGCATTTCCTCGAGCATTTCTATGTAATGAATGTTTTTACGATTGATACAATACAGGCAAAAGCGAAGCATTTTGATTCGTGAAAGGGCATTAGAAAAAGAGCGACTCGTTGTTCTGTTACAAGTACAACTACAACTACAACTACTTTGTGCTTTTAAGTAATAGTATAATAATAATAATAATGAGTTTATTTTCACCACAATAAATAGTAAACAAGTATATTAGATTCATCAGTAAACAAGTATTGTGTTTAAAGTATTAATGTAGACACGACATAAATGTGGTGACCAGCACTTTTGCTAAGTAGTCGCTAGACCACTTGTAACTATAGAATATGCTGGGCCCTAATTTCCTAGTTCAATTTGGTGTTTATGAGGATATTATTACAAAATTACTTTAACTGAATCAAAAAGTTTTTTTTATGTAAGTAATGAGTCTATACTCACCTTTAGATATAATAATATCTAGAAGGAAATAAAATTAAAACTATAACTATTATAATATTATATATAATTATAACTAACAAATAGGCATGAACAAAGTTATCTATAGGAAGTCAGTGTTTTTTATCTTAATTAATACCTACCTATATTTTTGCTGGAATATACCTAACGTATATCTACAACCTGAACCAGAAAGGCTGTAGGTACTATACTTGCAACCATTTTATTTCAATCTAATAATATGATTAAAACAAAACAAACTAAAACTAATTACATAAACAATAATAAAATTGTATATTTACTTATAAAAAACCGCATTTAGATCGCTGCCTGCGGGCAGGGTACCAAAAAAGCTGGCGACGTTACCCCTCTGAATGGCCAAACTTAAGCGTTGGCAGAAGAAGGCCGGCCCTTGGGTCACCTGAGGTCAGGACCCCACAGTCCTATCGTTTCTAGCGCAAACAAAAGAAACCAGACATTTTTCAAGTCATTACTAATGGCTAAGGCTATTGTGAAATCAGAAATTAATTTGCATTATATTTTGATACGATTTTTAATGTGCATGTAAATTATTGCAATTTTCCGCGTCACGCAACCCTAATAGCGGTTTTTCTGAACTCTCTTATACCTAATAAAACATGTGACAAATGAATGACCACTGGCGGTCTGTTCAAAAGTTAGGGTTGTCAAAGAAAATAAATTGATAAATAATATTTTTATTTTGCGAGGGTTATACTTTTGTTTTCTTATTGATTTATTTGCTTAAGGCAAAAATAATGTACCTTACCTTTCCGGTTCACCTTGTATACATACAAAGTTACAATCCCCGAACTTTAATATTTTTAGCTAAGAACACTCCCTAATAATTCATCTGGTTTTACTTATTACATATTTATATATCTGTATATATATCTACTCAAATATAAGAATGCATGATAGTTAGTGTTTCACGTCAGCAGTAAGAAACAGAGGGTTCGAATAAAAAAAGGAGAAGGACCATTTAAGGCTCATCCGCTCATCAGGCGAAGTATAATGTGCTTAGAATCATTTCATGATAATTACGACGAATGTAATTATTTATTTTAAGAAAAGTTGTTTATAAGTATAGTATATACCTACCAGTTATCTGGTTTCCACAACACAAGCTCTCGCTAGCTTCGAACCAGATGACCGTGTGTGTTACTGTCCCAGAATATTATTATTATTTCATTTTGCTAAGGGAGGGTAACAAACTCTAACCCCCTCCTTCTCACCCCTGAGATGACTAGCAGTTGCTAGGATACACATATTTTAAGTAAAATCTGCTAAAAGAATTCCAATAAAAAACTAATTGATAACCTGGATTGCCTGGAAGGATTTTCTTGGTATTTTAGGCGGACAAAGTCGCGGTTGGAAGCTAGAGCTTCAATAATTATACCTCTTAAATTTAAACATGTAATATTATCTAATACTTAAGCTAAGAATCATCTCGATTACCTTAGTTATTGAGTGAAGGAAACCACATTAAAATCGCTCCATTCGTCTTAGAACTAGGATGACACAAACTTGTTTATTTGATTGCAAGGTTCTCCAACAAGGTATACAAATTGCATGAATGATATGAAAGCAGTATAAAAAAGATCTTGTGCTCCCTCAATCAAAATTTTAATTTAATGAAATAATTATTATAATATTCTGGGACACTAACACACACGGTCATCTGGTCCCAAGCTAAGCAGAGCTTGTGTTATGGAAACCAGATAACTGGTATTTACTATACATATAATACTTTTCTTTTGTAAATATATACTTAGGTATAATAGATATTTACACCCAGACTCGACACAAACACAAATGTTCAAAAATAAAAAACATAAATAAAAAGAAAGTCATGGTTATATTATAATGACACAACCATTTAGTTTATCATAAATGTGAAGTGCAACTGCTTTTAACTAACATCATAAAAACAGAAGACACGAAGACAAATACTCATCAATATTATACACACCCCTATAACGAACTCCCATATTTGTAATAAACTATAACTGTAGCAAGATTTCCTTTGTCTAATCGTATATTAGCGACCCTTTATGCGTTACAAGTTATAAGATTAACGCTGTTGGTTTCTTACTTACATATTAAACTGATATCTATAAATAAACGTCAATGAACATTAAATTCATAAATTCTCATATTCTTGGAATCGCTAAGTGCTGTTAATATCCGTATCATGACATGTGTTACCCTCTTAATTGTCTTAATTATGGAAAGTGCCATTAATTTAAGTATTAATTAGTGCAATGCCCTCACCCAAGATATACCTTAGACTCACCAATCTAAAAACAAACAAAAACAAAGCTGAATAATATTACATAGATCCATTTCAAACTGTCACTGCTTAACGTCAAACAAAACACTTGAATATAGAACGACCGCCACGTTCGGGATTTGAATTGAAACTGTATAAAAACTAATACGGCGGGACGACGAGCGTCGCTTGCGCACGAGTACTGACTACTCTTTAACAAGGTTTGATTAGCTTTAAATAGTGATGCCCACATTATCCAGTTATTTCATTGAAACCGTGGGGAGGTGTGAGAATCCCTTCGTTTTGATGAGAGCTATTTCTCAATTTAAATCAAAGTAGTTGACAAATCTGTTTACAAGGACCTATCAAATGTTTTTTGAATGTAAGAGTAAGAAGAATTGTTAAGATCTTTTTTAAACATCTAGCTATCTACAAATAGCTTAATTTGATTATAGAGTCACCCAATTCGACCTAGGATTCTTAGTTTCTTTCATCATTGATACATCAGCCAATCATAATTCATTGCTAGTAAGGACCTCAAGCCACTGAACACGATCCGCGGCTACTCTCATTTATCCAGCACTTGCCAGCCACCTTCCAGAGGTAGCTCCTCTCGACTAATATTTTAACTCCTCTTAATGCTGAGGAATCATGCGAGATTGTCCAGATAGGTTTTATTCAATACATTTTATTTTATCTCAGTAACTAGAGTAGCAGTATTGAGATTGCGGTGGTGGGTTTTAAGTCCCATAATAAGCCTACACAATGTTTGCCATGCAACATCTACTCCAGAGTTCTTTACTCTTACCTTTTATCGCCTTGTCTGCTGCCTCCTTTTGCATCCAAGGAGGCAGCAAATACTATTATGATTGATGTACGTGTCTGTCTGTGTACAAGTTTGTGCCTTTCTACCGCTTAATTAGTGCTGTTTTCTTTAACTGACAGCTGAAATGCTTGAAGATATTTCTTAGCTAGCTCGAAAAGGCCCGCTTAGATTGCATTAGTCGTGGTGCTTAGTCCATTTTGATGAAACAATTTTATACTCTTCTTTTTTATGCTGTCTTCATTTTTGCCTAGAGGATGGACAATCTAACTTTCTAATTCCTCCAATTATCTTCTTGGTTAAATTGCAGGAGCCAAGACAGTATAGGTGTACCAGGACTTGGTCGGATACAAATCCCAAGTCTTGCGCCATGATAAGACTCGGGTTTTGTAATTCCGAGTCTCTGATCGCCTGCCGCTGTTGATCCTGGCTTAGGTACATAAGCCGCTGTGGTGGGGTTGTGGTGGGTTAGTTAAGTTCCAGTAAAAAGCTAGTTCGAGGGTTTTATAAAATTTATTTCTATTAATCGTCATTGTTATTACGGTTACTAGTAATTTATGTAGGATAATATTCCTAATTAATTTAGTAGGTACGTGCGCCATGTTGTCAATTTTATAGTAACATTAAGGAGGCATATCATTAATTAAGTTACTAACTACGTAACTCAGACTTAAAATGAGGAAAACTGTATCAAATTGATGACAACAAACGTTAATATTTGTACCAGCTGACGTCATTATACCTACATTGTTACGTCATACAAACAAATTAGCGCAATATTGATGTTCTAAAATTAATAATTGGTATTTAATTATGTAACTGACTTCGTTAATCGAATACTGGGGAGGTGCGTTCAACTTGTAGAATGCACGTAGTTATCGCCAGAACGCATAGAACTAGCTAGCTGAAGTTGAAGTGGGTTGATCATATGACTCAAAGCAAACAGATAGTCGCTGGGGTAAGCGAGTTCTGAAGTCAAACGTAGTGTAGGGTGAAGTGACGATCTGCGAAAGATAGCCGGCCGACAGGATGAAATGGCACTTACTGGGAAAGGCCTATGTCCAGCAGCGGCTAGCAATAGGCCGATGGTGACGACAGTACCTACTTATGCTTTTGGTTGTATCGGTGAGTAGACTTTCCCCATTTACTGAAAGGTTTCTAATGCCTGATCTGCCAGTCTCCGCAAGGATATAGTCATCAAAGGGTCACCAAAGCGCTTGTCATGTAGCCCGTGAGGGTATGTTGCCCAGGGGAGCAATTATTAAAGTATTCTTATTTTTTTGGTTAAGTTATGCTGATTGATGAAACTAGGAAAACCAACTACCGCTGGGTAAAGGAATTGTCGAGAGAAGACCACAAATTGGATACTAATGTGGCTGGTAAACCTAGAGCACTTCGACTATTGGTGTGTCCTATATTCTTGATACTATGAAGCCTCAGGTATTCCTCCTCCGCAGATATTGCCCATTACCGTTGCTCTTTGTCGGAGACACATAAGGCCGTAATCATCAGGAATAGGGCGATCCGTTCCTAATACATTCATGCATTTTAGTCGTACTTACACAATATGTGCTCCAGGGTTTCTACACCATCTCCACATGCTATGCAAGTGAAACTTTCTGCTGGCCCTGTTTTATACATGTGTTACTGCTGTTCAAAGTGTCCAGTTAATGCACCTACTACCAGTCCTATTTTAGTCCTAATCAAGCCTCAGCCTCTGAGAGTACTTCAGGGGCCAGGACGCCCTTAGATCAATTTGAGAGACAATTTCTGCGAGAAGGCCATCAGGCTAATAACGGGCACGCATAAAGCGCGTTTCTTCCACTTTTACTTTGCGAAATGCCAAGTAGTGAAATTCGCTGGTGGCATCTCTAACTATATTATCAGCCTTGAAGTCACGAGTGAACCGCTGTTTCCTGGGTAAACGCGTTCCATCGTACACCACATCATTATCACATATAAAATAAAAAGCTGTGACGGGCCGGTGGCGTGGTCGGTAAGATACTTGCTTTTCACAGTGCAGGTCGTGGGTTCGATTCCCACCCGAAACAAACATTTGTTTAAATATGTCTGTTTGTCTTGTGTCTGGGTCTAATTATCTATATGTAAGGATATTTTTACAAAAGAAAAGTATTATATGTAAGTATATTACCAGTTCTTTGGTTTCCATAGTACAAGCTCTGCTTAGTTTGGGATCAGATGACCGTGTGTGTTAATGTCCTACTATATTGTTGTTATTTTTTATTATAGAGCTCATAGGCGTGCTTTAAGAAAGACCTAACAAACATGCTGATAAAGAAGATGAAATATGTATTTTATTTTATTTGAGCAGGTGCAACATTTTTACAACAAGCTTTTGTCATAATAGGTAATAGAAACAACAACATCCTACTTACAACGTCACTTCCGACGGAAATGTAGCTTCCTAACATAATTGAATTTGATTCAATTTAAGTGTCATTGTAGCGATTTAGCTCACTGTATGTCTAATTGATATTATAAACTTCAAGCTAAATGCTTGATCAGTGATCATTACAGGCCATCAAATCTAAGAAGTACCGTTTGACAGTTCTAAACGTAGTACGTTTATAATTTTATTTTTTGTATGAAAATTGTTTATGTTATGTTAAAGTAAAAATAGCTTTATAATTCAATTATTTTACAGGAAAGCTAATAAAAATAGTGTGAAGTACGCCTCTATAAAGCTAATTTAATAGAAAACTGTGAAACGTCAAAAGGTACTTTTTAGATTTGTTCAATTGTAGTGAAAATCAGTGTTGTGAAAATCATTACTCAAAAAGTGTTCGATATTTTTATTACATTCATAATGAAATTAAATTTTCTCTATATTTTAGTGAGCAACTCTACATATTAGTGGCAAATTAATTTATTTCCACACCTTGCAGTGATGACGTAGGAACTCCTGATAAATACTGCTGAAAACTCAGTAGACTTTAATATTTTCACATAAAATACTTAATAACCATTACATTTCCTTTAAAGTAACTGATAAAAACGCATGCAATTAGGTCGCTCTAGTACAACACAGTATTAGTCTGAAATTTTATAGTGAATTTTCTTAGACAATTTTGCACTTGCACTTGCAAAAAAAGTCCTTAACCTGTGATACCATTTTTTGTCTTAGTGCGAGCACTAAGACTAAAAATGATATCAAATCTCAGTATCTCAGTTGGTTTTATACCTTAAAAAACCCGTGATTTGCTTTAAGGCACCAAATACCATCAGGACCCTAATTCACGTAATTTTTGACACGCCGATCAAGTTGCGGTGAAGTTGCAGTTAAGTTTATGTCCTAGCGCAAAATGGTAGGTAACTATTCTTGTAATTATTTAGCTATCATATCTAGTCAAAAGCTAAGTTGACGCGAGCATATCTGACAGCGATTGTCAAAATTACGAGAGTACGAAAAAGGCTGGTTTGATCGAAACTTAACTGCAACTGCACTGCAACTAAACTTATTTAATTAATTGCATTAGCCCACAGATATTATGGTCAGCCCACTGCGACTTCACCTTGACTCGCTGAACGCTACAGGTGAACCAGCCACGTTATGTCTACGTAGCACCATATTAACTGTTATGACGCAGTTGTTTTTGTCACTAAACTAATGCGCAAATATTTTCAGTTTCACACGGCCTATAAATCCAACTATGATTTGAATCCATCAGGGGCTCTCGACACAATCTACACTAAGTAATGACTTCCTTATTGAGATAGCGGCTGCGATTGAATCTTTCTAGATACAATACATAACTCATCCTTCAATTTAACTGAAGGTACCTATCCCAGCTCTAGGTATAAACGTAATTTATTTATTTCAGGCAACTACGCTCATAAAGAATATGAAAAAACTAACACGAAGAGACTGCGTGGTAAATCTCTGGTAGACATTACACTTCGGTCAATACTCTTTGAGGAAGGTCTCGAGATGTGGACTCGGAACTCGCAATACGAATGATTTGAATTCGTGTTGTGTGTGATGAGATACCTAATCCAGAATAACCTTGCTTACTGTAGGTACTAGTTCTTGAGTGGAGACCACGAATTGGCAAACGTAGCGTAGGACGCCCACAGACTAGAGGGAGTGACGATCTCAGCAGGGCGGCCGGCAAGAACTGGATGAGAAAAGCCGCGGATCGTGCTCAGTGGCGCACTTTAGGAGAGGCCTATGTCCAGATAAGGAGTAGAATAAGCTAATGATGATGATGTTGACTGTACTGCCTTGCTTACCTACGACTTACTCAATAACCTACCTTGCTAAAATTCAATTGTAATACAGCGTTCCACCACATTCGTTAGTATGTAACAATAACATTTTTCTACAAATTTCTAGAACAAAAGCGGCAGTAAGTACCAAAAGTGCTGCCATCTAATGCTCATAATCTGCCATACTTAACCTAAAAAAAGGATAAACCCAGCTCGTCGATTTTGAGATATCGTCAAAAAATGTGCTTTAGAGTCGTTAAAAAACTGTAAAAAGCTGATACAAAAAATAAAAATATTATGAAATCATTAATAATTTTTAATTAATAAATAAATGCTAAATTAATTTTGATTTTTATTTTCATTTCTTTTTTATTAATTAATTAATAATTATTATCAATAATTATTTTTATATAGGCTAGTTGTTTATATTGTATCCAACATTTGGTGGAAAATAAACATATTTTTATTTATTTTACCACTGACACATAAGTATCTACATTTTCTTGAAACATACTACCTAAGAACAGTAAGAACCGTCTCCATCACTTCATCAGCATTTAATTAATGAAAACCGTATTAGAATGTACACCGACCAGATACCTATAGACACCACATAGCTAGGCCTGCGTGTTAGCAAAGTGTTTACCATTCCTCACGACAACTTGCGGCTGCGGCTGCGCATCTTATGAATCTATCAAATACACACACGATTTAGGAATCTTCAAATGTATTTTTTCAATGTTGGTGTGAGGTGACCAAGATTTATCCGTCAATTAAAGTATGAAGCGAAGGGTTGTATTCACATAACAGCCGATCGAATCGTACTTAAAATGATGGCTTTATCAATCACCCCAGTTTCGATTCTTTGTAGATATTATCAATCCCAAAGTTAAGTAAATATTGTCAGTTTTAGTTAAAAAAAACTGACAGAATCTACTTAATTTTGCGATCGAAGTAACCTGGAAAATTCACAGTCAGCGCTAGAATATACAGAAAAAGTTAAAATAAAAAATACACTAAAAATTTGTGAACAAGTCGCAGTGAGATTTAAGCTGGAAAATTCACAGTTACAGCTAGAATGTGCAGGAAACATTCAAACAAAAATACATGTTAACATTGTTACTTAGTTCCAGCGCGATTTAAGCTGGAAAATTCTCAGTTCGAGCTAGAATATAAGGGAAAAGTAAAAAAAAATACATATAAACATTAATAAACTCGTCCGAATGAGATTTAAGCTGGAAAATTTACAGTCAGTGCTAGAATATACAGGAAAAAGTAAAAAAAAAATACATATTTAAACAAAAGTAATACAATAATGAACAATAAGTTTACTAACATTTAGAGCTTAAATATACAGAAAAATAATTAAACAAAAATACAATGATAGATATAGTTCTAGTGATATGTAATCAAATTATTAGGAACTTTAATTAAATTGTTAGTTAAACACAAACTATTTTATTAATTAAAATATAACAAAAGACTAGATAAAATTAAATTCTTACAAATTCATAATCATAAAATTGCTTACAATCGAAGTCTTGGATGAAGCTGTATTGCCACGTTATTTGGCAATGCTAATTCTTTGACCGAGTTGTAGGTTAGCCCTTTCAACACGGAAAGAGGCGCCTTGATAGTTCATTAAAGTGCACAGGCGCGGCGGCGCTCGGGCACCACGGTCCAAGGGTTTCAACTCCAAACGGCTCATATTAATAAGCCTTCTAAGTATATCATAATTGATTTTCAGGCTTAGTCTGCGTCGATCATTGAAATCGCTACAGGTAGACTTTATCAGGCTTTGAATATGTACACAAAGCGAGATAAAATCTACTTACAGCAACATCAAAATCATTTAATAATGTTTCACCTTAGTTGGCTTAATGCATACACAGATAACTGTAAATAATAAATTAGTGAGATTAAAAGTAAAAAAATTGTGAAAAATCCAAAAAAAAATTGGTACTTTAGTAAATAAACCTAGAAAAATGGAACAAGGAACTACGTATAATTTAAATTGTTAGATTATATAAACAAATTTTTTTTTGATTAAATAAAACAAAATACAACATTATTATATAAAATTAAAATTTAACTTAAAAATTCATAATCATAGAAGTCTTGCTCCGAATCGAAGTCTTGGAGGAAGTTGCGTAGCCATGTTGTATGGCAATGCTAATTCTTTGACCGAGATGTAGACCAGCCCTTTTGTCACGTGAAGAGTTTATCAGGCGTCTTGATATTTTATTGAATACTGCACAGTTCTTGGGCCCCACACCACAGTCCAAGGGTTTCAACTCCAAACGGCTCATAATAATAGGTCTTAGTATATCATAATTGGTTTGCAGACTTACTCGGCGTCGATATCATTGACATCACTACAAATAGACTTTATCAGGCTTTGAATATGTACCACAAAGCGAGACAAAATCTACTTACAGCAACAACAAAGTCATTTAATGATGCTCCATATTAATTGTCGCAATGCACAGATACGGTCTGTTAATAATAAAATAATGAAAATAAAAATAAAAATTCCTTGAAATACCATCGTGGTCACTTTTTTCAAATAATAATAATAACAATTTAGTGTCTAGTCCTAAATTCAGCAATTATTTTGCTTGTGTTATGGGTACTAGGAACGGATATACTATTTAAATACTTTTTTTTTAAATACATACATTTTATAGATAAATAATACCCAGACACAGAACAAACAATCGTGCTCATCACACGAAGATTTGTCCTGGGTGGGACTCGACTCCACGACTTCCGGCTTAGCAGTCAGGATTACTAACCACTACGCCACCAGGCTAATCTAATAAAAATCGCATCAAAATCGGCCAATACATCAGCTACAATTTGTATCTACAGATACTTGTGACACGGATCTATTCTCAACTATCTTACGAGTTGAGAGTTTGAGACAGTTTAGGCCATGTTCACACACGGTGGATGGACACATTAAAGCCTGAATTCTCTCAACTCGTAAGATAGCTAAGTGAAGACCCGTCCCCAGCAGTTGACACTAAAAAAGGTTGAAGTGAAATTATAACATCCTCTTTTTTGTCGGTTAAAAAGGTAGTAGGTAGTGAATACTCATTTTATCCTTTTAATGGGGATGGTAGACCCAAAACACCACAGTGTTATTTTTTGTGCTTCCTCAGACTTCCTAGTGATACTATGAAGCCTCAAGTAATCAACCTCCGCACAGCTTTCATGTCCAAGGTTCCTGCTACCTGCTACTTGCTTAGCTTGCAATTTCTTCTATAGGGCTGAAGATTTTGTCGCAACTCCAAGCAGAATATTTTCGACTTCTAACGAAAAGTCAAAAATAACCTACTTAAAGTCGACGGCAAAATTTTATCAAATCCTTTTCTGAGTAAGTAGATACTTCTTCAGCTACAGCTGCCAGTCTTGGTTCCCTCAAATTATTTTACATCTACGAGTATCACAATTATTATATACCTACTAGACACATAATTTTAATAAATAAAAATTGGGTAGAGCCACCGACCAAATACCTGTAGACACCTGCCTCGCGGCGCAGTATTAAATAGCGAATTTAATTTAAAGTAGTTGTTCCAAAAAAAAGTTTATTTGGGCAAGTTGTTTGTAATTATGAGCTCTACTATATGTATGAGCAGCGGTAGCGCAGCGATACGGGTCTTGCCTTAGAAATATAAGGTCGCGGGTTCAATTCCCAGTCGTACCCACACAACTTTGTGTAAATTGTTACATCGCCGCTGCTCAATATCGGTGAAGTAAAACATAGTGAGGTAAACCCGCACTTGGCCAGCGTGTGTGGATTAAGGTCTAAACTCTCTCAATTGCCCAGCTGTGGGACACTAAAAACCGTTGACGTGACTGTATGTAAACTTGATAGGATAACGCTGCAGGATTACCCTGAGTTTTGACAGACATGTTGCAAGCACTGTCTCTCTCTATTAATAAGTTTATGTCGCCTTATGTTCATAATGAATACCATCAGCGCAGTCGAAAACACAGGCTATTCCTTGACCGATATGTCGCACTGTGTCGTGTAACCTCTATGCTCTCCTAACTCGGTGACGTGTTTGCGGATGGTTGGAAGGACATACGGTCAGTGTGTCAAGAGTATTATGAGAGAAACATATAAAATGAAATTATTAGAACGAAAGAAAAACATCTATTTGAAAAAGCAGGACACACAGAATCAAATAAAAAAACACATGAAAAGAAAAAAGACAAATGAAAACAGCTAAAAAGAATAATTAAAAATCCCTTTAGTAAGTGTGACCCATCATTGTCAAACATGGACATTGCTCAGTAAACACTATTAGTATTATAGTTATGAGTTTAAAGTTATTACATAAGAATAACTGTATTATCAGTTTGCCGTTATTATCGTAAACAAATAAACCAAAATAAATCGCTTCAGAATGAATAAATAGAGATAAGACTATGCTTGTATCATGTTTTGTTATGCAGTGCAAACACCCAGTAGGTAATATATATAGCTAACCGAGGTTTATCACTAATATTAACCCCTGCTGACTTACCCTTGACTCTCGATTATATCTATTTAAAATTAGGTTCGAAAACTTGTTGATTAGTTCTTTTAACAGCTACCTACACTATTATCACACAGATATACGTTTTTTTAAGGAATTACCAATTATACATTAATCTCTATAATAAAATACAGATTTCAATGTTTTAACAATAACTCGAAAACCGCAACACCTATTTTAATAATATTTAAATGGGACTTCCAAGAAAATATACCCTTCGAGACAAAAATAGAATCATCAAAATCTATATATATTTGGCGGAATTGTCGTGTAACATACATACAAGAAAACACTCAGTCGAATTAATAAATTCATAAAGATGGAGGTCCTTCTTTATGAAGTTGGTAAAAATAGCTGAACAAAGGCTGATTTTAGTCTTAAAATGTTCGTACAGGTCTAAGGAAGGTTTGAAAGGGGAGGCGGTACGAAGTTCGCTAGAACTGCTAGTCTATACTAATATTATAAAGCTGAAGAGATTATTTGTTAGGTTGAACGCGCTAGTCTCAGGGGCTAATGGTCCGATTTGAAAATTCTTGCTCTGTTAGACACGAGGCGTACGTTTGCTCGGGCGAAGAAACGATGAGAGTGCTAGTAGGCAATAATTTGTCACTTGAGACATAATTATATTAAATCATGAAAGATGTATCACAGATTGAATTTGTATTATGGTGAGATTTAAATCGAGAGTCAGGAGTACGGCAACTCTTTAGTCTATAGAACCTGAACCGGAAAGGCTACTACAAAAGAATACTTGAAACCAGACATTCTTCAGGTCATTACTAAAGACAATTTTTCCTATTATTCCTCTCTAAAAATAGTAAATTTCTAAATTGAACTAAAATTAGATTTTTTTTTCATTATTATTTTATTAAATAGGTTTATTTCATGAATTAAATCAAAACATATTAAATTGAATAAATTAAATAAGGATTATAATTTATTTTAAAATATTGTGAGCAGTCAGAAATTAATTTTCATTTTATTTTAATTTGATTTCTGATGTGAATTTTTGCAAAACTTTCGCGTCGCGCAACTCTAACAGCTCTTTTTCTGAACTCTCTTTGAACATAAAATGTGTCACAAATTAATGACAATTTGCGATCTTTTCAGAATATAGGGTTGTCTAAGAAAGTAAATTGAAACATAATATTTTTATTTTGTAGAGGTTAATTAATTTTATAATTAAATTTAAACGTCTCAATAGTATTGACTTTCCGGTTTATCTGCTACAGTTCATCAAATCTGAGAAGTACCGGCTGACAGTTCTAAACGTAGTACATTTGGAATTCTATTTTTTGTATGAAAATTGTTTACGTTAAGTTAAAATAAAAATAGCTTCATAATTCAATTATTTTACAGGAAAGCTAATAAAAATAGTGTGAATTACGCCTCTATAAAGCTAATTTAATACAAAACAGTGAAAGGTCAAAAGGTACTTCTTAGATTTGTTCAATTGTAGATAACACAATCGCTTCATAAAATTATAGGTACTCACAGGCATTTTGTGGAAATCCTTTCCTGAATCAAAGTTTAATTTTCAACAATCACTTCAACTGATCATCAGAAGATCTCAAGTTAAACTAATAAATATTTTTGTTTAAACTAAATTTTATACTTAAATAACAACAGTGACCCTCATTAGAGCCCTATCTAATTAAGATAAATACCTACAAACTCTGTTGTTGTAGAAAAATAAATGATTTGTTTATCAAATCGTCTGTTATCTGTTTGTTTACAAGTTATTAAAACTAGTTAGGTATGAGTAAGTTACCAAAATTTTACAATAATAATATTCTAGGCTGCAATTATCTCACACAATTAATGAAATTTCAATCTAATGAAATTGAAATGTTTACATTTAATGAAATAAATTTCAATATTACGGGCCGGTGGCGTGATCGGTAAGATACTTGCTCTTGCTTTTCACGCCCCAGGTCGTGGGTTCGATTCCCACCAGAGATAAACATTTTTTTAGATATGTCTGTTTGTCTTGTGTCTGGGTGTAATTATCAATATTTAAGTATATATTTACAAAAGAAAAGTATTTTAAGAAATATATTACCAGTTATCTGGTTTCCATAGTACAAGCTCTGATTAGTTTGGGATCAGATGACCGTGTGTGTTAATGTCCCACTATATTATTATTATATTATTATAATGTCAATCCCATTCATTAGGTGTGAGCAGCGGTGGCGCAGTGGTATGGGCCTCGTCTTAAAATTGGTTGCCTGTAAAGTCGGTATACGGGCGAAAGTTTTACGTGACAACGACTTTGAGTGGTAAAATAATTTTAATGTGAATATTCATTCGTATAGTAGGAAGAAGGATGAAATAATAGTAACAATTTAAAACATTTATTTATACAAAGAATTATATTTAAAACATTAATTTATACAAAGAATCTCGCTCTCGTCACCCGGCAAACCAATTTATAAGACGTTGTCACGTCAAAATATGACAACAGTTTCTCCAACTCTTAATGTAGGTAACAGTAGCGAAGGGTGAAAGTTTGAAAAAGGGAAGCCGAAGCAAAAAGGCTCTTACTTAGGAAAATAATATCTCTTCACTACCGTCACCGATCGTTCGTACATTTGATGCTATACTTATTTTAGTTGCTATTTGAAACTTTTAGGTGTTACGTAATATTTATTAAGTTCATTTGATATTGACCATTTCCCAAAGGGCTTGTATGGACTCTTCGCCACTGGTATTCGTTCACTTCAACCCTTTATAGTGTCCCACTGCTGGGCACGGGTCTTCTCTCAAATATCTTATTAGTTGAGAGAGTTTAGGCCTTAGTCCACACACGCTGGCCAAGTGCGGGTTGGTGGATGTCACATGTCCTCTAATGATTAGTTTTTAGACATGCCGGTTTCCTCACGATGTTTTCCTTCACCGATATTGAGCAGCGGAGATGAAACAATTCACACAAAGATGTGTGGGCACGACCGGGATTCGAACCTGCGAACTTATTTTTCTAAGGCGAGGCCCGTACCGCTGAGCCACCGCTGCTGGTATAAGTACATATACATAATAATATATCCTCTGGTTTTACAAATTTTATTAAATTTACTACTGGATTTAACTTTTTTCAATCAGTTCTTTTTTTGTACGTATGTTACGCGAGAATTCCATTAATTATTAATCGTTTTTGATAATCCTTCTTTTTTCATTCCTAAGGATATAATTTACTGGTGATCCCATTAAAATTTAAAATTTTGAGCGCATTTTCGTAGACTGCATCATTGCTTAACAAGAGAGTTGTGGTCAAGTGCAAGCCTATTACAGAATAAAAAATTGGTTGAGCAGGTTTTTAGTTATTAATACATTAAAGTCAGTTCTTATTTTTTTTAAAGCTATTATTATCTCAGTACTCACCATAATAACTCACCCCACTTTGTTCTGCCTCTTTGCTGCCTGCCTTGTTTGTCTCCTTCTGTCGAATATAGCCTAGACTCCTAGAAGAACTTTGGACTAGTAGTGTTGTAAATATTTTGTAGACATATAGAAAATATTGTAACAATGATTTTTAGTGATATAATCATTCAAGCACATATGACATCGACCATAGCGTGTGTGGATTAAGTCCTAAACTCGTAATATTGTTGATAGAAGTCTCCAGCAGTGAGACACTAAAAACGGTTCAAGCGATGAAGTGCAATGAACTCTGCTACGTCGTAGCAGTTTCGTAGCATTCGTTGCGTAGTAATTGCTACGGAGGCTACGATATTTTTACCTGTAGCAGTAACCTCCTCTACAGCTCATGCTTTCCTAGTAACTATAGGTACTTTACTATTGAAAAATCAACTAATAAATTATAGATAGACCGTTTAACTCGCGTATCGCCTATCGCCAAGATTCTGACTCCTCAAGCTGCACAGACAGTGATGATGATTCAAGCGATATGGATATTAGTGTTTATATGTGGTTAAATAGTTCTTTAAGAGATTTAATTAATGTTTTATGACTTTGTACCTCAGATGGCGATACGCGAGTTAAACGGTCTATCTATAGGTATGATTTCTGTGTTTTTGTCGTGCGATTGTACTTATACTAACCCCTATATTTAAGCATAGGTTTACGCTTTTAGGTTTTCATAATATATGTTAAGCCACTTGGAAAAGTAGAAAAGTTTTACGGTTTTATTCATAAAAATCGAAGACTCTTTAGTTAAAATGGACTTTGTCTCTTTCTTACTAGTATAAAATATGTCAAGATGACAGACAAAGATAAATGAATTATAAACCTATTTTAGCTATAATGAGCTTATAAGACGTTTATGAATATGGAGGTTAGTATATAGGGTGAGTGGTAATTAGTGTAAAATATTTTATCATGTGATTGTGCTTGATTACAAACAACTTTCCCAAAGAAACGTTTTATTAAAGATTTTTTTAAAATTAAAATCATTTTATTTTGTTGATCCAAACAATAAATACGTCGATAATGAAGTTTGGAGTACGGAAGGACGTGCCTAGTAAATAGTACTATATGAGATTTAATTAATGTTTTATGACTTTGTACCTCAGGTGGCGATACGCGAGTTTAATTGTCGGCCTATAGTAAAAAAACGAAAAAAAACTACAATCAAGTAGAATAGTTTTTACTTCATACATTCATTAAACGATTACCTACAATAACATTTTTTTTAATAAAGATTTATATAATCTTAATAATTTATAAAAAAAATGATTTCAAAAAATGAAACTGATTAAAGTAAAATATAAATTTACTTAGCATAAAGTAATTCGTATTGTGATTTAGATAATCAGAAATATTTAATAAGTATTTGATATAATTTGACGAAATTATCCGCAAACACACGTAAAAATCACGCAAATTCAGGGTTACCAGCGATTTTCCAGGAATTCTATCAACAGATCCGGTCATGGTGACAATGGGACCACCGCAGAAGTTTATTCTTTCGAATAAAAAAATAATTTTGAGAATCGGTTCACAAATGGGGATATGTTGCTGTACATACATAAGTAAATACATACAGTGAAACATAAAACCTCCTCCTTTTTTATGGAAGTCGGTTAAAAATTTACTAAACTTAATCTTCAGAGAAAGCACAAAATATACAACTTGTTATCGCTTACATACACAGTACATAATATATGTCGAAACAGTAGGTACACACCATATAGGATGACTGGTAATTAGTGTAAAATACGTATATTTATATACGTAATATATTTCACGTGGTAGTGCTTCTGATTTCAAACATATTTCCCAACGAAATTTATTTTGGGCAACTTTTTTAAATTAAATTCGCTATTTTATATTAAGCCCCGCAGTAGAAACGTATTACGTGTATTTCACAATACCTAATTACCAGTCACCCTGTATATACGACTATCTACCACAGATAGTTGTAACATAATTGATTTCAAAAATATGGTCAAAAGTATTCATTGTTCTATTTGAAGTCCGAACGGAAAGATAAGGGGCAGTAAAGATGGTTTGGTCTTCTTGAAGTCCAATCGTAGAATCTAGTCAAGCGAGTTCATTTTGCGATCATCAAAACGAGCAAATCTATGCAACACTGCCCGTTAGTGACGGTCACAAACCAACTTCGCCTAACAAATATTTTGACTTCTTATTTTTCCTTTGCTCTAGATGTTCTTCTTTTGTTGTGGATGTTCTTCTGAACTGTTCTTTCTTCTGAGTTTGAATTTTAAATATTTCCCGCAGACTTTTGTTTTGCTTCCGCCTACATGTAACTTAAAACATAAACAATATTAAATAGTGTCAGTCAATGCACTGTTAATTTTGGCAGAGTTATGCGAACGAGCCCGATAATTTAAATCATGGACCCTCGCAGTTACTTATAACCCTACCTAAATTAATAGTCGATTGAGTGACTCAACAATTTGTCGCTGAACGTACTCACTAAATCTAACAATCAAAGTTTACCTTTTTTTAAGTGGTTAAAATCTTTTACGGGTTTCTGTTGTTAGAGAGGCAGCAGGGTACCTACGAGTCTGTGCCTGACTGACGAGAACTGTTCCCATAAGTGGATTTCTGTTTCAGTGGCTTTGGGCTATCCGCTATCAAACCATTACTTCATCATCAGTCTATTTTAGTCCACTGCTGGACATAGGTCCTTCCTAAAGCACGCCACTGAGCACGAGCCGTGTCTACTATGATCCAACTCTTACCAGCTACCTTGCAGAGATTGTCACTACATCTGGTCTGAGAGCGTCCGTCGCTATGTTCGCCAATCTATGGTCTCCACTCAAGAACTCGTTTACTTCAACGTTTGTCGGTCAGTTTTTTGTCACCATTGCACACCTACTAGATAATTACTAGACATCGCTCCATGTAAATATTGTTTGAAATTGGATATCGGGGACGAAAGCTAATTTTGATTGGAAATTACACGTAAATCTGGATCGCACTATTCCGCAACTTTGACAATTCAACCTTCGCATTGATCAACTTGTTGGCCGTTTCCACATTTACTTAACAGCAGGCTGCTGAAAATGAAAAAAAGTATAATGAAAAAAAAATTTATTAAGTATTAATTTTGATTGGTCCCTTCAAGATCTTGTCCTTGAACAAACCAATCAAAACTAGCTTATAGTTGGACGATGAGTTGCGGTAAGTTATAAATTAGGCGAGCAAGGCGTCCAGCTATGCGGTGTCTGCTGGTATCTGGTCGGTGCTTAAATATTTCCGATATTGTTTCTAATGTACGTAAATAGGTAGCTATAGAATCTATAGGTCTGAATTATAGACAAGGGCTGCACCATTTCCGGTTCTACTAATCAACTATCAGTATGTACAGACGGGCCGGTGGCGTGGTCGGTAAGATACTTGCTTTTCACGCCGTAGGTCGTGGGTTCGATTCCCACCCGAGACAAACATTAATGATGAATATTTGTGTTTGTGTCGAGTCTGGGTGTAAATATCTATTATAAGTATATATTTACAAAAGAAAAGTATTATATGTATAGTATAATACCAGTTCTCTGGTTTCCATAACACAAGCTCTGCTTAGCTTGGGACCAGATGACCGTGTGTGTTAATATCCAAAAAAAAAAAAAAGTACCTACCCTTAGTACGAGATGTCAATACGAAAAAAGAATTCGATTATTATTATGAACCTGTCAATGTAAATTGAGTTACAATTCAAAAAGGTTGGTACCTATTATTTATTTTACCTATTCTATTTTCGATTCACTAAATTCTGTTCAATTCAGTTTAATTCAACTTAACTAAATTCATTTGTAAACAACCCACTACTAATGGGACGTTAGATAGCGTTCCACAAATTTTGATACAGAAACTGTTTTGGAATAGTCGGCAAAACTTGTTACTTTTTGTTACTAAAACAAGTCATTTTAATAATATAGAACCGGGCATAACGAGTAGGTTTTACATAAATCAAGATTTTGACAAGAATTATTGAAGAAATTTTATAAACTGTATAAAAATGTCGCAATGCGCTTGCGCACACAGGGAATATTCGAGACAATGATACCAGTTGAACAAATAAGTAGTCTTGAGTCATGTAATTTCACCTACTGGCTATTTAACCTCGTGTTAGAACGTGGTTTGGTTTACATTTCATAAAATTACACCACTTCTACACCACCACAACATATGTACCACATATAATGACATGTAGGTACCCATATGTAGTCATAATATCATGTTACTCTGTCTCTTCGTTCCCTATTTAACTACATGTAAAAAGATAAAAGAATTTTGAATAAATTAGCCTTAATAGATTAAAGATAATAAAAGAATTTTGAATACATGTATGTGCTGCAGACAGAAATCATCATTCCCCTTGCCTTTTTCCCATTTCTAATGGGGTCGGCTCCCAGTCTAGCCTGATACGGCTAGCTACCAGAATTTTATTATACAAGCGGCTGCCATCAGACCTCGAAATCCGTAGGGAACCAGTAACCGAAATGGTTAGACCTGGTGTCAGATTATATTAAGCTTCTGACACCAGCACCACCTACATGTAACGATTGTCATAGATGTGTTAAATGACGACCAGGACCGACGGCTTAATGTGCTCTTCGAGGCACGGAGGGTAGTCTCTCAACCAACCAGACACATACAATTTTTTGTTGCTACACAAATATTGTCCGGGGCGGGAATCGAACCCGCGACCTCCCGGGCACAGTATAGCCCAATCGGACGGCTAATACCGCTCGACGTTTTCCTTCACCGGTATTGAGCAGCGGAGATGAAACAATTCACACAAAGATGTGTGGGCACTGTGGGCACGACCAGAATTCGAACCCGCGACCTTATTTTTCTAAGACGAGGCCCGTACCGCTGCGTCACCGCTGCTACACTGCTACTTTTTAACGTGATCTAATAGACGATGACACTCAAACGGTTTTGATCTGATTGCCTGCTAATACCAGAAGTTGGAACAGTACTGGACGCAGCAATAATACATTACATCACACACCGATATACCGCCCGTACTGCTGCATTGTGGCTCGCTATACCCAATCTCCTATCTGGTCCCATATTAACAAGTTGTCTCTTCCTTCCGCCTCCTCAACGACAGCCTCATCAATACCAAACCACGCGGTATAAACGATAGCTCTAGTCAACAACCCGATCCTCAAAATATCGATTTATCCGACAACTTCCTCAGCTGAGGTATGTCCGTGGGGAACTCCAAAATAACATGACTCTGTCAAGAGCGTACGATCAAAAAGAATGGCTCCTATGTGGATAAGAACCATTCTGCTTGGTCGTACACTCTTGACAGAGTGGTCATGACCGTCATGTTATTTTAGAGGTGATTCAAATATCGTCAGATTTAACACTCACAACGTCTCGTCATCTCTCCCTGCTTGAGGCCATCTTACTGCACTCATTTAAGGAACCTCCCACAGCAGACTAAATTTGCTCGGTCTACCGCATGGGACGTATCCATTGTCAAATACCTACTTGATCGGTTGAACGCCGATTTACCGGCCTACCAAATGTCAGATGGACCGAAAATCACTCAGACTATTTTCCTAGTCATTAGGCGTTCGCACTGCACAACAAAACATGATACGCACAGTCTTATCTCTTTCTACTCATCCCTGAGTGATAGAGATAGAAAGAACTTGCAACATGTTTTCTTGTGAATGTTTCGACAATGGAAATTAGGGAAGGTTCTAGCGAAAACAAAAACAGCGAACGTGGTGATACTTTCACTCTTAAAAACGAACAAAAGAACCAACAAACGAACCAACAAAAAGAAATTAGATAGTGATGCTTCTTCAGGTGAACTGCACGCTTCTTTGCCAACTCATTATTATAGTATTACTAGCCTCCGCCCGCGGCTTCGCCCGCGAAATTGGGCTCAATAATCTTGTTTCTCCATAAAAACTTTGGAACCCCGTTTCACCCACCTAAAGGGGGAGTTTTTAAAAATCCTTTCTTAGTGCACACCTAGACCCCATAAGGAACCTATGTGAAAAAAATTTGAGTCTCCAGACTTGGGCCAGGTTTGGGCTCTGCGTTGATATGTCAGTCAGTCAGTCAGTCAGTCAGTTTCTTCTTTTATATATTTAGAAGATTAAAAAATAAAGTAATATTGAATAACACACAGATTAAGCAATCTTACCTGAATCACGTCATCTTAAGATCACTGCAATAAATAAATACTGAGGAATTAAATAGTGAGATCTGTTTCTTGAGGTGATCGAATGTGAACTGAGTAGGATATCGGCTGTGGTTCGACAATGTAGGTCTTGAAACGATACTACAGCCTTCGGGCACAGGGACGGATTTAAAAGTATCGATTGTTAATAATTTTATTTGTACCTACTTTATAAAGTAGGTTCCATTTGAATGAAACAGACAAAACTTATTGGGACACGTTACTGGGAGATCTCCATCTCCAGGTAAAGTGTAAAAAAATAATTGTCCGTTATAATTTCTAACGCAAGGTGTCGTACCATAACAGCATAAAGCAGTATAGTTGGAGCTGCGGAAAAGGGATGCCGCTATACAATGTGTAGAGCAACTTCTCTTTCGTACAACTGCAATAATAATACTAATAAGGTGTCAGTACGGCTGCAGGTTATAATTATATGCACGAAGTTCGGCGGTTTGTAAAGATTTAGGACTTACTTGAAACTTCGTTTGTCACTTAATTTTATGATAGTGCCGCTGTGTGCTGTTCTACAGACAATTATAATTATTATTATAAATTTTTTAATGACTTAAAACTTTGTTTGTTTCGATTGTCTTGTTTACCTTTTTCTAACGAGGTAATTAGGTAGATCCGTTTAACCATTCATAAAACAATTTGCTAATCTGTAATAACCACTCTTAAAATGTGTTAATTAGTCTAAAGACACATAAATAATACTGTAGTTCAAGTAGAAGTTGAATTATTTGCCTCATGTAGGTAAGAATTTTTAGTTAAGTGTTCCTACACATTAATTTTGCTACTAATGTATTTACTTTTACCTGACTGCGCCAGAACGAGGGTTATGTGTTGTAGTAAATTATGTAATTATATATATTTCTCTAGAGGTACATATCATTAGATTCGTCGTAGTCATGAGTGACACTTAAAATCAAGAAATATGCAAACTTCAATCGAAAAAGTGGCTTCAAACTATACTCGGCGTGTAATCCAGTATCCGAGTATTCCAGATATGTCAACCTCGCAACCGTGTAGGGTCTCTAACAATAGTAATAATTATATTACAAAAGACGGTAGTTCGGGAAAATGTTTTTCTACTACCGCCGCGCGCCGCCGTCATCAACGGAGCTCTTTCACTGGATCAGTCGGCTTGCGACCACGACCGGTGCAACCTGTGTCGAAACGTAAAACCAAATTAAATGTGAGCTAAGTAATTGCCCTTTATTATAAATATAAATTGTTAATTGATTGTTAAGTAATATCGATATACATACATTCGTCGATATGTTTCTCACATCACCGAGTCCGGCCCTGTGGCTGTGTGGTTTCTTGTGTGTTCAAGTGTCTCCTATATTTGTTCTAATTCCTGCGTATAATGGTAACTCTCGAAAGGTATGTATATTTTAAATACAATATAAGTCGATTTAAGTAATGGTTTGGTTTTCATTGGGAAACGTTCCATTATTTAAGAAATTAATTTAACTTTCTTTCGTAGTGATATTGAGGTAAATTATAAGTAGGCATAATATTATATCTTTAAATGAGCAATTCTTGTATATAATTGGAATCTCGGAATCGGCTCCAACGATTTTCATAAAATTTAGTATATAGGGGGTTTCGGGGGCGATAAATCGATCTAGCTAGAAACCATTTTTCGAATCAGTCATTTAAAAAAAAAAATACCGAGCAAAGCTCGGTCATCCAGATATTTTAATTTTATGTTGGCACATTCATGACGATTAAAGCCTAAACTTTGTTAACTCGTAAAATAGTTGAGAAAAGACACTAAAAGGGTTGAAGTGATATGTAGGCAAAGTAGGTTGTAGGCAATTAGGTAGCCGCGGTGGCGTAACGGTACGAGTATTGACTTCGGCTTTGAAACACAGGTCGCAGGTTCAATCCCCGGTTGCGCCTAAACATCTTAGTGTGATTTGTTTCCTCATCGCGATTCAATATTACCGATGGAAAACATCATGAGGAACCCAGCATGTCTAAGAACTTTCTAAGAACTAATTATTACGAACTAAAAAAATCCCGAATTTGCTCAGCTCCAGTAATAATGAATTAAAAGTCTTAATGCATAGAATAATTAAATATAGATTTACCCCCGAATTCATAATTGTCTTTGTCTGTCATCTTGATACTTACATAAACTAGTAAAAAAGAGACAAAGTCCATTTTGGTTAAAGTCTTTTAACTTGTTTATGAATAAGTCCGTAAGGTCTTATTTACTTGTTTATATGGTTTTTCTTCTAGCAAAACTATAAAATGTATCGAATTATGTAGAGGTAGGTAGGTCCTAAGCGCAGCAAAATTAATTTTTTGAGGTAGATTAGGCAAATTTTGTAAATCTGCCACTGATTTACCTATTACTGACCAAAAAATCTGGGTCTCTTTATTACTAAAGGATTAAAATAAAACTACTTTATAACTACCTCCAAACATTAATATTTAAGTTGCCTTCCAACATTAAGCAAACTTGGGTTTTGGTACAAGTAAATTAAGCACTGGGTCCCAAGCTGGTGGTATCTATATTCCAACCATTTTCTCTGTTAAAATTAGGATGTTTTTTTTTAACATGAAGTCTGAAAACACTTTGAAACGTCGGGATCTAAAATCTAAAATAAACCGCGATAAAATCCGTTAAAAAGTAGTTTTATTTCAATGTGTGATATTCGCGTAGATCAAAGACAATTCTACTAAAGGATTGTTTAATTAAAAAGGAAATAGTTGACAAATGTAATATTTAGGTCAGTTATTAGTAAAATACTTATCAGATATGTAGGTACCTATTATTTCTACATCGCCAACATTTGTTCAAACATTTCAGTGTGGGTATTTGCCAAGTGTTGTACGCCAAGGCTCGCTCGTTATTAATTACCGAAGTTGCTTCATACAATAGGTTATAATTTTTATATTGTTATAGTACCTAGGTAGGTAATTCTTGTTATAAAGAAAATCATATTTTACCTACCTATTAACCTATAATACCTGGACGACCGAGCTTTGGTCGGTTTTCTTTTGAAAATTATGTTAATTCTCCTTGGGGGGCTGCCAAAAATCTTGTAAAATGGTTTTAAAGAAAGAACAAAATATATTTATCTGGATTCGTACCGGGATCTTATGGCTTTGTGGAGGAGACTGGAGGATCGAGTGGTAGTGACCCTCCAGTGAAATGGAAAGATCTTCCAGCCGGGCGAGTTGTAATGCCCGACGACCGCGGTACCTACTCCCTCCGACTGTTCTTGTCGGGAAGTTGTATATAATTATGCCAATCGTCGGTGAAACTTTGCTCGTGCGATAATATAATAATATAGAGGGACATTAACACACACGGCCATCTGATCCCAAACCTGCTTAATTTGGATCTGGTACTACGGAAACCAGATAACTGGTAATATACTACATGCCACATTTTTCTTTTGTAAATACATACCTATATATAGATAATTACACCCAGACTCAATACAAACAGACGTGTTCATCACACAAGGCTTGTTTGGGAATAGAGCCCACGACCTGCGGCGTGAAAGAAAAGCAAGTATCTTACCAACCACGCCACCGGCAATATAGTGTACAAATACTACATTTATCGAAATATTTTATCAATGAACTATGAAGAAATTCCCCATGATTATTGGTAGGTTGAGTAGCGGTGTAGCAGCGGTACGGGCCTCGCCTTAGAAATATAAATTCGGGTTCGATTCCCGGTCGTGCGCACACATCTTTGTGTGAATTATGAATAAAATTATGATTATTTATTGGTGGAGACACGCACGTTACTATGGTTCCAATACAAAATCGCACTTTTATCTAATCGGTTAACAAAACACAAGGACGCCTACTTAAATACCTTAACTACTTATAACAAAGCGTAATTTCATCTAGCATTATGCGGTTTTCATTGACCAACCGCAAATATAAGAAGTTATTAATATATTAATTTTAATAAAGACGTAGGGTACCTACTTCTTAGGATTATTATGCTAAACAGTCATAGATCCGGTCGTATTCTCCGAAGACTCCACAACTGCTGCGGTAAGCCGGATCATAAAGTTCCGGAATTCCCGGATTCGAAAAACAGAAGCAGAACAAAAGCTCGTAAAGCTCCTTATTCTATGATCGATGCGGGAACAACTCAAATGATTGTTCAAGAGTCTGATAAGTCTGATTGCATTCGGGCTCGTCAATTTTTTAAAGGACCGCCTGATTTCAATGCAAGGTCTGGACTAAACGAGTTTTCAACGACAGACCACGGACTTGGCAAACGTAGCGTAGGTACCTACCTACTTACGACACTAAAACTAGCAGGGCACAGACTACTAAGAGGTAGCAGGGTGAGCTCGAACTTTTTCTTCTCTCGTCTTTCAATAACGTAATGTCAAAGCGTATTTTTGTATGAAAAATGAACAAAGCCATCATTCGTTCATTCATTCATTTTCTTTTCATTCCATACAAATATACGCTAGAAAAAGTAAGAAGGTAAGTAATAGGTTCTCTTAGTAGTCTGTGGGTAAGTAGTAAAGTTCGTGCTCACCATAGCGAACCGCTAGGTTCTCTGAGTAGTCTGTGCCATAGCGTGAGTTTGCACCGGCGAGACAAATTCATTTAAATGCTAGAAACATTGTTTTCTGTCAATGTATTGAGTGGTTTCCACTATCGCAAAACTTGTTGAACTAAAGCTTGTTTGATGTTTCACAGTCTACAATAAGCTACACATGTTTTATGCAGCTTAAACTTCTTTAGCAGCATGTTTCTCGATAATACCGTCAATGATTTTTTTTGTTTTGCTGATGACCTAACCCAATCGGCCGGAAGGGCCTCTATTGGTTCACCGGACTTTTTCGGTGAGCCGTCCGAGGACGGTCGAACCGATCAAGCACTGTGGCAACTGCCATGAGGGCTCCCAATGTGGGGACGAACCTCGGCTGGACGTTGCCGGACACTCTAGTTTTTTAGGGGATCGGGGGCCACCGTCAATGAGTTCTGCAACCCTATTTATAAACGATTTTTATGTCGTTTTAAAGATAGGGAGGAACCTTGTAGGCAGTCAGCAAGGATGAAAGCAGCTGAAGATTGTGCTTGGTGGTATGCTAGGCTGGTGTCAATTGATAAATTCCCCGTCTGTGCCGATCTAAGAAACTGTCATTAGTAAATAAGTAAGTACTTACATAAACTTAATTGTTGGTAAATAAATTAAATAACCAGTTATTAGATAAGTTAAAGTCGTTTGCGTCAGCAAAACGATGTACATTGGGAATTTGTTATAATAAGCATGCATGCTAAGTTAGGAACATACTAATAGGCAAGGCTTAAAAGTCCAAGGCAGATAAAGAATTTAACGTTTTATAAAACAGCTGGCATTGTCAATCTGGCAGTAGACAATTCTGTACCCTCGGTGAAAACTGATATAAGTCGACTTATAGCACTTTTTAGATTTTTGAACATATGGAATCTGTGTAAAATGCTCTATATTATAGTATTATCCACGTAATCGTAGCTCGTCTGGATACGGAGATATTTTTTGTGCGTAATAATACAAGTCGACTTGAATCATCAAATAGGCTTCAAAGCCTTGTGTGTAGTGATATAATGTGACATGTATTCATCTAATTTAATATATGTCATTTGAATTGTAAGTGTAAAATAATACTATTACAGTTAAATCATCTTACCCATGGAAAGTACATTGATAGAAGATTGTGTGTCATGATACAATTTAAAATGTATTGCAGTTCACGACTTCATTTATGAATAATTCTAATGTGAATAATGATATAATTTGTTTTAATACATTTAAATTTACATAAATATTGGTGAAATTTTGTGTATTCTAATATATTTCGAAATAAATTATTTCTCACGACACAGTATAAGAATTACTACGTTTGTGTCTATTAATACAACTCACTTATATTTAAAATGTTGCCAGCACTTTGCAAGCTTTGCTGAAAATCTGTTGGTGTAGAATGATATAATTTTATATTTCTTTCTTCTTCTAATGTGCAAGTGTCATACCGTTGCGTGTGTTTAGTGCCAATCTAAAACACCGAGGAGGGAACACGCGTCCATGGTTCAACAAAAATGTCGCTCGAGGTACCCTCGTGACCCTATTTAGTGTGATATAAAAATGATAGGTAGTTATAGTTTTAATTATTTTTGCAGGCAGCACGTAAAGCTAGGATTTAACGCATACGACTGACTAAATATAGTACAATACAGAAGAGAAATCAAATAGGTAATAATAATGTAGATGAAGAGACTTTTAGCATAGAAGTAACATAAAAAATTTGAGCTAATAGTGCGAAAGTAAGGTATCAAATAAATAAGAATATAACGAAGAAAGAGAATGACAATCAGGAAATAGCATCAGAGATAGAGGCTAATAATGCAGTAGAGGAAATAAGCCATCAGATACAGAATAATAACATCGAGGAGGACACTTATAACGCGGATGTTTCTTAGAGAAATACCAGTTATAATAAACAGCGATGGTGTCGATAACGTTATGTCCGTCTCCATACCACCAAGCAAATCTCTTTCTTTTATAATTTCAGTGATTTTAGTATTGATAATAACATTCCGAAAAGTTTAAATTTAAGCAATGTAGGTGAAACTGTTCTCTAAAAAAAATACTCAAAATTAAAAAGAATCCTGTTAAACAAGTTAAAATTGGCGAAAACTGTTAAAAGATGAAATAATCTAACGTAATTAATCAAATAAAAGAAAAAATCGAAACTAAAGTCGTTAAAAGAAGTAAGAGAAGATCGTCTAAATAGAATTATGAACAGAAACGGTGGACTATCTTACACTTCAAAGTCAGGAAACATGCCCCAAGTCGACTTTTCAATTCATTTAGCTGTTTTCTCAGAATCGTTGTTGATTGCGTAACTACTTATCTACACTTTAACTCTTTTTAATGTCCCACTGCTGGGCACGGGTCTTCAACTACCTTTGGAGTTGACAGAGTTTAGGCCGTAAGTAGGGAGTAAGTAACTAAGATGAATAAATTTGAATGAACTACTTTTAACGGATTTTATCGCGGTTTGTTATAGATCTCGACGTTTCATTCTTTTCAGACTTCATGCTCTGTCAAAAGAAGTCTGAAAAGACTTTGAAACGTCGGGATATAAAATTCTAAATTAAACCGAGATAAATAAATAAATATTCTGGGTCATTAACACACACGGTCATCTGGTCCTAAGCTAAGCAGAGCTTGTGTTATGGAAACCAGATGACTGGTATGGTATATACTATAATATATATAATACTTTTCTTTTGTATATATATACTTATAATAGATATTTACACCCAGACTCGACACAAACATAAAATTAAATGTTCATCATCTTACCATCGTGCCCGTTGTCGTCGATAAAATCCGTTATAAGGTAGTTTTATTTCAATGTGTGATATTCGCGTAAATCTAAGACAATACTAAATTTGAATGATCCAAAAAAAAGATAAAAGATAAGAAGGAAAAGAGACTTCAGATTATTTCAATCTGAAGTCTCTATGTAATACTGATGATTGTTGACTGATATTTTCATAAGTTCTATCTCAAACTTTTGTAAGGGTTTACTGTAAATATTTACTTAAAGTGTATTAATTTGTTATTAAATTTCTAGGCTAAAATAAAATAGTTAGTATGAATCTGAAATATTTATATAAATTTGCATAATATTTGAAGAACCACAAACCTACTTATTATACTATGATAATCATACTACTTCAATAATTTGTATCATTTGACACAAACCAGAACTAGAAAACAAGTTGATATATATCAATAGACGCATTCTTTGTCATATAATTTTATGTGTCAAATAATTTATTACATTACATAAAGCAATTTAATGTATTTTAATGACTGCACAATGAAGACAATACTATTTTGCGATAGTTTTGTTCTGGAAGTATTGTTAGATATTAGTAGTGATATATTTAAATGCTACCTTTATACTTATATGTATCATGTTTCACCAACATAAACTACACTAGTAGTTTTGGTGTAAAAAAATATAATTTTACTTAAATTATTTGACACATGTGAGTTCTGATGTGATGAATAATACAAGTTGTTATTTTTCTTTATTGTTTAAAATATATTAAATATACTGCTTTTTGATATACATCACAAGATAGAGGCTAAAAGTACTTATCTCGATCATTTTTTACATTATTATTACAACACATAACAAAAAAGTAATAAGCATGTAAATGTGCAAAAACTTTAAAGCCGTTTTTCTCAAAACTGACATTTCAGACTTATATCAGTTTTCACAGAGGGTACAGAATTGTCAAGTGAAATATCAAATATTGCCAGCATTCATCTTTTCCCTCAATCACGGGATCATCTAATAAATTCAATACATAATAAAGCAAATTCAGTAATAAATTGATTAGGAGTACTCTAGTTTTTATTGTTTCACTAAAATTCGGATTAACAGAAAATATCTTTATATTTATTTTATTGCATTGATGGCTTACCTAGAAGCCTCATGTATAAACACACAATATAATACCTTTTAATGCACAGTATGTATTAAAACAAGGATTTAGGATTTTTTAAAAACCGGATAAACATTACGGCTACACATCAAGCTATTAATATTCAACATAAGCTTATCTCGCATTGTACTATAGGATTTCCGCTCAACGAGAGATCAGCTTATTCTGAATTTTATAGATTGATTTGTAGCCGTGTGTACTTAATTAATAGCAGACGCAGTGTTTCTATGTGAACGAGAGTGGCACTCGCAATTAATTGTGCGCACTGTAATTATTACGTTTAAATAAGTTTATACAATTCAGCTTGATAAAGCATCGTAAGAAAACTTTATGTCCAAAGCTGTCATGGATGACATTGATCTTGACTCTACCCAGAATACAGTATAGCAAGTAAAATATGTACTTTATTCGTATTTTGCTTAGATTTTACCATCGACTAGATAGCTTTTTTGACGTAGTCATCCGTAATTAGTTTATAGTCACAGAATGAAAAATTAAGTTTCCCGAATTATTTTTTAAAATCAGTGAAGATGATACACGAAATGAAAAAAATATTTCCTGAAGTTACCGAGTTTTACTCTTTTATCTCCCTTTTAAGTCGCACTGTAAGTAAATATTTTGGGACTTTTTTTAATATTGGCAACATCAAATGTGTAAAATCATACTGTCAAAGTCAAAATGTATGTGAAAATGTCAGTTAACAGTAGGTTGGAGATGTTGTTTGTTGTGTTACGGTATGGCCCATTTTAATAAGTGAATATAGTTCTAAAAATGAAAGTTTACGAGTTACCCTTTGAAATAAAGAAGGAACTATGCCGGCTACTCGATATGGAAGACTATTGGAAAGAGCTGGCTGGTAATTATATGCAGTATTCGGCGTTTAATGTTATTGTAAGTATTTGCGAAGTTTGGGGTTTTCCTCTGCGCTAAATCTGTAAAGTTTCTTGGAAATACCGATCGTTTATAACTTGTTCGTGCGTCATAGGTGCAGAAATTTTGAAGATGGGTATACAACAGACTTACAATTACGTAAACTATACTATGATGTAGGTAACACACCTTTTACCTTATATAGATTTGATTTTATAAGTATAGGTTTGTTTTTAACTTTGGTGAACCGGTTGTGATATTTGGAAAGGATACGCCGTGGCCTACTTAAGTTTTTGTGAGTTTATGTGAGGTAATACCTCTAATTAGTTTGGTGAATGCAGTTTTTAAACTATACAAAAGTTATTATCTACTAGCGTCCGCCCGCAGCTTCGCTCGCGTAGTATTAGTGTATTAAGTCTCTGTACCAAATTTCATCCAAATCTATCCAGTAGTTTTTACACAAAAGTGTAACTGGGTGTTTGCACTGCATAACAAAACATGATACAAGCACAGTCTTATCTCTTTCTACTCATCCCTGAGTGATAGGGATAGACAGAGCTTGCAACATGTTTTCTAGTGAATGTTTTTCCAGTGGAAACTAGGGGTAATAAACATCCATCCATGCACATCCATACAAACTTTCACATTTATAACATTGGTAGGTTAGGATAACTGTCTTAGATGATTAAGGAACAATCAACTTCTATAAGCTGATATTTAAATGTACAGAATATCCCTTAGTTGGTGTTTAATCACATGGTTCTACAAGATACTAATATATGTACTATGAAGTAGCTAGTACTTGGCGCAATCAACTAATTTGTTCAGAATCACCAACTAATTCTAGAGTATTTATAAAATATGTTATAATATTTTTGCAGTTATTCCATGAAAATTTTATTACATTAAACAATGGCATACATATCTATAGGTAGATCTATGAACCCTCAGCAGATGTTAGAAATGTTACTGGGCTGAATGTCACATTAAATTTTCAATTATATTAGCTGCCTAAGTTGTAAATTGATGTCCTAATAAAGTCGTTACCATAATAAATAATTATTAGGTTTTTTTTTTCATTGGCATTTATATTTAATGTTATTTGTATAAAACCTTTTTTATCTCTAGAGGCAGCTAAGAAAAGACTTAAGCCCAAAAGTATTTTTTAAATGAATGTTTGTACCCAAAGATTGTGAGTCCTGTAAATAATTATTTCCAATAGTAAAATACTACTACACATTACTATTAAACAGAACTTTTATTCAAAGAAAAGATTTTGCTTAGTATACACACACTCACTCAGACTCAAGACAAACAGACATCTTCACCACACAAATGTCTTTCTCGGGTCGACATCGACCCTACGATGTGAAAAACAAAAATCTTACCACAACACTACCAGGGTCCGATTCTCGCGCTTAAGGCATTTAACTCTATGTAATACTTATTTATATTCGTAGAGATAAGAATATCTAAAGCGCGAGAATTGGGGTCTATCTTGTCAGTCTATATGTGTCTTATTCTTCAGTATATTTAGGTTGTTCATTTGTTTTTTTATGAGTCAGTAAAAACATATAAAAAATAGGTAAACAATTCCTAGCATCTTGCGCTTTGTTATTGATAAAATGCCTAATAGGACTGTCACTAATGGGTTGATACACCATCTTTATAGGAAATAGAACAGTCAGCCTGCCGCAACTCAGTCTCGCCAACTGACCAGCTACTTACAACATGGGGACAACAGAATCACAGTGTAGATGCACTATTTATTTTACTACACAAGATGAAACAAGTACCAGCACTGCACTGTCTCGCTCCTGTAGTCCGTAAAGATTGTCTAAGACTTTTGGGCAGATATAAAAACAGTGGCAAAGAGAAAAATGGAGATTTTGGTCTAGGTAAGTTGTGGTTTGTGAATTACCTATTAGTGAATATCAATATACTATAATAATTATAGGGAAAGTATACATGTCAAAGTAAGCATTTTATCAAGATTTAAAATTGGTACCTTCATTTTAACTTAACTAAATAATAAAACTTCATGTGTGCAAAATTTTATTCCATATGTTGCGTTAGTTGCCCACGCTGAACATTAGTGAGGCTAAGGAAGTATGTTTAGATCATAGTTAGTGGCGCTCTATAGTCTCTGCTTACCCCCATGGGAAAAAGGCGTGATTGTATGTATGTATGTATGTAGAAGGTTAAGTTGATCCTATAGCACAGATTTCTAATCAATATCAATGTACCAATTGTGTTGCTTATTGATTAAAATAGATAAGTGCCAATATATTATTCGTGAGCTTACATATAATTATGTTAAATATATAAATAAAAATATCCATCAATGTCTATATTTCAGATAATTCAAAAAAAAATAATTTACAAAAGTCTGATGGGAACTTCGGATCTGTACCTCTGCCTGTTATGTTGATAGAAAAGGTATAAACTATATTTAATAATATCATCAAAATAATTAAATATTACCTTTAATAAAATTGTAAATAATATTTTTTTATTGCTTGCATAAGCCAGGCTCATTTGTGTTACCCAGACGTGACAAAATCATATTACACACACACACACACACACACACACACACACACACACACACACACGCACACACGCACGCACGCACGCACGCACGCACGCACGCACGCACGCACGCACGCACGAACGCACGCACGAACGCACGCACGCACGAACGCACGCACGCACGCACGCACGCGCACACAGGTATAGATATAAATCATACCTAGATTTCTCTCCCTTATGCATAAAGTCTGCTTGTAATATCTCAAATAGAATAACAATTAGTTTGTCTTTATCTGTCATCTTGATAATTTATACAAGTAAGAAAGAGACAGAATCCAGATGAGATTTTTATGAATAAACCGTAAATCTTTAATGAAACCAGTGCGAGTTCAGGTTTTTAACTAATTCAATAAAAGTATACATTTTTTGGAATACAAATTGATGTTTACGCAGTGCCTTTAGCCTTTACGTTAATAAAATAAATAAATAAAATAAATATTCTGGGACATCAACACACACGGTCATCTGGTCCCAACCTAAGCAGAGCTTGTGAAACCAGATAACTGGTATATAATATACATATAATACTTTTCTTTTGTAAATATATACTTATAATAGATATTTACACTTTTTTTTGCAGTCTTATATGTAAAAAAACTTATGGGCTTAGTATAAGTCTTACTATATGTCTGAAGTTATATGAGTATGCTGTCTAATTGATCATTATCTAGAATTTCTTCTTATTTCCTTTGAGAGGCTACTAGTTATAAAGATTATTTCTAATCTCCTTTCAGGGATGTCAGCCAGCCACAACAAGTAGAATACAGAATGGAAGTTCACGGACTGATGACACAAGCTCAAATACTGATAATGTGAGTAAATAATTATATTTATTTAATTTTCTTTACTTCAACCCTTTTTAATGTCCCATTGCTGGGCATAGGTCTTCTCTCAACTATCTTACGAGTTGAGAGATTAGGTTTTAATCCACACTCTCTGGCCAAGTGCGGGTTGGTAGATGTCACATGCCCTCTAATGAGGGAGCTGTAATGCAATCGCCGCATCAGGGATACAATTCTAGATCATAATGATTGCTATAAAAGCCCCAACACAACCCTGAAGGCTTTGATGTATTATAGGCCGATCCTTTTAACTTGCGTATCGCCATCTGAGGTACAAAGTCATAAAACATTAATTAAATCTCTTAAAGAACTATTTAACCACAGATAAAAGTAATGTAAGACTATTTTTCACTAATATCCATATCGCTTGAATCATCATCACTGTCTGTGCAGCTTGAGGAGTCAGAATCTTGGCGATAGGCGATACGCGAGTTAAACGGTCGGCCTATAGAAACGCAGAACCCTCTACGAGTTCTGAGTAGTAGCCACCCATAGGGTACGAGTGCACAGAAACTATCAAGGAAAACTGTTTTAGATATATATTTTTTTAATTACTTTGTTTAAAGTTAACTTGTCCGCAACTCGATATCTAATACGTGCGTCAATTACCCTATTGCCGTTTAATTGGGAGTATTTCATGAGTATCGTATTGGCATACTATTACTACCCACAAGGGATCCTTAGTATTTCCCATTACCCATTCGCGTATTTTCTTGACACGCCTGTCAAGTTGAAGTGCAATTGCAATCAAGTTTACATCTTATTGCAAAATGGTATTCGTGCAATTATCATTTAAATAACATATACGCTAAAGCGCTCGCGTAACGCGAACTTAACGCGAGCGTATCTGACAGCGGTTGTCAAGATTACGAGAATACGAAAAGGGCTGTTTTGATCGAAACTTAACTGCAACAGAACATAATTAATTACGTGAATTAAGCTACCTTATGTTGAATAACAGGCATAATTAAAATGAAAAATATATATTTCCAAATTAATTTAACATGAAAAGTCAACAGATAAAGTCACTTTTGCAGAAAAAAGGAAATACTAAATATAATTGTTTGTTCACAGACATTATCCACACAAAGTGGTAGGGGCAATGACGAAGATGAGATCATGAAAAATGTTGCAGCCATACCGAAGATGAGCTATGAGGATTTGAAAGAAGCTACGAGTAACTGGAGCGAAACCAATCTATTGGGTAGTGGTGGATTTGGACAAGTTTTCAAAGGTTAGTGTATATCGTTACGCTGAAAGCGCCATCTATTATCGAGGATAAGGTATTGTATTCATTGGAGTGAATCGGTGTATCGGGCAGGCGCTCCATCGTAGACTACATCATTGCTTAACAACACGGAAGTTATAGTAGTAGTTTAGAATTTATAAAATTACTGCTATTAAACGAAACAAACAAATCGCTCTTTGATAGAATTAGTTCATTTGAAGTTGTTTTGCAGAAGTCTTAACAAAACAGAGTAGTCAAGGATTTGTAATGTACTAAATTCGACTTAAAACACTGCTATTACAGTATATATTTGTTTGACAGGGGAATGGAAACACTTGCCTGTAGCTGTGAAGCGTCTCAAAGACAATGATGGCAGGAATAAGGAGCTGATCAGAGAGATGTGTCTTAATCAGTACAGACATGATAATATACTGCCACTCTATGGATACAGTTTAGGAGGTAAGATAATTGAATGAATGAATGAATCTTTCCATACCGATTTCGGCAACAGCGACCTTGTTCTGTTAGGTTAGTGTGTCCTCACATGGCTGATATATCCAATTTTGTCCGAAAAATTTCTGTGACAAATGCTGCATGTGAGAACACCACCTATATAATTATAAATTATGTTGGAAGGCGGTTTATGATTTTGATGGTCTTTTTTATTATCGAGATCGCGCCTTCGCTGATTTTCAAACCTAGTAACTTTTGTGTGGATATCATGCCTGCGCAGGTCGTGGGTTCAATTGCCACCCAAAACAGACAATTGTGTGATGAACATGTGTGTATTGGGTGATTATAATAATAATAATAATAGTGGGACATTAACACACACGGTCATCTGATCCCAAACTAAGCAGAGCTTGTACTATGGAAACCAGATAAATGGTAATCTTAATATATATAAATCTCGTGTCACAATGTTTGTCCTCAATGGACTCCTAAACCACTTAACCGATTATAATAAAATTCGCACACCATGTGCAGTTCGATCCAACTTGAGAGATAGGATAGTTTAAATCTCAAATTATAGTCGCAATTTTAATTTATTGCTTATTATTTGTCTGTTATTATTTGACAGTCACAATTATCTGTTAACTCCAAATGATTCTAACAGATGTCGATACCTTTCGACTGGGTTGAGTAAGTAATCAATAGATGGCGCTGCTATGGTTATCACATTTTATGGAAATTGTTGAGTGGGCTGAAGCTACCCGGGCGAAGCTGGGACGGGCCGCTAGTATACTATATATAATACTTTTCTTTTGTAAATATATAATAATAATAATAATAATAATCGCCGTCGCCGAGGCCGACCGAGAAAAAGATGGTGGGATGACCTGAATGCATTCGATATTGGATGGCCAGAGGTCGCGGGAGACCGGACAAAATGGAAGAATTTGGAGGAGGCCTTTGCTCAGCTGTGGGACAATATAGGCTAAAGAAAAAAAAATCGCTTTATTACTGAAAAGGTCCATACAAAATTTAAATCTAAAATAGTATCTCAAAGGTATAGCTGTTGATATACTCAAAAGCAAGCAAGTATCTTACCGACCAGGCCACCGGTCCGTCATTAACTATTGTAAGTTTTGAATATTGCCTAAACATAGCCGGCTAAATGTGGGTGATATTCATCTCTACACCTTCGGGTAGTACAAGCGTGACTGCTGTTATGTTCATTTTTATATTGTAGGTCCTGAAGTATGTCTAGTGTACCAACTGATGGCTGGTGGATCGTTAGAACAGCGAATTAGGTGCAAGAACAATTTGATGCCGTTGACATGGCCGCAGCGGTACAGTATAGCTCATGGTGTTGCCAGGTTAGTCTTATAACTACAGATTCAGATTTCACTGGTACGTAAAAACGCTTTGCTTTCACTTTTGTTGTGCGAAATACCAAGTTATGGAATTCGCTACCGGCATCTCTGTTTCCTGATAGCTATAATCTGCCTGTCTTCAAGTCACGAGGGAATCGGTATTTATTGGGTAAGCGCGTTTCATCGTAGCCTGATGCATGCTACGATTGCTTAACAATAGGCAAGTTGTAGTCAAGCGCATACCTTTAGCTGAATAAAAAAAATCTACAAAAAAAGCAGGTGAACAGAAGCACATTTTACCCGTGTATAGTAATAGAAAATATCTCTATTGATTGTTTAACACATTTCCTTAATGGCCTTATCTACTTAAATTCGTCATATTATGGACGATCTATTCGTAATAATATCGATGAAAATGCGTAGCGTAAAATTAGTGATCAGTGACCCTAGCGAGCGCTCAGCTGTGACAGTATGATCAGTATCAATAGGAAACATTTTTCGTTAGCGATTACTTCATTTTTTTTTGTATTTAAACATATATTAACATAGAAAATTGTTTATGTTCGCACTGGTTTAAAGAAAACTAATATTGTTTACCGTTGTCAATATAATTTTACACTTTAGGCGTTAGACACAATAACATATGAAACAAACAAATTGCTCTATAACAGAATTAGCTAATATTATGAATGCAAAAGTTAATATCCGTGGATTTTTTTAACATTTTCAAGCAAAAGCTACTGCAATTTGGATGAACTTTGGTACATAGACAGAATATAGTCTGAAATAGTTTAGCCTACTTTTTATCCTAATATCACGTGGGTTAAGCCGTGGACGGAAGCTACTTACTTCATATAAATAGCATACTTACTTACGGACCAGTGGCGTGGTCGGTAAGGTACTTGCTTTTTACGCCGCAGGTCGTGCGTGGGTTCGATTCCCACTCAAGTCAGACATTTGTGTGATGCATATCTGTTTGTCTTGAGTCTGGGTGTAATTATCTATGTAAGTATGTTTTTTAAAAAAAAACAGTATTAAATGTAGTATGTACATCAACAGTTATCTGGTTTCCATAGTACAAGCTCGGCTTAGTTTGGGATCAGTTGGCCGTGTGTGTTAATGTCCCACTATACTATTATTATTATAATGTCTACAGTGAAGGTACCATACGTAATAGGGTTTGAGCCTATTGCCGTTGCAAATAGAAGTATATTAGAAAGGTCTTTTTGCTCGACCCGGAAATCGAACCCAGTATATTACAAAGTGTATATAATTTTCAGAGGCCTTCAATTCCTTCACACAATGGCAGGGACACCACTCATACACGGAGATATAAAACCAGCGAACATACTTCTAGATCAATGTCTTATGCCCAAGATTGGAGACTTTGGACTTGCTAGGAAAGGCCCTTACGGAGAGGACAGAACGCATTTAAAAGTATCTAGGTGAGTATATAAATAACTACAGATTTTATAGGAAGTTTGTGGTGTATATGTGGTATATTTAAGGAAAATCTTTAATAAAAGGAAAACTGCGACTAAAATTGAAAAATTTTAGAATAGAATAGAAAAAATTGATATTATATTAATAAATATGTCGCAAACCTTGGTTTTGTTGTGATTATCAGATACTCTCCCTTTCTCATGCATCTTGATGAGACTCAAAATAACACCACGTAAAGCTAATTAATATCTTTGTTAATGTTTAAGCACCTCCCTAATCACAAATATTCTTAAAATGGTTGGATGGAAACGGATGCCTTATTGTAAGATCAAATTTGGTTTGCTTACACCGCATGCTCACCCAACTGCCCTCACAGACATTGTCCCCTGACGTAATAATGAAAATCCCAGACAAGCAACCTGAATCACATTGAATTGAATTATTGTGACTGACAACTGACAAGCTGAATGCAATCACAAATGACATCAAACCATCAGTTTAAACAACGCTCGCTCCCTTCAGAGGTCATGCGCTGTGACATACAATGTTGTTGATTTTTGTGGCCTGTACAGTGTCCACTCGTTCAAGGAAGGACTTACAGTATTTTATTTCTGCAACAAAATGACCTATCGACCATTTCGTGGTATTTAAAATTGAACCTTACTTTACAGGGTCTACGGCACACGTCCATACTTACCAGACGAATACCTCCGCTCCCACTGCCTATCTCCAGCTGTCGACGTGTTTAGTTACGGGGTAGTGATGATAGAAATGGCTACAACGTTACACGCTATCGATAACAAAACGCGGTCGATACCGTTGCTAAGTGTGTTCATACATAAGCAGTTTGATCAAGGCGTTGATTTAGGTAAGTAAAAGAAAGAAAGGCAAAAAGAAAAAAACATTTATTTGACACAAATAGGTCACACACAATCTAATGAAAAATACAAGTAAAAAAGAAATGAAAAACCAAAGAGTTTCAGTGTCAAGCTTATATAAAACTCCTTTAATTAATTTTTCAAAAAAAGAGCCGCCTTCTAAAAAGAGAAAATGAAGCGGCTGACAGCTCTGCGTAAAGGCAGGCAAAGCAAGCGGCTTAAGGGCTCGGCTCAAATTGTACAGGTCGCCTGTTTGAACCTCACCAGGGATTATGTTTTTTTTTATGTCACGCAGAGCTGTCAGCCGTTATAATAATATTTACGTCTGTTAATTGACGTCAAAATTTGTGTAATACAATCAATCAATCAATAACTTTATTTATTTCTGTACATGGTACATAGAGAGAAAATTATTCGAAAATTCACACATACTAACACAGTACACAATTGATATATAAGTTTATATTTTTTACAGCATCACTAGAAGATCCAATTTTAAGAGGAACAGCGTATTCGAATCCCCAGATGTGCCGCGAGTTTGTGTCAATAGGGTTGGATTGTACTAAGTATTTGCGTCGAGAGAGGCCGACAATGTTAGATGTGTTTAAACGATTAGATGCTAATTATACAGGGAGATTTTGATAGTATTAAACTGAAAAATCATCGTTAGACCACCTTGTGTAAGGGTGAGGACATAAGCGGTTCCCGGTACGGACAAATTGGTACCGATCCGTACAGGTAAATTATCCCAATTTCATCATATACGCTCACTCATAAAGGAACAGCATAATTATAAGTACCAATATTATTTAAACGCTGTCGTTTTTTTAAGTATATGGTGCAACTGAGCCTGAATGATAATAACGGAAACTTTAATAGCTTTAACTCTTGACTTACAAAAATAACTTACGGTCGCAGTCAGCGTCGTCGGCTAACTTTAATTGTCATTATAGACTGTCAAAAGCCATAGTATTTTCTTAGATTTACGCGCATATCACACATTGAAATAAAATAACTTTATAACGGATAACGCAACTTAAATAATAATGTTTGTAGGTAATCAGTAATAATTGTGATTAATATTTTTAGACGTCAAATACTTCAGTCTGCCCTTGACCATGAAGTCTGAAAAGACTTTCAAACGTTGGGATCTAAAATCAAAAAAATACCTCGATAAAATCCGGTATAAAGTAGTTTTATTTCAATGTGTCAAGATCCATACAGCAATAGGCGTTTAATGTTAGATTCAAATTAATCGTCGTCTCTGAGTATGACAGGTAGCCCTTAAGATGAGCCTAATGTAATATGAAAGATGACATTTTTGTTTTATCCATCAGATAGATAAATTAAAAATACTAGACATTTTTTTTTGGTGTGACCTAAAGATTACGGCGATACGTCCAGCGAAATCTCGAATGACATCACACCTAGGTAAGTTTTATACAGAGATATGACGTAGCGCACTCGTGCTTAATAATTTAAATGTTAGTTTCATTTCAATGATAGAGCAAAAAATACGTGTCTAACATATTTTACAAGCTTACTCAAGGACTGATTCAAATACGATTTTTTATACATTGAAGTCATTTCGTCGTAAGTAAATCAACATGTCTTCGTACAAAAAAATTTTAGCTCATCATAACAATAAAATATTCAATATTATAATTTTAGTTTTAAGAATAATTATGTGCCTTATGTAAATTGACTGAAACAAATGCAAAATACTGTAATTACCTCTTTATTATACTTATTTATGAGTCTATAAATTTTTATTAACATTTTAATATATAATTTACATGCTAAGTACTTATTGTTAACAATAAAATTCTATTTTCATTACTCACTACGTGTTATTTTATGCTTACTACTTAATATTTATTTAAGTACATATTAGAGCAGCGGTGGCGCAGCGCTATCGCACTCGTCTTTGAAATATAAGGCCGCAGGTTCGACCCCGGTCGTGCACATCTTTGTGTGAACTGTTTTATCGCTGCTGCTTAATATCGGTGAAGGAAAACGTCGTGAGGAAAGGCATGTGACATGCTCCAACCCGCACTTGGTCAGCGTGTGTGGATTAAGGTCTAAAGCTCTCAATTCATAAGTAGTTGAGAGTTGACCAGTGCCCAGTAGTGGGACAAAAGGGTTGAAGTTAAGTTGAAGGGTTGGGTTCACTTAAAAAGCGGAATCTCTCTCTCTCTCTCTCTCTCTGTGTGTGTCTATGTATACTGTGTTTTTCCTTACCGTGCCAAAAAGATAAACAAAGCTTCAGTTTTCGTATCACTTTAGAATATCACGATTTTATCAATCATCCACACTATGTATCGACTTAAAAATGTCTTATTCCATTGAGTAAACACTTTAACTATGAAATTAACTGAAAAATGTTTTAAATCAACCAGTTAAATACGAATTATTGATAAAATTCTAAACACATTCCAAAATTCATGACCACAGGTTATGCAAGGACACGGCCTGTTTGACATTTTTATACTTTTTAAATTAGAGTGTGGACATAGATTTTTATGGATTCGATAACCATAGATTTAGGAAGAACTGAGTGAATGATATCCAGTCAAATGAACATGTGATGTTTAGATTGTACTTTAATGTAAAGTATTGTCTTAAATTATTTTATTAGTGGATAAATACTGTCTTCTTTAAATATGAAAATTTTGTTTTTTAACCACGTAACTGATGTTGTATGAAATTGAGTGCATATTAAATATAATTAGTTGTATCGTATCGTCGCTCTTTAAAATGTTCTAAACGATCATTTAAATAAAATCAATCTGTGCTTCACTTGGTCACGCCATGACTTGAGAACGTTTACACCAAAATGGGTAATTTAAGTATTTTAGTGCCTAGATTTAAAATTTACTCAGAAGTTTGAAAAAAAAAAACAGCTCTGCCTATTTTAAAAGATCTTTTCCTTAACAAATACATGGTAAGGCTGTAGTCAATTTATCGATATTCATCTAGAGCAGCGGTCGTCAAAGTGCGGCCCGCAGACGATATTTCTGCGGCCCGCGACAAACGAAATAATTTTAGTAGATAACAACCTCGATGTCCAACAAAAAAAATGCTAATGATAAGTTTGTCGTCTGTTATTTTATATGATTCAAATCAAATTCTTTATTTTGAAATTATTTTACTGTCAGGTGGTTCACCAGTATTCAATTATCACCAACGAAATATTCAGTGCTCGCTTCGCTTGTTTTTTCATTTATTTATTTTATTTTCCATTTTCTTTTTTGCTAACGATAGTTTTTGGCTCGCTTTTCTCACACTATTACGAGTTTTGTTTTTATTTTTCGTTGTACCCAAGAAACATTTCGCTTCGCACTTGCTTTGCTCGCGTTTTCATTAATGAACAAAATTTCCGGGCTCACTTCGATTCGCGCCGAAAATCGCACTGTCATTTACCTATCCTTTGTTTTACAGTATTACTACCAACAAACTTTTCGCGCTCGCTCCGCTCACGATGCATTTGTACGCTATTTCCAACTTTCGTTTTTATTTTCTTTGTTACCAACAAATAACTTCGCTGCGCTTGCGTTTTTATTTTTTTATAACCACATGACTGCTCCCTCTCTAACTAACACAGAGTTCATCCCGCATCCGCATTAGCCTACTCAGATTCACTAACAGATTATTGATTTATAAAAAAAAATGTGCGTGTACTTATGTACGCGCGTGAGAAGTTATACTTCTTTGGCATCATTAAATAAGCAGACAGCTTCATACTGTTAATTTTGTGTCTCAGATGCGCGCGCATCATGCGCGCGCATCTTAAAAGTTCACGCAGACAGCTTCATACTGTTAATTTTGTGTCATAGATGCGCGCGCATCATAAAATTTCACTCTCATCATTTTTTCATAACGCGCCTAAAGAAGTATAACTTCAAAAATTAACAAAATAGCTTGTTTGACCCCTCATCATAATTTTGGTAACTGGCCAGAAAAAGAGAAATATGAAAGAAGTCTTTGAAACGTATGGCTTGTATTCTTTTAATATTTTCAAATTTTTTAAACATTTACAATATTTCCTGTCTTCAACAATTTATTTGAGATACGACTGTATTATTGTATTCCAGTGTTTTAATAATGTAAAGCTTCTTGGTTCCGAATAATGAATGATTAGCAATCTATTCAGTCACTCTTTCACAAATCATTCAATGTATTCAATCATGGTGGCCCTACTCTAAAAATATAGTCTTTGGTCACGAGGCGGCCATATTTGTTGATATAATATGCATCCTAAGGAAAAACAGACTTTAGTTAGTTAGTTTAGAGCGGGCAACCGCGTTTTCCGCAACTTGACATTCTTATGTGCGCCTATTTTGCGTGATTGGTTTGGCGTCTTTCTCAGGCTTGAATAGTAAGAAACAAATACTGCACTTTTTTTTATAATAGGCTACCGCTTGACTATAACCTGCCTGTAGCACAGATAATATAATACTATACTAGTACCTGTAGTTACAACAATGATGTGGTTTACGATGAAACTACCCAGTAAATATCAATTCACTTATGACTTCAAAACAGACATTATAGTTTTCAGGAAAGAGAGAAGCCGGCAGCGAAATCCACACCTTGGCAGTTCGCACAATATAAAAAGTAGCTAAGCGCTTTGTGCGTACCAGTACAGCTATACAGATGCATAATGCATCCATACAAACGCCCGCGGGTTTGTTGTGTTTATGACTCCACCGCTACTGTCTCGTATATTATCCGTCTATCACAGCAGATTTACTATCACAAAGCCAGCGTATTATGTAGGTAGTTTTGTTACATAGTAACTTCCTGAAAGTACACCCTATAATTCGGGTCCAAAGTCCTTGTAGCAACAAGATGGCGGTACCAGAACGCAGAAGATCTCGCTCTGCGTGTTTTGTTCTTGTCATCAAAGTCTACTTCGAACAGTCCAAACTTTATCCTGAAAGATAAGCAAAAAATTATAATCTAATCTGTATTATTATTTATTATCCATAGAATTAGCCTTATTAGTATGTACTTGGTACCCATTTCACCCTCATAGAGGATAGGTTTTAAAAAATCCTTTCTTAGTACTCCTCGAGACCTCTTGCCCAGACTACATAGGTTCCTAATGTTCCTATGCGCCAAATTTGAAGTCTTTAGACCCAGCGGTTTAGAATATGAGTTAGTATGTCAGTCAGTTTCTTCTTATAAGTTGTTATTTATCTAGATTATTCTTAATTATTAGTTTATGTATGACCCATGCTACCGGAGGCATTTGCCCCACTTTAGTCAAAATACTTTTTACAACGTCTCTGCGCGATTTTTTACCTGCTTTAGGCTGTCAGTAGATTAGATACCCACAGAGCAGTCAATTTTGGAGGATTTTGATGATCTGTGGAACTCTATTCAAACCATGAAGTTCTACGAGTATATTATCACAAGAATTTGCGCCTAGAAGAAATGATTAATGACAGGAAATTTGACCTTAAACTTGACACGCGTTATTCATTTGAACGACAACTTATATCTTCTCTCTCTTTCTGACCGGTTACATAGTAAAGTGTGAGAGGGGTATAATACATAAATGAACTTGTCTTCAATAATATAATTTGCTCTAGACGCAGACTCCAGTGAATCTTATTATAGAATTTCATGACTCAAAGCCTTTTTGTTAGATTTAAGTCATTTTGACACAGAACATTATACCTACTTTTAGGAAGAAAATAGAAAAAAAAATAATTCGCAGCAGAAAACTTACTGCAGTCCAGAATCCCATTCAAAATTATCCATCAAACTCCAAGCAGTATACCCCACAACGTTACAACCATCCAGTTCAATAGCATCCAATATTGAATCCATATATTTGTTGAAGTAACTGACACGGTCATCATCGTAGATGCCTCCAAAGGTACCATAACCATTCTCCGTGATCATAACTGGAGGATTATTGTAGGAATTCTTCACCCAATTTAGCGCCCATCGTACGCCCTCGGGGATTGACTGAAAAGGAGTTCAAATATCTCAGGGGTTTGTGTTTGACCGAGATAATTTCGCCAAAATTAGAAGGGGCAGGAAAATGAAATTTGGCCTCAGCAGTACCTATTCCGATTGAGGCATCAAAAATTTCTAAATCAATTCTGTAATCGAAACCTCAAGGAAGGTTAATATTTATTTTACTTAAATATCTAAAGCTAAATACAGTTTCTCCATCTCGATCAAAATATGTTCTACTGCCGCATACCGCCTGTAGCAGTGTAGTGCAGGTTAACATAACTTGGTATAGGCAAGCAATACTATCCCCCTTATTCATAAACGTCCTTTTTGCTCATTATATCTAAAATAGTTTCATATTTCGTTTGTCTTTGTCTATCATCTTGACATTTATACTAGTAAGAAAGAGACAAAGTCCATAATAGGTAACTAAAGAGTCTAAGATTTTTATGAATAAGACCGTATTCCTCTAAGATATTATTTTAGATTAATTTTTTGTGTGAACCTTGTCAGTAATAAAGTTATTAATATTATTATTAATATCTTACTGTTGTGTGAATAATTGGTGCTTTTTTATAATCCAAATACGAAGAAGTCGCTCCGATGTCATCGTCATACGACGGTACAGGGTACATTCCAGATTTATAAGAGTCCTTTGTGTAAAACTTTGTGGAATAATGGTTGAAGCCGAAAAAGTCACTTGTTCCTAAAAAAAATGGGATTGATGACACATAGAATAATAAATAATAATACACACACGGTCAACTCTGCCAACTCTGCTTAGCTTGGGTCGCTGGTCCCAAGCTAAGCAGAGCTTGTGTTATGGAAACCAGATAACTGGTATATACTATACATATAATACTTTTCTTTTGTAAATATATAGGTACTTATAATAGATATTTACACCCAGACTCGACACAAACACAAATGTTCATCACTAATGTTTGTCTTGGGTGGGAATCGAACCCACGACCTGCGGCGTGAAAAGCAAGTATCTTACCGATTATTACTATTATTACTATTACGGGTTCGATTCCCGGTCGTTCCTACACGTTTTTGTGTGAATTGTTTCATCACCGTTGCTCAATATTGGTGAAGGAAAACATCGCGAGGAAACCGGCATGTCTCAGAACTAATTATTTGCGGACAACACCCGTGCCCAGCGGTGGGACACTAAAAAGGGTTGAAGTATGATTAGCAAGATAGAAGGCAAGGATCCGAACCGGAAACAGAATAATATATCATAACACACACAGTGAACAACCATTGCCATTTCGGATAAAAACTATCCTATGTCCTTCCCCGGGTCTTAATCTATCTCCATACCAAATTTCATCCAAGTCGGTTCAGTAGTTTTTGTGTGAAAGCGGGACAAACAGACTGAGTTACTTTCGCATCTATCATTATTATTTATTAATATAATTTATTTATTTACCTACTTAAGTATATGGATGGATAGTAATAGATTACTTGAATACCTTTTATAAATTCTATTTCTTCTTGCGTTAACTGCGGCAGTCTACTTCTTGGGAAGCCTTGTTCAGCACTTTTTTCTGCAATTCGCTTCACAACCCTTTCTGGGAATCCGCCAGTTGATGAGAATATTGGGTGACTGTATAAACCCACCTCGAACTCCATCGCTAAACTACCAGCCTCGACGTCTGATGGAGAGTCTGTAGCGCCTGTTCTAAAATCAGTAGCAATGGTAATGCTACAAAAACCTACAACAGAAAAAATCTGATTAGAAGGGACTTGTGAATTACTCAGTTGGATAAGGTTATGTAGCAGTTTTCTTTTCAACAAAAAGATTGTTCTTTGTTTTATTTGTTCAATACGATACTAGTATCTAAAACGGGAAAGTTGTATCTATTTCACCCAGAGCGCCCTACATCTGAATGCCGTGTACCACAGAAGGGACACCCTGTGGGTATACCTCAGCATGTACAGGGTACCGGAACAGTAAGTAAAGATCATAATTGTGTTTTCATCACAGATAATATAATACTATACTAGTAGTTTTCATATAAAAATTGCAGTGCGGCGTGCTCTTATATTTTCACGCAAAAACGGATGAAGTCGCAGGTGGAAAGTGGTAATACTTAAATAGTAGTATTATGATGACGTTGATAACAAAAGCAAAGATAAAGGACATTTTTCACTTTCACCACTATCACTAAAACGTTAATAGGTACAACAAAATGACGGTGCCGAAGTAGCGAGACGTATCTAACACGCACGGTACATTGACTACCACCCGTCGAACGCAAGTCCATAGTGTCATCTTAATCTCGGTTAGAAAAATTCACGTTCACATTGAAGGTGACTGTAGACAAATAGCTTATGATTTACCTTTTTGTTTCTCCCGGTATTCCTTATCATACAAATGCCAAGCTCTTGCATGCGCTAACAGCAAATGTTTGACCGCCATATAATCTCCAATTCCTGGCGACACTATATTGGGGGCAAATCTCTTGGTTCCATAGCCAAATATGCCAAACTGTTTAGGCTCGTTCAAAGTTATCCATGTTCTAACTCTGTCGCCAAAGGACTCGTACAGCACACGCACGTAGTCTTCGAACCAATCCGCGATATAGGGGTTGGCCCAACCTCCTAAATCCTGCAAACTTTGGGGCAAATCCCAATGGTACATAGTCACTACAGGCTCTATACCGTGTGCAATCAAAGCATCAATTATTTTATTATAATACGCAATTCCATCTTTGCTAATTTTGTTTGAGAATCCACTTGGCAAAATTCTAGGCCATGATATTGAGAATCTGTAGAAGTCAACTCCTAAGAACTTGAGCATTTTTATGTCTCTTAGGTAAAATTCGTAGGATTTGCAGGCCTCGTCGGCTGTAGTGCCATCTTTTATGGTGCCTGGGGTGTGAGAGAAGACATCCCAAATGCTGGGGCTTTTATCTGTGGAGAAAATATTTATTTTCAACCTAATCTATATGTAGCGAGCACATTAAATCTACATCACTACTAGAGGCATAACTCGCGCGTTGCCGACTCTTTAGATGTCGACGCGAAGGGCATTGGCTTACCCACATCAAGGAACACAATCAAAAGTTATTACACTGAGTGTATTCTGTACAGTGAAGGTACCCCAGAGCGAGGAAAATTTCTGTGCCCTACCTTTGGGCCCCGATAGCGATAAGCGAGAAGCGATAACGAAAGATCGAAAAGAACAAGATGTATGGGATTACCTTCGAAAAGTCATGTGACAATCTGTCAATCCCATACATTTTGTGTGAGCAGCGGTAGCTCAGGAATATCGGCCTCGCCTTTCAAAGGCTGCAGGTTCGATCCGAGGCCACACATTTTTTGGGACTTAACCCACCACCTCAATCCCGACACTGCTACTCCTGTAAGCCAGGATGAAGAGACTCAGGATTTGAACCCGGCCAAGTCCCGGGACACCAAAACTCTCCTGGATTCCGCACGAATTTAATCAGAAAGATAATAGAAGGAGTTGGAAATTTAGATTGTCCACTTGTTTCATCGCTGCTACTCATCATCGGTGAAGGAAAACATCGTGAGAAAACCAGCATGTCCAAGTACTAATCATTCGAGGATATAAATGTGACATCCACCAACCCGCACTTGGATAGCATGTGTGGAATAAGAAACTCTCTCAACTCGTAATATAGTTGAGAGAAGACCCGTGCCCCGGCGGCAGTGGGACACTAAAAAGTGTTGAAGTGGTACATTTTGTTCTTTTTGATCATCGTAATTAATTCGCTATGTAACTTTGCCTATTCTGTGAGGCCGTGAGCTACCAATACAGTTGAAAGAAATAACCGCAATGTAAATGCGTAGGTATATTAAATGTATTTTATTTACCAACTTGTTGAAAACAGCATAGTATAGGATTTCTGTACAACGAGAGGTCAGCTTATACTGAAAATGTGTAGCCGTAGTGTTGTCTTAGATTTACGCGAATATCACACATTGAAAGTCACCAGTGAACATGAAGTCTGAAAAGACTTTGAAACGTCAGGATCTAAAATCTAAAATAAACCGCGATATATGTGTAGCCGTGTGTAACCTGAGGCACAGATAGATAATATAATACAATTGTACCTGAAGCATTCCAAGCCCCTTCAATTTGGTATGCCGCTGTCGCTGCTCCAAACTTCAAGTAATCTGGTACTCTTCTCATTGTGTATCCACTGCGGTAGTTCACTGCTGCGACTGAAGTCACGACGAACAAGATGACACTTATACGATGCAAACCAAATGGACTAAAACAAGAAACAAAATTTATTTCAGGAGTGCTTAACTGAATAATTATATTAAGACTAAGGTAATGGAAATATTCATAAATGAATTTATTTAATGAAGATACGAGATAAATTGATAAGATATGCAACTTAGTAGGTATATACGTAGATATCATGTGAGGTAATATAATTAGTAAACACATTGTAGTTGACTATTACGTAAGAAGGATTAAGGGCCGAGTCACCTTCGACCGTCGGTGTACCTTTAATTGAATCCCCACACGTGGTCCCCGGGTGGTGCAAATCAGGTGACAAACAACTGGTGGTAGGCTTCGGCCGTGGTTAGTGACCACCCAGTAGACAAAGCCGCATCGCCACGCGGCCTTGCCGTGTTCCTGTGCGATGTCTGTGTGACTGTGACACCATGCAGAGGTGGGTCGGAATTGTTGCTCCTTTATGGTTTCTAACCATATGGGGGCTCATTAAACTACCACCTTCTCACCAATACTCATTCGTAATCACGAGTGAATTGGTACACTGGGCTGGCGTAGACTGGCTCCGTCGTAGACTACATCATTGCTTAACATCAGGCAAGTTGTAGTCAAGCGCCAGACTATCGAAGAATAAAAAATAGAAAGGTATATATAAGTATGTATGTGAGCTCAGTTTGCACTCAAATAATGTTTGTAGGTAGTCAGTTATAATTGTGATTAAAAAAGGGAAAATTCACATTAATATAAACATTTCGATGCAAGTATTTGATAAATCAAGAAAATAATATTATTATTTGATAATCAAGATAATTTTGCTTCTTGAGTGATTGACATTTATTAATAAACACACACGAATGCATTTTGATTTGTTTATAAGCACAAAACCTAAAATTAATGAGCTGTGTCAACATGCATCATCTACGATAGTCCGCGTGTGACTCAGTGTCGGTGAGTCCGTTGGACTCATTTTAAAAGGATCGCGCGCTGTGTTCTATTGCCATATCTTTCTTTTATTTTTAAACGGTTTTATTTAGCTCACCCCGTTTGTTTTATTTATTATTCATTTTTCTTGGGTCAAATTTAGTAATTCAAATTTCACCATCTTCCTGTCAACCGATTAATCTGAAATTTTGTATACACTTTGGATTTTGGTGACAATACAATTATGTTTATTCATTATCATTATAAATTCAAGATGGCCGCCGCTACAAAATGGCGGATAATTTATGTTTTATTAATCCCATCAATATGGGTATCAAATGAAAGGGCTCAACAAGCAGAATACAATATACTATAAAAAAAATTGAAATCCAAGATCGCGGCCGCTACAAAATGGCGGATAACGTAGGTTTTATCAATCCCATCAACATGGGTATCAAATGAAAGGGCTCAACAAGCAGAATACAATATACTATATAAAATTAAAATCCAAGATGGCGGCCTTTACAAAATGGCGGATAACTTAGGTTTTATCAATCCCATCAACATGGGTATCAAATGAAAGGGCTCAACAAGCAGAATACAATATACTATATAAAATTAAAATCCAAGATGGCGGCCTTTACAAAATGGCGGATAACTTAGGTTTTATCAATCCCATCAACATGGGTATCAAATGAAAGGGCTCAACAAGCAGAATACAATATACTATAAAAAATTGAAATCAAAGATCGCGGCCGCTACAAAATGGCGGATAACGTAGGTTTTATCAATCCCATCAACATGGGTATCAAATGAAAGGGCTCAACAAGCAGAATACAATATACTATAAAAAATTGAAATCAAAGATCGCGGCCGCTACAAAATGGCGGATAACGTAGGTTTTATCAATCCCATCAACATGGGTATCAAATGAAAGGGCTCAACAAGCAGAATACAATATACTATATAAAATTAAAATCCAAGATGGCGGCCTTTACAAAATGGCGGATAACTTAGGTTTTATCAATCCCATCAACATGGGTATCAAATGAAAGGGCTCAACAAGCAGAATACAATATACTATATAAAATTAAAATCCAAGATGGCGGCCTTTACAAAATGGCGGATAACTTAGGTTTTATCAATCCCATCAACATGGGTATCAAATGAAAGGGCTCAACAAGCAGAATACAATATACTATAAAAAATTGAAATCAAAGATCGCGGCCGCTACAAAATGGCGGATAACGTAGGTTTTATCAATCCCATCAACATGGGTATCAAATGAAAGGGCTCAACAAGCAGAATACAATATACTATAAAAAATTGAAATCAAAGATCGCGGCCGCTACAAAATGGCGGATAACGTAGGTTTTATCAATCCCATCAATATGGGTATCAAATGAAAGGGCTCAACAAGCAGAATACAATATACTATATAAAATTAAAATCCAAGATGGCGGCCTCTACAAAATGGCGGATAACTTAGGTTTTATCAATCCCATCAACATGGGTATCAAATGAAAGGGCTCAACAAGCAGAATACAATATACTATATAAAATTAAAATCCAAGATGGCGGCCTTTACAAAATGGCGGATAACTTAGGTTTTATCAATCCCATCAACATGGGTATCAAATGAAAGGGCACAACAAGCAGAATACAATATACTATATAAAATTAAAATCCAAGATGGCGGCCTCTACAAAATGGCGGATAACTTAGGTTTTATCAATCCCATCAACATGGGTATCAAATGAAAGGTCTCAACAAGTAGAATACAATTTACTTTGCAAAATTGAAATCTAAGATGGCCGCCGCTACCAAATGGCTGATAACAATTTTTTATCAATCCCACCAATATGGGTATCAAATAAAAGGGCTTGACAAGAAGAATACAGTGCACTATACAACCTCAATATTTAAGATGGGCGCAGCCACTAAATGGCGTATAATAATAAGATTTAAATTTAGAGATTTAATCTGTAATTTAGGTATCCGATTAATCCAGCCTGAATCCACCACCCAAGTCAAGATTTTGTATCGTGTTGAGGACTGTGTGGCGTTAGGGTGGCTAAAAATGATACGTCGTTAGCGGTACACCACCCAAGTTAAGGTGAAAGGTTAAAACGCGCCGAGAACTGTATGGCATTAGGGTGGATAAAAATTATATGTCGTTAGGATCAGCTAGTACTCGCCACACGAAATGCAGACAATGTGGATATAGCTACTATAATACCAGCTGATATCAACAAAACTGGGGGTTTACCAGCGAAACTGGAAATATTTGTGGGGGCAAAAGTCATGCTACGGTCCAATATTGACGTTTCAAAGGGATTAGTAAATGGCGCTATAGGCTACATCAACGAAATCGTTTGGCCTCGATTTCGTCGAACTCAGATGTATGCAACAGATGTACCTTCCGTCCGAATTGATTTCGCAAGAGACGGAGTACATCTTATACACCCGAAAGCCATACAGTTTTCAGCTAAGTACAATTACGGGACGGCTGAAAGAAGAATGCTGCCTTTAATACTATCATGGGCTTCTACAATACATAAAATGCAGGGCAGCACTGTGGATCACGCAGTCGTATACTTAGGTGCGAAACTGTTTGAAGAAGGTCAAGCCTACGTGGCTCTTAGTAGAGTAAGATCTTTGCAGGGACTACGTATAGAGGAGTTGGACTGCAATAAACTAACAGGCAAGAAACCTTGCAATAATGAAGCACTAAATGAATAAAATAGAATGCGAAATAAAAACTAAAAACTAGAAAATAAAAATAGGTAAAAAAAATTTTTAAGTTAAACGGTTTTATGTTTAACATACATTGCAATGTTTAAGATAAATGTACTAAAAACAAAATAATAAAATAGATACAGTCGTGGTATTTATAAACATGTTGGCACATCTGCTTCTCAATGCATCGGCTGTCATTTTATTAAACGGTTTTATTTAGCTCACCCCGTTTGTTTTATTTATTATTCATTCTTGGGTCAAATTTAGTAATTCAAATTTCACCATCTTCCTGTCAACCGATTAATCTGAAATTTTGTATACACTTTGGATTTTGGTGACAATACAATTATGTTTATTCATTATCATTATAAATTCAAGATGGCCGCCGCTACAAAATGGCGGATAATTTATGTTTTATTAATCCCATCAATATGGGTATCAAATGAAAGGGCTCAACAAGCAGAATACAATATACTATAAAAAATTGAAATCCAAGATCGCGGCCGCTACAAAATGGCGGATAACGTAGGTTTTATCAATCCTATCAACATGGGTATCAAATGAAAGGTCTCAACAAGCAGAATACAATATACTATAAAAAATTGAAATCCAAGATGGCGGCCGCTACAAAATGGCGGATAACTTAGGTTTTATCAATCCTATCAACATGGGTATCAAATGAAAGGTCTCAACAAGCAGAATACAATATACTATAAAAAATTGAAATCCAAGATGGCGGCCGCTACAAAATGGCGGATAACTTAGGTTTTATCAATCCCATCAACATGGGTATCAAATGAAAGGTCTCAACAAGCAGAATACAATATACTATAAAAAATTGAAATCCAAGATGGCGGCCGCTACAAAATGGCGGATAACTTAGGTTTTATCAATCCCATCAACATGGGTATCAAATGAAAGGTCTCAACAAGCAGAATACAATATACTATAAAAAATTGAAATTCAAGATCGCGGCCGCTACAAAATGGCGGATAACGTAGGTTTTATCAATCCTATCAACATGGGTATCAAATGAAAGGTCTCAACAAGCAGAATACAATATACTATAAAAAATTGAAATTCAAGATCGCGGCCGCTACAAAATGGCGGATAACGTAGGTTTTATCAATCCTATCAACATGGGTATCAAATGAAAGGTCTCAACAAGCAGAATACAATATACTATAAAAAATTGAAATCCAAGATGGCGGCCGCTACAAAATGGCGGATAACTTAGGTTTTATCAATCCTATCAACATGGGTATGAAATGAAAGGTCTCAACAAGTAGAATACAATTTACTATGCAAAATTGAAATCTAAGATGGCCGCCGCTACCAAATGGCTGATAACAATTTTTTATCAATCCCACCAATATGGGTATCAAATAAAAGGGCTTGACAAGAAGAATACAGTGCACTATACAACCTCAAAATTTAAGATGGGCGCAGCCACTAAATGGCGTATAATAATAAGATTTAAATTTAGAGATTTAATCTGTAATTTAGGTATCTATCTGATTAATCCAGCCTGAATCCACCACCCAAGTCAAGATTTTGTATCGTGTTGAGGACTGTGTGGCGTTAGGGTGGCTAAAAATGATACGTCGTTAGCGGTAGGTACACCACCCAAGTTAAGGTGAAAGGTTAAAACGCGCCGAGAACTGTATGGCATTAGGGTGGATAAAAATTATATGTCGTTAGGATCAGCTAGTACTCGCCACACGAAATGCAGACAATGTGGATATAGCTACTATAATACCAGCTGATATCAAAAAAACTGGGGGTTTACCAGCGGAAATGGAAATATTTGTGGGGGCAAAAGTCATGCTACGGTCCAATATTGACGTTTCAAAGGGATTAGTAAATGGCGCTATAGGCTACATGAACGAAATCGTTTGGCCTCGATTTCGTCGAACTCAGATGTATGCAACAGATGTACCTTCCGTCCGAATTGATTTCGCAAGAGACGGAGTACATCTTATACACCCGAAAGCCATACAGTTTTCAGCTAAGTACAATTACGGGACGGCTGAAAGAAGAATGCTGCCTTTAATACTATCATGGGCTTCTACAATACATAAAATGCAAGGCAGCACTGTGGATCACGCAGTCGTATACTTAGGTGCGAAACTGTTTGAAGAAGGTCAAGCCTACGTGGCTCTTAGTAGAGTAAGATCTTTGCAGGGACTACGTATAGAGGAGTTGGACTGCAATAAACTAACGGGCAAGAAACCTTGCAATAATGAAGCACTAAATGAATTAAATAGAATGCGAAATAAAAACTAAAAACTAGAAAATAAAAATAGGTAAAAAATCTTTTTAAGTTAAACGGTTTTATGTTTAACATACATTGTAATGTTTAAGATAAATGTACTAAAAACAAAAAAATAATAAAATAGATACAGTCGTGGGATTTATAAACATATGCATAGACTAGACTAAAATAAAACCGTGGGGCACGTCAATTGTCTACAAATTATCGACTTAATGTGCGATAGAAGAATCGTTTAATTCGTCGTTAGGCAGTTGGCCCGCAGACGGTGAGGAAATTACTTACTGTTTTCTACGTGCCCCACGGTTTTATTTTAGTCTAGTCTATGCATATGTTTATAAATCCCACGACTGTATCTATTTTATTATTTTTTTGTTTTTAGTACATTTATCTTAAACATTACAATGTATGTTAAACATAAAACCGTTTAACTTAAAAAGATTTTTTACCTATTTTTATACTGTCATCGCTTCCGTCTTTGAAGTAGCCTGTCACTCGAGAATGTCATTATGAGCGAACGAATGAACACCGAGCGCGGGTGAAGCGGCCATCTTAGAATGGCTGACACTGCGCGTTGAACCGTTGTGGCGTCCGGTAGTGCAGATGCAATAACGTGCTCGGTGAACGTTACGCTTTAATCCAATGTCATCTTAATGATCTGTAATTAACTGGTAGAATTAATGATTGTGCTATCGAGAGATTGGAGTGAAGTGATATTTGCTGTAGTTATTTTATTGAAATACCGTCTTCTTACCCGATTATTCACGCCTACCTAAAGTTGTCTGCTAATCTTGATATTTTTAGTCTAAAAAAACCTTCGAAAGCCTTCAAACATATGCATAGACTAGACTAAAATAAAACCGTGGGGCACGTCAATTGTCTACAAATTATCGACTTAATGTGCGATAGAAGAATCGTTTAATTCGTCGTTAGGCAGTTGGCCCGCAGACGGTGAGGAAATTACTTACTATTTTCTACGTGCCCCACGGTTTTATTTTAGTCTAGTCTATGCATATGTTTATAAATACCACGACTGTATCTATTTTATTATTTTGTTTTTAGTACATTTATCTTAAATATTGCAATGTATGTTAAACATAAAACCGTTTAACTTAAAAAATTTTTTTACCTATTTTTATTTATGATAATAATATAATATAGTGGGACATTAACACACACGGCCATCTGATCCTAAACTAAGCAGAGCTTGTACTATGGAAATCTGATAACTGGTAATATACTACGTGTAATTCTTTTCTTTTGTAAATACATACTTAAATATACATAGATAAGACACCCAGATACAAGACAAACAGACATTTAAACAAATGTTTGTCACTGGTGGGAATCGAAGCCACGACCTACGGCGTGAAAAGCAAGTATCTTATCGACCACGCCATGCGCCACCGGCCCGTCAAATTTCGGATCTTGGAACTTTACTAACTTATTCTTATTCTGTATTGTACACAAAACACTTACACATACAATTATGTATAAATAGGAAACAACAATGTACACAGGCGAGCTTAATTCAATTATGAATTTTCTACCAGCAAACCTCTAGAAGAGAAAACTTGTGGAAAGGGTAGAAGTGCACAACAAAAAAAAAACTTTAAATACATACATACATATACCTACATACTAACATTACATACTATGTACTTAGATATATTATACAATATATACAAAATAAATATACATATACTAATGATTTGTCTGCCTATCAGTGGTCACTAAGAAAGTGTTCTTTTATTCTTCCTTTGAATATATCGAGCAAAGAGCTTATCTTATCTTATCTTATCTTATTTTACTTGTTAATATTATATAGCTCTCGTCAACTGTGCTGTCATCTGAATACAAAAAGGTAGGTACATATGCATACAGTTTTGGCCTATCCCTAAAAATTTGATTGGTCCGGTGGAAGCATCAGTCGATATTCACGTGGAACTATCAAAACAGTTGTCAACTATGAAGATCGATTCTATCTGTTTGTTTAACGGCTCACCGAAACAGTTCAGGAAAGTTAATGAACCTCAGTATAATTAGATAGGCAGTCCTTCCAAAATGAAATATTCAAGTCTATTGTTATCTAACCTAGGTAGGTAGGCGTTGGAGGTGCTTATAAAAACAATAGTTTTATTACTGGGTACTTTATATACAAAATTAACTACTTTGCATAGTATTTTATATGTAATAATAACAATAATTCGTATAATACGGAATTTTTTGCATAAACTTGTTAGTAGGTAACGTTTTTCTAGTGTTGAAGATAGACAATAACATAAGATAATATACTGAATGTATTCTCAAAGCACTCTTCAACTTACATGCATAGCTGTCCAGTGCCTGAGAAAAGGGCTATCAAATCTTCTGGCTACAGTAGAACAGTTAGGACGTTGTTGGTACTACCACGCGTGCGTCGCGTCAGGAATGCTACGTGTCTCCGCATTCACCTCAACCCTTTATAGTGTCCCACTGCTGGGCACGGGTCTCCTCTCAACTATCTTAAGAGTTGAGAGAGTTTTGGCCTTAATCCACACACGCTGGCCAAGTGCGGGTTGGTGGATGTCACATGTCCTCGAATGATTAGTTCTTAGACATGCCGGTTTCCTCACGATGTTTTCCTTCACCGATATTGAGCAGCGGAGATGAAACAATTCACACAAAGATGTGTGGGCACGACCAGGATTCGAACCCGCGACGTTATTTTTCTAAGGCGAGGCCTGCACCGCTGCGCCACCGCTGCTCCGCATTATTCTCCGCATTATATCATAAAAATCATCCACACAATCTTCGGCGAAAACTGACGCACTGCAGTAACGTGGTAGACCCATCAGCGCCCTAAAGGCATTATTATATTGGACACGTAGGACGCTGTAAGTCTTCTTAGTATAGTCGATCAACAGGCTACAATTGTAAAATTATTGGCAGTGATCTTCACATTTTTGTACATGTTGCCAACCTGGGTGTCAACTCAGTACTTCCAAACTGCCAACGCCCTATGTTCCCTACTTCGACTCGCCGGTTCGTTATTCCTCCTACATGAACGCTGCTCTATAACGATATAGGTAAACTTCATGACATCGATGCTGCTCTATATCCGTAAAGACAAAACTTCGTGACATCGATGCTGCTCTATATTGATAAAAGAAAACTTCGTGACATCGATGCTGCTCTATATCGATAAAAGATAATTTCGTGACATCGATGCTGCTTTATATCCGAAAAAGAAAACTTCGTGACATCGATGCTGCTCTATATACATAAAGGAAAATTTCGTGACGTCGATGCTGCTCTATATCGATAATATTCGATAAAAGATAACTTACATCGATGCTGCTCTATATCGATAAAAGATAACTTTGTGTCATCGATGCTGCTCTATATTGATAAAAGACAACTTTGTGTCATCGATGCTGCTCTATATTGATAAAAGATAACTTTGTGTCATCGATGCTGCTCTATATTGATAAAAGATAACTTTGTGTCATCGATGCTGCTCTATATTGATAAAAGACAACCTTGTGTCATCGATGCTGCTCTATATTGATAAAAGATAACTTTGTGTCATCGATGCTGCTCTATATTGATAAAAGATAACTTCGTGACATCGATGCTGCTCTATATCGATATAGGAAAACTTCATGAAGATCACAGATCATCAAAATCCTCCACAACATGTGACACCTTAGTACCAACTCGCCCTAGGTCACCGCAGTGTGGGCGGAAACCCTCAATAAGTATACCAACAGTTGAGAGATCTGTGCCCAATGAGTTACTAAAGGTCGCTACTATAGTTTTACTGGGCGTTTGAACTGCACTACAAAACATGATGGGTACAAGCTTAATCTTATCTCTTTCTAAATGATAGAGACAATTACTGTTTGCAACAAGTTTTCTTGCGCATGTATCGCTAGTGGAAACTAGGGGTTACTTTTCCTAACTACTTAGGCGATATCAGAGCTAAGACCTCTTTATAGACTAGCTTAATCCGGCACTGGGTAGGTTTAAAAAAATAATATACTTACTCCGTGTAATTTAATGCGGAATATAAGTAATTTATAACCTTGGTAAAATAGCTATATCTACTTTAAAAAAAACTTAATAAAGTATTTATTTACCTATGTATTTAACAGAAAATTAAAGACTGCCTGCCTAGGCTTCCTAAATGTTTAAATAACCTTGACGAGGTCACAGAATACTTATTACAAATATATGAAGAGGTTCTCCAATACTATACGCGGATACTATCTAGCGCGTTGGTATAGGTACTTTGCATGATTTTCGAATGAAAAATAAACAATTTTAGCTAGTGGAAGCATTAATTATGATTAATGTAATAATTATTATATAATAATAATTAATTTTAAATTTATAAATAATAAAGCCTAATGGCTTCATAATTTAAAAATTATTACATTAATAAAATTAATAAATTTAATAAGTCAAGTTAATTTGCCAAGTTCAATAATAATTGTATTTTCAAACCCTGTTTGCCTTAGTCCCCTAAGGGTAGGCAGAAACTATGTATGCAGCATCACCTGCTAAGTACTAAACTTTAAACTTTTCCTTGACTTAATTTGTACCAATAGAAAAATCCATTCCAATCGTTCCAGCCTTTTAGGAGTAGGCAAGTAACAAATTAACGTACGTAGTCGTACTTATGACCAATAATGCAAAGAAAATAATTGATACCTACTTAATAAAAAGCTACCTATAGGCCGACCGTTTAACTCGCGTATCGCCAATCGCCAAGATTTTGACTCCTCAAGCTGCACAGATAGTGATGATGATTCAAGCGATATGCATATTAGTGACGAATAGTCTTACATTACTTTTATCTGTGGTTAAATAGTTCTTTATGAGATTTAATTAATATTTTATGACTTTGTACCTCAGATGGCGATACGCGAGTTAAACGGTCGGCCTATTATTAAATTAGCTTAATAGAGGCGTAATTCACACTATTTTTATTAGCTTTTCTGTAAAATAATTAAATTATGAAGCTATTTTTATTTTAACATAACATAAACAATTTTCATACAAAAAATTAAATTCTAAATGTACTACGTTTAGAACTGTCAAACGGTACTTCTTAGATTTGCTGGACTGTAATGTACCTACTAAATCGGTATAATAGTAGGTAAGGAGTACCTAATTTTTTTGCCAGGTTGGTAATCACCACCACCTACTTCCCACCTACCTATTACAATGTTTATGTGTTCGAGTGGATGCGAAGCAGGGGATGTGCGGGACACCCGAAGGGTACCTACAAAATCCCCTGAATGTTCCTTCCCTGAGCTGTGTCAGGCTGCGGGAATCGCTGTCACATGCACCAAACAGATTCCGGTTGGCAGTCGCGGAAAAATCCCGTGATTTAGGTTGGGGAACCTTTACCTACGGTCCTCTCCATAGGTGCACCCAAGTCGCAAGCCTATGTTGGCATTGCTGCCAAGGCCTGAATAGGCTTTCTATTTCCAATGCCTATGGTGCTCAATGACAAAGTAGCTCGACTAAGTTCTAAGACATGATGCCTCATGATATAATTATTTTCCTTCACAGATATTGAGTAGCAGCAGTACAACAAAGTCGTATAAATTAAAAAATAATAATAATCACAAACCTACCTCATGATGTAATTTGATATTTAAATATTAAATTCACGAATGTCTCAAAGTAATGTTATCACTTGAAGGAGTTAACACACGACTATAGTTCCATCTAAGTAACTGTAGTACATAACACTTAGTAAGCACTTTAGATTACCTACTGACAATAGTTTTAACTTGCCAATGGATTCCGCTACCGCTGTACATAATAGCTAATATTGTGTTAATTAGCTTAATTTAATTAAGCATACGGACAGAGCCGGATTTAAAAATAAACCGTAAATTCCGAGTTCGATTTTGGCACACCCGTATTTCAGCGGACTTCATTATATTAATGGTTTAAACTGTTTTTAGAGGGAAAAATATTACGTGATATTTGCAGAGACCCACCTTCTCTCACGTGGCATTGTGTGAATTGGGTAAACCCTTTAATTAATTAGGTACCTTCGTAATTAATGGAAGCCCCTAACTAACTTATTATTAGCTTACAAACTACTTACAACTATTTAAAAACATGTTAATCGGGATAAAATGTATAAATTATGTTAATTATTATTCTAAGTATTACAGTTCATGAGATACCTACCGAAGCTTAGTGGCAGAACTCTAAAATAACTAGAGTAGTTAAGTGATAATCTGGAGATAGGTACCTATTTTTGGAAAACAATTAACGGGGGCGGTGGCGGCGGTCGCGCTAGCGTCACAATGTGCTCTTGCCTCATACGTAAGTATTAGAAAATACAAATAAAATGAAATGGATTTCCTTATTAATGTAGTTTAAATAGATATTCTTTTGACATAGGTGCAGAACATTTACCTTACTATAAATTGTATTCATGACATGAAAAATGATGTAATTGAACACTTAATAAATAGGATCTCAGGATCAAAACCGCTGACCCAGAGACGCGCAGCGCTACACCGGTTTTTTTTGCTTTAGGATGTACACTTCAACCCTTTTTTTTATTTTTTTAGTGTCCCACTACTGGACACGGGTGTTCTCTCAACTATCTTACGACAAGCTGGCCAAGTGCGGGATGGTGAATGTCACATGTCCTCAAATGATCGGTCTTTCCGTTTATCCACCCTAAAACAGCCACTCTAAGGCGGATACTCGGAAACGCGTGTCCTTCTATCCACCCTGAACAGGGTGGATAGCCGGAATTCTTTTATTATGTTTCTTCCGATTTTCTCCCCTGCCTAAGTACAGTCATTTACAGAAACATACACAAACCCGGTCGAAGAAACTCAGTGAACATTAAAATACTTCAGATATACATACTTACCAAATACTTAGTTTTTTGAGCTGAAAATAGTTTTGTTTACATATATCATATCATCTATAATTAATTTAGAAAACGATTGCAAATTAAAATAAGAAAGACGATTTATCCAGGATACGCCACTACGTCTACTCAATAATGAAAAAAAAGTTGGTCATTTTCTGGACATGTTGCAAAATTTATAAAATACAACCAGCCCCGCTTCGGCTTTCTATCATATAGTAGGTACGATGTAGGTACTTACCTACAATTTAGATTTTAAGATTATTTTATGTTATTCATTTAACAATAAATATTAAATTAAAACTTCCCACCAAGATAATTTGATTCAAATTGTACCTACTTGGGGTAAAAAATCGTAAGAAACATAATTTATGAATTCCGGTTATCCACCCCGTTCAGGGTGGATAAAGGACACGAGTTTCCGAGTATCCGCCTTAGGGTGGCTGTTTTAGGGTGGTTCTTAGACGGAATTTGTTAAGGGTACACTAAATTGCTTAATCCGGCTCTGGGCTCCTGGCTGATGATAACAGTAATATAAATTCTGTAGGCATCTTCTGACTGGTGGTAGCCTTCGGTAACTACCTACTTAGTTAATTACCCACCAGAGCAAAGATACATCGCCGGCGGTGACGGGGCCGGGGTTGCCAAACGGCTCAGTCGCGTTTCGACGGGATGCTTGGTGAAGCTACAGTAAGTTGGGAACAGTTCTGATGACTGATGACGTTGCATTCCAGTTAGCTCTTAACTAGGGCAACTTATTTGCCATTGGTATTATTACATTTAAAAACGGTGCCCACAACCGGATATTTATTAAGCACGTTACCCAAACATGGACAAAATGTCCTTAAAGGGAACTTTTTCCTTTATCATTAAAGGGAGAGAAAGCGAAGACCCTCCTCCAGCTGGGCTGGGCAGCATTTGGGATACAAAATCTAGTCTTTACGTCACCCTTTCCACAATGCTTAAAGTCTTTAACCAGTGCGTCCCAGTTATGACCTATAGGCCGACCGTTTAACTCGCGTAACTTTAAATCTATAAGATCATGTGTAGAAAAATGAAGTAATTACAAACCAAATACATAATTACATTGCATAACTGTCCATGACTGGTGACTTTACCTACCTGAGTTCTAGCGCGAGAGAAACTAACTGAGACACTTTGAGTTATCTATTAAATTCTAAAAGGTTGTCCTTGCTCCAATTCACTACCCTGTCAATGTCTTTTTGTAATGTCATGCATTTTCAAAATGATGTAGGTAGGTACTGGGAGATTAAAGTAACTAGGTACTAGGTATAAGGTCGTCCGCAAATTGTAGGCACTTGGCATATGTCTCCAATGATTATCGGTTCGACCGTCCTCGGAGGGTTCACATATGTTAGCGTATTCTACCCTCATATTGCCTCCTATCTCTCATGTAGCTAGCAAAAAATTGTAACAAATGGGGAGTGATACCTATGGCCGCTAATTTTGATAGTAAGACGTCGTTATTAACTAGATCGAAAACTTTTCTAAAATCAAAGCAAGCAGCATCAACCTACAATAGGAAAGACTACATTCGTAAAAAAAATAATTGTGGTGCTTTTTCCCGGGCGGAAACCATGCTGCGCTTCTGAAAGCTGAGGCTTATTGTAAATATATGAAGCCTCAAGTATATTTGTAGGTGTCAATAGCACTGCCACCAGTCTTTATCTGCCCACTGTTTATCAATAAAGGAGAGACATTGTTTACTATGAATGACTTTCATGCACTATGAAAGTCATTCACAATTAGGCTAACTTGAAAAGTGCGATTAAAAGCATTACTCAATATTTCTTTTGTAGATACCTACACATTTCAAATTTTTAGTGCTCTGCAAATTTTGCCTGCAGTACTCGTTAGAGTAATCAAAACAATGGCATAGACAAAGTTTTAATTTATTCTTTCAAGTGCTGAAACTTGGGAAATTATGTATCTTTAATTAACATTATAATACTACAAACTAAACATTATTTAATTCTATACTTTAGCAGTTCTCATATTTGACTGGCTTTGTTCTAGTAGCTTTGAATTCTTCTCTTGTGTGATATGGAGCATAGGGGTCATCAACATAATATCTAGGCCTCTTCCAGTACTTTGTCACCATTTTGTCTAGCAATGTGTTTTGCGTCGAGTTACAGAAGACGTGTTGACGCAAACGACGTTTTTGAGCTAAAGATTTCTTCCACAACTTCTTCTTCCTACCCACTTTAGGCCTAATCCAACCTCCCCAATGCAATCTAAAGAATCTTCTAATAGCTGCCTTTACAGTTTTCCTTTTACCTTTATTTAAGCTAAACTTAGTTACAGTTCTGGCAGGAACAGTGATAATATTGTTTGAAATATCCAAAATCTGCCTGTTCTGTACCAAAGAGGTTAAGCCAATAGGTCTTATATCAAATCTGTAGACATTCTGAAGAGTATTGATACTCCTTGTGTTGTTAGAAATAATCTTGGCAGCATTGAAATATGGAACCGTTGTTAGCTGCCGTATACTTCGAACGGCTGAAAAAGAAATAATTAACCTCAAAACAACCTGTCACAAATGGATTGCTAAATTTTAACACATTAGATACAGGCGCAATAAAATAGATAGTGGTCAAACCGTTTGACATAAGTAAATTTATTGAATACGACTGTAGTTTACCTAAATTCGCGCAACGAAACATTTTCACCAAATAAACATTGAAATAAATCTTTCTTGGTTAGAAAATTCTCTTGTTAATTGTCAAAATGACAGTTGTAGTTTGTCTGTCAGCTGTCACAACAGTGGTGCAATAAGTCCGAAATTAATTAATTACTTAATGAACTTCAACTTCAGTATCAATTAATAAAACAAAGAATTTCTAATGTTTTCGTTGTAATGTGTGCTTTAGTTACCTAGATATATAACACTTAATTTGATTTATTTTAGGTGAAAATTAAAAGCTTATCCTTTGTTTCCCGGATTGACGATGCCGGGGTTGACAAGCAGCACTTCTATAATTCATGATAGCCGTTCTTCTTTGTCTGTGCTCTAGTCTCTGAATTTTGACAGCCCAAGTGGAAAGAGATTCTGGTGCCGATACAAAAAATGTACAAATTTACCAACCATTTGACCAATTCTAAATTGATTTTGGTAAGCCCTTCCTTCAATTTGTTACCTGAATTCAATATTAATTATATTTCTTTCCATTTTATTTAGTAAATGATCTTTTTAATGATGTTTTGAGAGGTGTCCATATCTTGTTTTGAAGTGCAATGGTGTTTTTTTTACTCGGAGAAGCATTTAATTAGTCCTTTATTTTATTTAACAATGAACTATGTTTCTGTTATCATAACATAAACATAGTCCTTGATACTGTTGTCGCTTACATAACATAATGAACGTCATAACTTAAAATAACCTACAAAATGCAGTGACTGATCTAAGGACTGTTTCACACTAGATATTCACTGCGCGGATTTTTTTCTGACGCCCTAAATTAAATTAGTACAAGTCCGTCAAAATATTCCATATTGTGATGCACTGGTACAAGTATCGAAGTTGAGTTTAAAACTCCTTATAACTAAAAATAAGAGTTTATGCAGAGGTAAATATCACCCACAGCCTCATTGGCCTTGCAGTTAGTGTGTTCAGGGTTTAGAATCGGGGATGGTAATAAGCTTGCCCCAATTAAGTATGATCAAATCCAAAGGCACCACTGCTCAATTCAATCCTTACTCAAGTAAATTTGGAATGGAATACTCCCAAAGTCCTACCTGTGTACCTAACTAAATGTTAATATTAATTTGTGACTAACTTTTTTAGGTAAGACGGCAACTAAGCGATGGCTCGAGTGCGGCAGTAATAGTACTACGTGCATCACACCGACGGTATGCAACACAACCAGACAAATGCACTGCCCCACCAGCTAAACCTAAGTCAACCAAGTTCTTTTGGGGAGCCGTTGGTGCTACAGTACTGACTGGGGCTGCTGTTGTTTATGCTAAGTATGTTTACGATTCATTAGATTATTGAAGAGAATGTTAGGAAATAGAATAGATTTAATAATAAAAGATTGAGTTTATATTATATCCCTGTGCTTAGTTTTTAAATATATTTCTTTTAAATAAATTAAGTTTATAAATATATTTCATTTACAGAAACAGCCCTGATGCACGCAACTGGCTCGAGACAAACGTTCCCTTGGCTAATGACTTTGTAGCCTTTGTATATCAGGAGAATACAAGTCCTTACAAGGTTTTCGCTAATACATTCAACACAACCACCACTTGGATCACCAACTTTTTGTTTGGAAAGGTAATTTTGTATTTTCACTAGTTTTACTACAAAAACACTTGAAGCGAAACCTAAAAGGCTTATTTTGGACTACAACTTTCCTGATCTGAAGCATACTAGCTTTACACACCGCAGGTTGTGGGTTTGATTTCCACCTGAGACACATTTGTGTATGTTACTGTATCTCTTGAGTCTGGGTGTGAAATCTATATTTATGTATGTATTTACAAAAGAAAAGTATTTAGTATATTACCTATTATCTGGTTTCCGTAACACAAGCTCTGCTTAGCTTGGGATCAGATGAGTATGTGTTTAATGTCCTATGATATTATTATTAAAAGCTGAAGCTGCTGGTTTAGTAATGGAAGCTAGTTTGACCTGTGAAATATCTGGAATTTAATCTAAATTCACTGTCAATTTCTTTTATTTTTTTTTTATGTATGAAGCATGAAATAGATTAATGGCCTAAATCTGGTTTTGACTTACAAATTCCTTTCACTGGTTGCACTTGTCCGCACTATAATATATAATAGCGTTACGAAAGCCTTATGCACCCCATATGTGTGTAAGACATTTGAGAGGCTAAAAACAATTCCGTAATTTCTATTCTAGGAAGGTGTTTCTCCACCAGATGTTAAATTTAGATCGAAACAGGATATAGAAAAGGATGCACTCGAAGCATATGCACCTAAGGAATATTCATGTAAGTAAAATAGAAACTGCCATCATTTAAATTCACTGAGTAACATATTCAATTCGCTGTATAGTTCATTTATTTTTAACAGACTTCATATCTAACTTTATATAACACAACATTTAATTATATTCATTTTGCAGTTCACATACAATGAAGTTAGATATTTATTTGTATATTTTCTGTGAAAAAATAATGTTTAGTTGCAATGACGCCATCGTTTATACTTTTTTTCCAAATCTTATTAAATAAGCAAGGTTAATAATGATTTGCTTTATTTGAAATAACACCAGGATTTCCTTATAAGTAGATTACAATAGCAAGGTCCACTGGATTATTCAAATTATGTGATTATGAAAATGTGATCTCAACTATCGACAGTAATTTATAAGTGTTCAAGGGGTAATCTGGAAAAATTGGCCCAATTTATTGTGTCATTCGCAGAGTTATCTAAGTACTTACACTAATTTCACAAATCGAAAGAATAAAGTAGATATGTCTTTTGGGACATATCCACTTTATTCTTTCGTGATTTGTCCCGAGATTAATTTTGAAAAGCTTTACGTCCAAAGTTGCAAATTTCCAATACGCACACGCACGATGTTGCCACATTTGTAGTTCGCACAATAGCAGAAATGTGGAACACTCCAGGATTTCCCATTAAAAATCTTGGGAAAATCCGTATTAATATCAACATTTCGATGCAAGTACATACATAAATAACTACCTAATTGCGTCCTCTGGTCATAGATACGTTACGTTAGGTGTGAACGATGCTGTTCACACCTAACGTAACGTGCGCCTTTTGTGAGCATTTGCTCTACTTAATTATATATGGAAAATTAATAAACTGTGTAACATTCGCTCACAGTCAGCGGCCCACATTGACATGGTCTGTACAATGCTTATAGCTCCTTCTGATTCGATATTTGAACACTTATCATGTACTAGCTTTTAACGTCAAATACCTCAGTCCACGCGTGACCATGAAGTCTGAAAAGACATTGGAACGTAGGGATATAAATTTCTAAATTAAACTATTTCACGTCCCCCGGGTTTCAAACTATCTCCATACCAACTTTTATCTAAATCGGTTGAATAGTGATGCCGTGGAAGCGTAACAGACAGACTAAGTTACTTTCGCATTTTAATAGGGTTTGCATTTTCACCGTTGTTGCTCTAATTGTGTGTGTCTAATTTGTACTAACCTAATATTTTAAGTATATGTTCCTGACAGTACCACCACCGTCGTTTGAACCTCTGTATGTTGAAGAAAAGGTTATGGGAACGCCCGAAGTGGAAACTGAAGGTTAGTCTAGTTAATGCGTTGTTTTCCTGTTTTTTCTTATTACTAAAACTAGCATAGCTTTGCCCAGTCGTATTACAGTTGGAGCAACTGCAATACGACTTCAATTTAGTTGCAAAATTCTTTGAAGTATGAAGCGAATTCACCGCTCGCTACATACCTATTTCTTTAACATACACATTCGACAGGCCGCGGTCGGCATCGTGCGCACTCTGTCGCACCAACTGGAAATAGGGATTACATTTCTCTGTTTCACGTGACCTTTATTGATATAGTTCGCAAGTAAAAATATTAGCAATTTCGCATTAACGAAAATTATTATCAATTGATGGGCCGGTGGCATGGTCGGTAAGATACCTACTTGCTTTTCACGCCTCAGGTCGTGGGTTCGATTCCCACCCAAGTCAGACATTTGTGTGATGAACATGTCTCTTTGTCTTAATTCTCGGTGTTATTATTTATATTTAAATATGTATTTACAAAATAAAAGTGCTATATGTAGTATATTACCAGTTATCTGGTTTCCATAGTACAGGCTCGGCTTAGTTTGAGATCAGATGGCCGTGTGTGTTAATGTCCCACTATATTATTATTAATTATCGTAATATTAGCACTTAGAAAAGCAATAGCAGTTAGCGTGCTAAGACTCAAATTCGAATGCTTATGAAATTTATGTGAATTCGCATTAATTAACATCACCAATACCTGGATAGTCAGCAAGAACATCAACCAGCCTATCATTTTTATTTATGGGTTACCTTAAATTGTGGTTGTCTTATCCTTCTAGCAACTATTGTTCAAACGGATAAGTGTGAGCCCCAGAGTCCGCCCGTGATCAAGATCACCAAGGACATGGTGGAACTAGAACACGATATGCACGAGAACACGAAAGCTGCTATCGACAAGTACAAATTGGCTACGCAGTACTCCACTGAATATAATAAGGCTCTTTACAAGGTAATATTGCACCTAGGCATAGTGTAAAAAAAATCGATTTAGTTGAGCGATTTTTGTTTGAAAACAAAATAACGATTATTTTATCGATTATTTTCTTAAAAATAAAAATCTTAAAATCGATTTTTCTACAATAATCATTTTTTTTTCACAAAAATATAATAATTATTTTATGTTTATTTATTCCTACATATTTTAGTAATAAGTAGATTACAGTGGCGAAGAGTCCATATAGTACGATTACTACTGGCTTTCCTATTAGGAATTGGTCAATTTAATGTGGTATTGTCTTAGATTTACGCGAATATCATCATTGAAATAAAACTACTTTTTAACGGATTATATCGCGGTTTATTTTAGATTTTAGATCCCGACGTTTCAAAGTCATAATAATTCATAATTCATAATTCATTTATTGCTCATAAACATGGGATTTAACAAGATGGTGACATATAAAATGGATTAGTACGCCATGCTTTACCATATGGCGTATGAACATTGTAATTAAAATAAAGATCTTATAACAATTAATTCCGTCATGCATTAAAATTAAATAAATCAAAATAACAATTAAAATAAATAATTCAATGTCAAAATATGATATAAGTAGTCAAAATTTTAATTATTACACATTAATATTACTGTCAATAAATTCATTGATGTCATAGTACGATTTTTCTGCAAGAAAACCATTGAGCGCAGATCTAAATTGTATTTTATTATTAATATTTCTTATAGACCGCGGAATTTTATTAAAGATTAAAGGTGCCATGCAATACACACTTATTCTCATGAGGCGCGTTTTGCATCTTATATTAAACTTTATTGTCCCCTCACGACGAGTTCCAATGGGGTTCCAATCAAAAAGTGAAGGATTATTCTTAACAAAATTAGCTACCTCGCTGATGTACATTGATGGTAATGTAAGAATTTTATATTTTTGAAAATATGGTTTACATGATTCATCCTGTATCAGACCAAACATCGACCTCAGACATCTTTTTTGAGCTATTAGCACGTCTTTTGCATCAGTAGAATTGCCCCAAAACATAATTCCGTATCTAAGAATTGACGCAACATATCCATGATAGGCTGTCAGGACTGTTTGAACATTAGCAACATTTCTTAATTTGTAGAGCGCGTAAGAAAATTGGTTTAATCTCTTCACTATAATTGATATTTGCGGTTTCCAGGTTAATCTACTGTCTAGTGTAAGTCCTAAAAACTTTGTGGAATCGATTTCTTCTATTGATTTACCTAAGTAATTAATATCAATGTCTAAGGGGTCATTATTTCTTTGCTTAAAGTTAATTAAATATGTTTTTGTCAAATTAATAGTCAATCTATTTGATGTCAGCCAATTAATTACAGATAATAATGTATTATTAATGTCATTCTCTATATTATTGTGTATGTCATAAGTAAATAAAATAGTGCTATCATCAGCATACATAGTCAAAAAGTGATTAGTTATATTAGGCAAGTCATTAATGTAAATAATAAATAGGAGAGGGCCAAGGACACTGCCTTGCGGGACTCCGTAACATACTAACCTCTCCCCTGATGTATAATATGTTTCGGCTTTAGAGTCAGGATTTATTCTACTAAAATGAGTAACTTGCTTTCGATTGCTCAAATAGGATTCCAAAAGTTTGTTTGCGTTTCCCCTGATTCCATACCATTCTAATTTATTAAGTAGGGTTTTGTGATGGACTGTATCGAACGCTTTGGACATATCCATAAACAAAGCAAGTGTTCTTTTTCGATTGTCCACACCTGCAAGAACTCTCTTTAAAAAATCGTACATAGCCATGTTTATAGATTTATTCCTCCGAAATCCATATTGCTGACTTGAAAGTATATTATTCGATTCAAAGTAGGTTGACAATTTTTCGTATATAATTTTTTCAAAAACTTTGGAGAATATAGGTATCAGAGCTATGGGGCGATAATTACTCATGCATTTCTTGTCACCTTTCTTATGCAGTGGAAGAACAATTGTCATTTTAAGTTTTTCTGGAAATATCCCTTGTTCTAAGCATAAATTAATAATATGGCAAAGAACTGGAGCTATTATATTAGCCACACTCTTTATAACTTTAGTGCAAATATCATCGTACCCTACACTGTTAGTATTTTTTAGGGAAACAATTATTCTTTTTATGTCAATTGGTGATGCTGGCGAGAGAAATATAGAGTTAGAATTTTTTTGACTGAATTTAGTATTACATTTGTTTACGTTAGTTTTACTTACACTGTCAATAAAATAATCATTAAAAGCGTTTGCTATATCTGTAGGGTTAGTTATTTCTACGTCATTAGATATAATACTTGATATGTTTTCTTTCGGTAAATTATTGTTATACGTATTTATTACTTTCCAAGTCGCGTGTGATTTGTTGCTGCTTCTGTTTATGTAGTAATCATTCTGAGATTTTTGAGTAAGCATTATAACCTTTTTGTATCGCCTTGTATAATTTTCAAATGCCAATTTATTTGATTTTGTTTTAGAAATACGATAATTCCATAATAATTGACGGTTCTTTTTGCTACATGATTTAATCCCCTTTGATACCCAAACTGGTTTTCTCATTGTAGATATCGTTTTTCTTATTATCGGAAAACACAAATTGTAAAAAAGTAAGAAGATTTCATGAAATATGTTGTATGCAACATTGGCATCATTACACTTGTACACATCACTGAAACTAAGATTGCCAATATGTTCAAGAAATTTCTCAATATTATCATTAGAGAAGTCACGCCTATGTGTGTACCAATACTTTAGCTTGCATGATTTTTTGACTGGCACCCTAAGCATTTGAGCTGTATGGTCTGACAAACCAAGCTCTAGTATTTCCCCCTTTGCGCTCCGCAGATTATGAATGATATTGTCTATGCAAGTCTTACTGCGCATTCTAGTGGGTTGATTAAATTGTAATTTTACATCGTATAAAGATAAAAGCTGTCTAAACTTTTTCACTGTGTTATCTTTTTTTAGAATATCAATGTTAAAATCTCCACACACTACCAATTTATAATTGTTTTCTCTACTAAGTGTGCGCAGAATTTCTTCCAGCTTAGCGAGAAATATATTTATAGTTTCAATTTTAGTTCGCGGAGGTCTGTATATGCACACTACAAATATTTTATGTTGTTTCAATTTTATTGCAGAACATTCAATGACTCCTTGAATTGAAATTTTAGATATAAGTGTGATGTTTTCATAATCCAGGGAATTATGTACCAATATACAGGATCCACCATAACGATTTGATCTACATGAATAGGACGCTAATTTGTAATTCGCAATGTGTAGGCGATGCAAGTCATTCTCTGTCATATTATGTTCAGTCACGCATAGAATATCAGCTTGCTTGCCGTCGTCTTTTAATACTTCCAAATTTACCATAAGATTATCAGATTTGTTAATAAGTCCGTCAATGTTTTGATGAAGTATATAAATGGAATTAGAGACGAAATAAATTATTACAATTATAACTACATTCAATGGCTTTCATACTGTCACAATTTTCAATGTCATTAGGAGTAACCAAGGGAAATTTCAAAATGTCTACATTAATGTTCTTCATAATATTTTGATAGACGGTTCGTAATCCAAAATTATTAATTTGTCCACTCAAGTGTGAGAACATTTCAAATGTTAGTTCGGCATTTGTATCAAAAAAATAAGCATATTTATTATTATGGATTTCAGCACATAGCAGATTATTAAAAATTTCGACCTTGTAATTATATATAAGTGCACCCCTTATATATGTTGGCGCACAAACGATTATATTTGTATGAGTTAATTCTTTTAGCGAGTTCCTTATAATATCTAATAATTTAATAAAGTTACAGTTGTCTTTGAAATCTTTTTCACCTAATATTATAATGCAATAATCATTTATATTAAAATCCAAAATTTTACATTTTAAATTACATAAAAGTTGTTTAATGGTACAGTTAGGTAACAAATACCGACAATAGTCAAACTGTTGTGAAAAAGTTTCTTCAATCATTTGATGGCTACCAGAATAATGTCTGTTACTTATAACGCACAGCTTCCTTGTCTGAGGTGTGACATTCTTTTTTTGAGCAGGGTTCACGGCAGTACTTTTATTTTGGGCTGGCGGTGACAAGGTAGAAAAGCATTCTTGATTTGATAAGGTATCAACATTGCCAGAATTCGGTAAATTGGTCGCTTGTGAATTCTTAAATTGTGAACTGTCTTTGTTTGCTAACAATAGAGGTCTGTCTCGATTAGATTTTTTCTTTTTCCTTCCAGATTGGGGCGTCCCTGTGATGTTTTCAGCTATACTGACTTTTTTATAGTTTTCAATTATTGTAAGGCTTTTCAGAGTCTTTTCAGACTTCATGTTCACGGGTGGACTGAGATATTTGACGTCCAAAAATATTAATCACAATCATTACTAACTACCTTCAAACATTAATATTTAAGTTGCGTTCCGATTTAAGCAAACTGAGCTCACAGTGTCTTGAAATCAACTCAGAATTCAAGACACTGTGAGCTCAGTTTGCTTAAATCGGAACGCAACTTAAATATTAATGTTTGAAGGTAGTTAGTAATAATTGTGATTAAAATAATCCGTTAAAAAGTAGTTTTATTTCAGTTTAATGTGCTTAATTAAATAATATGTAACACCTAAAAGTTTTAAATAGCATAAAAAAATAATGATAATTTTTTTGCTCCGTCTTCCCTTTTTCAAATTGCCGCCACTGGTAGATTATAAAGATTCAACTGGGTCGCGGGCCAGATTAAAGATTTACGCGGGCCGCAGGCTTCCCGGGGTCCGTATGTTGGACTGACCTTGTTTAGTCAGTCTAGCTTTTAAGCAGTACAATTATAATATGTACAAGTATATATAATATTATACTATTAAACATTTTTTGCACTCGTTTAGTCACTACGAAACCAGATACACAGACACACGCCACACTTGCAGCCCTTCTTTTTTTGTCGGGGGCTAAATATTATTATGTGTAAATATATTCACGTTCTAGATAATAGAATCATCTCTAGATGAACTCGACAAGAAGTACTTCGCTACGCTGCGAGGCGCGGAGAGTGAACGTGACGCTGCTAGTAAGATTGCCTACGAAGCTGCCGGGAAAGCGAAGTGTGCTATTGGTAAATTATTGAACTTATTTTTAGCTATATGACTGAGTTTTGTTTATTATTTATCTTTTTTTAGAATATTTAAACTAATGTCACTTCTTAGTCTAACCAGAGAAGGATAGAATTATGTATTAGCCAGTAGCAAAAAAAATCAGTACTTTTGAACACTGACTTTGGGCTGCAGAAACATCTGTTTAAAATTTATGGTTTCCAACTGGAACCCCAATCTACTGCCACCTTCACCGAAAATCATTCGTAATCACAAGTGAATCGGTATATTGGGCAGGCGGGTTCCATAGTAGACTACAATTATTGCTTAAAATCAAGCAAGTTGTACTCCAGTGCAAGCCTATGTAAGAATAGAAGTGCTCTGAATATACCAGCCCCATTAATAAGATAAGGGTTAATTGGTTGGTATATATTTACAGAAACGTTGGACCGTATGATCGAGGCGGGTGTGCAAGCGCCGCCGGAGAGTGTCGCCCAGACCCGTCGGTACATCAAACAGTTCCGCGCCGATCTCACCGCTGCTGAGGATGCGTTTAAACGGGAGCTGGAGAAGTCTGTGCTCAGCGAGAGGTATTGGAACAAGGTCAGAGTTGAAAATGAAAATGAAAATATGCTTTATTTATTTTGAGACGCGAGTCTACTTAAAAATAGTCCAATTTCTTTTCCTACTCTACAGTGAATGACTGGCAACTACTGAGAAACACTGCCAAAAAACTCAGTAGGCTTTTTTTCTTTTTTAACTGGAGTACTTATATCTATTACATTTTGTTTTTTTTATTGTGTTGAATTAAAGCAACTTAATTCCGAGCGTTTTTATCCATTAGATAGTCTGAAATTTTATAATACGCTTTCTTACCTAACGTAGATTTTATAGTTATATTAAAATTTAATAATAGTTAATAGTAATTTCCCTAATGTTATTTGGAAGTTAGTCTATTTTATTAACCATTTCATCAGGCCATTGTCGTGTTGCCGTACTATCGATAGTTTGACTATCGAAAGTTGACCTTGGAAATCATAAATAATATCGATAGATAGTATCGATTGGTATTACAATAGAGGCGGTACTGTAGACAGTTTTGCTGTTGACAGTAGTATTTATTATTAACTAGCTTCCGCCCGCGGCTTCGCCCGCAAAATTGATCTCACTAATCTTGTTTCTCCATACAAACTTTGGAACCCCGTTCCACCCCCGGAAAGGGTGAGTTTTGAAAAATCCTTTCTTAGTGCACCCCAAGACCCCATAAGGAACCTATGTGCCAAATTTGAAGTCTCCAGACCCAGCGGTTTGGGTCTGCGTTGATATGTCAGTCAGTCAGTTTCTTCTTTTATATATTTAGATTTATAACTTAACTATCAATAGAATATCGATAGGTCACAATCTGATTGGAATAAAACTTTTGAAATGGACATACCATATGTGTTATTTCAGACTATAATCTATATCTGTGCCAAATTCCATCCAATTCCGACAAGTAGTTTTTGTGTGATTGAGTCCCACACTTCCAAACATTCACACAAATTCTCGCGTTTGTTATATTAGTAGGAAAGAAGTATCCCATACTCCTTACTAATATATGAAAAGTAGGCTGAGAACAGCTAATCTATGTTTTGTCACTATTGAATAATTTCAAAGTATAAAATAAAAAGAAAAACATAGATTTCTAAGACCTTGACTTCGTTTTTATGATGTATTTTTTATGTGTTCAAAGGAGACGTTCAAAAAATGTATAGAGCCTGGGATTAAAATAATTGTAAATTTGAACAGCAATCTGAGTTACATAGGTTGATAGAGCATAATTAATTAAATTTTTTGGTGTATTTAAAATAATTTTACACCCTCCCGTTTTTTTAAAAATCGAAATTGAAAATAAGAATCCTTAATGCAATATTATGATTATTGCAATTGGCAACCCCATGGCCAAATGACAATTGACCAACCAAAAAAATTAAAATTATTTAGAACGCTGTCAATCAAACTGATCAATGACAATGACATTAAAGACGTTTCCCGTAATTATATTTTTTTCGACGCGTTTTGTTATTACACTAATAAGATAACAAATATTTTTTGTCATAATTACATTAAACTGCAGCTAGAATAATATTACAAGAAAAAAGTACTCTAATAGAATGCGATTATTGACGTGATTGCAATATTTATACTGCTTAGGAAACGGATAATTAAAAGTAATGTGCGTTTTGTTTTTATTTAACATTTTTTAGATTTTTACAAAAATGGGTGCTCCTAAAATTTGTGTTTAGTTAAATTCTAACAGCTTATTAAATAGGCTTTCCAATGAGGTATATCACATTGGTGTTCAAAATTCTATCCCACTTTTGACCTCTCCTTTAATCTATGCTGACGAAGCACTTCACTTCCAACAGGAGCGTGGATTAGTGCTATTGAAATTTGTACTCGCTTCTTTTTTAAAAAAAATAGTTACAATATATGGCTAAGAAGTTTATATAAAACTTTAAAACTTGCATCTAGAACAAATTTCTGAAAACCTTTCAGACAAATGAACTTCAACGAAAAACGTCTCTGATTTTCCTCTGTGTAAAGTGTGAGAGGGATAAAGAATATCAGTGGGGTGAAGGAACTGTCTTCAACATTTTATTCTGCACGCAAGCCTTAGAGTTTTGTAACTTATTGGATGCGGCACTACAACGTGGCAGCCTGGAGCGATTGTGATTTTTTTTATTTTAGGCCTATTTGTTTTGTTTGTAGGTGGAAGAAGCTCGGGGCATGTTCAAGGACGAACTGCAGGCGCTGTACCCTAGCATCGATATCTGTGCCCGTAAACTTGAGATCAAGGGTGACACTGAGTTATTCCTGATTTATATGCTCAAACGGGTAAGTACTTTATTAGGTTAAAGAGTCAAGGAAGTCACTACTTAGTATATCCTTCACATATTGAAATGAAACTATAATGCATTTTATCGCGGATCCTCCTTAAAACAAGAAGAATGAACGAAGAATGAATGAAATTTATTTGAATGATTTTTAATTACGAAGATACCACAACTATAGAACCTTAAACTAAGATAATTTGATATAAATAAATAACAAAATGCAAGCCCGCCTTTTGGCATACGTCATGTACACAGGAACGAATTACAATTTCGGAGAAATTGAAATAATTTAAAGCGGTTTCCATCCAGGGTCCATTGATTCTATCTACACTGTGTAGCTTTATTACAAAATCAAATACTTTATAAGAAGTTAGTTAAATATCTATAATAGTTGAAACAACCCTGCGCCCCGATTCTGGCGCTAATGTCTATTCTCTAATAGACATATGTCGGAAATATATAAGGATTTCACTAATTTTCCGACATTTATCGACGATTGTCTATTAGAGTTAAATGTCTAAAGTAAGAAGGCCCTGATTTTCAGTATTTTAATCTGGGACATATGTGGGTATTTAAAGTCTGTGCTTGTGTTTCAGATACAATACCTGCAGAATCAAATCGCTGAATTGCAAACTGTACGAGAGTTGAAAATCAATCGAGCTATTGAATGTAAGTGAATTTGATATTATACTTTATCTAGCTTACCTGGGCTAACTTCATACCGCCACGGAATTAAATTCATTTCTAAACGACGGGGGGAACATCAAATGTTTGACAGGTAGGTACAAAAAGACTTCTAACATACTAAGAGAATGTTAGTTGGAACTCGAAGTTTTGAATTGTGCCCGATGAACAGCCATAGGCTCGCTCCTTATTACGTATGGGAGCTAAACGTTGCCGACGAAAAGTGAGTGATTTTCGCCTCTGCCTACTCTTTCGGGTAATACAGGTGTGTCTAAATAAATGCATTCCTTACAGGTCACGACGAAAAGGCCATCATAGAAGCAAAAGTCGAACATTTGGTGAAAGCCCAGAGTCTGGAGAAAGAAAAACAATACCTGAAAAAGGTACTATTGTTGATTCTTAAACAATTTGTTCGAGCAAAAATGACAATCCAAATTGCTTTAAAGGTATAATGTAGGCATTTTCAGTCGCAAAAAGAAACAGTAGAAAGAAAAAAATTAAAAAATATAAAAATAAAAAGAAAGAATTATTTTTTTTTGAAGTGCATACTTATTAATATACTCCTTTACCGGGCAGAACGACGTCTGCCAGGTCCGCTACTACATTATAGTTTTTAGACAGTTTAGCATTAATTTGATATCTTACATTTTGTCTGAATTGCGGGTTGGATCATTTATGCACAACACGGTCCATTTATACGCTAAGATGCGTACCTACATACTTGTCTTAACTTTTGACACCGCTTTATTTCGTCGGATGTTAATAAAATATGTTCCTACCTAAACAATCTACATGTCATATCGAATATTACTCGAATAGTTATGAGATATACGCATATTTTTATCTAGATTTTTATGTCGAACAAACATTTTTGCCCACCGTACTACAAAATTTGAAGTGGTTGAGCATTAAAAAATGGGGGATTTCCAGTCTTATTCTTATTTGAAATATTACACTATTTCTATTTTTGGGGTAATTTTTCAATAAATAATGATGCCATTTTGAAAAGAAGCGAAGCGATTTGGTGCTAGTAAAATGTAATTTTCATTTTCAGTGGCTAGAAATTCAAGCTCAAGCGAACAGGGATACGAAACAGCAGCTCAAGAAACAGTATGAGATTCAACAAGATGTTATGATGGATAGACTCGCTAAGAAAGAGAAAGAGGTATGTTAGAAGGAGATGACGCTGTTTTTATTTAAGCGGGGTGGATGTTTAGGTCTTCTCTTAACTATCTAAACATAATTATGATGTCATATACTTTCTCATTATTAGTTTTACGAGAAGCATGTTTCTTCACGTTTTCCTTCGTTGGTATTGTTATTAATTATTTATTATCCTAACCTAACCTAACCTAACAATATTATAAATGCGAAAGTAACTCTGACTCTGTCGCGCTTTCACGCCAAAACTACTGAACCGATTTCGATGAAATTTGTTATGGAGATAGTTTGTGACCTGGGAAGGGACATAGAATAGTTTTTATCCGACTGCGCAAATAGAGGTTGACGGTATAGCGCGATAACAGAAATACGCGCGGGCGGACCTTCGTGCGGTAAGCCAGTAGCAAAATATTTTAATTATATAACCAAACAAATCGATTACGACTACAAGCTTGATTTATTTGATGCAAAATAAAAAAATGTTGACACTTGTTTTGCCCACTAACACGAGCATTATTAACATGTCCGTGTTGTGCGTGATGTTCGCGAATTTTCACGCAATTAAAATGAAATAATATCGACACGTATTTCGTTCACTAACACGATTTTGACAACTCACAATACAGAATATATAATATTTTTATCTGTGCTTCGATTTTTGTATTGAAATCAAATAATTTTACAGATAATGGCCAACTTTAACCGCGCTGTGTCCGAGCAAGTTGAGAAAGAACGGGTTGTATTCAAGAAAGAGTTAGCGGCGATGGCGGGCAAATTACAAGCTATTGAACAGACATTAAAAAGTTTGTACCTATACATCGTTAAACGTTTATAGAAGACACTTGTTGGTCCAGTAAATATTAAAAACATTAGCTATTTTGATTGCTTCGTTCAAGTATTGTCCCTGAAAGAACCAATCAAAGTTAGCTTATGGTCGGACAGTATGTATTGATAAGACATAAGTTAGGCTAGCGCGGTGGGGGGCCCAGATATGTGGTGTCTTAAGTATCTGGACTGAAGGAGAAAATATCAGATATTAATTAAAAAGAAGCTTATATTTAAAAAATCTTGTATTAATTGTACTTCTCTTTCAAGCTCTTCCATTTGATACCCATATTTAAAGGGTTGTTATGAAAACGATAAGTCACCATTTTGTACCGTCTGCCATATTGGATTCAAAATGGCGGCACTTATAAAATCTTGTATTGTCATCAAAATTAAACGTGCATGCAAAATTTCAGCTCGATAGCATTAGTGGAAGGGTGAATAGTATTCCCATACATACATACATACATACACGTGAAGTTAAATAAAAACTTAAAAAAAACGCAAAAAATATGTTAAATGGGTTCAATCCTAGGTCTCGCCCCCGCATCTTTGTGTAAATTTCATAGTGATGGGCCTATATATTTGGGAGCTTAATTATAGTATTTATATAACGAAGTTCATATATTGAATAGTATTTATATCCAGTGCGTGCGGCTGCAGAAGCAGAAGCTCGTCGGTCCCAGTCGCTGTGGGCGGCCGCTGAAGCTTTGCTCGCCGCCACGAGACGAACTGTGCCTGAAACTAAAGTTGAAAACGAGCTTAAAGCTTTGGAGAAAGCAGGTCAGTTACCTATCAGGATCTAGTCTACTACGATTCGATCAAACACGATATTTCAAATTCGTTTTTCAGCATATATGAATCCAGGTAATAACAATTATTTGATTAGAATAGAATTGCTTTGAATGTAGGTACCTAATACAATGGAGGTGTAAATATGCCTAATGGCAAAATTTTTATCTTTATTTTTATCTATTGCTTATAACGTAATACAAAACAATTAAAGATACATAAAATTCTAGGACTAATATAAAAAATTAACTATTTATACAAACAAAACACTATGAGGATTAAACAGTGTAATAGTACATTTAAAGGAGTAATATCCCCGTTGAGTTTTTTTTACCCTTAAAACTCAATACAAAGTTACCTTCCAGGCAAAGATGATAAGCTGGTACAGACGGTGTTAAAAGGAATCAACCCTGAAGCACGAGAGAAAGGCATCGCTACTGAGAAGGCGCTGCGAGACAGGTTCGAAAAGGTATTGTTACTAATATCCCTAGAATGTTAAGAATTAAAGAATATTGTGACAATAGATTAAAACCTACTTTTCATGTGATGGAATAAAACAATAAGCCTTAAAAAATAAATTTATTGGAAATAACTGGATATTATACACTTTTAAACATTCGCGTTTCATTATTAAATATATATTTATTTATCATAACGGGCAATTAACGCGCTCACCTTTAATTTCAACAAGCAGACCACGACAGGTGGAACCCGTGTCGAAACGTAAAGCCAAATTAAAGGTGAGCGCGTTAATTGCCCGTTATGATAAATATATTTATTTAACTGGATACTAGTAGCGAAGAGTGGAGATTTAAAAAAGAAAATACAGTAACAAATACACCCAGACATCCATTCTAACTTTGGCATTTATAATATTAGTAGGATTGGTTAAACTGCCTCGTTTAGTGGTAAGCATGTTCGCTTTACAGCTCGATAGCAGGTGAAATGTGGGTAATATTAACCCCTGCCTACTCCTAAGGTGAGCATGAGCTATGTAAATTGGTTAACAAAATTGTCTGCAGTTTTTTTTTTTGCTTTAGATGGAGAAAACTGCCGTGAAAGTAGCGCTAGTTGGGCGGGAAGGAGCGACTCTGCCGATATACTTCCTATCATGGCTTCAATCTAAACTGTTGTTCAGCAAAGTAAGTTTATTTTAATTGACTCAGTTGTTATAACATGCTTATGTCTTCATATAGCCCGAGTCCACAATGGGCCTTGATAGGTATGACGTTATTTTTTTTTTATCCGTCAGATAAAAAAAAAGTAAAAAAATACTGGTCACGGATTTTTCTTTATTTGTGTGACTAAAGATTACGGCGATACAGCCAAGCGAAATTGCGAATGACGTCACGCTAAGTCCTACTCCATAACTTTATTGCATTATATTTCAAAAATGCAATGAATTCTTAAATTTTCTGAGGAAGTAATTAAAATACATTTTTTTATACATTGTCGTCATCTCTATGTCGCCATGCGCTTTACATTCCAACTTATTAAGTAGCGATGTTTCTTACTTTAAAAATGAATAAGAAATGTACATCAAATTGCGACAATCATGGCCCCTTAGTACTGGGGGCATAATATTGCATAAATTGAAGTTTAGAAATACAGATCATAGCTTCATCACTTCAACCCTTTTTTAGTGCCCCACCGGTGGGCACGGGTCTTTTCTCAATTCTCTTACGAGTTAGAGAGTTTATGCCTTAATCCACACACGCTGGGCAAGTGCGTGTTGGTGGATGTCACATGTCCTCGAATGAGATATTTAGATCAAAGTTTATTAAGGGGTAAATGTTTTATTTATTTGGATTCACAGTTCAGTGAGATACCTGAAGATGAGCTCAAGAACAAACCCATTGACTTCACAAAATTGGACACATTTGACATAATGCACAGAGCGAGGTATTTATTTTTAATAATATTATCTTTCTTAGACAAAAAGTATTATAACAGTAAAACTCGCGCCCATAAAGAAATAAATCGAAAATAGCGGCTTATTTGTAATGACAGTGAGGACCGTTAGCAAAACATGGTAGTCAGATAGATAATATTTTTTAATGTAGACCTTGGTCATCATCAGGGGGAATCCCCTTGCCTTTTTCCCATTTCTATTGAAGTCGGCTCCCAGTCTAACCTGATGCGGCTAGCTACCAGAATTATACGAGCGACTGCCATCTGACCTCGAAACCCGTAGGGAAATGTAGACCTCGGTGATTTTAAAATAATTTTAAAATAATTAAGCAAGGTTTGTACTATCGTTGTTGCGATAGCAATAGTCTATTTGATACTATCGTGGCCTTGAAAATCAGTTACTCTGTCGAAACTATCGGTCCACGTCGGTACTATCGATAGTATCGATTGTTAAAAAAAAGTAATACTATTGCTTAAGTTCGATGGTATCGATACTATCGATATTTATTTATTTATCAAATGGTACAATTACAGAACACAGATCAATTAGTCATTATAAAAAAAGCTTTTTACATAGTAACATTTCTAAATCTGCACTCCAATTACAGCTGTACACAGCTTCCAATATTTATACAGCTCGAGAGTGTAAGTGAAGGTAAGGAAAAATATATGGTAAATATGACAATAATTCAATATTAAGATATTAGTACCTATTTAGCAAGGACTTGATTAGGCAGGTGTATTTAATTTGTGCAAAGATGCGATAAATTCGATGCAATCGAACCCTATCGATAGTATCGACAGTTTTCAGTAGTATTCCCTAATTTCACTGTCGATAGTAATGCAACATTTGACGGGCGGTGGCGTGATCGGTAAGATACTTGCTTTTCACGCCGCAGGTCGTGGGTTCGATTCCCACCCGAGACAAACATTAGTGATGAACATTTGTGTTTGTGTTGAGTCTAGGTGTAAATATCTATTATAAGTATTTATTTACAAAAGAAAAGTATTATATGTATAGTATATACCAGTTATCTGGTTTCCATAACACAAGCTCTGCTTAGCTTGGGACCAGATGGCCGTGTGTGTTAATGTCCCAGAATATTATTATTATTATTATTTCGATAGTATCGGTAGGACTATTCGGGCTATCGATTATTTTTCAAGGATAACCATCGGTAGCTAAACTATCGCTATTGCAGCAATGCTAGTATATACCTATTTTAAAAGCCAACCCAGTGCTAATTGGAATTGAGGACTGGGTTCCGTATTTTCCTAGAACATATAAAACCTACTGCCTAATATCCAGATACATAGTTTTGTGGATGTTATAAAATATGACCTCAAATGATTAGTTCTTAGACATGACTAGTTTCCTCATTATGTTATCATGCTCTAATACTAAGCAGCGGTGATGAATGAAATGTAGAGCATCGGTGGGGCAACGGTATTGTTCTCGCATTTGAAATCATATATTTCGCGGGTTCGAATATTCGTATAACCCTACTAAAGTTATTGGACCGTGAAATGCTTAACACATTCAGTACCACTGACACGCCTAGCGTGTTCTCACAAATCCTTATCGTACGTCGGCACGTCAGTCGCGAACACGCCAGGCGTGTTGTAGATTTTTGGTATGTTAAATATATGGCTATATTTTCTCTCGAAACGTTCATAGCATGTTTGCTAAGAATCAGAAATAATGGTGGCATTAAATGTGTGTGTATGTGCATTTTCCTAGGTATCACATGGACCATGGTGATCTAACCGCGGCGCTTCGTTACATAAACTTGTTGCAAGGAGCACCCCGGGCCGCGGCTAAAGCGTGGGCAGACGCAGCTCGAAGACATCTAGAGATTAAACAAGCGGCCGAAGCTGTAATGGCACACGCCTCAGTTTCCGGCATTCTGTACCTTTAAACATCATTAACATACAAAATACATCTCCCAGATTTTGAACAAAATTATTACTTTTGGCAATATTCTAAATTTAAAAAAATTATCAGGAACTGATATACTACAAAATTCTAGCTGTCTTTTGTTGAGGATGAAATAAATTTAAATAAAAAAATGTAAAAGATAAATTTAGGGCAATTTATATCAAAACCTTTCTATAAATGATTAGGTGAAATTATTAAAAATTGCACTATCTTTTGTTAAATTAAATTTCTCTGAACACTTAGCATTATACTTAGGAGTATAATATTTTTAGAGGTGCATAAACATTGTTGGTCTTTACTGAAATAAAAAGTACGTAAAAACTATACGAATGTAACTAAAAGCATCCTAGAGGGACAAAAGATATTCGTTTTAAAAACGAATATTGGGGACTTAAAATATAGAAAATAATTAATTTATTGCCGCACTAGTGCATATTACTATCAATACAAGCTGTAATAAGGCCTGCTACAGCTAGAACCGATTTATTTATTCAAACTTACGGCTTTAGTTAAGATTGATTATGGGGGCGTCCAATAATTACGCGAGGTGTTTAAGGGGAGAGGGAAGGCGCCGCGCCGAACCAAATCTCACACAATCTCACGTGGGTCTCAGCAAATATCACGTAATTTTAGTTTCGTTGATTATGATGACTATTCTTATTCTAAATAAAATAGAAGCAAATTGTGTTGTAGAAATAAATATCTCATGTGAGATTAGGGGAGGGGGGATGGGGTCGAACCCTATGTTATGACATTTCAATAAGGGGGTAACAAACGCCTCACGTAATTAATGACTTCCCCCAATGAATAATGAGTAAGTAGCTCAGAAAAATCGCAACATCAAAACGTATCGTGTGTAGCGAGCTTTAAAATATCTTAGAAAGCACCAGTCTAGTTTTGTAGGCCATAATGTATATTATACCTTAGCCATCAATGTGGTTAAATGAAAAGATTAGCATTATACTTTATTTTTAATAGATAAATACAATTTTGACCTTATTTCAACTGCCATACTGTTTATTTTGCAATATTATCTTTTTATATATTTACAACACTACTAAATTACAATAGAACCTTATAAAATCAAAGTGTAATCGCTGGATACAAAAAAACATTTTCTAATTTATTTTTGTTTCGACAAAGTGTCAGCATTTAATTTGAACAGGTGTTTAGATTCAGTAAATTAATATTAGTACCAGCGAAATGTGGAAGTTTTCCTTAATTTTAGTAATTTATGTAAATATAAAAATATTGTATTCTAGTAAATTAAAGGAATGATTTTTATTTGGTGGTTTTGTTTTAATTTTGTGTTCTTTTTTATCCTGAAATAGGTCTGCGCTTGACTACGACTTACCTGATGCTAAGCAATTATGTAGTCTACGATGGGACGCGCCTGCCCACTATACCGATTCATTCGTGGTTACGAATGAATTTTGATGAGAAGGTGGCAGTGGTATAATGCTCCTTAAGATTAGAAACCATAAAGGAGCAACAATTTCGATCCACCCTCTTAAATGTCACCAGACATCGCACCGGAACACGGCAAGGCCACTTGGCAGAGCGGCTTTGTCTGGTGGTTGGTCACTAGCCACGACCGAAGCCTACCACCAGTTAATCACAGTAAACTTAATTACCAGTTGACTGTCAGCTGATTTGCACCACACGGGGGCCACGTGTTGGGATTCAGATAAGAGGTGCACTCCCACGGCCAAAGGTGACTCTGCCCACAAACTTATATGTTCACGTGCAGGGGCATTCTTTTCTATATCTACTTTTACAAAATGATTGCGCCCTACGTTGGTTATTTCAAAATGGCGGTCAATATGCTCTTTGATGGTAGTAGGGGAAAGTGACTTCTGTGAAAAGCGCTTGCGTATTCCGAGGCTGAGGTCGTATAGGGACAAGATAATAGGTCACTTTTGACATTTCATCAAAATTCAACAACGTAACCTTGTAACGGCGGGCATAAAATAAGAACTGCACAATTGCTTAACTTTTTTCAATTACGTTTACATATTTATTGTAATAATGACCGATACGAGTAATTTTACGATTTGCTTTCACTAATAAACCATTCTAAACATAATAAACAATTTCTGATCTAAAGAACTGAACGTCGTTACAATGTTGCGTCAGTCAACCCTATTTCTTTTTAAACACTAGGGATGTTACTCTAAAAATCGAAAGCTGATAGGATTGTAAGTTGAATCGAATGCAATGATTACTTGTGAAGAAAAATCACCATAAATTTATAACCACGTTGTGATTATAATAAAACCTAATTATACATATTTATTATTCTTTTAACTAAGTATAAAAATACAAAAAAATAACTAAATAGAAAGGTCATTGATGTTGGGTGCAATTTAGGTGGATGTTGCTGGCAACACCAGTGCCTGTCGATGACGCATGTCATGTCGCCATTACATGATGATGACGCAGTCTTTTGTTGTTGTGCGAAGTGACTGTGCATTTTTGGTGTGCTCTCTGTTATTTTCTTCTGATCCGGCTTTTTCATTTAACCTGATCTTACTGACTACGTTTACCTGGCTATAAATTGGACTCCGATTGCTTAACGATTATTAAACAAGAAAAACATTACAGTCTTACTATGTCGAAACGGTCGAAACTAGTGCTGAAATTGTACAATTATTTTGGACGTGAATCAGTTAACGATGGGCCTCTTTTACCATTGAAACCACCGAGAGAACGCGTTGCCGAAGCATTGGGAATAGGGAAGAAGACAGTAACTCAAATTCTGAAAGAGAAATACGGACCATCAGGCTCAGAAGATAATACTTTACGTACACCGAAAAAACGAAAGAGGGACAAGAAAATTGTTGACGTTCATAATTTTGATGCTGCTGCAATTCGCAACCACATTTATGGATATTACTCGAGAAAAGAATATCCTACACGGGAAAAGCTATTGAGTTCGTTAAAAGGCGCAGGCTTATTTTTTGGAGGCAAATCGTCTCTATCAAAGGTTTTGAAATCGATTGGCTTTAGATTTAAAAAATCCGACAAGCGGAAAATCCTGCTAGAACGCTACGATATTATTTTGAAGAGAATATCATTCTTACGTCAGGTAAATAAAATTACGGATTGGGACAATGTCGTGTTTATTGACGAAACATGGTTGAATGCGAACCATACGGTTGCGCGGACATGGACCGATGATACAGCGGCCTCCACCTCAAAAGTTCCATCGGGAAAAGGAGCCCGACTTATTATATGTCACGCGGGATCAGCTTCTCAAGGTTTTATTCCAGACTGCCTCCTCGCATTCGCCTCTAAAACTACAACAGATTACCATGAGGAAATGAACTTTGATGTTTTTAAAGAGTGGTTTGAGAAGCTGCTAGTCAGCTTAGAAAACCCTTCGAAAATTATAATGGACAATGCTCCGTATCATTCTGTACAAGTTGATAAACCACCAACTCAAGCAAATAAAAAGCAAGAAATTGTCTCGTGGCTGGTAAGAAATGGTGTGGAGGCAAGTCCAACTTTATTAAAAGTTGAGTTGTTAAATCTGGTAAAAGCAACTAAGCCGTCCAAGCTCCGCTATGTAATCGATGAACTAGCCCTAGAACATGGACACGAAGTTATTCGATTGCCTCCCTACCATTGCCAGTATAACGCCATCGAGCTTATTTGGGCACAAATAAAGGGTCATGCAGCGCGGAACAATACTGAACCACCCTTCAGTACTGCTAAAATGATGACTCTGCTACAAACTGCATGTGCAGAAGTCACTACAGAAGACTGGCGAAAAGTCGTGGAGAAGACAAAGAAAATAATTTTACAAGATTTTGAACGAGATGTGAGAATAGACAATATTATTGAAAATGAATTAATAATATCTCTGAGTGCTGACAGCAGTGATGAAGATAGCAGTTCCGATAGTTCAAGTGAATAAAAGCAATTTTTTTGTTAAATTACGTAGGTACTTGTCTTATTTTGCTCCTTTAATTTATGAAAGAAAAAATAATAATGGGACAGGGATTCGCATGGTCATTTTTAAATTTCACATATGTTTCAAGTCTGTATCGATTCATTCGATTCATTCATTTAATCGATGTTTTTAATCAGGTCACCTCACTATGAATATAAAACTGACATCTGTCAAAAGTGACCTATTATCTTGTCCCTAGGTGTAGTTTTAACAGAAAAATTAAAGCATCCAAGAAGTTTTTAACAAAGTTTTAGTAAATGCACCACTAAAATGCGTATCTACTTGTAGTATGGAGGTCAGTGAAATGCACAGTTTAGAATATCTACTGGCCTTTATAAATACTATGCTGTCTCTGCCAGAAGAATAAATTTTAATCAACTTGACAGTCAGTGACAAAAAATGTCAAAAGAATTTTAACCCATTTTACACTTTTTTTTTAAACAAACCCAAACTAGCACCACAATAATGTTGAGGGCAACGACCTACATACTATCTGTTAGGACTTTGTTGGTAAGTTATACAAGTACCTACTTCGTCAATATTGACCGAATGAAGTTAGGAAGAACATGGCCTGCAGTGTTCCTGAGTTACGGGATCAGTGAAAGACATGCCTGTTCCAGCATTAAAAGTACCTACAGTCTATCTGAAAGATTATCACTTTTCCTGTCTCCTCCAAGATGTTTGCCAGGAGTCTATGCTTCCACTGTAATAGTCCAATTTAAGTATCTAGGGCTCTTGAATACCAAGTTTGACTTGTGAAATCGTTTGATGTGTGAATTGTTTTATGTGTTAGGACAGTGAAAGTGGTAATCCACTTGTTCACATTTTCATGTGGATGCAGTAGCTGAGTTTTACCGCCTGAAAATGAAGTTCTTTTGTAGACACTAGACATTACAAGAAATGTGCAATTTGTTGGATTTCTTTAACTTTCAATGAGTGCTCCTATAATCAAAGTACCTTTATAATTCGTGGAATTTTTTTCAGACGGTAAAATCGTCTCCCCTGTGCCACTTTCAAATCAAACGTGCTTATTATTGTAACACTTTGTTAATGACTTTCGGACGGTACTCTGTTAGGACCCATTTTGTGGTAAGTTCTACCTGTCTAAGTTTACCTACCTCGCTCTCTCAACCACCGTGTCTCGATGCGACACAATCATAAAATTGTCGTGTCAGAAACACGAGTTTTACGAGACCAACATACCTACGTCAGGACGACTAATTGTATTATCTACCTAAAGATTGACCGTTAAACTCGCGTATCGCCTATCGCCAAGATTCTGACTCCTCAAGCTGCACAGACAGTGATGATGATTCAAGCGATATGGATATTAGTGACGAATAGTCTTACATTACTTTTATCTGTGGTTAAATATTGTGGTTTAATTAATTCTTTATGACTTTGTACCTCAGATGGCGATACGCGAGCCTATAGTCAGTCTTATAGATTGTCCGAAAATTTTGGACACGTATTTTTTATTTTTTTTAAATATCTACCTACTCTTAAAATAAAGGCGATATATTTAGTAATCATCATCATCATACATGTTACATGTCCAATATTTTTTATTTATCTACAAGCTTATATAAAATAGAGGCGTACCTACAGTTCAGTCACTGAGTAAAAAAGCGTGTTATAAATGATGGAAACCGCTTTGAAGTAATAGTACTTAGTAACTTCTTAAACGTCTATATTTTCAGCTCCGTCGACCTCCAACCGATTTCCAAGTAGCAACCGTAACTAATTACCCACCAAACTTTAAGAAAATAGATCCGAAATTACGGGAACCCTGTCCGCCGCCACCACCGCCGCCGCCGAAACCACCCAAAAATGACTCTCTATTATGGGGTACTTTGTCTCTAATAGTAATAACTAGCGGATTTTTAGTTTATTGCCAGTAAGTCTCTAACATTACATAAAAACTTTAAACAAAAAATATTTTAGAATGTATTTTAGACTCATAATTTTTCTCAGAAGCTTTAGACGGGTTACTTGTGATCTAATTAGGTAGGTATAAGAAGTTCATTTTAATCACACGCGTTGGTCTTCTTCCTTTATAAGGCTTGCGCTTGTTCATAACTTGCCTGTTTGCAATGATGTAAGTAGTCTACGATCGAACGCGCTTACCCAGTAAATAACGATTCTCTCGTGACTTGAAGACAGGCAGATTATAGCTATTGGGAGAAACAGATGTCGGCAGCGAATCCTACATCTTTGCAGTTCGCACAGTTAAAGTAAAAGCAAAGGCAATGCGCTTTGTGCGTACCCTTCGAATTTCCACCGTAAAGCGGTGGCGCATAGCCGTACCTCTACTTGTCCGTTAAAAGAACGGCGATCCTACTAATATTATAAACGCGCAGATTTATAAAAACGTATGGATGTTTGGATGTATGTTTGTTACTCTTTCACACAAACTACTGGACGGAATTGGATGAAATTTGGCACAGAGATTGATTATGGCCTGGATTAACTCATGCAACTTTTTATCCCGTTATGTACCACGCGCCGCGCCGTAGGTACTGGTCAGCCGTGGTCAGAAGCTAGTGGAGGAATAAAATTGTCTTTGCGCTAGGATACCTACACCTAAATTAAAAATAAAATATATTGATAGTGGACTAATAAGGCTAGTATAAATAACTTCTTACAAACAAACACGCATTTTTTTCATCAGCAGAGGTTATAAAGCGCCACCTACTTATGTTCGTACATGTGTAGAGGGGGAGCGTTTCTTTCGATATCGTCGTAAGGTTTACGCGTATTTTTGTATGGAAAATAAACAGATGGGGTTGTTCTTTTCTATACGAAAATACGCTTTGACGTTACGACGATAACGAAAGATGAGAGTAGAAAAGTTCGTGCTCACCCTACTGGTAATGCAAGCACAGGTGCTACGCTACTGCATATTGCAATAAAATTTCAGACGAAACCCAGAAATGCGTGACTGGTTATCGATAAACGCTGCCTGGATAGATGACGTAATAGCAGTGCTGTTCCAAGAGAATATGACACACCAAGAGTTCGCTCTTACGTGCGTCGAAAACTTTAAGCAGTACTTCAACAATCTGATGACACCAGCAAAGCAGCATAAGAAACCTAAACAATGTTCATCGGACGGCGCCCCTGTGCCCCCAGGTACATTAAAAAAGACTTACTGGAAACGTTTTTCTCATAACTACCTACTACATCTTTGTCTATTTCTCTGTCCTCACAATATTTTTTTCCCTAGAGTTCCTGGGTGACTAAACAAAGTTACTTATCAAAGCAATAGGTAACGGACATATAAAAGAATAAAATGTAATTTACAGTGAATAAATATATTTCATGTTATTTCGTGAAACTAATGCTACCTATACTAATGTTACTATGATTATTTAAATACCTGGGCAACCCGAGCCTGCCTCCCACCACTAGGTAGGCAGGGACTCTGACATACCACGCTGCCTACTTCATAATATTTTTATTTCCACAGTAACTGATGTCCCGGAGGAAGCAGAGATAGAAAGTGCAGGTATGTGTTTTCAAAGAATCAGATTTTTTGCCGACTTCTAAATATCTATTTGAAGTTTCATTACCAAATACTTTAATTACCGTTTTGTAACCGTACATAAAGCCTTTTTCTATTTCTTAGCCTTATCTAGCTATTCGTCTTACAGTTGAAATTGTACAGAGTGAGTAGCAGGCTAATATTTCAGCTGCCGCTATCAATTAAATAGGTAGGTACCCATAAAGGGCGTATAAGTAGATACAGAATGTTAAAAAAAAAACTCTTCCTTTTAAAGAAGAAGGTACTCGATCGAACCCTACGCTTAGGACGCTTGCTAATAAGTTTTGGCAGGAGTATTCGAGTTTAGTTAGTTAAAATATTGTATTGGCATGTCTCTTGCCTCGAACTCGAAATTTGCAAATTGGTGGGATCTTTAATTGGCACCAGAATATCCTCTAAAGATATTACACTTATAACTGTGTGGAACTTTCAAGCGCTCACACACTCACATTTGACATTTATATTATTATCACTTACCAATTTCAGAGGCAGCGGAAGTCTGCAAGCCAATCCCACCTCCAGTGGTGACTAAAGATATTTGCGAGATTGAGTTCTGCATGAGGGACTTCGGTGATACCATTCTCAACAACTTAGAGACAGCACGAGATGCATGCCGGTATTATAATACTGTAAGTCACTCTTTACTATTGCGTATTTTCCGACCCTGAATGCTGTAAATATAGCTGGCCTTGTAAGCCTATTTACACTTTCTTAGAGAGTTTTTTAGACTCCTTGCAAACAATTTTTTTGTCCACCGATTTTTTGCAACTCTTTAGGCCAATTAAAGGCCACGTTGAATCGGTCACGAAATCGGTCTTATAAAGCAGTCGGCAGCCTTATAATACAATAGAGTAAAAAGAAAAAAAATATAGTTCTATCTGGATTTTTTTTTTATTTTATTTTACGCGATTAAAGCGTCTTTTGAGTTTTTTTTAAACTATATTATTCCAGTTGGTGGAGGAATCAATGCAGAAGTTCTCATATCAACGCATGAAGCAGCTCAAGCACGCTATGGAGGAGCGCATAGAGTTGGTCGATACCTCTCTCAAGAACGTGTGCCAGGCATATAAACAACTCGGTATGTTTGTCTTAAATAAGAAAACTTCTTATCCAGTGAGCAAACTTTAAAAAAATAAATTTAAACAAATTTTAATAAATATGGATTTTTTGTGTTAGTACAAAAAAAAAGTAATCGCTAACGAAATTTTTTTTTTTTTACGTTTTTATTAAAATTTTTATTAATATTTTAATTTAAATTTTACGTCCCACGCAGCTTTGTCTGATAGGTGGTCTAACCACAGACGAAGCCTACCATCAGTTTTCACCATTGGCTACCAGTTTATTGTCACCTGATTAGCATCACTCGGGGACCACGTATATACACGGACAAAGGTGACTCAGCCCCAAAAACAGCCCCAAAGTCTAGGGCTAGCATAGGCCTAGAGCTAGTTTAGTCTCCAGTAGGCTAATTCACGTAATTTCTTGACGCGCCGATCAAGTTGCGGTGCAAAAATATAAGCTAAAGCACTCGCTTGACGCGAGCGTACAGCGGTTGTCAAGATTACGAGAATACGAAAAAGAGCTGTTTTGATAGTGACTTAACTGCAACTGCACCGCAAAAGAACTTATTTAATTAAAATAAATATAATAATATTATTCTCCCGTAGAGGAATTGTCCCGCTACCTTGATTGCGGCGTCAAAGCTACCAAAGAGCAGTTAGACAATACCCGCGCTGCCTACAAAGACTATGTGACGAAAGCCAAGATCCTCCGCATGCAGTTTCAGTGGGAGAACGATAAGTCTTTAGTCGTTGATAAGCAATGGCAAATGGTTAGTCTTACCCCTAGTTTTCTCTGGCGAAACATTCACAAGAAAACATGTTGCATGCACAATCTATCTCTATCGTTTAGAGATGAAGAGAAAGAGATAACACTATGCTTGTATCACGTTTTGTTGTGCAGTGCAAACGCCCCCATAGAAAACATTGATTATCCGAATCAATATTACCTACAAAACATCATTTTTTTTTTAATTTATCGTAAGTGAACAATTTTAGAATTTCTTTCAACGGATCTATTTACTTCTATTACCGATAGCATAAGCAAATATAATTACTTAAATTGGGACTAGATGGCGCTGTGTGAGTGTGAACTGTGAGTGTATGTTGTGTGAAAATATAATTATTATTATTCAGGTGGATGATGTGATAAGCAAATACGCGTTTGAGAACGAAAATATGTTCCCGGGACTAAAATACGAAGCCAAACACCTGAGCTTCAGCGGGGACCCTGATATACTGCTCTACAGTACTTATAGATACGTGAGTTATATTAACATTCTTTTTATTAGATGTCAACCTAATAACGGTCTTATTCATAAAAATCAAAGACTAGTTAAAATGTACTTTGTCTTTTTCTTACTAGTATAAATGTCAAGATGACAGCCAAAGACACGAATTATAAACCTATTTTAAAAATTTATAAAAGGCGTTTATGAAAACGGAGGTAGGTAAATGTTTTAGTAAAAAAAAATTGGAGGGGTGTTGAAGCACATAGCGGTTTCGGCCTCGCCTGTGACATTGTCGCGGGTTCACAAACCCACAATCTTTGTGTGAATTGTTTCATCCCCACTGCCCAATATCAGTAGGTAAAGGAAAACATCGTGAAGAAATCGGCATTTCTAATAACTAATCATTCGAGGACATGGTGACATTCACTAACCCGCACTTGGCCAATGTGTGGTTAAAGCCACTGCTCTGTTTGAATTCGGTTTTTGTGTCTTTAGATGACCCAATTGGAGGATGAATTGAAGGTAGCTAATCAAGGCATGATAGAACGAACAACTAGAGCGCTTGATGGTAAGCACCTTTCATTAGTAGTATATTATATGTGGTCTGTATCACCAACTAGATGCTGGCATCTGGGCCCCGATTCTCGCGTTTTGTGTGAAAGAAAAAACGTCAAAAAAATAAAACTACTTTTTAACGGATTTTATCGCTAAAATCCAAAAAAAAATATTAATCACAATTATTACTGACTACCTACAAACATTATTATTTAAGTTGCGTTCCGATTTAAGCAAACTGAGCTCACAGTGTCTTGAATATAATAATATTATTATATAATATTTTTGGACGTCAAATACTCAGTCCATCCGTGAACATGAAGTCTGAAAATACTTTGAAACGTCGGGATCTAAAATCTAAAATATACCGCGATGAAATCCGTTAAAAAGTAGTTTTATTTCAATGTTGTACCTACTTATCACGACGCAGTGGATTCCTGGACAACGTCGTCGTCTCCGACCACGGAAACGATGGTGCGATGATATACCTATAAGCTCGTTGGTCGCGACATGGACGGGAGAAGCTAGCAATAGGGACAGTTGGAAGGCTATGGGGGAGGCCGTGGGACATTAAAGGCTATTAAAAAAAACATATATTTTTTTAATGCAGCTGCTATACCTCAACCGAAAGATGAAAATGAAAGAAAACAAAGGGACGCACGAATTCAAGCACGTCTCAAACAAAAAGAAGCTGAACTCGAAGCAGATTTCAGGAAAAGGGTACTGAGATCTCAGTCACAATAAAATATACATACCTACTAACGTAGCATTTTATTGTAGTTATACCTAATACGATTTTATTACGGAGCAGTGTAGCAATTTGTCACGCCTTTGTAATATCTATGGTTTTATATCGTTGCATTATTGTGACAAAGGGACAAAATTGTAGTTGCTGGACTTTGTTTTGTAGCAATTTGTCACATCTTCGTCGTATTATCTGTGGTAGTATCTATGTATTTATTTGTAGCAGTATAGCAATATGTGATAGACTTAGTGGCTACGACTTCCTTTCGTAGCGACTTCTCACGTCATTGTAGTATCTACGGGTTTATTTCGTAGCAGTACCTATAGCAATTGTGATAAAGACGTAATTGTTACGACTTCTTTTTGTAGCAATTTTTCACGTCATTGGTAGTATGATCTACAGTTTTATTTGTAGCAGTATAGCAATTTGTGACAAAGTCGTAGTTGCTACGACATTCTTTCGTAGCATTGTAACGACTACGTTTTGTTTCGTAGCTGTGTAGCAGTTTGTAAAGTCGCCGTCATATTTACCACTTTCTTTCGTAGCAATTTAGCAAACAGTTGAGTCGTTTCAGTATACACTGCTTTTTTGTAGCAGCTCAACAATCTGAAGGATTCACGGAATATCGCATTTTGTTTTGTCGCATCATAGTAGTTCATTTTTTTAATTCTTCTATAGGCTGGCGCTTGTCTACAACTTTCCTGATGTTAAGCAATGATGTAGTCTACGATGGAACGCGCCAGCCCAGTATACCGATTAACTCGTGATTACGAATGATTATCGGTGAGAAGGTGGCAGTGGAATGAGCCTCCATATGGTTAGAAACCTTAAAGGAGCAACAATTCCGACCCATCCTCTCTGCATGGTGTCACCAGACATCGCACCAGAGCACGGCTAGGCCGCTTGGCGGTGCGACTTTGTCTGGTGGGTGGTTACTAACCAAGGCCGAAGCCTACCACCAGTTAAATTCAGTCATTATCGTATTGTCGCTACGATTATGTCGTAACGTTGTAGCTATACGTCGTCAGGTTGTCGTAATAGATATGGCTGTCTGTCGCAGCAGCGCAGTATTATGAAAATTCACAGTAAAAACCTGCTTTATATGTACATAATGCGTACAAATATTGTAGTTGTGAGTTTTAATTTAATAAGCATTATTAATATTTTAGGAAGCTGATCAAAAATCTGATAATGATAAGCTACTGAAACATTTACTAAACAAACAGCTGGAACGACACGAACGCTTGTTGGCTCAACGTTTAGACGCCAAGGAAAAAGAGGTAAGCTACAATTTATCATAGTAAACTGGTTACAGCAGTTCCAAAAGTTTAACTAGAAGATTTGTCGAGTGCAGACAACATACATCTGCCATAACTACTAATATTAGTATAAAGCATTGAAGGGTAAAGCTTTAAGCTAATTACCTTGACATTAAACAGCAAGCGGTAGTGGATCGAGTAGAATAACAGTGTCTAAGTATGTCATTATATTCTCTACTGATTGACAAAGTATGTTTTTGCGAATTGTAGTTCGCGTCGAAATTCGATGGTATGGTTCAAGAGAAAGTGGCGATTGAGAAGCAAGATTTCAACAGACAATTGGCGGCCATGGCTCTGAAATTGAAAGTGGTCGAAGATAATTTGAATGGTTTGTGATTAGGATTTCGTCTTTAGGGGGCTCACTAAGCCCTCTCGATATAATTATCAAGATCACACAGTACTAGGTCGGTAGATAAACAAACTGTCGAGTCGCCGTAGCTACCGCTTTTTCGTAGCAGTGTAGCAAACAGTTGTCGTCGTCGTAGCAGCTACGGTTTACTGTCGTAGCAGTGTAGCAAACCTCAAGTCGTAGAAGCTAGAGTTTTTTATCGTAGCAGTGTAGCAAACCTCAAGTCGTAGTACCTACCGCTTTTTATCGCAGCAGTGTAGCAAACCTCAAGTCGTAGTAGCTACGGCTTTTTGTCGTAGCAGTGTAGCAAACCTCAAGTCGTAGAAGCTACGGCTCTTTGTCGTAACAGTGTAGCAAACCTCAAGTCGTAGTAGCTACAGCTTTTTGTCGTAGCAGTGTAGCAAACCTCAAGTCGTAGAAGCTACGGCTCTTTGTCGTAACAGTGTAGCAAACCTCAAGTCGTAGTAGCTACGGCTTTTTGTCGTAGCAGTGTAGCAAACTTCTAGTCGTAGTAGCTACCGCTTTTTTCGTAGCAGTGTAGCAAACAGTTTGTCGTCGTCGTAACAGCTACGGTGTATTGTCGAAGCAGTGTAGCAATCCTCAAGTCGTAGAAGCTACGGTTTTTTGTCGTAGCAGTGTAGCAAACAGTCGCGTCACGTATTATAGCTGTAGTAGCTACGACTGTGTTGTAGCATTATAAACAGTTGTCGTAGTCGTAGCAGCTACGGCTTTATGTCGTAGCTGTGTAGCAAACGAACAAAAAAATCATCGTATCCTCTTAGTTGCTACGGGTTAGCAACTAAAATATTTTCATACCTATTTATCGCCTATTACGCTTTATAAATTGTGTGGGTTATTGTTTGTGTAGCTCGCTTGAAAGCAGAACGCGAAACCCGTCGCTCTCAAGAGCTATGGACGGCCGGCGCATCGCTTCTTGCTGCTACAAAGAGAGGGGAAAAATATGTCAGGGTGGATAAGGAACTGTCAGCTATTGAGAAAGCATCAGGTATACGTGCCATTATTACGTATTCTATCCGGTAACATCGTTTGTTTAATTCACAGATAATATAATAGTACTATACTAGTTAATGTATTTAATAGAACCAGTAAAACTCTGTGTTTGTAATCTATTTTATAGATTTACCCCCGTATTCATAAACGAATTATAAACCTATTTTAACTGTACAAGCTACTTGTACATTATTAGCTAAGTACTTACACGTGCCTAACTGTGACGTAGTACCTATCATTTGACACGCGCATTAGTTATAATTATTGTGTAATCTACATATATCATAGCATTGCATATTTAGTACAATAAAGAGCATTCGTACAAATCGGTTGTCTCCTTCATATCATTTAGCAAGTGTTGTACTCTTATCATATCAATACCCTAGCAATTTAGGAACTAACATCGCCCTCAGCATCCTATCATATATCATATATCAGTGTACGTTGGGAAACACCCAACATTGTGGTCCTTCGAGCAAAAGTTTAGTGATTTTAGTGATTTCGTGTGATAGCGAATCGGTTTAGCCGGCCTCCCACAAGCGGGTCTCACCGGTTAAATTGAGACGACAGCGCAAAATATCACGCGGGAACACACTCGTTACTAAACTATCAAGAACTAGCAGTTTATCTGAGGCTATCAAGATTTATCAAGCAATACCTATCTTCTATCAAGTATCAATTATCAAGAATAAGTCAGCATTTATCAAGATTTCATAGCAACATTATCAACAAATAGCAAATAGTGAACAAGTAGTGATTCGAGCCTACAAGATGAGTACTTACGAGAGTCAAATCGAGATCTCCCAACAAATTGCGAGAATCAAAACCAACTTCAAAAAAGATGGTGCTTCTCGTAGAACTATTGAGTATTGCAAGACACGTATAACTAAGTTGGACTCTTTATGGGAGGACTTCCAATATAACCATGACCGTATGTGCTCAGAGGAAAGTAGAACTCATCAATATTTTATCGATATGTGGTTTGAGAAAACTCTAGAGGGTTACAAGGAAGCAAGAGCCCTACTAAATCAAAGCTATCAGGAACTTTTAACAAATTTAGGAAAATCGGACGAAGGTGAGTCGGCCGTGCGGTTATCGGACAGTGAGCAAGCAGATCAATTAGGAAAACATCAGCAAGAACGGAGCGGCATCAACCAACCAGGTACTTCTGGAATTCACCATTTTTTTACCACCACAGGTACCAACAGCAGTTACGATGATCTTCTTAAAAAACAGCAAATAAATATCAAAGCAATCAATAGAACAATGGAGAACATCGACATTGAAGAAATCACCGAAAAGTGGGAGTTCGAAGACTCTCTAAAATGCCTTCAATCTCGATGGGAGGCTGTGGACAAGATTCACTGGGAAATGGACGCATATTCTGTTCCAGACTCGAAATATGCCACACTGTTTTTTGAAACAGAAAAACGCTATATTGCGTTAAAAAGAGCATTGAACAAAAAGATGGGGTCGGTTTCACATCGAGAAAAATCGACACCTAAGCTGGATATTCCGGTTTTCTCCGGGAACTACAGCCAATGGATGTCCTTTAAGGATTTGTTTGATGAAGCAATTCATAACAATCCAGCATTATCAAACGCGCAGAAAATGCAGTTCCTTCGAAGCAAAATTCGTGGAGAAGCAGAGAGGCTTATTCAACATCTGCCAATCAGTACTAGCAATTATGAGGTTTGTTGGGATATCCTGAAACACCGGTACCACAACAAAAAGCAGATCTTTACCTCGCACATATCTTTGCTACTTAGCGTTCCAACAATGTCAACTTTGTCTGCTTCTCAAATCAAAAGACTGCACGACGTAACACAAGAAAGCCTAAACGCCATCAAAAATCTGGGGGTGGACATCAGTACGTGGGATCCTCTCCTAGTTCACTTATTATCACAGAAATTAGACACAGAAACCTACACTGACTATGTAGAATCACTCAGCAACTCGCGCGAACTACCCCTTTTGAAGGAATTTCTACATTTCTTAGAAAGTAAGTTCACGGCATTAGAATCAGTACGCCGCAAGCAAGATGCGGGGAGTGCAAAAACTCGGTACCAATCAGAAAATCAGCAAGTAACATCTTTTAACAAAAACAAGAGCCATTATCAATCGGACATCCCTAAAGTTTCATTATCATCAGTGTCGAAGTATAACAAAGCATATCACTTCAAGCAGTCTTACCCGACCTATCAAGCTAGAGCGCAAAATCATTACGTCAGCTGCCCAATATGTAGCCAAAATCATGGAATATTCCATTGCGAAAAATTTTTGGAAATGTCGGACGCCAAAAAGTGCCAAACTATTGCACAATTAAACCTGTGCAAAAATTGTCTTTATTCGCATAACGGAAAAGCATGTATTTCGAAGAAAAGATGCCGCACGTGTCAAGGGGATCATAATACAATTCTACATGACGCTTTTGCAATAAAGGCAAAACCCGATCGAGGCGAGTGCGCCGGAAACGCACACGTAACACGAAAACTCGACACTTGCGAAGTATTACTTGCTACAGCTTTGCTTAAGGTGCAAACAAGTGACGGATCGTACCAAGTCATGCGTGCTCTTCTTGATCAAGGTTCCCAGACAAGTATCATTACAGAACGCGGAGCACAAGCATTAGGGTTGCCCAGACAAAAGTACAAGGGTGTCATCACTGGCGTAGGCAAGAAGGAAAGTCAATGCAAAGGGTCATTATCTTTAAATTGCAAGTCTATGGACGAAAACTACGAGTTCTCGACAGAGGTGTATATCATGAGCAATCTTATCAAGAACCTACCTAGCAAAACTCTATCCAAACCGAATTGGGAATTTTTAGCAAACATACAACTAGCAGATCCCGAGTTTCATATCAGCCGATCGGTCGACATTTTACTGGGAGCCGAAATGTACTCAGAAGTCATACAGGGTGGTATATGTCGGTCAGAAGAAACATCGATCGTCGCGCAACAAACACGGCTCGGTTGGATATTGTGTGGAGCGGTGACGCCATCGTTACAGTGTAACGTCATCATGAACAACGCCGAACAAATAGAGCGCTTTTGGCAGATAGAAGATATATCTCACGAGTCAAGTTTAACATCAGAAGACCAGCAATGCATTGATTTCTACCAAAATACGACGGAAAGAAAGCCAGACGGCAAATATGTTGTCAGACTTCCCCTAAAATCAGATTATCAAAATTTACTTGGAAAATCAAAACCAAAAGCAGTTGCACAATTTTTACAATTAGAACAAAAACTACAAAAACAACCGGAAATTTCGCAAGAATACAGTTTATTTATTGAACAATACATGGCACTTGGACACATGAAACCGTCTTATTTTACAGCAAAAGGCGCGTGCTATCTACCGCATCATTGTGTAATGCGAGACGACTCGACGACTACTTCCCTTCGTGTCGTATTCAACGCATCAACACCAACATCAAGCAAAGCAAGTTTAAATGACGTCATGCTGCGGGGTCCTAATTTACAACAAGATCTAATGTCCCTTGTCTTAAAGTGGAGACAATACAGGATCGCTTTTACCGCTGACATCGAAAAGATGTTCAGACAAATATGGGTTCACGAAGACGATCAACTTCTGCAAAAAATTGTTTGGCGATTCAAACCCATCGATCCTTTACAAGACTATCAGCTGACAACGGTCACGTATGGCACCAAAGCAGCACCGTTTTTGGCTATGATGACCCTCAAGCAACTAGCAAAAGACGAAGAAAAGAACTACCCGGAAGCTGCGCGAGTTCTTGAAAGCTCATTTTACATGGATGATCTTCTCCATGGAGCCCATTCCGCCCAATCAGCCCTGAGACTAAAACAAGATTTAATCAATTTGCTAAAAGCCGGCGGCTTCAATTTACGCAAATGGTCGTCGAACGCACCGGAAATATTGCAGAGCAATCAAACACATCAAGAAAATTTCGAGTTTAAAACAGAGCAAAATCAAAAAGCCTTAGGCTTATGTTGGTGCCCTACCGAGGATATATTTTCATTTCAAAACAAAATCAATTCTCAATCAACACAGACTACAAAAAGGGCTCTATTATCGGATATTTCGAAAATATTCGACCCACTGGGTTGGCTCTCCCCTGTAACAACAAAACTTAAATTATTATTTCAAGAAGTCTGGCAGAGAAATATTCAGTGGGATGAATTGCTGCCTGAAGACTTACAAGCAAAGTGGTTAAAAATCAGAGAAGACTTACAGCATATCAGCAATATCAAATTATCAAGATGGATTTACACAGAGCCGTCAAAAACGATCGAGTTAATGGGGTTCTGTGATTCTTCTCTAGCAGCGTTCGCCTGTACAATTCTCTGCAAAACAAATCACAATGGTCAAGCACGAATCACTCTAGTAGCCGCAAAAACTCGACTTGTTCCGAAAGGCAAAAAGGTTACGCTGCCGAAACTTGAACTCTGCGGCGCAAACCTGTTAGCAACTTTGATGGAGCGGGTGCTGCAATGTCTGTCAGGATACCATGTACAAGTCCTAGCATGGTGTGATTCGACTGCAGTTTTGGGCTGGATTCAAGGTGGACCGGAGAAATGGAGATCCTTCGTGTCCAAACGCGTTGAAAAAATAAGCAAGATCATTCCGCCCAGTAACTGGCGTTATATAAAATCAAGCGAAAATCCTGCTGACTGCGCAAGTAGAGGCATAACGGCATATCAACTGCAAAACCATTCGCTGTGGTGGGAAGGCCCATCATGGCTATCAACCTATCAAATTAAAAAGGAAATTCCTACCTACAACACTAACGAAGAATTAAAAATACAAAAACAAGTGAATATCACACAAGTCGAAGATAGCATTATAACAAGCCTTCTAAACAAGCATAGTAGTTTCAGAAAAGTTGTAAGAGTGCTGTCGTGGATACGACGCAACGTAAACCTAAACAAGAAAGAAAACCATTTTTAACTTTGGGCGAAATCAAACAAGCAACCATCAAAATTTGCAAACACGTACAGCAAAAAGAATTTGGGGATGAAATAAACAAGTTGCGCGAGAAAAGCAATATCAGCTCAAAAAGCAAAATTCTTAGTCTCACTCCCTTCCTAGATAACAACGGATTACTTCGGGTGGGAGGACGACTACAAAACGCCAACTTACATCCTGAAATGAAAAATCCTATAATTTTGCCGCACGATAGTCGCTTGACACACTTAGTCATAGACAACGCACACGAACTTACATTTCATGGAGGTACTCGCCTTACATTATCACTTCTGAGGCAGAGATATTGGATAGTTGGTGGACTACGAGCAGTCAAAAAACGCCTACGAACCTGCGTAACATGCAAAAAGCATAACCCCTCTATGAGCAGTCAACTTATGGGCGAACTCCCAAGCGCCAGAACCAACCCTTCCCGGCCCTTCTATCAAACAGGAGTCGATTTTACGGGGTACGTGGACGTAAAGTCGAACAAGGGTCGCGGAGTCAAAACAACAAAGGGGTATATAGCAGTGTTCGTGTGTATGGCCACCAAAGCAGTCCACCTAGAGTTGGCCTCAGACATGACCTCTTCATCATTCTTAGCAGCACTGAGAAGAATGGCATCACGTCGAGGAGCTCCTGGTCACATATACTGTGACAATGGCACTAATTTTGTTGGCGCAAATAAAACACTCCAACAACAGCAAATCAATCTAAAGGAAATCGTAGACGAGCAGTTCTATGCAGAGATAGTTGAGATGAACATACAATTTCATTTCAACGCTCCTGCCTGGCCTAGCGCCGGCGGTCTTTGGGAAGCAGCCGTCCGGAGCATGAAACGTCACCTCAAAACTATCCTCGGCGAACAAAAACTTACCTTTGAAGAGCTGTCAACCGTCCTATCGCAAATAGAGGCATGTTTGAATACAAGGCCGCTTAGCCCCCTGACAGAAGATCCAGAGGACTTGAATTACCTAACACCCTCTCATTTCCTGGCAAGCGGACCTATCCTGACCATCATAGAAACAGAAAAAGATCATAGAACTCGTTGGGAATACACACAAAGGATATTCAGAGAGATATGGAAAAGATGGAGCACTGAATATCTGACTCAATTATCGCAAAGATCTAAGTGGAAGAAGGCTCAAAACAACATAAAAATCAATGACTTAGCAATGATCCACGACATCAACTTGCCTCCAGGAAAATGGCCAATGGGTCGCGTGGTAGAGACACACCCTGGCACAGATGGACAAGTTCGCGTTGTTACACTTAAAACCAAGAGTGGTTATATCAAACGGCCTGTTATCAAAATATCAGTTTTACCAATTGAAAAGTCAGAAGGATCAAATGATACCGACAATAATAGTAACTCGACACAGCATAAGATGACGTCATCTGAGTTACAAAACAACAAGCAATCAGCTGTCACGCAAACAGTTACAAAAAAGTACAACAAATGCACTTTTTCATCGGTCGCTTTAACACTACTATATTTCATGTCAATATTATCACCATTACAGGCTGCGTTTAATATCACTTCATTCAAGAAAGATCAAGCTCTCTATTTGGACCCTATATCTAAATTGCACCTGATCCGCGATAAATGGACCCTAGTTGTCTATTACGATATGTCTCCGTACTGGGAAGGAGTGAAATCATACGAAAAGATTCTGCAATATTTAAATACTTCGTGTCTTAAAATAGAAAACAATAACTGCAACATGATAACTGCCCAGCTGATGCACGAGTACAATGAACTAAAGTATTATAATAACATTTTGTTAACGCAGCAATTTAGCGGACATTCGCAGTCACCACACGTTAGAAAGCGGCGAGGACTTATTAATGGCGTTGGATATTTAGCAAACAGCCTATTTGGAGTTTTAGATGAAAGGTTTGCCGAACAGTATGCTGTGGAAATAAAACATGTCAAGGAGAATCAATTACACCTAGCAAATCTATGGAAGAACCAAACATCTTTGGTTGAAGCTGAATCGAATCTATTACAAAGAACAGCAGAAATCATGCAAAAACATCATAAACATATCAATAAGCAGCTAATATCGCTTAGTAAAGCAAATAATGCTTTGCAAAAGGAAGTCAACCGCATAGACACAGTACAAGACCTTATACTGACTTCCATATCAGCAAGTCAATTAGCGCACAACTTGAAATCTACCCAGGATGACTTGTTGGACGCACTAACAGATATATATCATGGACAATTTCAGTTGCACTTGATAACACCAGAGCAGCTTATTCAAGAATTGAATATCATATCAGGACAGATTTCAAGTGAAGTACGCTTACCAGTTGACAATATACGGAGAGATGTGAAGAAGATATACAAACTTATCAAAGTTAAAGCCCGCATAACCAACGAATACCTACTTTTTGAAGTAGTGTTCCCCCTACTTAGCAGAGACAGATTTAAATTATATCAAATAATTTCTGTCCCACAACAAATCAACAAGACCATGGTCACCGTACTACCGGTAGCAGATTACATTTCCGTAAACATTGGCAAGGACGCATACCTGACAATGACCCACAATGACCTGTCCTTGTGTACGATCTACGATGAAGCCTACATGTGTTCCCAACAGAAGCCAATTTATCATTTGTCAAGCAATAACAATCTCTGCAAGTTAGAACAAGAAACAAAGAAGTGTAAGACTCAGAGAACAGTTTGCCAAAACAAATGGGAATCATTGTCAACACCAAATCAATTTTTATACTTTTGTTGCAACTTGTGCAACATCAAAGTAATCTGTGAAGATGACGTCACGATGCAACAACTGGAAGGAGCAGGAATCTTTTCACTATCTTCCAACTGCGCCGTCAAAGGAGAAGACTTCAGTTTGGCATCCCATAGAGTGTACCAAAACCAGTTCAACGTCAGCGCTTCTGTGTTTGTACCCAAGATTGATCACATCAATCACATGATCAATATATCGATACCGGAGGAGGATGAGAACAACACCGATTCCAAGGAACTTGGTTCCATTATCCAGCAACTTCAGCAAGAGATCAAGAATATCAAGGCAAGCAGCATCCTGCAATCAGAAGATGGGCTTTCTATACATGATATTCACCAATACACTGGTATCTCGTTGATCTTAGTAGCAGCTTTGGTCGTGGGAGGAGTGTTCCTGTGGAAGCAGCGACTATGCCGGAGACATAGACGGCGTGTTATCACACCAGACATCGAGATGCAGTCTACCGCTGGCAGCTTCATAGGACAAGCATCATCAACCAACAAACCACGAGCACATCGCGAGGGATATTCGAAAGAAGTCATCCTGCAGCCATCCCGTGGAAACAACAGAGTCAGCAAAGCGTGTTCGCCTATCAATTTCAAGCGCCCTGATCTAGAGTTTTAATGTTATTTTTCTTACATTTTTGCATTTTTGTTTTGTATCCTTTTCTCTAGGTGGCGAATATGTACAAGCTACTTGTACATTATTAGCTAAGTACTTACACGTGCCTAACTGTGACGTAGTACCTATCATTTGACACGCGCATTAGTTATAATTATTGTGTAATCTACATATATCATAGCATTGCATATTTAGTACAATAAAGAGCATTCGTACAAATCGGTTGTCTCCTTCATATCATTTAGCAAGTGTTGTACTCTTATCATATCAATACCCTAGCAATTTAGGAACTAACATCGCCCTCAGCATCCTAACATATATCATATATTAGTGTACGTTGGGAAACACCCAACATTAACTATAATAAGCTTCATTATAGTTAAAATAAAAAAAAATGAGCAGCGGTGGCGCAGTGGTACGGGCCTCGCCTTAGAAATTTAAGGTCGCGGTTTCGAATCCCAGTCGTGCCCACACATCTTTGTGTAAATTGTTACATCGCCGCTGCTCAATATCGGTGAAGGAAAACATCGTGAGGAAACCGGCATGTCTAAGAACTAATCATTCGAGGATATGTGACATCCACCAACCCGCACTTGGCCAGCGTGTGTGGATTAAGGCCTAAACTCTCTCAACTCACAAGATAGCTGAGAGAAGACCCGTGCCCAGCAGTGGGACACTAAAAAGGGTTGAAGTGATAGTTAAAATAGGTTTATAATTCGTTTGTCTTTGTCTGTTATTTGACATTTATATGTAATAAAAATAAATATTTTTAAATAAATAAATAAGTTTAATTTGATAACTAAGTAGGTGGGTACTTCTAAGTTACAGTTACAACAACTTGATAAATTGTAGTCGACAAGATATCGGATCCTTCCTCCGCCCCCATCCAGTTTTCTTAACAAATATTATTATTATGCCGAAATGCTTTGCTTGTAATGTTGTAGACGGTGACAAATTGGTGAAAACAGTCCTGCAATCTATACCCCAGTCAGTTCGAGAGAAAGGATTAGTGCCCGAAAGTGTCCTTAGAGATAGTTACCATCAGGTATCAAACTCGCGTATACTTAATTAGGCCTAATTATACCTAAATGACTAGTAGGACTACACTAGACAAAATTTACTAGACTAAACATTTAATGAATTTAGAATAATAATATGTCGATGAATCAATCAATGATGATGATTCAAATAGAAATAAACCACTAACCATAAAACTTATAACCCATCTAAAGGCCCGCTAAAGTATGGTTTGCCAAAGACAACATTATTTTAGCATAAAGACCTGGTGGTCCTGACTGCTAAGCCGAAGGTCGTGGGTTCGATTTCCACCCATGACAAATCTTTGTGTGATGAGCACGATTGCTTGTTCTGTGTCTGGGTGTAATTTATCTATAATATGTATGTATTTACAAAAAAAAATTGTGTAGTTTATCCGTTCGTAGTAGGTACTCATAACACAAGCAAATATAATTGCTCAATTTGGGACTAGATGGCGTAATTAATATTGTCACAATAGCTTGGTAAAACTGCATTGGAAGTTTGGTTTAGAAATTCAAAATACCTGGGAGCACTATAAAATAAATACCTAACATCATTGTATAATAATAATTGTTATAGATGGAAAAAATTGCGCTAAATGTGGCTTTAGTGGAAGCTGAGGGCGCTCCATTACCTGTTTATATGCTCTCTTGGGTTCAAGGGCTACTACTTTTTATGAAGGTACGTGGACGATGTTTGAATAGTTAATTAATGACTACTTACTATAACTACTACGACTCCAGGAAAAGCCGTTGGCAACGTGAAGTGTCTGCTAGGATCCCTACTAAAGATGGGCTGGCTATATAAGGGTACAAATGACGTCAAATTGCGGAAATAAAGCCCGCTACAATCTACATCTATCTACAATACTCTTAGAATATTTAACACGGAGCTGGTATTGCGCGCGTTCTCATGTTTCGTGTTTGTGTGTAGCTTTTATTTACGTGTGCATTTATAAAGACGCTTTAACTCTTGCATGTGTGCTGTACGTGGTTACCTCGCCTGTCCTTAACACTGACAAAAACAATTTAGTACTAGAAGTTGCGTATAACCCATCCGTGTTAAATGCTCTAAGACAATACTATTTTACTCTTGGCCCCGGCAAAAAGCTGGTTCGGGATTTATTCGAATTCACTTTGATGTAAAAGGTGTTAAAGGCTTTGGTAAAGGAAACAGCAGCTCGGTTGAAAAGGTAACTTAGCTCCCCATCATTATGATAACATATGGGATGGGAGAAGCATAACTGGCGAAATGCAGGGAGGTAGTATTTTCTTTAATTTATTCGATATGACGCATATAAATAAAACTACCTACTCTATAACAGGTATGAAATCTAAAATAAACCGCATTATTATCCGTTATAAAGTTAGCTTTACTTTAATTTTGAACGAAATGTAAGTACTTATATGTCTGAAAATTTCTTTTTAATTTATTCACCAAATAATGGCTTAAACCCATAGAGATGTTCCGATAAAAAAACTAATAGTTTTTTTATCTGAACATCTATAATAGGTAGCTAGTCATTCTACTGTCTCTACACATTACATCTAATGCATCGATTTCGAATCAGTTGAAACCAGCATATTAGGCCCAATTAAACGCCTGCCTACCAGAGGCGAAGAGACCAAATAACACTTCCCACCGGCTTCCCTTTAGGAATTTTTCAGTATAACGTACTAAATAGTATGTAACGGCTAAAAGTTTTAAATAGCATCAAAAATGCAATACATACTTCTTGGTAAGATTAAATGTCCGCGTAGCTAACCAAGAAATACTAGTCGTTTACCGTCTTCCATTTTTCAAGTTTCTACCCTACGCCACACTTTCTACCCTACTGCCTACCTACTTATTTACTATCTCTAATTTTAACCCGTGCCCAGTAGCGAGACGCTAATGGGTTGTTACTTGCTACTAGGAGAGAGAAGAGAGCATTATGTCTCGCATGCTGGGCACTCCGCGTGCTCTACAACATCTCGTTTTACAGTTGTCTGGGATACCGCAGGCGGAATTTGATAGACCACCGAAAGAGCCATCTGAACAGTTGGACACGTTTGATTTGTTGCAAAGGGCAAGGTGAGTGCTTTTGTTCAAATACTGTTACAATGTATGTATTACATACAACGAATTTTGAAACTTCAAACGACCTAGTCGATAATTTCGCGGGACCGGATTGTGTTCCGATATTTCTGCTGCATAAATGTGTCGGATTTTTTTCCCTAGTTTGCCAAATTCGCAATTTTGGTTTTTAAGTAGGTACCTCACGTTCCAAAATCCTTACTAATACTTTACATGCGAAAATAACTGTCTATGCCGCTATCACGCTAATATCACTAAACCGTTTGAGACCCGGGGAAGGACATAGGATAGCTTTTGTCCGACTATGCAAAAAGAGGTTAATGGTTTGGCGCGATTTTCCGCGCGCGATATGCGCGGGCGGAAAATCGTCTTTGACTAGAATTGGACTTCAGTTTAAGTAAAGTATGATCTGATTATTGGTAGGTTCTGGATAGACCAAGGCAATCTCCAAGCAGCTGTAAAATATGTGAACTCGTTGTCTGGCGCATCAAGAGCAGCAGCGAACAAGTGGTACGAGCAGGCGCGTGCGCATCTTGAAGTGCGGCAGGCGGCGGATGCGATACTTGCTCACGCGGCGGCTTTGGGCTTGCAGTACATTTGAGATGGTATGTTTTTACACTGTTTCTGCTGTAACCTGCTTAGGTACTGCCTACAATCCATCCATTTTTGGTCCATCCATGGTCAAAATTCGAGTAGGTACATACATTGATTAGTATGTAATCTTAGAACATTTAACACCGGAATTGTTATGCGTACGCGTTCCCTTCTGCCAAGGTATACGTGAACAGTTTGTACGCAAAAACTGTTCATGTCTTGTGTTTGTGTGTAGCTTTTATTCTCGTGTGCATTTGTAAGTACCTATTCAACTTTTGAAAGAGTGTGTGAGTTTCGCCTTCCCCAAAAACTGGCAAAACCAATTTAGTACACACTAGAAGTTGCGTAAACACTTCTCGTATTATAGGCCGACCGTTTAACTCGCGTATCGCCATCTGAGGTACAAAGTCATAAAACATTAATTAAATCTCATAAACAACTATTTAACCACAGATAAAAGTAATTCAAGACTATTCGTCACTAATATCCATATCGCTTGAATCATCATCTTGGTGCTAGGCGATACGGTCGGCCTATAAATTTTCTAAGATTGCAATCATTTATTTATTTTATTTTATACATATTCCTATTGTTACAGATATGCGGTCCAAAATTAAAAGTAGATATGTAAAAGTGTAAGAAAAAAGTCGTGAATGTTGGTAACAGTTAATTTATTGGTATTATTTAAATATTTTTAGAAAAGGTACTGAGTGGCGTTTATCGCAGGTATACCTTATAATGTCAATGCAATACATGTGGCAAAAAGTGTTAAATACTCGATTTGGGTGCACTCAAAGTCAAACAATAAGTTTTTGAAAGAAATTTTTTTATACTTTAATTATATTTATTTATTTCAATCTTAATATTAAATTTGATGTACAACAAACCTCAAATCTTATTTAATTAAATTGTTTGTAAACAAATTGTCACTTTAAAACCTTAAAGTAATGTATACCTACACTTTGATTAAGCTAAATTAATTTTAAAGTTTTTCTACATTAACCTGTTTTTTTACAGTATAAATTTGTATAAGTTATTACATAATTAGTTACATTAAGTAAATGAATGAAATGTCTAAGCTGTTTCATTTATCCCATAGTTATAGTTTACAAGTAAATGGTCCTGAACTAATGTTGCACTATGGTTGTGGTTGTGTTATACTAAACATTAAACTTGTCAAACACAACCTGACACAATAAGCAATGCATACTCTAGTGCCTAGACTGTTTGACAGGTTGCAGTACAACACAATGCAACAACATTAGATGTTAGAAATCTTCAAACCGGTAATAGGGAAGGTTTTGAAAATAATATGAAGTACACTTACAAGTACATCTAAGTACTTTTCAGTTCTTAAGTTTCACAAATTAGCCATTATAATAAGTCAGTTTATTACAGGCCTTTGGAAGACCTGTACTATGCGTTATGTCAGAGACAATCATCATCAGAGTCGAGCTCATCAGACGAGTCATCAGATGAATCACTGCTATCACTACTGTCAGAGTCTGAATCACTACTACTTGAATCTTCATCACTCTCAAAATAAACAGGATTTTTCTTCAGTCCTGGCAGTAATGACATGGAAGCCATTTTTACAGCAACCTCATTCTCCAAAACCTGGTTTTCCTCTTTCTGCACTAACTCCGCAGCAGCCTCTAGTTCTTCTAATTCAAGTTCTAGATCTTTTTTGGTTATTTCTATATTAGCTATATTATTGCACAGATCATTCAGTTCCTCATCTCTGCATTTTTGAAGAAACACTAAATAGTCCTTGATGTATAATTGGTTTAGGATATAACGAGCATCATTACTACTGTTGAAAATTTGATGAATTTCAATCAGACATTTGAGTATAAATTTTTTGCCTTTTCTTAGTAATGAAATAAGTTCATTTTTTACTTTGTCACAGAGATCGAAGTTACGAAAAATAGGATAAATTAATGCTCTTCGGTAACATGATATAAGGACTTGGTTGATGTCATTGAAAGTGCAGAACCAACTTAATGTTGAAGAAAGTTTGTTTATCGTCCAGCTTGATTCTACAGTGCTCTCGTTCAATGTAGTAATCTTATCATAGCAATAACCATAAAGAATATCTATTAACCCATTCAATACTTGTTTAAATTCACTTTTAGTTAGCAAATAGTTTTTATTCAGTAGCTCTTTTAGCACCCCAACTTCATCATCAGTAAATTCTATATCTTTGTTGAAGTTTGGACTACTCCAGAGTGGTACAGCAGACAGGTAAGGTTCTAGAAGCTCTTCATCGTAAAAATCAGCCAAATAATGATCTGAGGAAAACTTGTCATTTTCATGTTTTATTTTCAACTGCAATCTTTCTTTAACGCACACATCTTCAGGGGCTTTGAGCTCGAAAATTTGTGGGAATTCCGAACCAATATTCGCAAATTCTGTTGTTATTTTATTAGCAAAACCATAAGAATAACAATCACTCTTTTCACATTCAATTTCATTTTCTATAACTATACCATCTTCATCTAACATTTCTACTAAGCTAGGGTTAATATCTGGAATATCTTTTGGTGCTAAAAGACTAGTTATCATGTCTAGATTTTCAAAATGCTCTCCAGAGACCTCTTTGTCAAAAGTCAAGTTGAAATGCCCAGAATCGCTAATATAAGTGCCTTTAGATCGGTCATTCTCAACGATTCTACCCGGCAAACGTAGGCGGAGGAAGTAAGGGCTGGACACAAAGAGAAAATTCTCACCATCTACGTCGATATCGGTCTCTCCTATATTTGTATAGGGAGCGTGCACGTTGATGTAAACATGGTCACTGTCTTGGCTTAATTTAAACCGCGGGGTTAACATTTTGTTGTTTGTAAGACACCATGGACCACTCAAAGTGTATTTACACTCAACCCGAACTGTGCGAAGAATCAATAAATTCTGATTTCGTGATCAGCAAAGCAAATAAAAATTATTGATTGACGACTGACTGTCTGTCACTGACTGACTGACGGACGGGATGGGTGGGTGCGACGGCACGTTGACTTTTGTGACGTTCAAGCTACTTCCTTCCTCCTCGTGTCATCATATTGCAATGAGTAAAGTCATATTTTACTCATTACAATATATACTCGCAGTTTTTTAGTTTTTTACTACTAATCTTAAAAAACTTATATACTTATTTAAACTTGACACTGGCAAAATTGCAGAATAATTTCTGCAGAGGCCATAATTAAAAGAAGAAGAAGAAGACACAGACTACTAAGAGAACCTCAGTTATACCGCAGTTATAAAGCACAATCTTTTTGCAATTTGCAATTTTTGTAAAAGTATGAAGGGAAAATTAATGCACCGTGGGAATGAAAGTTATCAATGAAATGTTGGTGAAGGTAGGGAGGGGAGGGTACTTTGTACCTAATTAGGTAAATTAAAATCTTGTACCTGGTAAAAATTTATCTGGCCTTATTTTTCATGATATCTGTATTCTGCAGTTTTTTCTGTAGGTACAGACTCATGTTAACTCGAGGTTGGTGCCGTTGGTGGAAGCATTAGTAGGAAATTTGCTTACTTAAAGCCTACCTACATACGTGACTAATTCGCGGGCTAAGAACCAGAGTAGCGTAAGGGCAAAAATTCAAAAAAAAATTTTTTTCACCATTCGCTTTTTAAACCCTATATTTTTATAAGCCAAAAAACTGAATCGATGTTGTGTGTAGAAAGCTTAATACAAAAATAACGTATTAAAAAAAATGATTTTTGTTTACTGCCAAAATGAAATATTTCTACTTACAATATTTTGGCATTATTTAGTAAAAAAAGTTACGTGCACAACGATCGAAACTCTGTTTACAGAGCGAATGGGACACCGAAGATGCCTTGAATATAATCGCTTAAATAACGTATCTTGTCATACGTTTTTAACGCAGAAAGTTTGATTGTGTAGCCTAAGTTTGTTTCGTGCCAAATAAGCGTAAAGTACTGTTACTGCATAGAGGACCTTATTTCGTGCGCTTCCGTTATTTTTCTGCCTGCCAAAAAAACGTATGGTGTGATACCCTACTATGGCACTAAATAACTAAAGTAATGCATTCAGGTTTTAAGTCAATAATAGTGTAATTAGCTATATACGTTTTTTTAGCAACTTAATAAATCTTTGTTGGTCTGATTTACCTTCGCGTCTAATACTACTGTACGTTAATTTGACACCAAAAAGTGTAGGTAGGCCCAGCCGGTTGCGTAGGAAACTACGACAACTTGCCTGATGTGAAGCAATTTTGCAGTCTACGATGGAACGCGCTTACCTAATAAATACCGATTCACTCGTGACTTGAAAACAGGTAGATTATAGCTATCGGGAAACAGATGCCGGCAACGAATTCCACAACTTGGCAGTTCGCACAGGTAGCACTTTATGTGTACCCGTGGAATTTCCACCATATAACGGTGGCGCATAGTCATACCTCTACTAGTCCGATGGAAGAATGGGGATGGGGGAATTAGATTGTGTAATTCCAACGCACACTCTCCGAAGTGTACCCGATAAAAGACCGAAAGACTACGAGTAACAACTATGCGGCGATGCTCGAGGCTTTGCAAATTAGCCTTGACGAGGGATTCGGTGCCAATAAGCCTCTTGGCTCGCCTTTCAATAGACTCCAACGCCTTGAGTTGGTATTTAGATGACCCATCCCAAAGATGCGAGCACCACGCATGAACGAACTTGTGCTTGATATAGCTCGAGCATCTGTTTCGGTGTGAAGTACTGACGCACCTTCGCGAGGACTCTTTGGCAGTTAGTTGAGCCTTGGACTCAATGTACGGGCCAAAATTGAGGGTCGAAGTCATATTGACGACAAGAAGCTCCAGGTGGTCTGTAATTGGCACGGACACACCTCGAAAAGTAGGAGCCAATTGAAATGACCTTTTTTGGCGGAAAATAGGCACGCCTGTGTTTTAGCAGCGTTGAATTTGACTAGATTGGCGTCGCCCCAGTCGGAGACAGCCTTGAGAGACAAGCTCAAGCGCTTAACCATGCTTCACTATGGGACTGAATCTCAGCCGCACTGGCACGAGGACTGGACATATAACTCTCTACAACTGTGCTGGCGTTTGCATACCCAAAGGTACCGGATTTAAGCAGATCGTTAATATGAAACTCCGTTTGGCGAATGCAAATTTCCGACATAAGAGTCTGCCAAGTGTAGCAGGAGGTACCACGCTACCAGCATCTAGACGTGAAGCCTCTGCAAACAGAGAAGCAAACAAATTTACTTTATCCTCAGCAGTGTGAGCCAGTGTTCCGTCAGGTTTCTGTAGTGGAGGCAGTGAGGGGCGGCAGAAGTTTGCCTCGACCGATTTAGCTAGGGACCAAAATTGTGGTGTCGAGCATCAACCCAAGCTAGATAGGCCACATGTATTTGCATCTCTGCGCGTCTTCATTGTGGCCTAAACCATGGGCAAGCTTGGCCTGACTGCGGTACGTCCGAGTATGGAATGTAATACTCCATAGCCTGACACAGCACATCAGTCACGGCTTCTGCACAGGTAGAGGGATCACCAGAGCATACGGGCTGCCACGGATAAGATGCAAAAAAGGACCGAATCATCCCAGTCTGCTGACTTGTACCGCCACATTCGCCGATTACCTCTAGGGCTGGGGTCGGGCGGGGAGTAGACGAATACTGATTTGACCAGACAGTGGTCTGATTCACCCAGAGGTGAAGAAATTGATACTGAGTAACAGTCTGGATCAGTCTTCAGCAGAAGGTCCAAGCAATAGGGTGTGTGCGAGTCAACATCTGGTACCCGTGTGGCACCACGGACTACCTGGGTGAGATTCAATGCCAAGGCCAGCTTCCGCGTTTCTCTACCTGCATGGTCAGTGTCTAGATAGGGGAAGAGCCACTCTTGATGGTGAGCATTGAAATTACCTAGCAGAACCAATTGTGCAGAGGGGTACATTTGTTGAGCCGCTTCAGCCGCCTCACTGAGGTATTCGCTGAGCCTGGTTGTCTCCTGATCTCCACTGTGTGAGCGGTAGACACAGGCATAAAGAATTTTCGCGGCGCGGCTTTGTCTGGTGGGCGGTCACTAACCACGACCGAAACCTACCACCAGTTAGTTGTCACCTGATTTACACCACCCGGGGACCATGTGTGGGGATTCATATCATTTCATTTTCATTTCATTTCACTGTGGGTACCTACACAATTTGTAGGTCAACCACAAATAATTTTTTTTAATAACATTTATAAAGTAGCCACGAGGGATTATTTATTTTAGAAGATTTTTGTTATTTTTTAAAGGCCATTTTAACGGAAGTTCTGTTGCGTGCCATAATTTTTTTAACTAATGTAACAGCCAAAATGACGTAAGTCAACCATTTTTTGGAAAATAAATTTTATTGTAATAAAAACGTTTTTTGATTGTCCAAAAAGTTACACTGATCAGTAGCCGATAAATAAAGCTTTATTATTAGTAAAAATCAGATACCTAATTGCCATAGATTTTGCCATAGAAGAGCTATAAGATAACGGTACGTAAATTTGAGTTGTTTTTCGGCTCTCCTGTAAAGTTGTCATTTTACCCTTACGCTTCTCTAGTTCTTAACCCACGAATTAGTAGTGTAAGGGGGCGTCCATTAATTACGTGAGGTGTTCTAGGGGAGGAGCGGATGAAGTTATCTTTCCAGATGTCACATATGGGGGGTCATAGCAAATATCACGTAATTATGTTTCTCGCAGAAACCCGTTTTCCGTTGTCACGACATCACGCGTGAACGGCTGGACCGATTTCGCTAATTCTTTTTTTTAAATATTCCTTTAAGTACGAGGATGGTTCTTACGCAGAGAAAAAATTAAAAAAAAGAAAATTTCGAAAGCGAATAAGTGCCGAAAACCGGGTTAGATACATAATATTTATTATATTCGGTAGGTCTGAGACCCGGTAGATGGCACTGCTTTACCCGGCAGAACGACGTCTGCCGGGTCCGCTTGTAGTATAATAAAATTTGTCGTATCCGTCCGAAGAGCAGCGAAGTAGCGCTCGATTGTTTAGCTGTATCGACAGTGCGTGACCAGATTTAGTAGATTTTTAATTCCGAAATAGAAGTTATGAAGAATCTCGCGTGAGATTAGGGGAGGGAAGAGTTAGGAAAATCTTACGATATCTCACCAAGGGGGGAGGGGAAGTCGAAATATTATCAATAATACCTCACGTACCTACTCACGTAATTATTAGACGCCCCCTAAACACAGTCATAGCACAGTACAGTACTACCTTAGAGCAAACATAACTTACTGATAAATGCACATACCTTGCGCTGCTTTCAACAATATTTTGGATTACCTACGAATTAACGCGGTCTACGAAATGTCGTCATAAATTACAAAATCAAAAAGTAAACAAGGTGGATTCGAGTAACTCCGAAAATCGGGATATACGGAGTTATATATTAGCGCAATTTCTCAAATCAAATCAAATCAAATCAAAATTATTTATTGCGAACATGGGTGTTACATAAAGATATTACATTTTAGGGAGTATCGCCACATTCTGCCGTAGAGCATGCAATTTTCGATTATACACAATGTCAATAAATTAAATAAATTAAAATGGTAAATAAATGAAATTAGAAAGGTCAGTCAATAAATAAATGAAATTAAAATAGTAATTATAAAACAATTCATTAAATAATAAAAATAATTTACAACATTAAAACAATTCATTATTATTTACAATTAAAAATCAATTTTATCTAAAAGAAATTGCGTTACAGTGTAATAAGCTTTGTCAACTAGCAAGTTACGTAGTCTTTTTTTAAATACTGGTAGCGGTAATTCTTTCCAAGACCTCGGTAATTTATTATATATAGTAGGTGCCATGCAGCAAACACTTTTGTGCATCAATGCTGTTCTCGAATTGTGAGCACATAACTTTGTATTGTCTCGCCTGTTCCGCGTAACTACGTCAGCCATACGGACAAAGCGCTCAGGATTAAGTCTTACAAACATTGCCGTTTCTAAAATATATAAAGATGGTAGAGTCAGTATTTTATGCTGTCTGAAATACGGGACGCAGCTATCTATTGTTTGCAGTTTAAACATGGCCCTTATGCATCTTTTCTGTGCTTTGAATGCAGTTTCCTTTTCGGTTGAATTGCCCCAAAAAATTACGCCGTATCGCAGATGACACTCAGCTAAACCATAGTACGCCATAAGGAGTGCATCCAAATTAACCATTAAATGTAGGTTATGTAGAGCGTATGCGGATTTACTTAGTTTTTTGCAAAGTGATTCTACATGGTGTTTCCAGTTCAGTTTTTCGTCTATTTCTAGGCCAAGAAATTTTGTGTTTGTTACTGGATCAACCTTATCATCATTATATTTTACTAGAGAATGCGTGATACCTGGCATGCGTTGACTGAAATGCATTATCTTTGTCTTACTTAAATTGATTTTTAAATTATTATCATCTAACCAATTTATAACCGATTTTAAAGAATTATTAATGTCATTTTGATAGGTTTCTACGCTTTTACAAGGTATTGTCATTGTACTGTCGTCAGCAAATAAGGTCAAGGGTTGGTCTATATAAAGCGGCATGTCATTAATATATATTATAAATAATACAGGACCCAACACACTGCCCTGTGGTACGCCATAACTAACTTTACGTTCACGAGATCTAAATATCTCATTCTGTTTATTACTTAAATTAATTCGATTAATTTCAGTTATTTGTTTTCTGTCAAGAAGATAGGTTCGTAACAGATTTAAGACAGTACCTCTAACACCGTATGCTTCCAGTTTTTTTAAAAGTTTGGGGTGACAAACATAATCGAACGCCTGCGTCATATCGCAAAATATGGCGCATACTGGATTACGTTTATCTACATTAATAATAACATTATATATAAAATCTTGGCCTAAATCCTTTTTGTTGATCGCACAATATTTTATGCTTCTCTAGATAATTGTGCAGCTCTTTATAAATATATTTCTCAAATATTTTAGATACGATGGGGATAAGTGAGATCGGTCTATAGTTTTTTATTACTTCCCTATCTTCTTTTTTAAACACTGGTTTTATAATAGAGGTCTTTAAAGCGTCAGGATATATACCTGCACTTATACTAAGATTGAGTATGTAACTTAAATGTCCACTGATCTCACTAGCTACAGCTTTTAATATATTTGTGGACAACTCATCATAACCAACGCTATTAGTATTTTTCAGTGACATAATTATTCTATGTATGTCCCCTGGTGCACACGGTGCCAAGAACATAGAGTTACTTTTCGCTATTATTCTATTTGATTTAATTCCGTTGCCGAATTCTATTTTAGGTTGAATTTTATCAATAAAGTAATTATTAAACGCATCTGAAATATTCTTAGGATCTGATATTGTGTGATCATTTATTTTAACTTTATTAATATGCTGTTTAGGGAGATTGTACTTTTTGTGGTTTATTATTTGCCACGTCGTTTTTGACTTGTTGTTAGATTTATATATTTTGTAATTATTTTGCGCTTTTTGTGTCAGGTTTATAATTTTTTTGTACAATTTAGAATATTTAACGAATATAGTTTTGTTATCCTGGTTGGGGTTTAATCTTAATTGCCACAAAAGGCTTCTCTTCTTTCTACCACAGAGTTTAACACCTTTTGATAGCCACTTAGGCTTTTTTATTGTGTCAACTTTAACTACGATGGACGGAAAACACAGGTCATAAAACAACTTAAAAGTATCAAGAAATAGGTTGTAGGCGATGTTAGGGTCAGTTGTTTCATAAATTTCTGAAAAGGATAATTTTTTTATACAGTCTTTGAATTTAGCTATATTTGTCTTATTATAGTCTCTTCGGAGAATAATTCCATAAACTACTGGTATATGTACCAGTAGTTTATGGAACACAGTTTTTTAACAGGGCATTGTAGTATCTGTGCAGTATGATCTGACAGTGCAAACTCTATTACATCACTTTTTTATGATGTTTTAAAATTGTGCGCAAAATTGTCGATACATGTCCCGCTTGCCATGCGAGTCGGTTGTTTGAATTCTAGTCTTAGATTAAAACTTAAAAGTATACATTCGAATGTCACTGTAATATTATTTTGTTTTAGCATGTCAATATTAAAATCTCCCGCGATTACAATATTCTTAGAGTGTGTTTTTGATATATTTTGCAAAAGGATCTCAAGCTTAATTAAACTGTCATTTAAGTTATTTAGATTGGGTACTCTATATACGCAGACAACAATCAACTTATGACTAATCAGCTCAATGGCACAACACTCAAATATGCCTGGAGAGGATAATTTCGTAATACTAGGCAGTTCTCTCCATGTAATCCCATTTTTTACCAATATACAGGCTCCACCTCGTTTTTTTTCCTTTCTACAGTAGCATGCTGCTAGACAATAGTTTGGTACATACAACTGGTCCTCATAACCTTCCATGATGAAGTGCTCAGTAATGCACAAGACATCAATAAATATTTTTTGAGCAGCTAGTTCATCTAAGCAAACAGAAAGTTCATAAGATTTTTTAATCAACCCTGCTATATTTTGATGTAATATATTAATATATTTATCCGAGAAAAAACATTTCATCATTCGGAGATTCATTGATAATGCTCGTCGTTTTTGAGAGAATTTCATTAGTACATTGATAGTTGTTTATTTCACTGTAACTGACGATACATGTATTAGAAATTGCGCTTGCTATTATCAAAATTGCACTTTCTTGAAATATTCAAGATAAGTAAAGCGACGTAAATTAGGAGTATTTAGCTCACCAATTTCGCCACCAACTCTTCAATAAACCATGTGTAATTACCCGAATTCGACTAATTAGGAGGAAATCTATCACTCAACACAGTCTTTGTTTTTATTTTTTGAAAGGAAAGACAGGAAACATTAAAACTGGGAGTCTATTTTAAGAAAGTTAATGTATTTTTGTTAGTGGGAGGAAACGTGGGTGTAGAATCTATTATGAATGAGTCAACTCGTCACTTGTAACTTTCTTTACAAGTTTTAGCTTACTTGGACATCAAGTAATTTCTGAATAATTAATCTCTTTGAAATCAGGCACGCGGAAAGAGAAATCAGTGAATTATTTTCATTACAAAGTGTGATCTAAGCATTTGATGTAGATAAAAGTTAACTGTTCAGCAAGTGGTTTTGTAGATACCTACTTGGTACGGCTTTCATGAAACCCCATTGTGATTCACGTTATTTGATTCGATCTGCAAATTATTGGTTTGACACTAGTTCTGACATAATTCCCGGTGACACTGACATATTATTATTGATAAATCAAACAAAATTCGCATGCAAATCATCTGTGAAATAGTACAAAATTGAATAGTGTGTTAATCGTTTATTTGTGTTAAAGAAATCTAAATGAATTATTGTCTTATTTTAATATTATCCTGTTAAGCAATAAATATATTTATGAGAGATTGTAATTAATATTTAGAGCCCGTAAGTTATGCCAGTTGGTCGCAAACGTTGGAATTTGCATGGTGAGTAAATATTTTGTTAGTTTAACGCCTAGTTACATGTAATAAGATCTAAAACATTATAAAAACGTTCGTAAGACATGTGGGTTAATAATATCACCAGTTTTGGGAACTGCATTTCCTATTTTGTATGTCAAAATTAGTTTCGCTATATATCAAACACAGCTAATTAACAATGTTGGAACTGCAAAAATGCTACCTATCAGTACAGCCTAATGAAGTGTTATGCTTAATGGGACACTTAAAACTTCCGACTTTATTACTGTAGAAAAATTAGACTGCAATTATTTTGAAATTTGAAACTTTATGAGGTCTAAGATTAAGGTATTTTTTGTAGACAGTCCATATTATATTATCTATGCCTGGTAGTGACTAGTATAGTGTATTATACTTTCTAAGGTGTTTCTTACTTCAGATGGACCAAAAGGCTCTCTAAGGCGGCTACGCAACCAGCTCGCTGAGGATGGCTGTGCTGAGTCGCAAGTTGTTCTTGCTAAGCAACTTTTGGAAGAAAAATGTGGTATATACTTACTTATAAATTTCACCTATTAAAATGATTGTGAAAAGGGCTAATATTAAAGCATCATGTGTAGCCAAGATTTGGTTTCAATGTTGGATTTCCCAATCAAACAATAGGGGTTCAGTAAATATTACAACATTGATTCATGGCAAAAACAGGGTTATTAATGAGCTTGATAAGGGAATGATTGTTTAGTTTGCTTTTTTCAAGGAACAAGTGGACACCAACTTCTTGACTACAGATTAGTCATCATTTACCTTGCCTTTTTCCCATTACTATTAGAGTCAGCTCCCACTCTAACCTGATGCAGCTAACTACCAGAATTAAACAAGGGGTGTGATCAGACTGAAAAACCTGTAAGAATCCAATAGCTGAGATGGTTAGTTAAAATAGATGTTTTAAATGACAACTGGGACTGTTGACTTATCATGCTTTCCAAGACACAAAGGGTGACCCATGACAGTGGGATACTAGAGAAGTGTTACTTTACTTTTACATATTTTATAACTGCATGATTGATTTTTACAGAGTTAGAAGCAGACAAGGTATCTAACTTCAAACAAGCATTGGAATGGTTGATTTGTGCCACTGAACAAGCACATCCTGAAGCTAGAAGAATGCTAAGAAGGTACTTTTTATGACTAGCTTCTTTATCTGTACATAGTATAAAATGAAGCCACTTCCGCTGTCTGTTAGGGATAAACTCTAAAACTAGTGAACGGAGTCTGTTCAGTTGTCACTAATAGATGAATTGATCCACGAGGAAGATTTAGTTGTATAATTTTTTCCTGTGCGAAGATGAGGTGGGTCGCTTGTAGCATATAACTTTATTGTCTGCCTGGAGCATACTACTGACTGACCGATCCCCTAAATATTGATTGGGTAAACTGTCCTTGGGCAATTTACTGAACAAGGCCAGTGAACCAATATAGACTCTACCAGCTAATTGGGTTAGGTCATCCCCTATAAAAAGGAGCATACTACTGGGTATTTAGTGACTATTGTGTAATAGAATGCTAACGAAATTAAGTGTCGAATTGAGAAATTATTGCTTGTTTTTTTTCCTTATAAGCATAAGGAAAGTTTATACTTTCTTTAAGCTTGTAAGAATCTTTCAAAACTAAAATTAGCCAAATTGGTTCCGCCCTTCTAGTGTTTTAGCGAGACAAACATACATAAATTAATTTCTATGTATAAAGATTATAGAAAAATAATGACGATGGATTTTTGATAAAATTAAGAATCGTTTATTTGTACATGCATTTATAAAACACCTGCATTTGCATTTAAATAGGTACCCAAAATGTGTAATTGTTTGAACAGATGTATAAAATTTTTATTTAAATAACCTCATTGCATTATTAATATTAGCTGCTACAGCTCTGTTTGAATTAAGTCTTATTATTTTCGGCTTCCCAAAGCTGTTACAGAAAATACCTTATTACTAATCACTAATCATCTAACAAGTCACCATTATGTCAGGGTTACACGAAGCTAGTTTTTCAAGTTATTACCTTATGTGTGCAAGCTAGTAGGTCCTGTTGGTTTTGTGTCGCTTTATTTCACAAGCGTTCGCTTTAGTTTTACAAGCGAGGACAGTTTTTAATAGAATGGAGTTCTATTTTTAAGGCTGGCATTAGTGCTCACGTATTTTATTATCCTGCAGCCGCACTGTGACACCTTAAAGTATTATTATTGCAGTTGTACGAAAGAGAAGTGGCTCTATACATTGTATAGCGGCATCCCTCCTCCGCAGCTCCAACAATACTGCTTTAAGCTGCTGTGGTACCCACATGGCTTGTGTGTTAACGTCATTTATAGTTTTCAGTAAGCAGGAACTACGTTTTTGTTTGTGAGATTTTAAGATGCCCAAATTAAGTACGGAGATGGGGACGGGTAACTAAGTACGGATGTCTTGTCAACACTGTTTCTTTAATTCTATTACTGTTCGTCTAGTGCAAATTGGCACAGTCCTCGAACTAACTGTTTCAGTCGAATAATGTTTTTTTCGCATGCAGTTCATATTGGATGGATGGTCTTCTCAGTCACTGCAATAATACCTACTAGTTTAAAATAATCTAGTCTCATGTAAACAGAACTGGCATGTTCCAAGCCAGGTTAGCAAGCAGTAGTTTGTCATAGTTTAGTATAGAACTAGTTTTCTTGCCAAGCTTTAAAAACTAGACCCCGTGTAACCCGGGCTTAGGCTGGGCGCACTTTAGGCACAAACTTATATCGCCCGATGGTAACGTATGGGTATCAGCCTCGCCTTTGAAATATATAGTCGCGGGTTCGATTCCCTGTTGTGCACATCCATCTTTGAGTGAATTGTTTCATCTCCGCTGCTCAATATCGGTGAAGGAAACCGTGAGGTGACTGGTGATGCTAAAAAAGAACTGATCATTCGAAGGCATGTAACGTACAACAACCCGTTCTTGGCCAGCTTGTGTGGATAAAGCTAAACTCTTTCAACTCATAAGATACTTGAGAGAAGATACTAAAAAGTGTTGTAGTGAATAGGTACCTACCACGGAGCAAAAAATAAAAATAAATATTAATAATGCAACGCGAAAGTTTAAAAGTTTATACCACAGAGCAGCCCACCGCTCGCCCATTAAATGTAGGATTTGGTGATCTGTAGTTTATCCGTCAAATAGGTAGATTTTCGGATTGAAAACTTTTTACAACCTGCCATTATTTTTTAAATCACATTGACGTCTACCTTCAGACTAATATGACTATAGACAGTTTGCAAAAATTAATAACAGAAATTGTCTCTAGCTATAATAACAGCTTAAAAATATTGCATAGCGTCGATGAAATGAAATGAGGTAATAAGCATTGATATACCTATTCACATACATTCCTTATTATCACCTGTCGACCTCTGTGTAACAGTAATCGAGCAGTGTAAGCCGTCATATTGGGCAATACTGAGCCCGGGAGGTTTCGGCTTCGACTCCACCCTGGACAGTCTTTGTGTATCTTACAACAAAGATCCGTTTCAGTGTTTGGTTGGCTGAGGGACTACCCTCCGTGTCTCAGAGAGTGAGCTAGGCCGTCGATCCCGGTTGTCATTTAAATCTATGACAATCGTTGAAGGTAGTCAGAAGCCTAATAAGTATCTAACCTATAATCTGACATCTGGTGTAACCATCTCGGCTGATGGTTCCCTACGGGTTTCGAAGTCTGATGGCAGTTGGACGTTTTATTCTAGTAGCTAGCAGTATCAGGTTAGAATGGCAACCGCCACCAATCCAAATGAGAATAAAAGGTTTAAATTGCGGACCTCCTTTTTTTGAAGTCGGATGAAAAAGCAGGGCAAATGGTAATTTGACAAAGGCCTCTCCTAAAGCGCGCTATTTAACACGATCTATTCTCACCCAGCTCCAGCTACCTTGCTGAGATCATTCACGTCTGAAAGCATCCTACGCTACATGTGCGCATTCGTAGTCCCACTTAAGAACTCTATTATCCCACTAGTTGTCGGTTCGGCAAAATATAGATATTCACCCTGCTTACCCCTTGGGGAATGCAGGCATGTGCACCATGACAAACAAACGTTTTCATTAATAGTACTTATGTTATTATTGTTATGAGTTTTTCGCATACCGATTGAAGGAAAACAAACAGCATCCTGTCTCGCATTGTATGATTGTGTGTCGCGTTGTGCATATAGAGATTTTTTTTTATAAAAAATATATGTATGATCTAGTTATGAATAGAAATTTGTACGATTACATGGTGTGGAAGATTAGATGGGACAGAGTACGCGATGAATTGCATCAAGTTGTGTAAGATTTTTTATTTAACCAGTGCGGGTCAGATTTTTTTTTATGTGGTTAGTGACCACCCACCAGACAAAGATATACCGCGTCATTGCCGTGTTCCGGTGCGATGTCTGGCGACACCATTTCAGAGGGTGGGTCGGAATTATTGCTCTTTATGTTTTCTAACCATATGGAGCCTCATTCCACTGCCACCTTCTCACCGAAAATTACTCGTATGTATTGGGCAGGCGCGTCCTATCGTAGATTACATAATTGCTTAACATCAGGCAATAAAATAGGCAATAAAAAAAAGACTCACTTCGAGTTGGATTTAGTAAAATGTGTGTGAATTCACCCAAAGCTAGGACATTTCTTTTAGATAATTATGCTTTTTTAACCTAGATTTTTAGTTTTTAACCGCTATAGTCATCTAGTTGATACAGCCCGTCATCAATGCATAACATAACTAAGTCATTATTTAGACTTAGTTATGTTATGCATTGCATGCTTACACAATAATTCCCTTATTACATACTGCCCTACCACTTCATCGCTTTCAACTTTTAGCAAAAGCAGACGTTGAAATATTTACTGGGTCCGCGCTTGGTCTTATTTTTATTAAAATTTTGACGGGTAGGTGGCGTGGTCCGTAAGATACTTGCCTTTCACGCCGCAGGTCGTGGGTTCGATTCCCACGTGAATGACGTGTTGAACACGTCGAGTCTGGGTGTAAATATCTATTATAAGTATATATTTACAAAAGAAAAGTAGTATATGTATAGTATATACCAGTTATTTGGTTTCCATAACACAAGCTCTGCTTAGTATGGGACCAGATGACAGTGTGTGATAATGTCCTAGAATATTTATTTTATTTTATTAGGGTTCCGTACCTCAAAAGGAAAAAACGGAACCCTTATAGGATCACTTTGTTGTCCGTCTGTCCGTCCGTCTGTCAAGACCCTTTTTCTCAGGAACGCGTGGAGGTATGAAGCTGAAATTTATATCAATTACTCAGGTCTACTGTCCCTTGAAGCTGTGAAAAAATCAAACTTCTAAGCCAACGCAATCAAAAGATACAGCCGTTTATGCCGCAAATTTTCGACACTTGCAAGGGAATCAAAACCTACATGGTGCTTCCCGTGAACTCAGAATCTTGAAATTTGGTACGAAGCAACGTCTTATAGCATAGATAAAGGAAAAATTACGAAAACCATAAATTTTTAGTTACATCACATAATATATATTTTTTTAATAATTTTAAACTTACTACCCATTTCCTCATAAACGCGTAGAGGTATTAAATTGAAATTCATACCAAATACTCAGGTCTATAATACCTTTAAGCTGTAACAAAATCAAACTTCTATGTCAACGCAATCAAAAGAAACAGCAATTTAAGCTGCATATTTTGAAACTCGCAAGTACTCGCAAGGGAATCAAAACCTAAAGGGTACTTCCAGTCGACCTAGAATCTTGAAATTTGGCATGAAGCAACGTTTTATAGCACACATAAAGGAAAAATTCCGAAAACCTTAAATTTTTTGTTAAAATATATATTTATAATATAATATACAAAATATAATAAAAATACCATAGTTATGACTCGATTGTCGTAATGAACGAACTTTGTAAACCTTGCAGGTTTGTACGGAACCCTCGGTGCGCGAGTCCGGCTCGCACTTGACCGGTTTTTATTTATTTATGATTTTGAAAAGATTTATAAGTCTCGTATAATTCTGGTAGCTAGCCGCATCAGGTTAGACTGGGAGCCGACCCCAATAGAAATGGGAAAAAGGCAAGGGGAATGATGATGATGATGATTTTGAAAAGATTTCATACATAGCGTCACTCTTGTATTACCCGAAGTGATAATTTAATGCATGTGTTAGCTATATGTTACACTATCGAATTGGTGAAACCTGTAATGGTAGCTGTAGTTGGGTTCCCTATAAATAAATAAATAATACATGTTTGAGGCAGTTGCTCTAATAAAACGGTACGGTTGATACAACTTTCGGGGTTTCTTTAAACATATCACAGGACCCCGGTACACAGCCAATTACTGCAGCTACAGAACCCTGCATCCATCCAAACTTTCACATTTTTACAAAGTAACGTCTAGTACAGAGGGAGAGTCAGGGCTGTGCCGTGACAGTTATATTTCAATAGCCTAAGATATCGGGTTCAAACTGGTTCAATCTGGTTCAAACTGGTTCAAACTGGTTCAAACTGGTTCAATCTGGTTCAATTTGGTAAATAATAGGAAATAAGTAGTAGTAACATTAAAATAACTTTGTCATCAGGTGTATCCGTAGTGGCGTGATCGACGAAGACAGTGCAGCGATAGTCCGCGCCAAGTCTTGCCTCGCTGCTAGCAGACAGGAGACAGTCGCGAGGAGGGCCGCTAGAGATCTCTTTGCAAGGTAAAAATATAACAAGGGTGGCCAGAAGAACTATTTCCGGTCGATTAAAACATAAGTAACACCAACACGAGGGGTTGGAGTCTATTGAAAGGCGAGAGGGTTATTGGCAATGAATCCCTCATCAAGGCTAAATTGCGAAGCCTCGAGCATCGCCGCATAGTTGCTAGTCTTTCGAAATACTATTATGTTACGAAAATAGTTTTCGAATACTATCTTGAACTCATCAAAATGCGTTTTCAAATTCGTTTCTTTTGTTGAAAACATAAGAAAATAAATTGCTTACAATTAATTACATAGATTGGCTACAGAATAGGTATACATTTGTTTCAAGATTTATGTGCATGTTAATTTATTATCTTGACATGTTACTGATAGTATTCGAAATCTCCCCGTTCTTCCATCGGACAAGTAGAGGTACGGCTATGCGACACCGTTATGTTGTGGAAATTCCACGGGTACGCACAAATCGACTTTCATTGTGCGAACTGCCAAATTGTGAAATTCGCTGCCGGCATCTGTTTCCCCGATAGCTATAATCTAGTGGTCTTCAAGTCAAGAGTGAATCTGTATTTACTGGGAAAGCGCGTTCCATCGTAGACTGCATCATTGCTTCACATCAGGCAAGTTGTGGTCAAGCGCAAGAGTATTTTAGATTTAAAAAAAATCTTTTTTCATATTGACAACTCGTACTAAGGGTACAGGCGTGTTGTCAGAACAAGACTAGCCACGTGTCTGCCTGGTGAGTGGTGACGACCCGCAGCTGGAGGTTTCCACCATTAACAACTGCAATGTGTTGTTTTATAGCCTATCAAACGGTGAGCAGTACATAACTACGGCGCAACTGGAGCGGCGCATACGCGAGATATGCAATACCACACTACGGAAAGATGCAGACGATAGCGATACACCGACAGACGAATCAACAGGTATTTTTTTTTAATAAAAGCTATCCAAGTCGGGCGACGTGATCCTTTGCCCTAGCTTGAGCAATTACAAAAATTTTATACAGAAAAACAAATTTTTACAATTTAATCAATGCAAACTTTGAGAGAATATACTCAAACAAATTACAAATATACTATTGGTAATGATTGTACGGTCACCCGTGCGCTGCCGTATCAGCTGAGCGCTCGCTAGGATCTTCATCATCATCAGTCTATGTTAGTCCACTGCTGGACATATAACTCTCCCAAAGTAGGCGTGCTTCAGTGGCGACTGAGCACTATCCGGGCTACTCTCATCCAGCTTTTACCAGCCACCTTGCAAAGATCGTCACTCCACCTAGTCTGAGGACGTCCTACGCTATGTTTGCCAATTCATGGCAAACATAGCGTAGGACGCCCTCTGACTCTCGTTTGCCCCAACGGTTGTTGGCTCTCTGGCAGATATGACTGGCCCACGGCCTCTTCAGCTTAGCTAGGGTCACTGACTGCTAATTACTACTAGATTGTCCATAATTTGCTGATTTTAAGTCAAATAAAAAATTAACAAAACTTATTAAACTAATTATGGAAATACTTGTTCTATTAATGATAAAGAACCAAAAAATAATGCGCACTGGTTAAAAAGTAGTCCTGTATAGTAACAAAATGTTTCAGACGAAGCCCCGGCACTGGATGATGGCCACGCTATCGAACCTACAGACCACGAGGCGGGAGACCAGATCCGTACTAACGGGACTATTAGAACCGCCGATAGTACGGAACAAGGTAATAGAAATGTTTGTTTATTTGCTTTGTCTGTTGGGTGGTCACTAACAGCAGCAGAAGCCTGCCACCAGTTTATTGTCACCTGATTTGCACCACCCGGGGACCACGTGTGGGGGCTGAGATTAAAGGTGCACTCTAACAGTCGAACGTGACTCAGACCTCAAAAACATCTCATTTGTTTCATGTTGATCGCATCCTCTCCATCTCATCGTTTGCATGAAGTTACTAGAGCTTGCGCGTAAACTGGACATTTATCTCTAATAGTCAAATATTCAAAAAAACGGCGATTGTCATTGAAAACTAATAAAATCGCTAATTATTTTTTGCATACTATAGCGTGGCATTCTAAAAGCGCGGCGTGTTGTGCCTCAAGGCAAGAGGGCGGATAGAACCGCACACACACAAACAGTAGCTAAACAGATGGCTTAGACCTAGCGCGTGCGGCGTTCTCTATCCGCTCTGTTCCGCGCGGCCGTCTTCTCATTTTGTATTTTGGTATAGTTACGATTTGTGGGGTTTTGTATAACTTATTGAGTGACGATTAAAAACGTGTCAAACCACAATTTGTTTAGTACTGGGTCCCGCCAGACAGGCCACCTCATAATATGTCTATTAGAGATAAATGTCTGAAGCAATCGGGACCTTGTAGCTTCAACATCAAAAATTAATAATTTTCACTCTGTTCCAGAATTCCCAGAGAGATGTTCTTCCAATGAAGAAATACGCAACTTAACCGTTGACAATTTAGTATCAGCTGCCGTCGACTACTGCCAGGGCGAACTACCCTTAATCAGCTATGAATTAACTCTTACAGACCCAAGCATCAAGTCTCTTGACCATATACCTCTACTCCATCAAGCTTTCATACACCCTTTAGTCTTCATACAAGTGTTATACCTCAAATTGCTCTACTACTTCGGCAATTTCTCATTCAGATTATCAAATGTCGAACTGTCCCTACTTCTGATAGCGTATCTTTCAGCTAGCGCAGACAGTTTGTATCATTTAGTACCCTTAGCGTTATACTACACAAGTTTCGTAGCAATGGTTATTTGTACTTTCAAAATGTTACACGCAAAACGACAGTTTATAGACTTCAGGAAATGGTCTGGACTGTTTTTAAGATATAGTGATGGAAATCTGTTGCCAGATGAGTCTGAGAATTTGTTTGTCCGAAATAATTTAAGTCCTTTCATACATTTTTTCTTAGCTTTGTTTATGAATCTATTTCTATATCCGTTTATAGCGACACAATGGGTGCCATTTTCTGAATTTTGTGTGCTATCATTTTTCTTGATGTTTTTAACATTATTTTCTTTTAGTACTAATTCAAATCCGTATCCAGATATTTTGGCATTAATTTCATTTGGTATTAACGTGTTAGCAAAATATCCATATGAAAAAGACACGGTCGTGCATCAAGGATGGCGGTTTCTCGATTTACAAATATCGAATTATCCATCTTATATATTTGGGAATAGTATCGAATTTTGCTTGAACGCTCGTGTGTTTTTTTCACTGGTGATTCCTGTGATTTTAGTAGCTATGGCTAGAAGGAATGGTTGGCAAGGGTTCTTCAAACATACTTTGCCACATTGTGTGACTTTAAGTTGGTTACAAATGTTTGTGATGTGCTCTCAAGGTTGTACAACCTATGGTTTAATCAGAGGGACATTGGCGTTGGTTTGTTCGTTCCTGTTTTTGCCTTTAATTGGCGTTATGACGATGACTTTGCCAATATTTGCGTTCCTTCAGTACATAACAATGTCCAGGGTGTTTTATACGCTGTCTATTGTCCTTGGGTTTGGTCTTAGTTTGGGTATTACGTGCCTTTTGGCAAGGTCTGAGGCTACGAAGAGATTTGTTACTCCATTCCAGGTAAGAATAACTTTAGGGGAAACTTCCTTGTAGAGAATTAGAACTTTCTTTCTTTTTAATACAGTCAAAAAAATTGCTGTTATTCACTATATTATAATGAAATAGACGAAATATTTTTGCTTCACTTCAAAAAATAACTTATTTTTTTAACGCATTTCGATAAAATCTTATTTTTAAAATTATTTTTACTTTTAATTTTTTGGCTTTTAAACTAACCTTGTATTGATGCAAGTCGACTCACGATTAAACATTTTCAAACTATTCTAGCAGTTTACTTATTTTATCAAAACTAATAAACAGAAAATAATTTTATACATATTTTCCAGCTCGCAGTCGGCCTTATAACACTGGTGTACTTCGGCAACCAATTCGTAATCAACATTCAAGATGATGGCCTGCCTTCTGGCCTCATAGAATTGTTGGGCGACGAAAAATCCAGTATCAAAAACCTACTCAAAACCGAATTCATAACAGACTACGACGAAAACACATACCACGTTACCTGGGATGATTATTATAACCAATGTAACTCTCCGTCTTGGACGGATTATAATACTGCGGCTACGCAAATCAAATGTTCGGTACTAGATGGCGCTAACGTGGATTGGGAAGGCTACGTGACAGATGTCAAAGTGACAGCTATGAAAAACAAATGGAATGATTTCGCGTCAGTGTTGCCAGGATTTTTGCAGGAATACTTCAGGTGTTATTATGGTGAAGAGTATTCGAATCTATGCAGGAGAGATGGCTCGCAGTCTGTGAATGAGTGTGAGTTTGCGAAGAATGTTGCCCGTTTGAGCGGGAAGAGTTGCCATTTAAATAATTTAAACGAGTAAGTATTCTATTAAGCTTGTGAAGATGGAAGAATCGGTGTTTGTTAAAAACTACTTCACAAAATTTTGATTAAATTTGGCACATAGATCGTCAATAACACATGAAATGTTTTAAACGGTTTTATTAAGTTTGCCCTGTTTGTTGGTTGGGTCAATTCTAGTAATTTAAATTTTACCCCCTTTGTTGATAGATTGATCTGAAGTTTGGTACGGACCTTTAAATTGGTGACAGTAAAAAATACGACCACAAGTACAATTTAAGATGACCGTTGCCATAAGATTGCGGATTACCGATTTTCTTGCAAACCTCTCAATATAGGTATCCAATGAAAGGTCTTAATATAAATTCAAGATGGCCGCTAATATAAAATGGCGGATTAATAATACATTCGGGAATCAGGGCTTGCATATAAATATGTAAACAACTTTTTGGTACAATAAAGATTTTATTTTAATAAAACTTTTAATACATTTTAATAAAACCGTTTAAACTTACATCTTATTTTTGGAAGTTATCTATTAACTAGAAATCGAAAGTTGCTGAAGTTGGTGTGGTTTAACGATATTCTCTAGTAACTACACCCGAACTATATTATACCAATGTTATTGCAACCGGTGCTAATTTCCGTGCGTTCAAACGATTTTGCCATAATTATTTCTTGAATCAGCTCTAATAGGTAGGTCTCCTTAGATTACATTACCCAGTCCAATTTTGAGGCAATTTCAACCTCTCTTTTTTTCTCTATGCTGTGTCTCGTTTTGCCTGGAGGGAAATGGATAAGATAACTTTCAAACTTCTATTATTTTTCTTTTTAAATTCGTGCGGAATCCAAGACAGTTTGTGTCCCAAGACTTGGCAGGGTTCGAATCCCGAGTCTCTTCACGGCGCCGTTGTCAATCCTGGCTTACAGGAGTAGCAATGGCAGGATTTCGGTGGTGGGTTAAGTCACAAAAAGTAACTACAGAGGAGACTAACAGCTTAACTATTTTCTTGCCCCCGTATTCATAAACGTCTTTTAAGCTCATTATAGCTAAAATAGGTTTATAATTCATCTATCTTTATCTGTCATCTTGAAATTTCTTCCAGTAAGAAAGAGACAATGTACATTTTAACTAAACAGTCTTACAAGATTTTTATGTTTAAGACCGTTATTATTTATTTATTATTTGGTTAAGTTGTTTTATCGCACGTATTTTGTATGTTTTTCTATGTTTGTAAATGCGTTTCCTCGTATTCCAAACAGCTAGATTGATTTAAAAATGGTATTTTGATCTTTTAATTTCACTTTCAGATACACTTATGAAGTGAAAATTATGATGGAAGCGAGTGGAGGCCTTCTGAAACGGCATGCAAGTATTTACGTAGTTTTCGACCATTACTTCAGCAATTTCACCCGATTGTTGCGCTCGGGCGATAAAATACGTTTTAAGGGAGTATTGTCGAACGAAAATGTACCATACAATATAGGCACTAAGGACTTAAGTATTAAAGGTTATGAAATAAATTGTTTAGAGTGCAAGGAAATTAGGGGTACAATCAGATCAAAAGTCCCTTCGGTTTCGAAATTCACAGAATTAGTTAAAACTATTGTAAATGATTGTGTAGTTTCTACAAAGTATATTTTGAATTTCTTGTTGAATCCAGTGGTTGTGTTTAAATAAATGGTATATTTGTTCTGTGTGATTTTTATTTTATCCTTGTAGGTTTGTAAACATGCAGTGCCATCGCATTATACATGACATAAAGCGGCTGGCGTGTAGTGGTCAATGCACACCGAACTAAGCGCTCGAGCAGTTCTTAAAATACGTTTAAATTTCGACTTTGTGCTAATATGCAGAGATATCATAATAGCGTGCAAAGTCAAGAACGGCGCGGCGTCAGCGTGCGTGTTACATTTTGAGCTTTTAACCCTAGCGATACCTACCTACATTTAAAGTTGAAATTTAAACTTAATTTGAAGATTGCTCCAGCATTTTGCAGTTCGGTGTGCGCTGACCATAGAGATGCAAAATTACGTAGTTTTATGGAAAAAAGTACCTCCTCACCGCTGAATCGCTGATCGCTGCCAATAGGTGCAGACTGTGAATTCACGCTAACTGAAGTAGTTAAACCATAGATTTTATATTACTGGGACTGGCACTGCACAAGAAAACATATTCCTAGTTTCCACTGGCGAAACATAACATGTTGCAAGCAGTCTTTCTGTCCCTATCAGTTAGGGATGTGTAGAAAGAGATAAGACTATTTTAGTATCATGATTTGTTGTGTAGTGCAAATGTCCTATTATGTCTTTTCTTTTTTACAAAGGTGGCAGAGGTAGATAGTGCATGTTAATCTTTTCTCTTTCCCTCGTCCCTAGGTGGTAGATAAAGATAGTGTTTGCAACATGTTTTCTGGTGTATTCGCCTGTGGAAACTAGAGGTAAATTATACAGAGATAAACAGAAATTATTCCGCAATTTTGCCAATGTCAAGTTTAAATAAGTATACAAGCTTTTAAAAGATTAGTAGTAAAAAACTGATAAAACTTCAGCGGTATTGTACGGTCATTACATTAAAACTATCATTAAATAAGTATACAAGCTATTAAAAGATTAGTAGTAAAAAAACTAAAAAAACTGCGACGCTCTAAGACGCCATTTTTCAACTCCACACCAAACAGAGGCTTATGAGATACCTACAGAGGCTTTTCTTCCGCGTGTCAGTGTGTAGGCTACAAGCACAGACTACCTACCAAGAGAGCTACGTGTTATCCCGCCACCTGCTTGGGAGTAACATCACACACAGATAATAAAATACTGTTAGTAACCTCGTCCAAAGAGCATATAAACGCTTACGCTGAACCTCGTCTTTAAAGAAGTTTTGTATAATTTGGTTTGGCAAGAAAAGGCGAAAAGCTTTATATACGCACGGTGCTAAGCAGAAGTAAATTTAGTAATTTTAATATTTTGTTATGTTGGCGTTACTGCACCGAATAACACATGTGGAAATTCTGAGATTAGGGCACCTAAAAAACTATCTGCACTCTCCGTTAGGAAAAATGTAAAAGCCTTCCTTTGCCCGCTTTTGCTTAAATCTTTGACAAACGTCCCGCCCAAAGATTAGCAATTATTTATTTCAATGTCAAATATTTAACAAGTCGTATTGATTTTAACTGGTCAGAATAGGGATGACAACATTTTATTTTGTTTTGTCCGTAAGATTGGGCAAGTTTTTTTTGTGTGACCTAAATATTACGTCGTCGATGCGTCTGACGCCTGAAATCTCGAATGACGTCACACCTATTAATCTTACCTCTGTGGGTAGTTATGACTTCCATTCCATAACTTAAATGCGTTAATAACAATGTGATTTCATTTCAATAGTAACGTGTCACTTTTTATAATCTCTACAGGATGATTGACGGACTAAAATTAACATACGATTTTGTAGTCACCTTTATTGTTTATGCTGACTGTACCTAAAAGCTTTTATTATGTAACTGTACTTACTTACTACAGTTTCAATTACTAGGCAGTGGATTAACGTAAGATTAGGAAACCCTTCGGGATCGTTCCGATATTGTTTTGTTAATATTTTATTGTCCTAATGGATCCTAATTACTTCCATTATCACAAACGAATCTTAAGTAGCTATTAGTGCTTTTTGACAAAGAGCACTTTTTCTTTTGACCTCTTCACTAGGGCTAAGAGCGGTTTCACACTACGTCGTACGAACATGTGAAAATATTATCCGGAGTAAGTAACAATAGAACTATTTCTATGGTAATTTACGCACTAGATACGATTTCCTTCATCCGCAATTATTCCGTCATTCTAGAATCTTCATTCCGGAGGTTTTTTGACGGACCGAAGTAGCCGTAGTATATTAATTGTATTAACGCTCGCGCTCAGCGTACGAGCAGAGGCAGCGGAGCGGGCGAGCTTTGTGGCTGGGTGACGCGGCAGGCATTGGTACGTACTGAAGTACTTATTGCCAGAATTTGACGTCGATTAAAAAAGGACTCATGATCAACGCCGTGAACACTGATGTGGGTCCGCGTCAAATGACGAATGCCAAAAGGTCGCTCCTGAAGGATTCTGCAGGGCCCTGGGACCTTCAGATCTCGAATTTTACCCATAAGCAACTTTTGTTCTGTTTCTGTGGTTCCGATCCGGGGTTTCTGGAAGCTTATAAAACAAGACAATATTTAGTCCAGGCCTTAGCACTGTACCAACTGGAAATAATAATCGGCATTCTATGTGAGTAGGTACACAAAAAAACAACGAACATGTAAATCGCCAATATCACTTACCAAACTACATATCATCGCGAGTCTCTTCAGTGTGGTGGGTTTAAATAAAAAAAAAACACTGAATGGAATTTTGCAGGACAACATTTTTCGAGTGAAAGTAACTTACTAAAATAACTTCCCAAAGTGACCTATGCAGTCACTTTTGAGAGTATGGAACGTGGAAAAAAAATATGGGTGCAAGTGCCGGATACCGAAATTTACGATTAATTAATTCTGACGCTATGTAGGTACGTTATCATCATCGTCAGCCTATTCTAGTCCACTGCTGGACATAGGCCTCTACTAAAGCAAGCCACTGAGCACGATCCGCAGCTTTTCATATACAGCATCCAGCCCTGATGAGATCGTTACTCCACGTAGTCTGAGGACGTCCTACGCTACGTTTGCCAATTCATGGCCTCCACTCAAGAACTTGTTTACCCCGCTGGTTGTCGGTTCTGCGGCAGATATTTACACTATAACTATAAACGAGGCACCGAGATAAATGAATTAATATTAAACACTTACACTGACTACGCGTGTAAGCAAGGAATTAATTGGACTAACATGGGATTTCGCTTTAATTATCAGAGAGATCGAATCAAGCGGATCTTACGAGATTATCTTTAGAATTCGATCTAAATTTTAACCCATTCAATTACTGTCGATCTCGTAGTATATAAATTAATTGCCGCGTTAAAGTATGAACAATGTAAATTTATGCGGTAAATGCAATCAATTTTTAAGAGATTTCCGAATACATAATAACACATCGTAATAATAATCTTTTAAAGACTTGCCAATGCCTGATTTAGAAAATTCGTCTTTTGTTTGGGTTATATTTTCTAAGCAGTTACTTTTTTTTGTTTCAATATTTTATTGAATCGAGGCCTTGGGTGTGCCAGAAGGCTGGCAGCATTGCCACGTTGCATGGCAACGTAAATTCGTTGACCGAGAAGACCAGCCCTCTGGTCACGGAAAAAATAATAGCAGTTCCAAGAAAAATGTTATAGAAATCAATCGAGCGGTTTTTAAGTACATAGTTATTAATTTACTTGTATCAAAACCCAAGAAAAATCAACTCAGTATTCAAGACAAGTATAGATAAGTAAGATAAGTTGCGTTCCGATTTAAGCAAACTGAGCTAAATTATAATGTTTGTAGGTAGTCAGTAATAATTGTGATTAGTAATCTTGGACGTCAAATACCTCAGTCCACCCGTGACCATGAAGTCTGAAAAGAGTTTAAAACGTCGGGATCTAAAATCTAAAATATACCGCGATAAAATCCGTTATAAAGTAGTTTCATTTCAATGTGATTCTAAGAAAATACTTTATTATTAGTTAGTACATTGCAGTCGGTCCCTATCTTTTGGTTATTGATGGTGGATTTGATTAATATTTCTAATGAGGTTTGTAATTCTCTAAATTACAGTACTATCAATATATGCACAGATTGAACACATTAATATTTATTTGAGTAAAAGATCACAAAAACTGAAACGAAGTAAAGGAGTACAATGAAAAATAATTCTCAATAATTTTAAACAAACTACAATTTACGTTCTAAACTCAAAACTGCAAAGTATTTCATATCAGCCAGTCTAGTCTCTGTACGAACAATTGTAACCTCCTTTAACAATTTCATTATATACCTACTTTTAAACATAAGCACATATATATAGTTGAATGTTTAACAACACGACGGAGTCGACCCGGTTGTTCAGTGAGCTATCGAAGCCCTCCTCTATATTTAGCAATACGCACCCCAATGACGTGTTTCATTAAAATCGATGATAACAACGGAGTTTTTATACGCTTACTTTGAATACTAAATCACCCTCTTGAACGTTCATCATTTATAAGAAAAAAGGCTGTTTACTTGCTATCTTTGTTGTTGTCGTTGTTATTATAAAAAGTAGGTAATTCTGTTAGGTACTTAGTTCTTATATGTAAATTATACACGGGATATAGGTATCTAATTATGACGGGCTGGTGGCGTGGTCGATAAGATTTGAAGATAAGAAGGTTGTTGGTTGTTGTTGTTGTGTTGTTGTGAGACAGACATTTTTGTGATGAACATGTCTGAGTGGAATTATTTATTTTAAGAATATATTTACAAAAAAAAGTAGTTTAAGTTTATACCAGTTATCTGGATTCTATAACAATATTCTATAGTTCTATAGTTATAATAATATTCTATAGTTTATACCAGTTATCTGGATTCTATAACACAAGCTCTGCTTAGCTTCACTTCAACCCTTTTTACTGTCCCACTGCTGGGCACGGGTCTTCTCTCAACTATCTTACTAGGCCAAGTGCGGATTGGCGGATGTCACATGTCCTCGAATGATAAGTTCTTAGACATGCCGGTTACCTCACAATGTTTTCCTTCGCTGATATTGAGCACGACCGGGACCGGACCCGTGCACTTATATTTTAAAGGCGAGGCCAATAGCGCCACCTCTGCTTATACCGCTGTGTCACCACTGCTTTTTGTTATTATATTTTTAATTAGATAAGATTACCTACATTTTTCTTTAAACATATAATAGGCTTGCACTAGACCACAACTAGCCTGATGTGAAGCAATGATACCGACCGGATCAAACCACCTGCTGCAGCCTGCCAAACCGGTGAAGCTTCTGTACGTGTCCCGCCTACATCAATCAACTAAGGTTGAAGATATTGTTGAGTACTGCCGTGAGAAGACCAAGTTCACGCTGAGGGTCGAGCGCTTGGAGTCTCGCCACAATGTAAATTTTAATTCCTTTGTGGTGAGGGTACCCACTGAACATCTGCCGGCAAAAGAAGAATTTTGGCCGCAATGTGTTTTGTTCCGGAGCTTCCGAGGACGGATACCTGACACCACGCAACATACTCACGATGCAGCGTGGAAAAAATAAAATATTTTATATTGTATTTATAGTATTTAGATTAGATAATATTTAACATTGTATTTGTATATAGTGTTATATTTTATATGGGCCTTGTAGCCTGAAATAAATGGTTATTATTATTATTATTAATGATACAACACAAGTACAACACAGTTTACAATTTTGCATCGTAAAGGGTGTAAATATCATGATCATCATCAGACTGTTCTAGTCCACTGCTAAACATAGGCCTCTCCTAAAGCGCGCCACACGATTCGCGGTTTTTCTCATCCATTCTTGCCGGGCGCCTTACTGAGATCGTCAACCACCTAGTCTGAGGGTGAAAATATGCGTAATAAAGAACAACAAAGTAGTAAAATAAATCAATCGTATCTACGTACACAAATAGATATCTAACTCAATAATTTGAGTCGCGCTATAGATACCCTGTAGGACAACAAAAAACACGCCTATAACCGAAGGTGTAGGTTACTTTACTTTATTCTTATCCTTTTTTTAATTTTTTCTGTAAAGTAATTATTATTTATCTTTAACAAGAATAATTATTTATCTTTTAAAATTTCACATATTGTCATGGACAAGATATTTCAGCTCATTGACTACAAAGGTGCCAATCACCCGTAACAAATCATTAGTTGAATGACCGTCTGTAACATATCTATAGGACTGGCTATAACGAGCAAATCTAGCCATTAGACCGTAGGTAAGATGAGTCAAATGTTTTTGTACCCAAAACAAACTTTCAAACTTTCTAGGTATACTAGTTACCTATTTATTTTTGTAGTTTAAAACCAATTCGCTGTAGGCAAGGTACCCGCTAAAGCCTTTGCCATACTACGGTAAAAATCTGTTACTATTTACGCGTATTATATTATCTGTGATTTACGCGGAAGATCGGTCGGTCCGTACGACTATTGGAAAAAGCATACAACATTTTCTAAGGTCAGTCCTAGCTTTCTTAGTTTCTTTCGTCTCCTGCGTTTCGCTTTCTGTCATCGGCGGATTGAACAACGTAACGGATTTTTATACGGTAAATCCCTCTCAGAATGTTTATGTGTAGGTAGTAGTACAATGTATTGCATACGTGTAAGCCTGGACGGCCTGCTAGTAGGTGTAACTAATTTATTTGCAAGAGTAATAACTCGACAGCGCGAACGCGGTGTATCGCCTGCGGGGTAAATGCAAAACTATGCTATGATAAAGGGGCTGTTGTAACTCACTGCGCGATGTATGTCGTACAAATTAATTTTGGTGCTTAATTAAGTAAATGTTCAGCATGCTACTGTATTACAATTCAGTGGTGCGAAGGAAGGTTTTTATAATAGCATATACCTTTGCAATAGCCTGGAGACAAGATTTGCCAAGATCGATATGGCAGAATCGCCTCGATCTGCAGTAGGCGATTCAAGCTGTGTATTATTTTGCTTCACAAAGGTTACCGTCCAATCGTAGCCATTGAAGGTTGCAAGAGCACGGAGCGCAAGAGGTTTGCAAACATAATGAATAAATATAACAGCGTTCGGAAGCGCCGTGACTTGCTTTTTTTTAGTCCTTAACAGGTTTTAAAACAAACATCTCAGAACGCACATTAAACAAAATCGCTGACCAACCCGCCTGGTCTTTCATGCTGTGGCCACCAGTAAACCTTCCCCGTAGTGTTAAGATCTAATAAAGGGTTATGACGTCATTTACGGCTAACATCACGTTCCTCAAAGGGCCTCTTACGTCAATCAAATTTCAGCAGTCCTTTAGTTTCAGAAATAACCCTTTGTTCGAGAGAAATAATTTTTCCTCAATAGGAAAATAAATTGGTTTTCTTTCAAAGTTTTTTTACCTAAATTTTTTGCTCAACCTACTTTCATGCAATCTATTACCGTAATAACCCCAAATTTTTTATTGTTTTATACAAAACTAGCGACCCGACCCGGCATCGTGCGGGTGCAATGCTGATACTAAATACCTGCCTACTACTACACAGAATGTTAATCTTGCATTTTAAATCTGTCATATCTTTGGAAATATTGATTTAAATTACATGCTATAAGGGCCATATTGATCTATATAAAATAGACAATGTATTTAAAGTAAGTACTTAATTGGATAAGGATTAATGCTGTACTGCTTAAAATCACTTCGTAAAAAAGCCATTTTTCCCGTAACATGTAATAAAAAATGATTATTGTGGGTTATCCTTAAGTGATAGACATTTTTGTTGACCTTTCTAAGGTGTACAATACTGTAGTATATTATTTTGATTTAACTATCTCGTGGGGTTCAGCCAGCATTTGTAATGTAAACACAAAAAATGTGTTTATTTACGGCATCATATTAGAAACCTCTTTTATCAGTGTTTCTCTACAAAATTATGCAAGTATTATGCATATAAACCTTCCTATTGAATCATTCTATCTACTAAAAAAACCGGAGGACATGTGACATCCACCAATCCGCACTTGGCTAGCGTGTCTTTCAAAGCGTAAGATAGTTGAGAGAAGACCCGTGCTCAGTGGGACATAAAAAGGGTTAAAGTGAACTTTCAGAGGTGGTTAACATTAGGTACCTAGACCGTAGTAAGATCTTATTAAGTTTTAAGTAACTAATTAATTTGTATTTGAATTAACTCTCAAGTTTCTACCATTAGCGGTAACTTGTGAAGTCAATGCGTACAACTTTTCTTTAGAAAGTTTCTGAATCGAACTCATATCTTGTTATTTCGCGAAACTTGTCTGAAAGTACTTGTAATACTCGTGGTTAACTCAGGAGTAGCTACTTATCTACGTAAGCCTTTGAATTATCTCACATATATTATTTCACTCAATAGCCTATCAATTTTAAACGACAAACATATTATTGCGCAGTAATGCCCGAGTTACTCGACGCGACGCTAGGTAGCAAGATAGAACCTCGGTATTTTTTTGGAAGAGGTCGTTTAAAAAAAAAACTTTATTCAATCAGATAACATGATCCATAAAGGTTAGTAACAATTGACACTTCAAACTATGTTAGTGAGTACAAAATATTTTATAGGAGGTATTAATTTAGGTAACTGTAGCTACATACCTACGTAATATTTTATACATAAACCACTTTTCCACACATTTTAAAATGACATTATTGTTTATGGTTTGATATAGAGTTATAAAATAACATAACCAACTGATTGTGTTTATGAAACATCACTAGGGACTAGAGGCTTTATTAGACTTTAGAGGCTGTACTACGCTTTTCTGTGGGCTAATGGTACTAAGTTGCGGCAATAATTTATCATGAACTAAAATAGTTGACTACCTTTAGAGTTGTTTGATTGGTCTGGTGGCGTAGTGATTAGTGATCCTGACTGCTAAACCGAAGGTTGTTGGTTCGATTCTGTTATGTATGTGTGCACGCACACTAGCGCGGGTTGCGCCTCGTCATCAGTCTTACCGTCGTGCATTACTTAAGGCGCGTACCTACTGTGTCGTGACGATTAATTTATCGTCGGACGACTATCGTCTCTAGCTGTTCCCATTATAACGGCTGCTTCTCGTAATTTTTTTAATCTTTTAGCGACTGTCATATCTAGCTGTTCCCATTAGAATACGACAACATTTTATAATTTTACGGCAGTCGTTTTGTCGTTTGCACTTCAGTAGCAAGCTGCAACCCTACAGTCAACACTCCGCTTTCTTGGAGATCAAAACTGCGTTTATACACATGATTTGCTGTCACTCTTTAGTCGTGACGATTTTTTATCGTTTCACTACTGTCGTACTAGCCGTTACCATTTGTCGCGACAATCTGTCGTCACCGCAAAAAAATAGTTGACGACAGTTAATCGTGTCGTTCTATATGTGAACACCTCCATTTAAACATATAAGCCATGACACTTAAAACGACACGACAAACTGCCGTCACGATATAGTGGATATCCGCCCTTATACTTAATAAATCAGTGTGACAGTAGCTATTATGTTTGAATGACGTCGGCTCCACTTAACACGTGGCGACGAGGATGGGATATACATACTTAACAGATTCTAAAACTTTGTGTGATGAGCAGGATTGCTATTTTCTGTGTCTGTATGTGTGTCTATATACAAAAGCCTATAATATACACTTAGCTTGCTATCGTTGCTTGTACAACTAGGCTCGGTATTCGGGCATGACGTATAATTTAAAATCAAAATATATTTTTTTCATAAAGAAAGTGATTTTACATGACAACGTTCAAATTTATTTCCTACAGTGCCACTGCAATTTCGATATTTATAAAATAACTTATCCAACATCATTAGTGTTTCTGATCGTGTTTATGGAACATCACCAGGTCATGGTACTGAGTTGCAGCTTGCACTGTTTAGTTTAAACATTGTTAATAACAGCATAATGAGTAATACTTACTACTCACTTGTCTGTCTGTATATACTGTGTGTTTATAATGATCAGCCCATTGGCCTAAATATGCATTTCTTAGGATGCACGCCATTGGACAAGATCCAATGAGTGAGCAACATATCCTCAGCACTTGCACTTCCCGAATAAGTATGACAAGATATGTTAAATTGTATTTTAAATAATCCGTTAGTAAGATTAAACAAAAAGGTTAGATACGTATTTTTGCTTAATCAATGATAGAAAACAATATTAAGATAATTATAACGTTTTAAAGGTATGGAGTGGGAGTGCTCTCTTCATACTTCTGTATAAAACTTACCTAGGTGTAACGTCATTAGATTCCGCTTAGATGTATCGCCGCAATTTTTAGGTCATACAAAAAAAAGAAAAATACGTTTCCAATATTTTTAATTTATCTTCTTTTTCTTCTTCTAGTGCCTCTCCACTACTGGACGTTGGTCATTTATTTATTATTTATTTATTTATTTATTTATTCAGTGCTTAATAATTACGGTACAAAAACCAATTACAATCATTAATATGTCATACTTAGAATCTACAAAAATATACAATAAACAAACTTATAAATTAATATTTAAAAATTACTGAATAACTATAAAACAAATATTACATCATGCAATCGTCCTCGCAAAACGTCAGGCAGGCCAGCAATAACGCCCTCCACTCATCCGCAAACACATCACACTCTGGGTATTTGTCCAGGAGAGCATTAAGTGTTGCAAGCGATCGCGGCACAGGAGATCGCGAGTGAGATACTGTACGACACGCAGGGACAGCAAACAGCCTATGTTTACGGTTCCTCCGGTAGTTATTAGGAACAAACAAACGACAAAGTTTGGAAGTTATGTCTGGGGAGTCAATTTTACCACGCAAAATCTTGCACATCATTGCAAGTTGGTTATAAGATCTTCTAACTTCTAACGAGTTGTACATGAGACTTCCCAATAGATAATTAGTAGGGTACATATATGGGTAGTATCCGTAAGCACGCTTGTATAGGTACCTTAAAAAGACTTTTTGCACTTTCTCAAGCAACAGTGAATATTTAGTTTGATAAGGATGCCATACACATGAACTAGACTCGAGTTTACTTCGGACCAGGGTATTGTAGATGAGTTTTATCACATGAATGTCCTGAAGGTCGTTCGAGTTTCGAAGTACAAAACCCAATCTGCGATAGGACTCTTTAGCCACTGTTGTTATATGATCGTGGAAGGTGAGATTTTGATCGAATGTGACACCCAAATCTTTGGTTGTATTAGTTCTTGTTAAAAAATCTGAGCCAAGTCTATATTGAAATTTTATTGGGTGTCGCATTCGACCAAAAGTCATTTGCAAGCATTTGCTGGCGTTGAACTCCATTTTATTGTCAACACTCCACTGATAAATTAGATTGATATCATGCTGCAATTTTAAACAATCTTCCTCGGTTTGTATCTCCATGTACAATTTCAGGTCGTCAGCGTAGAGAAGACATTTTGAATTTAAGATGACACTAGGAAGGTCATTTACCATTAAAATGAAAAGGAGTGGTCCAAGCACTGAGCCCTGACTCACACCAGAGAGCGTGTGATAAGGCTGAGATTCGTACGAACCGAGTCTAACAAATTGCTTACGACTGCGAAGATAATTTGTGAAAAAACAGAGAAGACCTGGTGAGAAACCCAGACAACTTAACTTCCTTAACAGTATGTCGTTATCGACTCGATCAAATGCTTTCCGAAAATCAAAATATAGTACATCTACTTGCCCCCCACGATCCAACACGCCAGAAACAAAGTCCGAAATAATCAAGAGATTGGTGTCGACAGACCTTCCCTTCCTAAACCCATGTTGCTCATTACACAAAAACGACTCGACCTGTTTATAAATCTCAGTGTGGATTATATGTTCAAAGAGCTTTGCTAATGTTGAAAGTATAGCGATTGGGCGATATTCCTCTATAGACGATTTATTAGAGGATTTTGGAATGGGAGTAACTCTAGATAACTTCCATTGGGAAGGGTAATGTCCAGTACTCAATGCTAAGTTGAAGAGATGACATAGAGGAAGAACCAGAAACTTATTACCTTTTTTAATAAACCAGGATGGAATGCCATCAGGCCCCACAGATTTACTGACTTTAAGCTTTTTAATTGCCGTGGAAACGCTAGAGGGAGTAATCTCGTTAATGTGGACATTATTATTACTAGCAGATTGAAGAGATGTGGATTTTTGACTATCCAATTTAGGTGGTTGAGATAAAAAGACGCTAGAGAAGAAGTCTGCAAATGCCTCTGCAGCTTCAACACCATTCACCATGGTACCTTTGTAGTCAACGCATGACTCAAAACCCCCCTTGGACCGCAAGCTCGATATGTGTTGCCAAAATCCACGTGGATTGGATTTAAGGTTTTTCTCCTTATTAGCTACATATGAGTCATAGGCGAGTGTGATACGGTATTTTAAGCTACTACGAAGGTTGGAAAAGGATTGATATGCTTTGTCAGATTTAGTTTGCTTCCAAATGCGATGTAATTTCAGTTTACGCTTAATATCACGCATAATGTCTTTTGTGAACCAGACTGGGTATCGCGTAACGTTCGATTTGTCACGACACTTTTTAGGGAAGCAAACGTCAAATATACGATAAATAGTATCGTAGAAAAATGAAACACTGAGTTCGATATCTTTTAGCTGATATAGGCCCAGCCACGATATTTCAGAGAGCATGCCGTACAGGATATCACAGTCACCTTTTTGAAAGTTCCAATCTCTGTCAGGAGATATATTACTTGGCTCAGAACGATCGCAGTGACGTGTGCCAACAATTTTAATACAAATATCAAGGGGAGGATGAGGAGGATCTGGTGCCACTAAGCCATCTGTTGCTAATACTTTTACCTCGTTTGCGCCACTGTTTTCTCGGACTAATACCACATCCAACATTCCACCATATACATTCTTTTCTGTATTCATATCTGTCAAGCTACAATAGGTTAAAAAATAATAATAATAATTGCAGATATTTAACGATGCACTTTTTAAATTAAGGTCACCATAGATCAATACAATGCCTCTCAAATTACTGATGATGCTTTCAACTTTACAAAACCATAACATATAGTCACTATCATTAGCACTTGGTTTGATATATACCACACAAACATAAACGGTATGTCCTTGATATTGGAAACTGGCCCAGAGGTCCTCTCCGTTGTCTGTTTCCAGCTCAGCACGCCTGCGCAACGTGATAGGAGCTCGAGCCGCGAGAAGAACGTCATCAGCTCTTGGAAACTCTTCCTCTCCTGTGCACAGCGGAATAGTTGTTCTGCGCTGACTACTCCTGTCCATTCCCGGATGTTTTTAAGCCATGACTATTTACGTCTGCCAGCGCGGCGTTTACCCATTACCTTGTCCATCATTATTAGTAGAAGCAGTTGATATTTTAAATAATTTATCTGATGGATAACACAAAAAAAACTTTTTCATCATAATTATTGTCATTATCCCTATTCTCATTTTTACCTAGACAAAGGCCGTCCTACGCTTAATCTGCAGTTCCAACTCACTATAGACTTTTAAGGTTGCAAAAATATCCTTACATAATGAAAAATTCGTAATACAAGTGCTTTTTTGTGTAGCACCCATCAATTTAATTTCAGAAATGATGTATCGATCCCAATTCCTCACATAAACAGTAAACATCGAAGCCTGACCCTTAGAGATAGACGCACAATGATGCATTGTTTGGGACCTCTATTGTGTAAAAGTTACTACGGCTGGGCGCACATTTGCGATTGGTCGCCGCGATTTTGCGCAGGGAGCCGCCGCTGCGACTTTTTTTAAACAGGTTGTCTAGTGAATTTCCGGGTTATTGAGCACAGTAGACATAATCTAAAGCAGTAGTTGGAGATTATTATGTGTTGTTTTGCTACCTTGTTTATTTATTTATGTGTTTTAAGAATGGTTTCACATACTCGGCGAATATTACCGCATAGGCGTGTAACCGCATTGTCGCGGGTGGGGGAAGGAGCACTCGTTATATGACGTAACTAGCTTTTCGCCGACGGCTTCAACCCCATGACCACATTTTATATCATGTCCAGCAGTGGGATAAAAGCAGACCATAACCTTCCTCATTTTTAAGAATTTTTTAAATCGGACTAGGTGGAGTCCTTCAGATTAGCGCGTTAAACCAAATAAACTCTTCAACTTTGATATGAGTAATTTTTAGTATACATTAGATTCTTTTAGACGGTCGTCATCGTCTCTGAGAAGGACCATGGAAACGATGGCACGATGATTTGAATCCTTTTGTCGCCACTTGGATGGAAGAAGTGAGCGATAAGGGAGAGTTGGAAGACTATGGGGGAAGCTTTGGCTCAACAGTGAGATACTACAAGTTGTCACAAAAATAGATTCAACGAAATGGTCGAACTACTGCTTTAACGACTATAAAACCAACACATACAGATGCTGCAATGGCCATGGCAAAGTAATATTACCTATGGTTTAACGAGTAGGTATATTTTAAAACGCGTACGTAGGTTTTTATGAAAAGTATCATCAAGATTCTTTCATTTTCTTATTTCGAACAGAATATTTACCTACATTATTGGACAGATGTACTTCGGTCAGTAAGAAAGGTCGTTACCTCAAAACTCCTACTAATTACAAACTACACAAACATTAACTTTAAAACTCAATTAAAGTTAGAGCGTATTTTTTAATTAACTATACAACTAATTGCTATTTATTCAGCACACACGACAAAAACCAAGTCACGTTGCGCACAATTAAGAAACACTGTGCTCTGTAAGGTCGATAGTGTGTGGCTGGTCTTATTTATAGCGAAGTGTTAATAAGTCGAGGCATAATGATGAAAAGAAAATGAGATGTCAGACGTAATCTTTTTGACATAATTTCACCAGAGGCTTTGTCCTCAGTGATCATTAATCACCTATTAAGTGGATAGATACGTAGGTACCTAATTACCTACAAAAATTAACACACTTTTTATTAGCTTCTACTTTATCATGTATGTTATGGTATTGTAAGGTAGTTTTCGAGCCTATCTATTTAGGAGTATATTATAGTACCCTTAGTACTTAGTATTAGTTTATCAATACGAAAAAGTTTTCGAATATATCAAAACGCGTTTTCAAATGTATTTCTTTCATACAAAACAATTTTATAAAACGAAATAGACTGCTAGAAATAGAATAAAATGGATGGGAAACAGAATAGGTAAAATAATATATAGATCCATGTGCATTTGTACTTATCGTCATGACATGTTATGATGTATTCGAAACCGTTTTTCGTATTGATATCGTGTACTAAGAGTACTTACTGAGCCTACTTAGGGAGGGGGTGGACCATGCGATCGTGTGAAGGTCTAATAAGTAAGAAAACACTTCAACGTAACTCAATCAGATTGATGTTTACAACTTAGTATAAAATATGCTGTCAAAGAGTGTGGTGACAGGAGAGAGCATTATTGGATTAAGACTAGGCACTTGATGACCTGAAGATAAGGCAGCCTGTTGTGGCCACAGGTTACCTATGGAGAAGTTTTCGCAGTGATGGGCCTTCGAATAAGTTTTGGTGTGATGGCGGTCCTGGATGCAGATCTACCAGCTCCCAAGGCCATAGCCCTGGGAGCTGGTAGCACTTGAGGAAGGCTGCCGTGGTGTTTTAGTGAATAACACAAACCTGATCGCTAGGTAGCCAGGGACTTCTACATACCTCGCTCTCTTTCTAGTAGCGGGGACCCATATAGGGTTTCTACCACTTAAAAAACGTTATTGATGCCCTAAGCTATTGGTCAGTGGACAACGAGTTGTCTCCTAGCTGTCGATGTTGAATAGCTCCCCTGAGATTTAGTTTACCCGTGGTGCTTAGTTCGTTTTAATGACGCAATTTTAGTCTCTTCTTTTTCAGAATCAGAAGTTTTTGTTTGCATATGCTGTCTCCCTCTTTGTAAAGAAATAAGTGGACAATCTAACTTTCTAGACAGTTTAAGTGTGTCGGGATTGGGCCACGTTCAAATTCCAAGTCCCTTTCGCAGCACCGCTGTTTATCCTGGCTTCCAGCTGTTGATAGACGGAAACGGATTTGCTGTGGTGTGGTATAAATCAGCTACTAATAACCTTAATTATAATAAGTTCTAAGCATCCAACTGCTGAGCCAAAACCTCGCCTAACATCTTCCAGACATACCTAAGTGGTGCCACCTCCATCCACAGTCCAAAAATTTATCTAGTTCATTCCATCATCTCCTTCTGGTGTGCCTCGTCACCACTTCGCTGAATTAGGGCCGCCAAACAGTGCTTATCTTTGCCCACAGCTCGTTTGCCAAGCAACAAACATGGCCAACTCAATTCCTTCTATCCTGACCTTTACACTTTTATTTTAATAACTTTCTATTTTAAGACTCTACTTCGAACTAAAGTTAGCAGTTCTCTTACTTACCTTTTAGAAATGGTTGACTTAACAATTTTGTTTTACATTACCACAATAAAAAGGTTTCTACAAAGTTAAATTAGGAGTTGATGTGCTCTCGAGATTTCATTATACCAAGTTAAGAGTTTCGACGGTTCGGTCCTTTTGCTATCTCCGGTCCCTTGAACCTGAAGGGATGACAGTAAACTAATCAAAGTAAACATTTCTTGTTCGTTCAATACGCTAAGGTACTTACCAAAGAGACATCATCCTTACATGGTCAAGGGAAAATATTATTATTACATTAACCATGCTTTCTATCGACTTCAAAAAGAAGATGGTTCACAGTTCGACTGTCTGCCTTTTTTTTGTAAGTAATTAATCACAGACAAAATATATAGTCTGATTTTGAGTTATTATTAAAACATTGAGCAGCGGTGGCGCAGCGATACGGATATAGCCTTAGAAAAATTAGGTCACGAGTTCGATTCCCGATCGTGCTTACACATTGTGTGAATTGATTCGTCACCGCTGATCAGGCTAGAGAGGTTGGAAATGGATGAAAAGAAATTAAATGAAAATGAAAACATGTTTTATTTTTTTTGAGACGCGAGTCTACGTAAAAATAGTCAAAACTCATTAGACTTTTTTTTTTATATGAAGTACATATATCTATTAAATTTTGTTTGTTTAGTGTGTTGAATTAGAGCGACTTAATTCTAAACGTTTTTATCCATTAGATAGTCTGAAACGATGACAGGAATGTTATTTAAGGGTGAGTCAAAAATGCGAAGGCGGCGGCGCCGTAATTAGTGGTCAGTGGCGCCGTGAAAGCGCAAGGGCGCCGTAACAACGCATTGCAACGCATGCATAAGATGGGCGATGAAGATAATAATAATATTTGGAACAGTATTTTAGCAAAACTCTACAAGTAAGAGATAAAAAACTTTATGGTTACTTTTAGATATAACTAAGACTAAAAGGAATACAATAATTATAGGTGATGAACATGTAAGTAATACGAGGACGCATAATGTTTTCTGTTGCAATGTGAAGATCCATCTATTGTTCTTGATTTGTTGGAATGATTGCTGTGAATGAGGTGACTGCAGGAACTGGGTAGGCACTTGTCTACCGTTTTCTATTAGGGCGGCCATCTTGCAGGTAGGTCTAGTGTTGTAACTGTAGATCGGCACCTCTTTGCTGACTCTTTTATCTGGATCGGCTTTTTTATTTTTCCTCAGAGTTGCAACGTATTATTGGGGAGTGGTACTCGTGGCTAGATATCTGTGCTCGGGTAGGATTGTAAAATATAGGAAGGAATAATGTTGCTTGATTGGGATAGGATAGATTTGGAATAGGGTAAATCGTTCGTTTTTTATTAAGGTTAAATCTAAGGTTAATTTAATAGGTACCTTTGCATAACGATTATCAATGATAGCTACACCGTGAGAAAAATTATCGATTGTTCACGTAAATACGGTTTCAGAACGACGAAAATGGAGCGTTTGCTCTTTTGAATACATGTGAGTGATTTGTTCGAAAATGTGATGTAATCTAAAAGTTTCATCGTGGATTCGCATTGTTTTTGAATTGAACACTTAAGTGCGCATCTAGTTGGATAAGAAATCGGTACCTAATAAATCTAAGGTTTTGGAGCTGGCTACCCTATTCGTGAGCTAAAGAGCTAGAGTAGAAATTGAATTAGATTGAGCTTTAAGGTCGAGGTTTTGGGGCTGGTTACCCTTTTCATGGACTTTAGGCTCTAATTTGGTTAATACACATTTAGTATATAAAATATACTGGTTATACCAATATAGCTGAAGGGAATCTAGGTCTAACCCTGTTGTATGAGCTGATTCCTCGTGGGTTCATGAGATTTCTACAATTTTTATCGAGTCGCTAGTATAGTCAGTTGGTGTTTAAATGTTTAACTACAGCGTAAGGAGTGACGATTAGATGCTTAAAACATTTAACACAGGAACTCCTCTGCAGAGGCACATGAAGAGTTTATATGCGTATACTGTTCCTGTTCTGTGTTTGTGAGTAGCTTTTATTTACGTGTGCATTTGCAAAGACGCTTCAACTTTTTTTAAGTGTGTGTGAGCATGTAAAACGGTGCTGTACGATGTTACCTTGCCTCCCCCAAAAACTGGTAGAAATTATTTTGTACTAGAAGTTGTGTATACCACTTCCTTGTTAAATGTTTTAAGATTAGATATTATATCAGGTTGCATTTTATGTTGTTACTGTAGGCGCGCTTCTTACATTCGGATATCAGATGGCCCGGATTTTTACAATAATTGCACGCTTTAGGTTGTAAAGTTTGATTTTGCCTAATTGGTTGTGTGAAAGCGGGTCTTCTTAGGTGTTGGGGCTTGATCAGTGCTTGGCGAGCATTATTCATGGCTCTGATTTTATCTTCTTGCATTGCAAATTTTCCGGCAGTTCCTAAATCCCTAAATTCTTTAGTGCGGAGCATAGTGCTGATATCAGAATTGAGTCCGTTCACAAAACGCTTAGGGCGGTTTCTTCTGTTGTTTCAATCATGCCTCTTAAGCTGTCTAAGTGTGCCTCAGCATTTAGTTTTTCTAATATTTTACTACGACATAGGTCAACTCTATGGTAATAATCAGTAAGAGATTCGTTAGGTTTTTGGAAAAGAGATTGTAATTCTAACATCAAGTGTGGGACTGTTTTTACATTACAAAATTTTGATATCAAATAAGATTTAAGCGTATTCCAGTCAGTGTATTGAAGACTATGTATGTTAGGTGCACCGGTTCCTATAATTTTATTGAGCGCGTATACAAGCAAGATTGGCTTTTGTCCTCGCTGGACAATTTAAACGCCGCATCAACGGATCGCACGAACCCATATATTTGATCGGTGTATGTTGTATCAAACGTGGGAATGAGTTGGAAAAGGGTGCTTATGTCAACCATTATAGATGAGATGGGATCACTTTTTAATTCTAATACCATTAAAGTACAATAAGAGGCACAAATATAAAGAGTAATTAAAATTCTAATTTTAAATCAAAATTTAGAATATTCAAACGATTTGAAAAGGATATTATAGTAGGGATTCGAGCAGCAAGATAAAAGCCACTTACCAGAACAGTATCAGTAGTGAGAATGTCGTTCGGCGAGACGATCGAAAGCCTCCAGCTACCACGTTGATCTTCTTCACTGGGCGATGCTGGTCCCTTCTCGGAGGAGTTTGCGTGTTAGTCTCATAATACAGGGAGTCTCATAGTATCCTACTGACTGTTCTAAATTAATAGGGGATTGGCAGACTTTAACACTGACTCGAGTTGAAAAAATTCAATTCACACTTATTTATAGATTAATTACAAATATACAAAACAGTGATGATTACGAGAGACGTCATCTGTAATCTGAGGAACTAGAATAATGACAGTATAGGGCTGTCGACTGTATTTATCTAAGGGCTACAGAGGTTGGAAGGGGATGAGAGCAATGTTATCTAAGGGTGAGTCAAAATCGTGAAAGCGTCGTAATTAGTGGTCAGCGCCGCGCCGTGACAGTGCATAGGCGCCGCATTAACGCGTTGCTTTACAATGAATTGACGTATCAGCACAATGGAAACGCACCGTTAGATAATATTAACAATAGTATTTGAGCAATTTAGAAATTCTACAAGTACGAGACAAAAGCTTTGTAAGTTACTTTTAGAAATGTCTAAGACATAAAGGAATGCAATAATAATAGGCGGTGGCGTAGCGGTATCAGCCTCGCCTTCTCGACTATAAGTCGCGGGTTCGAACCCCGGTCGTGCCCACACACCTTTGTGTGAATTGTTTCATCACCATTGCTCAATATCAGTGAGGAAATCGGCATATATCAGAAGTAATCATTCGAAGACAGGTGATATCCACAAACCCGCACTTTTCCAGCGTATGTGAATTAAGGTCTAAACTTTCTCAACTCGTAAGATAGTTGAGAGAAGACTCATGCCCAGCAGTGGGACACTAAAAAGGTTGAAGTAATACATTTCGATAAAGTTCCTAAACTAATTTCACGTTCCGATCTTCATAGTGTACGGATTACACCTAATCAGTTTGTGGAGGGCGGTTCTTTCCACCCGGTATTTTAAAATATCTTTTAATATACCGGGTGAATGCAACCGCTCTCCACAAACTGGATGGTATATAACATAGCATTTATACGCGTCAAAATGTTAACACCCATCTTTTTAACCGGTGTTCAAAAAAGATAAAAATGAGCGATCTTTGTTCAAAAGTATCCATCGAAGGCAAATAAAATCTCGACAGCAACAACAATATCTGCACAAAACTGCCTTGATATTCTTGCATTTCCAAGTTTTCTCAGCTGACCCAGATATTTTAAAGTATTTACAATATTTGAAGAGAAGTGAACCGATAAATTGAATTCAATATCAACACTGCGCATTTTGCTTCAACAAACTTCTGATTAATGCCGCAAGACGACAGACTGTAGCTTTGAAAGTACAGGTTTTGTTGACTGAAATTTAATAATGCATTTTTTTTTTTTTTTTTTTTAATCTGTCATTTTCAAATGGTTGTCATCGGAGAATCATAGTCAGATTGAGGGCTTGATGAGTGTCTTAAAATAAATAGAATTTTACAGTAGAATTGTCAATTTTTTTTTATTAGCTACTAAGTTACTGGGAAGAGACTGGACTCCGCGACACAGGGAATCCTAGTGTGGGGTCCAGAGAAACTGTACCAACTTGTTTGTAACTTTAACTTGTAACTTACATTCATTGTTGTCATTGTATTGTATTGTCATTTAAAATTTATTACATTCTAAATATATTTTGTTATTCCAAAATAGGCATCCGCTTGACCACATCTTGCCTGATGTTAAGCTGTGATGTGGTTTACGATGGAACATATGATTTTTGGTGAGAAAGTAGCGGTGGAATGAGTCTACGTATGGTTGCAAACAATAAAGGAACAACAAATCCGGCGGGCCCTCTAATGGTATCACCAGACATCGCTCTGGAACACGGCAAGGCCGTTCGGCGGCGTGGCTTTATTTGGTGAATGGTCACTAAACACGGCCGAAGCCTACCACCAGTTAGTTGCCGTTATTGTTGATTTAAACTTGGGACTCAGCCCCCAACTAACTATAAAGATTTTAGTTACTTATTATTGTAAACGTCAAGCAAATAATTAAAATAGGTCAATGAGTCGTTTGTCTTTGTCCATCATTTTGAAATCTATATCTACTAGTAAAAATTATTTCACATAATAATAATAATGGGACATTAACACACACGGTTATCTGGTCATAAACTAAGCAGAACTTGTACTATGGAAACCAGATAACTGGTAATAAGTATACTACATAGTTTTCTTTTGTAAATACATACTTAGATATAGATAATTACACCAAGACACAAGACAAACAGACATGTTTGACTTGAGTGGGAATCGAACCCACGGCGAACACCTGCGGCGTGTAAGCAAGCATCTTACCGACCACGCCACGACCGGCCCATCATATCTAAGAGGCTTATAAGATTTTTATGGCCAGGAGGGTTAGAATCACGAAGATTTTTTTGAATATGCAGTTTTCGCTTAGTAACAGCGAGTTCTAGAATTAGATACTGTGTTCAAGAAAAAAAAAATTCAAACATACTTAGAGAATTTTAGTAGCAGCTCGATAAATAGAATTAGGCCCGAACGGCAACTCGTCCCCTACTACATATAGCCAGTGAAAAGTGGGTGCAATTCACCACTGTTTTTTTAACGAGTGTCAGTAGGTACCTACCTAAGACAAGGATATTTAGTACAATATATCCAGACAAGGGGAAAAATGTGATAAAAGTTCATACAAAACAGTTTCAAGGCTTCCTTCATCTCGGTGCAGTCTGTAACGAGATAAGCAGGTATTATTAAGGTTTTAACTGTGACGTCATATTTCACTAAACTAAGTGAAGCTCAACTATGACGTTCTAATTTTCTAGCAGTACCTACTTAGATTAGATCTGAAAATAATTTAGTTTAGTACATACAAGCTCAGATAATATAATACTATACTAGTAATACAAGGAAGTTTTGCATTTCGGGACTTGGCTAAGCAAGAATCTAAATATTAAATATTAAATATTTATTATATTATCTAAATAAAAATCAATGCCACTTTTCGTTGTAATTTTATAACTCAAAAACGGGCTTACCTATTCAAACCAAATGTTTAAGCATTGTTTGGACTGTTTAGTAGATGATCTAGGTGAAGTTTGCATAAAATCGGTTGGGCGGTTCTTTATTTATCACATTTTTTGTAAATTGTTGAGTGGGCTAAAGCTACCCGGGCTGAATTGTGAAAATGAATAGACTAGTGGAATTTTGTAGTGCATGAAACCTGGTTAAGTGAGCCTGAAATGTCGTTTTACTTATAGAGGTATTCCACTTACTCAGTGTCTCAGATATCCAGGTATAAATAAATATCTGTCTCATTTATAGAGGGTTTCATTGATAGAGGTGAGAATACAGATTATTTCAGTTATAAAGGTGCGATCATTAAATGAAATAACGTGTTATATAATATCATAAAAGTTTTAATAAAAAATTTAAGTGTGGAATTTGTGGGTAGAATAAGAATGAGTAAACAAAAAAAAAACAATGTTATCTCAGTTACAGAGGTTTATGCATATAAAATTTACTCGCTGTCTCAGTTATAGAGGTAACTATGATGATAAATAGAAAGAACAAATCCCAGATAAAGAGGATTACTTCATCCTATTACAGGGGTAATTCAGTGCCAAAGTGTTGGGACCTCAGCATGAGTTTCAGTTTATCACTTTTTCAGGTCCCACCCAAGTTTCACGTACTAATATTATGAAATATGCAATAGGTTACGGATTATATAGTTTACCATCGAAGTTCTAATTATGGAAAAACATTGTATTAAAACCAGTTGAGAGTGTTTCTAAACATGTCTATGAAATTATAGGCACCAAAGGTTTGAAATGCGGTTGTGGTTACTGACTGACATGCCGACGTATTGTGGTCAAACCCATAATTTAACATTGAATTATGTTACCTTCACAATATGCTTATGCTTACACATATGTTGTATGTTGGTCAACAGCCTCGGCTTCAAAGATACGGTAGAAATTAGAGTAATGGTCAGTAAGGTACTTGCTTTTCACACAGAGAGACATTTGTATGATGAACATGTCTGTTTATCTCGAGTCTGGGTGTGATAATATCTATTACAAGAATATATTTACAAAAAGAAAAGTAGTATACGTACCTATAGCATATACCAGTTATCTGGATTCCATAACACAAGCTCTGATTACCGGAACCGGATGACCGTGTGTGTTAATGTTCTTAAATATTATTATAGTATACTTTAGCACTATAATATGTTTTGCGTATCTGGGTAGGCAGCTTAGAATGGCAGTAGCTAGCGGAGAGGAATGGTATTAAGAGTATTGCTGCAATTTTAAGAAGTTTGCTTCTTTAATTTATAGGAAGAAACGCTTAGACCATTGTGCTGAGTAACAGTGTTCTGTGTTGTATTAATCTTTTGAACCGTCGACGCAAAAATGATGGGTTGTTAATAAGTAGTCTAACGTGTTCGTGTGCGTATGTGTGTGGCTGTCTGTGGCATCGTAGCTCAAGAACAATGAGCTAATTTTGATTTCCTTTTTTTTTAGAGGTAAATTAGTCGAGAGTGTTCTTAGCTGAAATAATTAAACGTCCAAGTTTTAGCTGTAATATCAAATACAAAACTGTGATCTATCTATATTTAAAGTCAAAATTAAAGTAAATGGGTACCTATAGACGAAGCAGAATTTATCAAATAAAAGCGAAATATTAAACGTCTTTGTCACAAGCCTCTTTGTGATCACAATACCAGAGTTGGTTTTATTATGTTTTTATTCTTCTTCTATTCTATTTAATACACTAGTTTAATAATACTGTTCGCAAAGTTTTATACAATGACAGATAATGTTTGCGGTAGCTATAGTGACGTCCTATTGTTGTAACTTCTATATAAACGTTTAATTTTTTACGAATAGTGTATGCGGCGCTGATAAGTAAGCCGCACACTTCTTTTTAATTTAAATGATAAGTCGCTGGTAGCTAAAATGATGCGATTTATTGAATACTAGCAGACTTCGTACTGCCTCAATCGACTACTGTTTTAAGGTGTTCCTGGCAATAATTGGAATTTTTCTCACGTTTTTAAATCTTCCCTAGACCTCCACGAAGATTTCAACACCAAGATAAGATAAATCCGTTCAGCCGTTTTCGAGTTTTAGCGAGACTAACGAACAGCAATTGATTTATATAAATAGATTTCACTATCACTTAACTAATGTTAATTTATGAATGAATAAGTACTGCTGAGTGTAAGTGTTGATTGTGTACTGTCGGGTTGATAATTTACAATGTGAAGGAAAAGTGTTTAAGTGTGTGTGTAATGTGACGTATAGAGAAGTACTGCGCTGTCGTACTTATGCTATAAAACTTGAAAAATACATAAGTTAGAGAACCTAGAACACTGGGGTTAATCCTGGCTAATCTATTTTCAGATATCGTCAAATAATGTACGAATAACTTACGAATTGATGACTTGACAAAACCGGTTACAAGCTTATGAAATAAAAATAAAAAAGTCGAAAAGTTAACATTTGTTTACCACGTTATAGACGAGTCTATATGGGTAGCTGATCTGTATATTATGTACACCATAAAACAGCGTGAGAGCAGCGGTGGCTAAGTGGTATCGGCCTCGCCTTTAAAATGTAAGGTCGCGGGTTCGATCCTCGGTCGTGCCCGCACATCTATGTGTCAATTGTTTCATCATCAGTATCGGTGAACGAAAACATCGTGAGGAAACCGGCATGTCTAAGAACTAATCATTTGAGGACTTGTGACATCCAACAACCCGCACTTGGTCTTGGGTGTTTGGATTAAGCCCTAAACCCTTTTAACTCGGAAGATAAGTTAAGAGAAAACACTAAAAAGGTCGAAGTGAAACCGTAAAACAGTGTCACTTAACTGTTCAGCAACAATTTGTATCTCTGTAATAAATAATGTTACAGTTATGGTTTTTAGTCAAAAATGTAGAGAAGTTTGCATTAGGTCGATAACGATAAAATGAGAAAAATGAAATGAAAAGACTTTGAAACGTCGGACTTTAAAATCTAAATTAAACCGCGATAAAAACCGTCACATGTAGTTTTACTTCAATGTGTGACATATGAGGGTTAACTCTTTCTAGCTCAAGCACGGCAATAGAGATAGAGTGTCTACTTTCTGTGCCCACAAATCTGTGTGAAATGGTTTCATCACCACTGCATATTATTATTGGCAAAGAAAAACATGACGAAACCAGGGATATTACCTAAGTAGAATTAAAGATTCTGGGTCATTAGTCCACTACGCAATAACGTGTTGGGCTAATGCCCCAGAATCTTTTGAGGGTTGCTAGTCAAATCCACATTAATACATTGATGGACAGTACCGCTCGTGGGAGGTCAAGCTAGATGGCTTCCGAGATGCGTATGATAGGGAACAAAAACGACTTCAGGATCTATTTTACGTTGTTTCAACTTCTGAATCAAGTCACGACCTGTTTGAAGATCATGGAGAATTCAGATCTGATGTAGATTATTAACCATCTGGCGATCATCTTCGATTTCAGAGGACAAAGCTAGGTATCACGTTGTGTCTTAAAAATAATATTTCTATGACACTACGCTCATGGCCAGTATATTAAAAGGAATTACTACGACTTAAGATAGTTAAGAGCAGTACCATACCCCGAGTTAAGGCACTTGTTAGTTGAATAAAGGGTTGTTTCTTTTACTGGAGATAGTTTCATACAATTATTTGAGATTTTCTTTTCTACCTGTGCTTCCTTGTCCTGTGTGTATTATATTAGTAGGTATATTAAACTATGTTTGTGTATAGTTCTCTTGTATTAACATAGTTTTTTAAGTTCATTTGGTTTATATTACTAATAACAATACCTATGGATTGTGTTGTCTGATAATTAAGTATCTTTTTTTAAATAACTTCAAGGTGTCGGGTTCTTTTTTAGTTAGCTTTTATTTAGTATAGGAAGCTACATAACTAAGTTTAAAAAAAAAATCATTAGCTGCCTAGTGTTACAGGATTTTTATCCCACAGAATTATAATCGCCTTGTAATGTATTAATAATCGCCTTGATCAAAGTACTTACTAACATTATTTTCGATTTTGTCCTCTATACCTTCCTACAGACACCTTTATTCCTAACTTCGTAACAAGTCCAAACTTGTTTTAACACGCTCTCACGTTTCAAACAAGTTTCTTAATGAAACATTGGAATTTAATTTCATATTATGTTTCAGAAGTAATTATGTACCTGTAACTACTTTTAATACAACTTTTCAGTCTAAAAGAGTTATCTATTTTTGCACGTATCTTGTACCTATTATTATTATTACTATAAGCTGATACGTCTGTGTTTTTTGATTCGAGAATCCGTCTAGTTTATTTATTGAAACAATGAATTGGCGCTTCTCTAACAGTTTTTGCGAAATTGTTCCACTCTGTAATTCCACGGTTCAGTAAGAAGTGTTTCAAATTGTTGGCAACCTCCGCAGTTTTAACATGATGTCCTCGCAGGTGGTTATTTTCCTTGCGGGTAGGTATATAAATCTTCAATACCAGAAAAGCCAGTGAGTATTTTATATGTTTCTGTAAAACTTCCTCTATAACTACGATTTTCAAGAGAAGTAAGTTAAAGATCATTCAGTCTTGTATGCTTGGTATGCTTGCTTGTATTTTTGCTTGGTGCAAAAAAGTTATTTAGTACCAAGAATCTGCCTTGAAAAAGGAAAGAGGTGATAAAGGAATTAACGCGTAAGAAATGTATCCAGTCACGTAAAAAGGTAGACACCGGTACTGTTTTTCGGTGAATGCCGCAGCACGGCACTAAAGGATGCCCGAAGGAACACTGGGAGTTTTAGTGGAGCTGGAGACCTTGCGGGGTTTTGCTCACCCGGTCCGAAAACGGGAGTCCCATGTACCCCTCGCACCGTGCTCATCTGGGGCAAGGGCATGCATCGAATATTTCCCCCGGTCAATAAAAAAGGTACGAGTACTCTGTTTTTATGTTCATTATCTAGCTAAAGCCTACAAAGTGGCTGATAAGAGCATAATCAAAATATCTGTGAATGGTGAGGAAGGCATATGTCCACTAATGTCCATGTCCATGTCCATGTTGACTAAATTAGACTCATGATGAACGATACGGTAGGTTAGACGTAAAACATTTAATAACAATTTAATTTAGACATTGCCTAACAAAATTTTTATTTCAAAGTCTAACTTCTTAGAATTTGGGTGTCTAAAAATCAAATTATCTTTATGTGCGAGAGTAATTATGAAGCGAGACAATAGGAGCATGAATTTATATTAGGACTCCCTTCTGTTTGCAGAGTTCGAATATTCGCTTTATGTTCTTCACGATAATTTCAGGGGCAATAGGGTTGGCACGTTACGATTTCAGTAATTATTTATTTAAGCTTGAACTTGAGTCTCTCAATTCCTGGGACGCCTAATATTGTTTAAAATACCATTGTCATGTCACTAAGAAAAATCAATTATTATTTTTCTCACGTTACTCTTAATTTGATAGTTACGGTGGTATGAAGGTAATGGCGTGGTTAACTAAGAAAAAAGGTTTAAAAAGTTTTTAAATAACTTTAAGTACATCTAACCACCAGCTCAGAGTTCCAATTAAGACCAAAGAGTTAAATAAAATGGAAAATGACACAATCATAGCTGACTATAGGCTCCCAACAACATCAGGAGGCTAAAAAAGGACAATATAAAAAACGGCATGGACAAAAGGTCTATGGCGTGTGATTTTGTTTAAAAAAACAACTAGCTCTGAGTTCAGACTTCTACAAAAATTAGGAAGGACCTAATATGTTTATAAAATAAATAAGTAATATAATTTATTGGGATATTATTCACACATAGTCATCTGATCCCGAACTAAGCATAACTTGTATTGATTTACGTAATAATGAAATTAAATGTGACTAAAATTCTTGTGTGTTCGTTTTGTAACTGGATTAATAGAGGCGTAAGTAGCTATGCTACGTTTTGATATTTTATACTTTTGGTACTTAGGTACACGTACCTATAGAAATTGGTCTTTACAAGCTTTACCCTGAAAAAGATGATGAGGCAGCCCTAAACGTCCGTCCCCTATTGTACCTGTTCATAATCATATTTATACCGCGTATTTCGTTTCGAAATGATGGATTGTAGGGAAATGAATTATTAATGAGTTTGATAACGAATATACGGGAACACTCAAAGCCTTTATTCTAATCTACCGCTAGATCGAAACTATAGAAAACGCTTTGAAATAGACAAAATATTATGCTTAATAAAATGTAGCGAAAGAAAGCACAAAATAACATAGAGGACCTCCTGCTTTTATAACAGTCTGAACTAAGAATCTAAATTCTTCAAACATATCGCTTCAAGGTTTATAGGTGTGTATCTATTCAGTTAGGTACATAAGAGCTACTTTTATAGGGATGCTTTCTAATATCTAAGGTTATTTGTGGTATGTTACTCACTACTGTTACCAGCAGATAGCAGTCAAAAGGCGCCAGAAGTTTATAAAAATAGTTTTTTTTTAACAAAGCAAACTATTTTTTTTAAATAGTTCTTTTATTCGACATAAAACCAACAAATTAATAATACGGACCGCAAAATTAGCAGTCAGTGACCCTAGCGAGCGCACAGCTGATACGGCGGTACGCAGATGACAGTAATATCACTATTAATAGTAAACATCCTTTGTCAGCGATTAGTACAATTTTCTTTAAAGTATCAAAATAAAAAAATATACGAATAGAATTTGTTTACGTTTATTTTTTGAAAATTTGCGCAGTGGTAAAATTGTTTCTATGTGTATGCTTCTGTCACTGTTACAAATAAAGCAGTAGTCATTGGTAGCCGTAGTTAGTCGCTCTTTTGCACTTAAACGTGGTACCAATGTGGTGTAAATCTGGTGACAATCAATTGGTGATTATGTGTACTGGTAATATATTGGTGGTACGGTTCAACCATGGTTAGTGACCACCCACCAGACAAAGACGCACCGCCAAGCGGCGTTGCTGTGTTCCCGCGCGATTTTTGGTGACACCATTTAAACTGGGATGCCAACACTGTAAATAAAATGTCTTAAATACAAATTTATAATATCAACAAAACCTCCGGAGACAGGACTGAAGATTGAATGTATTGTATGCGCTTACTTTTAGAGTTAACGATGTTTATGTTGTACCTAATAAGCAAAATAATAACTAATAACACACATACACACAGCGACATCTAGTTTCCAAACCAAGCAATTATATTTGATTGTTATGGACACTAGAAACTTAAATACGTACTAGTTTAATACATTTTTGAAATACATACAATATTATAGATACATTACATCCAGATACAGAACAAACAATGAACAAAGAAACACAGTGTTCATTACAAAAAAAATTGTTTGAATGGGAATTGAATCTACGAACTCCAGTTTAGCAGTCTAGGTCACTACGTCGGCAGGCCAGTCAAATTGATTCAGGGTTACGTAAGAAGCATAACACTAGGCACATCAATCTTATGGTATCGAGACAGGGGTACTATTCTGTAAATTGAAGAAAACCTGTAGAGATTTATGAATTTAACATTATCATCACGTTTTAGATGGTTTTCCTTCAACTTCCCAAGGTCAATGAAACGGAAAAAAATATTGAAATCTGAAAATGTGTCGGTACCTGATCGGAATAGGTTAGTATTTATTATAATTACGACTTGAAAATTTAACTGAAAACGAAACATAATTCTGTTAACACAGGACGCAAAAATTTAACTTAAACCTATCAAAGCAATAAAACAAATTTTAGCAATTTTTGTCTCTTCTCATGTTACAAGAGAAGAAAGATGCTAACCCCTTATTTAAAAAAACTTATAACGCACTTAAGAGTTTGCTAAAGTAAGATTCTCTTTGTCAAATTATAGCTACTTCAGCGAGACATGTTTTAAGATTGATGAATAGGACCGTCTGAGTTTAAAATTTTCTAAGTATTTTATTTACACCTACTCTTTACAGATTTCACAAGTCCAATAGAAGTAAGCTAATTTACATACTTAAGTAAGTTTAGTTGCAGTGCAGTTGCAGTTGAGTATCGATCAAAACATCCCTTTTCGTATTCTCGTGATTTTGACAATCGTTGTTAGTCACGCTTTCGTCAAGTTCACGTCACGCGAGCGGTTTAGACGAGATATGGCAGCTAAACAATTAAAGAATACAATTAAGCACTAAGACGTAAACTTAATTGCAACCATATTGAAACTGCACTACAACTTGATCGGCACGCCAATAAATTAGATGGATTAGCCCTCTGCTCTCATTTAATAAAACAAGGAAATGAAAGAGTTGAAATGAAAGTTTAAAATATATTATTAAAGAAATTAAGAAAGGAGATGCCGAGTAGGTACCATTGGAATATTTGATATCTGACACAGAATAACAGGGCCAAATTTAATCTTCTTCGAAATGAATCATCATTTATTCACAAACTATCAAGTACACCCTTTTCTTCAAGGTAAAGGTGAAAGGCACACTGATTGACGTGTACTATTTTCTTTATCATTTCCACTTACCACTAGGTGAAATTGAGGACAAACATGCTGTCAATCATGTTGAACATTACCATCAATCATGAACAACTAGTTTATTTTTATAGATTTTTGCTACATCAGAATAGGCCAGCGATATCAACAATCGCCCTTCACCTTCAAAGCTGCATCATCACTGTTTATATCTAATAGGTTTTCTTTTTAAAAGATTAAAGTTCAATTTATAAACACTTAATGTAAGAGTTTGAGTCTATCTACTTGTTTTAGAGACTAATGTCCCAAAATCTTTTATAAATAAGGTCGTACAACAACCGCGAAGTGACCAATGTACCGTAGAACTGTATGACTGAAAACAGCTGGATTAAACTTATTTCAAATTTAAATGAGACCAATTCAGAAAATAACAAAAAATAATATTACAAATCTGTCATACATAAATAAATTACACACTTAGTTATAGAAGCACAAGTCAAAATTCTTGTAAAATGTGATTTGAATGAAACCCGCACTTTTAATTATTAAAAGTGCGGGTTTCATTCAATTCTTTAATTTATAGTGGTTATTCAAATGTAAATGCAAGTATCAAGAAAGTTAAATAAAGTCGTTTCTGAGTGAAAAAAACAATTGTAATGATCTTATTAATGAGGCTGGTAGACACTATAGACTTTATAATTAATACTAAGAATAGACCCAGAGTACTACGACCCAGTGCTTCCCGTTTATAATAATAATTATAATATTTTCACACACAGCGCCATCTAGTCCCAAATTACGCAGTTATATTTGCTGGTGTTAAGGGACTATGAAGTCTCAAGTATTTTCCCTCCGTACAGCTTTTCCATGACCCCTGCTATGTGTCAAGGTAGATAAGGCAAGGTCTATCTCAACAAACTTTTTACAATAATGTAGGTACTAAATTCCTTTCCTACATTTATACGAAGCACTTTGCATTATCAAGCATTTGTAAAGAACAAAGAAAGCTTCCTCTCACATTATTTTAAGACGCAGAAATATTAATCTGTCCCATATAACGACTTTTCAGACCAGCGTTTTACACATAAAAAAGCGAAATCGTTCCACTATCTTTTGTTAAAATTTTTTGTATTATGCCAAACATAGTGTAGCCTAGCGTTTTTACAAAGAAGTTCTTAATCGCACGACTGACGTTTGATAAAAAAGTGTAATTTTCAAACCAGCGCCATCTAGTGAAAAATAATATTTGGTTTGTTATCTGAGTGTAATATAGTGCTAGTTATAGTCAAGTTCGAAATATATTGCTACTAGCTGCCTCAGCGAATTTTGTACAGCGTATTTCCCACCTTTTATACCTTCCGTTTTGAGCAACGATTGCGCAGTGGTACGGGCCTCGCCTTAAAAATATAAGGTCGTGGATTCGCGTGGCCAATCGTTTTGTTTGTCAAGACGTTCCAGTACAATACAATTTGGCGCTATAGCGCGGTGGCAGGCTAAAGTTCTGTTTGATGAAGCCTTAAGTAAGGCAAATTAGATAGCGTCATCCAAAAAAATCGTACAACACTGGGGTAAGTGCGTTCGGAATATTACTCGTAGCACATTACACTGAAATGACTGTATTCGTGTAGTCGCAATAAAAAACGATAGTCTGTAGAGGTCTTATGTGTAGATTTTGTTTCAAGCAATACATTCGTATAACCATGTTCTTTAAGATGTGTGTATTAAGACCTATATTTGAATAACAAATGATAACTGTGATATACGGTTTGTTAAACGCGCCAAGGATTTTGTAGATGAATGAACGAAACGATCTTTTGTTTTACGATGAGAATAAAATAATTATGTGCGTTATATGCGCGGTTTTCTGTTAGAGGGTGACACAACTAACATTATTTAGGGCTAAATTATTCTTTTTTTTTTGTAAGATAGGATTGCCCTTGACTATAATGAGTTTGTGTTAGTTATATAGTTAGTTATATAGGTACTCCTTGTTATAAAAATATAGTATACAGGTTATGCTTCTTAATAAGGAACGTTGATCTTTGATTCTCCAGGAAGTGGGCGATAGTAGCTACGACACAGTTTGTAACTAATCTAGCTATTATCGATAAATTGTATTGTTATCTTGTTATTTATGTTCCAATAAAGATTTTTATTATTATTACTTATTATTATACCTAATGGCGTAATTTTAGGCAACCATGCAGTCTACAATGGAACGCGCTGTAAGTGATTAGTAGTGATTTTTTGTGAGCAGGTGAAAGTGAAACGGCAGCAGCTATGCGGTGTCTATAGGTAACTGATCGGTGGTTTCTTATAAAGTAGGGATTTCAATTTACAGTAACTCTGTGTTCCTAATCGTAGTACCTATCTTTTAAAATCAGTGCTAGCAACAGCAATACCTTGGTTTTTATTAGGATCAAGCATATTTTGACAGTGTAATTACAATGCACACTTTAATGTACCTACCTAATGTAAATCTAGGTAGAAGATTAATGGTATTCATTTATTGATACCGGATTTGTAAGCTGAAGAGGCAATGGGCCGTCATATCTGTCGCAGAACCGACAACCGTTGGGGTAAACGAGTACCCCAACGGTTGTCGGTTCTTGAGTGGAGACTACGAATTGGCAAACTTAGCGTAGGACGTCCTCAGACTAGGGGGGTGACGATCTCAGCAAGGCGACCGGTTAGAACTGGATGAGAAAAGCCGAGGATCGTGCTCAGTGGCGTACTTTAGGAGAGGCCTATGTCCAACAGTGGACTAGGATTGAATGACGATGATGATTATGATTTACCTATTGATACGCGTTAGAGTGACGTAGGAAAGTGAAGCTTATGGTGTTAGCTTTTTATTAAATAGTAAGATAAAGGCAAAAGCTTGTTTCTTATTTTTTATTTATTTAAGGCCCCTGTGACCATAGAAAATTAATAAAAATATTTAATGTAAATAAAACAAAACATAAATATAACACATAAATAACATGATTGCTTATAAATTATTTGACACGATGAGACGGCGCGGCGGCGTGGTGTTGCGCTGCGCGGTGTCACGTAGGACCCTGAAACTATATCACAAAACTTTTAAAAGCTTTTTGCCTAACTCCACTCCATATTTTAGTAGATACTTATGACATAACTTAAAAATGTTGTCTAAACTTAAATTAACGTTTACACGTGTACGCGATCATGAACTTAACCAAAAATATTTAAGTTACAAAACTGACTTCAACTTGATATAAACCTCTTTCGAAACAAGGATCTTTAAAACAAAAAAAAAAATTGCAATTCCTAGTTCCCACTATTCTACTAACATGTGCAAAGGTTGGTATAGATGTTTATTGCTCTTTCATGCAAAAACTGCTGGACGAATTTCTATCAAATTTGTTACCGAGATCAATGCTACTGCAATAACACGCGGGCAAAACCACGGACGGAGATAGCCTATCCATTGATGACGTACCTAGTTATGCCAGAATAGAGACAAAAAATATGGGATCAAAAAACTCACACTAGGGTCGCAGGTTACGTCTCCTGTCAATATAAGTAAGTGTATCTATCCTTAAATGTATTGTTAATCTACTATTTGTTTTATTATAGCGACTGAAGATTTACATAAGAATTATTAAAGAGATTGAAGAGGACAGCTGCTGCGCAATTTATAAACGAAGTAAAGAACATACGCAGTAAGTGGTACTTGTTGCGTTAATAAATTGTGCAGTAGAAATGCAATTGTAATTATTAACTTAGGTATGATCATTCGCTGGCCTGCGGGCGGCGAATATGATAATAAACGGGCCTGAGAAGGTGGCCTGCTGTGTTTTTGCGCGCACCTTCAGAGGATGGGGATGTTACCTACTGGACAGGTTTCCCCTCGAAAAAAAAAGTATGATCATACGTAGCTGTTCTATGAGACGATTATACCATACGTCGTGTAAGTGTTAAACACTATTATTTCTAAATGAAGAACTTTATTCCGAAAATATAGTACAGTCATAGACATAAATAGGAATAACCCTTACATATAAAAATCCCTGGAAATCTACAAACTTTTCTTATTATCACATAAATATAAATTAAAATTTAAAAAAACTTTTTTACCTTAGCAGGCTGAGAACAATCTAAATAATAAATTCGTTAAAATAATGATAATTTCAACACCGAGTTGACAAGTAAAATCGAGTCAAAATTTTGAGAATTAGTTCAGTAAAACTATTGCACTGGTAAAGTTGCGTTTACAGTTAAAGTGAAATTACTAAGTGGTGACATCTATTGCTACTAGTGTCTTTAGAGCATCTTTAATTAGGAGCGCATAAATTACCTGCACGGTACTGCATTATTATTTGGTGGCACAACTTGGTAAATGTAAGCCAGTGTACTCGTACCAACATTATGAGTTAGAATAATAGTGAATTTGTTAGGTGTTACGTTAATTAATTGAGTTCACAATAATTTTGGTGTTTATTATTTTACTTAACTGTACATATAGGCTTTAAAAATCCTTGGATTTCGCTTTGATACATCGTTACTTTTATAAAAAAAGCGAAATAATGTCGTCTACCTATTATTACGATTTATTGAAAATTAGGGAACACTTTAGGGAAGGGAAATTAAATTAAATTAGGGAAGCTTTAAGGCCCTTTCGGCTAGTTGGGATAGGACACCCGGAAAAAAATGTAAATGTTTTCGACTGTCTTCGGACGACTCACCAAAAAAATTCGGTGAACCATGCCCTTCAGTTACACAGGATAGGTCATCCGAAAAAAATATCGCGAATGTCATTTTATAAGCCAATGTAATTAAATTAGAATTGGGAACAAATTACGAATTCGTAAATGCTTCAAAAGCTTTATTTCCATTTATTAAAAATCTGCGTGCTACATTAAAAAGGCAATTTCTAACAAACAACTAAATTCATGAAATTACCAAATTCCTTGCCGCTTTTAGAAAGGTAATAAAAAATATTTGGAATATTACTAAGTAAAATTTTCACTCACAAAAATTCCAGGCCTCTAATCAAAATCGACAAAAAATATTAAAGTCGATGGAATATCTCTGTTCACAAAGGAATCCTGAAGGACTCGATCAAAATACTTTGACGGCTAAAATAGCTACTTTTAAGTTAAACGTTTGAATTCAAGTTACCTATTGAAATAAAACTGTTTTCAGATTCTATCGCGGTTTATTTTAGTTTTTATAAACCGATGTTTCGAACTCTTTATAGCCTCCATGGTTACTGGAGGTGCTGACGTATTTGTCATCTCATGTCTAACTAACTATAAAAAGAGGCTATAATTTTTTATGTTTGTTTGGGCATTGATAGGCGGAATTGCAAAATGTAGGTATTTTTAGTAGATAGATTTGTTGTGAAATGGTCCCATTAAAATTTTGTATCGTGTTTGGAGGTACAGTCAGCAAAAAAAGTCGGTATTACATTACATAACAACATAAAACTAATAGATTCCATAAGTGTCGTGACTGAAGTAGATAAGCTTGTCGTTAGTAGTTTACAATAAATTCACATGGCACTTGTGTATGGAATCTTTTTTGTTAAGATATTTTATATTATTAAATCTGAAAATCGATATTTGTAGCTGACTTTATCTTACCTACAGAATAACCGCCGTGTACCAATTAACTTTAGGCCGTACCCCTGGATGTCAGTAAGTTAGCCAAAACGTCCGCGTCGACATCTAAGAGCGTTTTTCAACGCTACCGTCCGCGTCACCGGGACGTTTCTAAAAACGAGATTATATCTGGCCGAGATCAAAATGACGTTACAGCGATCGTTTGTCCATCGCGACGAATTTGATTTAAATAAAAAATCAAAAGTAATTGCAGTGTTATGATGACGTCACGACGGCGCTGGCATAGGTGGGCACGTTTGATCTCTGACCGAACTCTAGCGGTAGCGCCGATTGAAACGATATTTTGGCGGACGATATGACGGGCGTGCGGTGGACAAACGGCCATATTGTATCGCTAAATTGGCGCCGCTGTCATCTTGTTATCAGATGGATGTGCAGGTAACGGTGGCGGTGGACAAAAATGCTCTAATAGTTTATAAAACACGCTTCTATAAAAAACAACACAATTTTTAACCTTTCTTACTTTAATATGCTTCAAAAGTGTTTTTAGATTTTTTTTATTTTTTCACTTTTATGTTTAATGGGCTATGAAAGCTTGTTTTTTTTAAAACATAACTTTAAGAAATGATACAAAATTATGAAATTATTGTATTGTCACAGTTTGAAAATATTTAGGATAATGCCCTCAAGTCTTGTGTTACCCTTTGAAGACATTGGGATCTCAGCAATGTTAACAACGTTTAGTATTGGTATTTCACAAGTATTTGGGTAAATACGAAACGTTAGAGCTAGGTTTATTGAATATTTAAAAGGCCTATATGGTATGCAAATAGTTATCGAGGTAAATGTTAGTTGAATTTTGAAAAACCAAAATTATTTAAAAAACATTAGAGGACATGTGACATCCATCAATCCGCTTTTTATTTTTATTTATTTATTTATTTATTTTTATTATTTTTATTTATATATTATTATTTTTTTATTTTATTATTAATAATTCAAGCGCCATAGGAAAATAATATAAGTACTAAATACAAATAGAGCATAAACATTAAACAATATAAGTATAATAAAATAACAAAACAGAAACATAGATTCAATATTACAAAACTCCAAATAGTTTCAATAAATAAGTGCAATTTGGAAATTACTAACGACAAGCTTATTTTATCCTCTTGTCACTCTTATTTACGTAATCTTTCAGTGTTTTGATTGTTTGTGATATTAAAAATGTTGGTCAACTTTTGTAGCTGACTGTACACGTGGGAATAGCGTTTGGAAAACAAATCAAGCATTCCGTCACATATTCGTTCGTATCGCTCGGAATGAAACAAATTCAGCGGCAAAATCGTTGCATTTCAAATGTCCTTCTGTAAATACTTGATCGTGACTTGATGGAAAGCAAATTTGTATTCATAACGGTTTCATTGCGTCTGCCCTCAATTGTCCATGTTGTCTTCCAAATTTGATTTTATTAAAAACAAATACGAGTGAAACCGAACTTAAAAATGATTAAACTGTTGAAAGTTGTACAACACACACCTGTCTGATCTCGATATATTTTCTCTATCTCTCTCTCAATTTAAAAAACTGGCAGTAGATAGTTTATAGCATTAGTTTTGGTTCTTTATAATCATAAAATTATGTTCTTAAAGTTATGTAATTTAAAGAGCGCTTACCTGCTCACTTCGTTGCTATATCTAAGTATTTTGCTCGCAACATTGCTATCTTGTCGCTCATTGGTATATTTCGCGGGCATTGGTGTGAGTTACACGTTTACTTATTTTGTATCTAATTTAAGTGTATTTAACTTTTTCATATGTGTAACTGTTTTATGTCCCAATAACGAAAAATAAAAAAAAATAAAAAAATGAAAGCAATTTGTTTTTGGTTTTCTAAATCCTTTATTTTTGTTGTTTAAGAATATATAACATCAATGTCAATTTAAATATGTAGGGGTTGAATAGCATAACTGCTATTGCACGGGAATAATTTGTCTTTAAATAATTAGGCAAATAATTTATTTCCTTAATTAATGTACCTAATGGTGCATAACATTTACATTTCGCAGGCTTAATTTTCTTTTCGTTCGTAGTTGAAAGCGTATTGCCGTTTATCTGGCATAATTCTAACATCAAGCAACTCTCAAGATTTTTAGGGTTCCATACCAGGAACCCCAAAAATCTTGAGAGTTGCTAAAGGAAAAAACGGAACTCCTATAGGATCACTTTGTTGTCCGTCTGGCTGTTTGCCAAGATCCATTTTCTCAGGAACGTGAAAGCTGGAATTTATGTCAAATACTCAGGTCTACTGTCCCTTGGAGCTGTGAAAAAATAGAATTTCGAGGCCAATGCAATCCAAAGATATGTGTGCTATAGACACTCGCAAGCGGCCGGAAAGTTAATCTAAAATGAACTGCGGTAAAACTTGTCTTAATATGATAGTTTTATTTCGATGTGTGATATCCGCGTGAATAAAAATAAATTCTTTGTAAAAACACGTGGTTTTGCTTGACCCGGGACTTCACGGTTATTAAGCTAAACACTTATCACTGGCCCTACGAGGCAGAACCGGATTAATGGGTAAAATCAAGGTAAAATATAAAAGCTTGTACTGAAAGCCGCATGTGTGAGCTGAACGCAAATATGTATAAACAGAGGGCAACAAATTATGTTTCTCTGATTTATACCCCTATTTATCATTGCGAATTTGAATAATTTATTTTAATTTAATTTTTTGCTCTTTTAAATTGTTGCAAAAAGTAACGTTTGCATTATACTTATTTTCTGTACTAACCCATCTAGAAAGTTACATAAAATATACTTCTCAAAGAGCATTGGACGACCATAGTTTGAATCATCTGTTATTTAGTTGATGCCACGATTTTCATTGCATAGTAGAAAATAATTATTCGTTTTCACGTATAATTTTTGTAAAAAAAATAACTATTTCGGCTTCTATTATTAGCTACTTTGTCAGTACCTAAAATGTAGTACCGCGATCTTGACCCCAGACGAAGTTGAGAGATCTAGCGATCTCTGGCTCTAACACCAGCGTTTGAACTACCCAGTCTCAAAAAGTTGTTATGCTCGTTCTTATCTAGGGAGACTTAGTTAACTACCCAGGATGCATTCTTCTCAGTAGTCGTCACAGTGAACGCAACCGCCGTTGTTCATACCCTTTGACCTGACCGCAGACCGTAACACGCATCCAGTGTGACAAATCCTTTATAGTACCTATAACGGGAATCCTCCTGACGTTGACAATTATTGAATTATGTATCTATATATCACACACATTTAACAGGCAGGTGGTGTGAGGCTGTTTGCTAGGCTGTACCTTTTTTGGTACTATTTTTAACAGTCTCTAGCTACTAAATGTAGTAAAGTGGCTTTTTAACTTAGTAGCTACTGTCTTGCATTTTCCACATTTTCCTTATCCTGCTGATAGCCATTATCACCCTGGGACGTCCAATGCTGGACATAGGCCCTTTAGTACGGCACAGCGATCGGTTGCTGGCAGTTAACATCTATCGGCTTCCCGTATTTTTAACCTTGTGGCGGGCCGACCGAAGCTGCGGTGCCTGTTACACCGTCTCCACTCGAGAATTATTACCCAGCGGTTATCGGTTTTACAAGCAATTATATCGAATTTATTAAAGAAACTTGTTTAAAACCCTGCCTTTTTATATGACTCATATACTCAAGAAGATCGATTTGAAATAAAACAAGCAGAACATTTTAAATATAATTTATTTTGTGACTAGAAATCTTTAATTATGCCAAAGCCAGCTTTGGCTCGCTCCAGACATACCTATGTCTCAAGCCAGAAACATTAAGATCACAATAATATCGAAAATATTTATAGTATTTACAATACGAAGTTATTAAAATCGCTTTAATGTATTTTTATTGCTAGATTTTAAATAATAGAATAGTATATAGGTATTTGATCAATAAGCTCATATTTGCAGATATGAATAATATTACATTTATTATGAATAAAAAATAACACAAATAAACCATCGAAAATATTGCAAACATCGTTTCAGTAAGGAAGAATTTTTAAAATACAAAACAATAAAATATATTAATATCCTAAGCAACACTCTCCTTGTTTTTGTAGTCTTATCAAAGAAATATTTGTAATTGCATACGGAAAAAACAGAGGGTTAAGTTATTAAAACACATTTATGAAAATTCTCAAGCCGGTGAGCAGGCATGAAATATTTAAATAAATATATCTATGAAAATTCATGACATATTTTCTTGAAATGCTTAACAATTTCATAACATACAATGATTATTATAAAGGTATATTATATTTAAATTATATTTGACAAATGGTTTTATTTAATTTATTACGATGTGTTTTTACACGATGTTCTACTGTTATGCGATTTTTACGACAGTATAACAACATGAAAATAATTATATAGTTATAATTATAATAGTATACTCACATTTATTTACACTTTATAATTAGGTACCTATACATTCATAACAATGTGATATGTTCTACGATATAATACTGATTATGTTAATATTTTCATTTTTTACACATTAATTTCTATATATTAATAATTTATATTAATTAATAAAGATAATAGCGCTTTTCCCCATTCATTAGTATGTTACACTAAATTCGTATTTAGGTTAATTGTATATTTCAGTAAAAGGATTTTTTTATAAGTTCGATTAATAGATTGCGTTTTTGACATTGGGTACGAAAAGGTAGGCACACTTATATGTATAAACATTGTGAAATTATCTACAAATAGAAATATTTTTACAACCAACATTCTTTTAGATGAACCATATCCAAATTGGGAATCCTTTTATAACTTAACTAGCGACCCGCCCCAGCTTCTCACGGGTGCAATGCGTTATGCTTATAAACCTTCCTCTGGAATCACTCTATCTATTAAAAAAAAACCGCATCCAAATCCGTTGCGTAATTTTAAAAAAGACGGGTTGCACTCCGGGAGTGCCGGCAGAAGTGAAAACTTGATTATTAACGTTGAGCATGTTTGATATTTTGGAATGGTTAGGGAATAATTTTGCACCAATTGCTTTATCAGTATAAAAGTACTATCATTTATGTGGTAGAATACAATATTCATTTATTGCGCTATCGTACACAAACATGACAATTTATATTACGTCATCCGTCTTACGCTTTTTCGATCAGGTCACGTGTCCTGACGCGAGTTTGAGATTTTATACCCATTACAGAAAAAGTGCTCAACGCCGCTAAAGAAGTTTTCACTTCAAAAATCTAAGCATACATAGGGACATAGGGACAGAAAAAGCGACTTTGTTTTATACTATGTAGTAATGTGACGTCATTTTTAGACAGTAATGCTTAAGTTAAAAAAAAACCTTTGATTGCTTAGATTTCCATACATTCTGTTGCGGATAGAATTGCGGTGTCCAGCAAAAAAGATTTTGCATACAGGTGCATGGAAATTTATGCAATTATGTCTTGATTGCATACATTTCCGGACTTCCAATAACCTTCTGAGTTGACTACGTTTTTAGATAAAACTAACATTTTTAAGAAGTATTTCTTTAGAAATCCATAAGTATTAGATTACCTAGCCTGGGATTTGCTTCTTTCAAGTAATGCATACCAATAAGGTGATCATATTACATTTTATAAAAATGTACGGATCAAGAACACGTCATCAAAAAGCCATTGATAGGAATATATTGGGTACAATAAGACACTTTGTATTCAAAGGGTTTTTGTCCGTAGTACCTATTGTTAACTGACTAGAAAACACTGTTTTGTAAACTTTTACGAGCTGTCAATAGAATATATGCAGAGCAGCGGTGGCGCAGCGGTACGGGCCTCGCCTTAGAAAAATAATGTCGTGGGTTCAATATCGGTGAAGGAAAACATCGCGAGGAAATCGGCAGGTCTAAGAACTAATTATTCAAAGACATGTGACATCCACCAACCCGCACTTGGCCAGCGTGTGTGGATTAAGGTCTAAACTCTCTCACCTAGTAAGATAGTTGAGAGAAGACCCGTGCCCAGCATTGGGACACTAAAAAGGGTTGAAGTGAAGTGAATAGAATATATTATTATACAGAGATAGTCATAGCATCACGCCTGTGTTACCCGAAGGTATAGGCAGAGGTAAATATCACCCACGCCGGCTTTGTTTAGGACCCTTACGTAATACAGGCGAACCTATTGCCGATGCAACTAATATTCTCTGAGTAGGTATATTAAGAAAGCTTTACTCAGCCTAGGTATCGAACCCGGGACCTCACGGTTATTATGCTTACACGCTTACCGCTGCGCAAACCAAGGCAGTTATTCTTAAATAAGGTAGGCAGTAATTAATTTTATTTACAATTAGCTGACCCCGCGAACTTTGTACCGCCTAACATTCGATTCTTTATTATAGCGTTTCACTGGTCTGTCTTCCCAAATTCTCAATTTCTAGAACCTCTCCATTAACACTTGAACTTTATGGTATGGTATTAAAGTTCAAATTGACTTTTATGTATTATTACGAATCATTTGTATGGCAGTATAGAAAAGTGCTGTTCATAGACTTTTTCAGGCAATGTTTTATTTTTTTCTCTGCGTAAGAACCATCCTTGTACTTCAAAGAATATTCTAATAAAAGAATTAGTGAAATCGGTTCAGCCGTTTCGAGTTTCGCGCTTAGCAACACAATTATTAGTGATTTATTTTTATTATTTAGATTTGACTGCCTTGTCGACGTAGAGGGTGGCAGATTCGCTTCTAGCAGTTAAAGTCGCGTGTTTAGATCTCAGGCTGAACTAAAAAGAGAGATATTCTAATTTTAAGCAGCCCGAAGTCAAAAAGACTGACACCCAGTGCCTTGAAGAGTACGTTATGCCTTCACAATGGTTAAGGATTCACCGAGGAACGAACTACGAATACGATACGAACCGCGAAAACATTTTGTTTCTACTTAAAAAATGAGGTAACCTTGTTTCTTTGATGAATAATATAATTTTATAAACGAAACATTCATTTCCAAGTATTAAATATATGTCTAAGCGTTTGAAACATATTTCTATAGAACATGTAGTGCATAAATTTGAAGGCTTTCGAAGGTTTTTGGACTAAAAAATATCAAGATTAGCAGACAACTTTAGGTAGGCGTGAATAATCGGGTAAGAAGACGGTATTTCAATAAAATAACTACAGCAAATATCACTTCACTCCCATCTCTCGATAGCACAATCATGAATTCTAACAGGTAATTACAGATCGTTAAGATTACGTTGGATTAAATAGTAACGTTCACCGAGCACGTTATTGCATCTGCACTACCGTACGCCAAAACGGTTCAACACGCAATGTCAGCCATTCTAAGATGGCCGCTTCACCCGCGCTCGGTGTTCATTCGTTCGCTCATAATGACATTCTCGAGTGACAGGTTACTTCAAAGACGGACGCGATGACAGTATAAAATGACGGCCGATGCATTGAGAAGCAGATGTGCCAACAAATTAATATAAGTGGTGAAGGTGGACATAATAAGTGGTGATACAAATATTATAATTAGATTACTAAAACGTACTACGTGTGCGCGATAAGTTGAGACTCGCCTGGAATGCATCCCTTCGCCCGTTTTGCTTTAATCTTCCCCCTAAGCTCCAGTGTTGTACTGTAGGCAACGCCATTTTTTTAACATTACGCCACTACGACGCGCTTCCATTCTATAACCTTTTTTGTTACTGTTTAGTTAATAATTATTAGAGTTACTGCTATATTTTATTGTTATTTTTATTGTTATAATGAAGAGTAAAACTTTACATAGTAGAGAGAGAAATCTCGTGTTTTTTATTCTATACAGATTATTTTTAATGCTTGATCAACAGGTAAACAACTGTTTGATCCGTATTTCGTTTTCATAAAAGTCTAGCACTTTTAGTTTAAGTAGGCAGTAAAAAGAACCTGTATGGAATAAAAAAATTGCACAGCCGAAGTTGCGGGTGGAATTTTGTCGTGATATTTTTTTGTGCATAGTACCTTGTGTAACCATGCGTCTACGTCATCGCCCCCAGGTCTCAACTTATTGCGCACGGGCGGTACAACATTAAGTTTATAAATATCCTACTACTAATGTGGCGTTACATACTTAACACAACTCAAGAATCATTATGTCACAGAAGTCCTGAATCCCACAAATTTCATCGACGATTAGCATTAAGTACCTATGGAAATTGGGACCAGTGGGAACAAAAACAGTTGCGGGCCGCGGTCGCAGGCATCACACCTCGCCCGGCTGTCCCAACACCACACACTATATCTGACTTAATTTATAATAACTACATATGTACCTATGTAAATTTCAGATATAATTCTTTTATAATTGCACAAATAATACACATTGATATAATTTTTTTATATTATTGTTCTTATAGCATATTTATTGAATATAATATTTTAGATTGTTTTTCCACCGTTTCTTTTACCAAAACTCAACAAACCACTTATAATTCAAGACACTAATGTGACTATAGTTTGTTTAAAACCACGCAAACGCAACTGAATAATTAATGATTGTAAGTATTCAGTAATAATTTTTTTTTGAATATTGGAACGTCAAATAACTTAGTCCCTTCGTGACCATAGAGGTTGAAAAGTCTCTGTAAAATCAGGTTATAAATTTTTGAATTAGCCGCCGTAAAATTCTGTTGAAATAGTTTTATTTTCATTATGTTAACATTTTTAAGTAGGGATGTATCATGTGTGGACAGAATGTTGTGTAAACAATAATGTAATATATCTAGACATGTCTTTCTATTTTACGAGTATTTATTAAACCTAACTTCGTAAAGATAAAGTTACATCTACTAAGGTTATTTTAAATTTCCGTTCTATATGTACACAGTGTGAGTACTTAACTACACTAACTATATTTAAAAATTTATCACAGAAATTTAAGTGTAAATCAATTTGTAGTACAACTTTATTACTTACAAAGTAAATAAACTGAAATAGATTTGTCCGCTGAGCATAAATGTCGTAACGGAAAATTGGGCAGTTGTAAAATACTCTGGATCATTATTTCAAAGCTTAATTTATGAAAATATGTTTATGCAATACAGAATTTGACTATGGTCCATCGGACAAAAATATAAGTTAAAAGCAAATGACTAAAAGAAAATGTTCAGTAATTTGTAAAAAAAAGTTTCAATACAAATGTAACAGATAGAAATTTAACTATTTATATAATTTTGATAGTGTCTGATAGATCTCTGTAATATAATCTAACAACAACTTTATATGTACGATATGAAGGATTTGAATTTATGTTCTTTTATCTATATTTTAATTTGAAATCTATATTTTTACATTTATATACCTAATTAGATACTTACATTCTTAAAACACACCATTAATTCTGCTAAAATGACTAGATATATAATTGTTGGCCATTCGAACCCTCATCATTAGGGTACCATACATATTGTACCATAGGTACCGAAAGGTCCTACGTTAGTCAGCGGATTGAACCTACCTTTATCTATGAGACGACATTCATTTATACTTAGTTAGGCTGTCCAGCTTGTAAGGCTGTTGGAGCTGTCACGCACTCGCCGCATCAGGGGAGCAATTTTGGATCGTATGATTGCGTAAAAATCTGGTATACTTGCTTGCAAACTTCTTTGATGCTCTGCAAAATCGCGGCAGCCTCAACATTACCCTGAAAGCGTTGTGTTACACATGTAGAGCCCTTTACGAGTTCTGTGTATAAACCACCCACAGTGTACAAAGTATAGAGACTAGTCGAAGTAATACATATGGAATTTTAATATTACTTCGTAATGATAATAATGGGTTACCTACTACCGAAAACGTATCGGTTTCGGGCTTGCTTCCATATTTAATTAGATTCTTTATTCAAACAAAAACGATATGCGTACTACCTGCATGGTAGCACGTGATCAAGTTTATATGAATCTTCGTATAAGTTTTTAATAAGAATATTCCTAAAGAAACAGGTTACATTGGTGTCAGGTTACGAAACAATAAATTGTTTCTACCAGTTTTTGGGGAAGGCGAGGTAACCACGTACAACACGCATCTAAAACTTACAAATGCTCACGTAAATAAAAGCTTCACACAAACACAAAACATGAACATACAAACTGTTCGTGTACCTCGGCAGAGGGGAACGCGCGCAATACCAGTTCCATGCTAAATTTTCTGAGGCTATCACTTTCATTACAGTTAAATTCTCGCTCGTGTGTTATGGAAATATTTTTACAGCGTAATTCTATGAGCCTATGCTAGAGTATTTCTTACTAGTAACCTAAACATGTTTAGTACACACCAAGTATTTACGCATAGCTAACTTAGACAATAATTTTAGGACAGTAGATAGGTATCTACTTATTAATTTATTTACAAGTTATGTCAAGTAAGAGCATAAGAACATGTTTAGGTGTATTAAATTCTCACATTAGTCCATTTTCACACAACATCGCTTTTCTCAAGCAAACCATTGTTGCTGCTTCCGTCTTCCTGTCAAATATGGTATTCCCGCAGGGGTCTTACAGACTCCGCTGAAGACCGAGGCGTAGGGTCCACACCTGAAAGACCCAAAGACCCGCTCCGACGTACTACCAAAGTCTTTGTTCCATAATCAGTAACGAAGTTCTCATTTCTAGTCGGGGTATTCGCCCTCACGGTTTGATAGCCACAGCAAGGGGGGTATTTAGATGTCAAAATCTTCTTAAAAGCCTCCCGAAACTCGGTATTAAATATCGAATAAATAATCGGATTGAAAGCCGAATTCGAATAACCCAGCCATGTTAAAATCTTGAACGCTAAGTCTGAAACAAATTGATTGTGTTAATACTTTTAATAGATAAATTTTGATAATAATAAGTGAGTATTAAGATGCTTTTATACGACTTTTTGAGTGACTTTAAAATGTTTGGTTAAGTCTATCAAAGTTGTGTTACAAAGTTTTGTAATTATTTTATTTGAAGTTTTATTTCGAATATTTTTAGCTAATGAAGCGTAATGAGGACTTGTTTAACAAAATTTTCGCGGTTTGTTTGCGAGTTCATATCAAAATACGAGTTCTATTAATTTTATTGACATAGAGCTCAGGCATACCAAGAAGTGCAGGCTGAAGTGATTGTTACCTACGTTACGCCAGCTATGTTTAGGTCCAATACGTAACTTAAGACTATTGCTATTCACTAAACAAATTATCAACTTCGAGCCTCGAGGAGTAAAGAGAGTATTCTAGGTAAAAGTTTCTAATAACAATGTTTTACTCGGTGCGGGATTTGAACCCGCTTAGTAAGTGACTGCCTCCACGAGCAAGAGAATCGCAGCGATTAATATTTTCGTGCTACGTAGTATCACTTCAACCATTTATAGTGTCCCACTCCTGTGCACGGGTCTTTACTCAACTATCTTACGACTAGAAAGAATTTAAGTCATAATTCACACACGCTAGCCGTGATACTCTCGCTCTTGGAGTAAAAGAGCACGTTTAAAATATAATTTTTATTTGTGTAATTAAAATGATGTTAACAGTTTACTTATTCTGGTTTTCGTTATCGGTTAATAAATACTAAACCTATGCAAATATTATTAAAAACACTTTTTTCTAAATTGCAAAGTTTAAATTCGTAAAATTACTAACAAAAATAAATTAAGGCCTGCAACATTTTACGAATAAGTTGCGATAGTAAAGCAGTATATTTATTAAAAGAAATTTACAATTTTTTCGTTTAAAATTAATTTATGAGCAACTGAAGCACCTAATTAACTTAAAAGATTTGTTCTTATCTGAATTTCATTAAAATTTTTTGCATTTGTTTTAAAGTACAAATTAAAATAATATTTTATGTCTAGGTGATGTCACAAATACAGCAGGAATGAAAAACTTCAAACAATTTAGTAAGTAGGGTTAGGTAGATTGAATTTTAATAGATTTTTTTATTCTGAAATACAACTTTTGACTACAACTTGCCTGATTTTATGCAATGATATAATCTACGATGGAGCGCCTGCTCAATATACCGATTTACTCGTGATTTCGTATGATTTTCGGTGAGAAGGTGGCAGTGGAATGTAGCTCCATACGGTTAGGAGCCTTATAGTAGCGTCCAATGTTCTACTCACTCGAAGTAGGCTTGCATAATATAAAGATTGCAACAAATTGAGAACAGAGAACAGAACAGCCTATTTTTCGATTGACGAAGTCGATTAAAAATATGGTAATCTTTATAAAACTGAAGAGTTTCTTTGTTTTGTTGAATGCGATTATCTCACGAATAGTGGTCCGATTGGAAAACTTCTTGCACTCTTAGATAGCCCATTTATTAAGGAAGGCTATAGACTACTCTTTATTCCTCTACTAGGTAGAGGAGGGGCAGGAAAGCTAGTTAGTAGACAAATTTACTTACCCGGTATACAAGTCTTACAAAATGCAGCGACTATATTCACACAAAAAAATGGTACCCAGCATAACAGAAACACTCCCATTATGATGCCAACAGTAACTGCAGCCTTATGATCGGACACGTGGTATGGCGATGAGTGCACGTGTGTGTGGACTCGGGTTCGGACGGATTTTGTCCGGTTATCCGGGAGCTGGACAGTCCGGGTCACCGCTCGGATGGATTTCACATGCTTCTGGGCATAGCAGTACAGTCTGTGGAAAAATGGTTGGTTAATAGAAAATTAACTTTTGAATGCGTTCTGGTGGTAAATTAGCTGTGTGTAGCTTAGATTTTTATATATTTATTTGGATATTAATAAAAAGTTATTATTTAACTATAGAAAATCATTAACATAACTTTGACGACAGCTAATAATTTTCCCATTTTTACAAATACTTTAACTATCATCCAGATTTTGCATGATAGAATAATAATTTTAATATCCTTCCACATTTACACACATCATACGAACTGTCGCATTTAAAATATTAGTAAGAAGTAGTCGTAGGTACTACCCACAAACTGGTAATTAAGTTAAGTAACAAGTATTTATAAAACATAAATATCTAGAAAACAGAAGAACTACTAAGTTAATCAAATATTCTACTATCGTATAAGCTGTCACAGCATGTTATGAATGAGGAGTTATAGCTCCCACGAGCTCCTCTGATGCTTTGTTTGTTTGAATGAAAGTATGATGTCTATAATGTTTCAAACTTAGTTTCTGCAGTTTTCTACGTCGGATTAGCTAGTTGCGAAGTTTTTAACCTACTTTCAATATAGACAACAGCACACAACTACGACTTTTAACATCGACGGTTTCAGTTTTTTTTTACATTTGAATTTGCCTTTACAGTCCACACTGCGAATGCACAATGCACTGTTAGACACATTACGCTCTGTTGAAGAAGAACAACTGAGTTTATAAGTTTATCAAACATTCTAGTATCGTATAATCTGTCACAGTGTTTTACGAATGAGCTGAGTTATAGCTATCACGACGCTTGTCGTGGTGTAACGATATCTATGTATACTGTTTCAAATTTAGTTTCTCCAGTTTTCTATGTCGATTTAACTTAGTGGGAGGTTTTAGCTTAAAAACTGAAGCAGACTTAACTACTGCTTTAAACAACGACGAATTTCGATTTTATCTGACTTTACAAATGATAGGTGTAGCTGCCACAGAACACACACTATATTCATTCATACATTACTATTACGCGGCGAGTTGCTGAATTGCTAGTCGGCTGGCGACCAAAAGTGTACACACCTATTTCAACTGTAGATAGTGGCTAGAGAAAGTCCGAATGGCTCTTTCATGTGACAATCATAGCGACTGAGTTGATTTTCAACAACTCCAATTTCCACTTTGTCGAGGAACCGCGATGCTAGATCGATGAAATCTCTAAAACTATATTTTAGCGTCCATGATGATCGTGAAGTCGCTAATCACCTATGTTAATAGTAGCACAAGTGCTTTGTTCCTTAAGTAGGCTTTTATTTTAACTACGCTTCTGTCTAGTGCTTTAACAAGTGCAGCGATAAAAGTAGTATAATGTCTCAATTCTATTTTACCTAAAGGTCGTTAAGGAAAGTTTTCCTTCAGTTTTATAGAAAACGAGACATTTTAAAGTCAACTTCGGTTGGTAATGTTAGTATACAATAGTAGATATTTTCTAGTTCAAACTGTAAGTATCTAGGTAATGTGTTTTTAAATATCAGCTACAAAATATTTGAACTGTTTAAATACCTACAACAGTTTTGAAATCGATATTCGGTCACAAAACTAAAATGAAAAATAATGTTTTATTTGTGACTTTATCAGGAAGGTACCTAACTGTATTCTTGTAGTGCTGTATAAATGTATGTAGGTACCCACATTACATACATTTATACATTTGTACATAATGTTATTGTAATTTTTTTCATACTATTTTTATGTAGATATATTTATTTTAAATATTAGTATCTACTTAATTAGATATGTAGCTATTTCGATAATACCTACAATATTAAATTTATAACCACATAGATTACCGCAAAATAACATTGATGAGTATTAACTTTAAGTATATTAATTTTATTGAACTTGATTTTTTTTAAATGAATTTTTGGAATGATGCATGTGAATAAATTTATATGCGCAAAATTTATTGGGTTTTATTAGTATGTAGGTATGTGTCCGTTGTAAGACCTGCGTGCACAGATTTAACGTTTTGTTATATTTTCTCTTAACATAAGTATAGCAAAAGTTGTAAAATAATTCACATTTTGTAATCTATAAGGGATTAACCTGATAGGTACAGAGCGCCTATAAGGGTGCTATTTTTTTCTGCGTCCCGTCGTATTTTAGATCCTTATTAATGGTAATACTTAGCGTTAAGATACCTTGCAGAAGCGGATAATCGAAATCGTAAGTCATGGACTGCTTATAGGAATTTAGTGCGTTCACCTGTGCTTAAAAAACGTAAAAATTGCTAAAGAATTTATTTAAGCTTGCCAAAAATACGTTTAACCTTGCTTAAGGGAATATTTTATAGATCATGATCTCTAACGCGGTAGGGTGTTTGTAAAACTGGTACATAAACTGTCTATTAACAGATTTTAGTGTCATTGTTTTGACTTTTATTCTTAATTACTAATTAGAAACTGTATTAAGTTAATGTAAGGTAGATAGAAAAAAGTTAAGAATATTTGCATATCAATATGATACGATACCTATTAAACATAGGTACGGTGTATAAGCCCTGTGCCTTCATAGCGACACATACTACTATAGCGATGAGATAAATGATTAAATATGTTTGTATAGAAGGAATGACGACAAAGAACGAAAAAACGTTTCTTAATTAGTCCGTCAGTAAGATTATAAAAGAATTGAATGAAATTAAACAATATTAAGCGATAAACTTATGGAATGGGGTCCGCTACGTTGCGGAGAAATACAAATATTACCAAAGTCTGACGTCATTCGACATTTCGTTTGGACGTGTCGCCGTAATGTATTTATCTAACGAACAAAGCATTTAGCAAGAAGAAAGAAGAAGAAATAAGTTTAGGCGTCTGTATACGAGTAGACAAGAAACATTTGTTTGAAGTTGGTACACAGCATAATTACCAATTGGTTCAACAGGGTCAAAGCATGGTCACTTCACATCAGGAAGAAATACATACAACAATGTAACAATTATAATAATTATAGTAGGAAATAAGATTCTCACCTGCAGTATATACTGATCATGACGATACATGGCAATATAAATGATATACAACTCGATACCACCGCGTACGTTGGTGTCAGCACTAGGGCGCACGTTGGGTATCTAGGATTTTGTGTAGCCAGAGCTTCTTCATCAGGTCGATGGAGACCCAACGATATTGGTAAGAAGCTCACCAAACCAGCCAGAAGCCAGATCATGGCAATGGTAACTACTGCTACCCGTCGAGTCACCCAGCGACCGTACCTGAAACATAACACTGATGTCAAAATAAAATAAATATTGTAATTCATTCACACTACCTTCGTCTTGTTTTTAAGGGACTTAACCCATAATTGCTGCTCCTGTAAGCCCGGATTAACATCGGCGCCGTGAAGAGACTCGGGATTTGAGCCCGGCCAAGTATCGGTACTCCTAAACTCTCTTGGATTTTGCTTTTATGTTGTTGTGTGACATCATTTTAAATCCAACATGCAAAACACCCAAGATGGCGGTCGAGATAATTTTTAATGCACCCATCAAATATGGGTGTCAAATGGAAGGGCATATTGAGAATAATTCGTTCATAAAAGATTGTTTTTTAAAAAGAGTTCTACTTTTAATTTCAACTCAATCAGTCCAATATTTTCAGAACAAATCAGCTTTGGTGGCAGACGCGGACAGTCATTGGAGATACCAGTAACCTACTCAAAACTGTTTAATTTAAATGGCTCTTCTTATAGTATTGTCTTAGATTTATGCGAATATCACACATTGAAATAAAACTATTTTTTAACGGATTTTATCGCGGTTTATTTTAGATTTTAGATCCCGACGTTTCAAAGTCTTTTCAGACTTCATGTTCTAAAATAAACCGCGACAAAATCCGTTAAAAAGTAGTTTTATTTCAATGGCTCTTCTTAACTGGGTTTTGGAATAAAAAGACTCAATTTTAAACTTAACTATTTAGCTTTGATATGTACGATGTCTGACAAAGTTACAAATAATTATACATAAGAACAAATATAGCGTTGTAAGCTTTTGTTTGTAAAGACTAGAGCAATACTTATATTTTAATTTGTCTAAATTATACATAACGAGTTACTTCACAATGAAAAATAAACAATAAAAGTTAACATAGCCTTAATTTAATACATTGTCTAGTTTCTAGTTTCAAGAGTCTAGAATCCTCCATTTAGTGCCATAATAAGGAGTATTTGAATTCGTCTACTGTATGAATCGACACAAAGCAATGTTATAACAAGGTAAATAACTGATACAACCCTGACTGCTTGGAATAGATTGGAATTTAATTTGATGTGTGCACTATATAGTTAGGTATTGTACAATGAAACTAGCATTATTAAGATGTCAATGGAAGTCAGGAGATACCGGAATTTTCATTTCAAAACTGATATTAAATGCAGGTAACGCATTTGGTTGCCAGCTACCAGTGTGTAGTCATATTATTGTTTAAATAATTAAACCAAAAAAATTTTTTAAACCAAAATCTAAATGTGTAGGTACGTAAACAACTACATTTTCTATGAAAAATGCGGCCGAACAGAATGATATTGTCTAAGAGTCAATCTCGTTCTGTCCACTGTCTCTTCTTCTTCCAAATAATCTTAATCTCTGTTAGCTTTCGGTATGCTTTCTGTATTTACGAGGTATTTATTTAGACTAATAATAAATTTTAGTTTAGTTTAATCTACATCTTCCACTCGTACCAGGGCTACTGTTGTGCCTATTTCATTACTTAATCTTTTTAGACGCAGATTAATCACTACATAGTATAAAACAAAGTCGCTTTTTCTGTCCCTATGTATGCTTAGATCTTTAAAACTACGCAACGGGTTTTGATGAGGTTTTTGTTAATAGATGTTGATGATGTTGTGTGACATCATTTTAAATCCAATACGGCGGAACACCCAAGATGGAGAAAGGAAGAAGAGAGAAAGGAAGAAAGAAGAGAAAGTTTTGGAAGTATAACACATTGCACCCCTGCGAAGTTGGGGCGGGTCGCTAGTAATATAATAAATTTGAAATTGAATTTAGATATTATAGATTTTTGTAACAAGCTAGCTTCCGCCCACGGTTTTGCCCGAGTGGTACCTACTTATTGGAATAAATTGTAGCATAATTATGTGTTAACAGACTATAATCTATCTCTGTCCTGAATTTTATCTAATTCTGTCTAGTAAATTTTGCTTAAATGAGTACCAAGCAATCTATAATCCAGTAGGCTAATTCACGTAATTTTTTGACACGCCGACCAAGCTGCGGTGCAGTTGCAATTCAGTTTACCTACGTCTTAGTGCCAAATGGTATTGTTGTAATATTCACATAATAACTCAAACGCCAAAGCGCAACCGTGACGCGAACTTGACTCGAGCGTATCTGACAGCGATTTACAAAATTACGAGAATACGAAAAATACTGTTTTGATCGAAACTTTACTAGAACTGCACTGCAACTTAATTTATTTAATTACGTGAATTTTTACGTAAAAATTTATGGATGTCTGGATAGCCTACAGATATCCAGACATCCATATATTCTTACAATCTTCGGCGTTTACAACATTTCTAGGATTTGTCAAAGAATCTTTTTACTGACTCAAAATAGTTTTATGCCGTAAACCGATATTAGTATCAATTAGGATGCGCAGTAAAATAAGGAAGCCATGTAATAAAAAAGCCCATTAAACTTGCGGCCCTTTGTACTATCTGCAGGTGGCTTGTCGTAAAATGTGGAAACTGTCGTATCTACACTGTTCTACATCGAGTAACGATCATCTTATTCCACTAAGGCCTCTCTTCGGCTATAAGTGTATACATGTAAGGCGCTACTCTTGAAACTTTGTGTCGTTAGTATTCGACACCACTCAAACCATTCTATCGAGGTATATGCTGCGTTATTTTTACATTCAAATAATGGTGATGGTAGGAGCGTTTGTCCTCCGCCACCATCGCCGGGATGTCATCACGAACGAGATCATTTCAGGACCCCGATTCTCGCAGTTTGGATATTTATCTCTAAAAGATAAATTTAATGTCGAAAAAAAAATGGCGATTTCATTAGTTTTCAATTGATATTCGCTTTTCGATCTAAGTCTATCGCAATAATCTGGGCCCTGGCTTAAATTAAGTTAACGAGACGGCGATCATTTAACCTGCGCGAAGATTTTGGAAGCTATTGCAGTGCGACGATGACATCGGGCCGAGTTCGAGCCGGGATAACGGCGAAATATCACTATTTTTACAGTTCCAGTGCAGTTGCTGTGCACGGGTGTTCTCTCAACTATCTCACGAATTGAGAGTTTAGGTTAATCTACACGCGCTGGCTAAATGCGGGTTAGTGTTTGTGTGTCACGATGTTTTCCTTTACCGATATGGAGCAGCGGCGATGAAATAATTCACACAGTTGTGTGGGCGCGACCGGGAATTGGACCTGCGACCTTATACATATTTCAAAGACGCGATACCGCTGCGCCACCGCTGCTTTATCATATCTAGATTAAGTAGTTATAACAAACACTTTACTTTTCAAAGACAGCAGAAAAAGCTCAATTGTTCTTTTATCGAAACAATCATTAAAAGCTCATAAAAATAAATTAGAAAAAGACAATTCATAAATTGCTCGGAGCCAAATTTTAAAAGCTTTTGAGTTGGGATTTGAATAAATAATTTTTCTCTAATCTATTTAATACAGGCCTGTTTTTCTTTATATCTTAAACCCACTGAGATCCTAATGTTCATCTTAAGTACCTGTTTAGTTTGGTTTTATATAAATACTAGCTGCTCCAGCGAACTTCGTACCGCGAATTTCTCACCTTTTAAATCTTTCTTAAAATTGTTAATTTCGCATTTAAAAAATAGGGGTTGGTGATAGAAGGGTGAAAATTTAGGGTAGTATTTTAATGCCACGTTATAAAAAACATGACCAAAAAGTAAATGATAACTCTTGATGGTTATCCACCATGGATTATCATTTGCTTTTTGCAAAATGATGACATTTTTATATGTTTCAGATAGTTACGCTCAAGATATTATTGACCTTATTGATAAAAATCTAATTAAACTTTTTAGTTCAAATGGACTTTATCCCTTTCTTACTATATAATGTCAAGATGACAGACAAAGGTAAACTAATTATAAACCTATTTTAGCTATGTGTACAAGTGTGTTCTCAAATACTGGTGCATATTCTGTTCTCTTCAATCTTGGAGTTCAGTAGGACACAGCACCAATTCTCGAAAAAATCTAAATTCTCGCAGCACGAAGTTTGGAATTGTACACGATGAACGGCAATAGGCTTGCCCCCTATTACGTACGGAACCTAAACATAACCGGCGAAAATTTACACTTCAGCTTACATTTTGGAGTAGGTAATACGTTTTCCCCTTTTTAAGTATGCAACCTAAACGTATCTGACAAAAAATGGGTGATATGCATACCTTCGGGAGGCGTAATGCTAACATCTAAATTAAAATTAGAATGAAAGCGACAACCGTAGATCCATGTCTAAAACAACCTTGAAGAAACGTCAAACTAAGACATAAAACCCCGTTTTTCGTCAAGTATTAAAAATCCAATTTCACTTTAACATCAAAGAATTTAAAAGTAACCTAAAATTTATTCCAGTTGAAAAATTTAATTGCATAAGATGGAACTTATTTTAACCTAAAAAAACCCTTTCAGAACTCAGATTTGAACGAAATTAAGTGTCGTATTCTGAGCACCTATTGTGTTTCTATTTAATTAAGAAAATTGAACCGAATTTAACAAGCCATTTGTTTAGTTATTGAATAGAGTTGAACATTTTACAGTTAATCGTGTAATGTGATCTGTTTTAATTTCGCTAAGTACTCCACCTACTACTTAGGTCCATTAAAATATCTTAAAACTGTAACAAAGGGGTTTGAAGATAATTCTCCAGGGCCTTTTTTGTGTTTAAACATTTTAAAATAAATATAAAAGAGGTTTTATAGCACGCCGCCATTTTAAAACTTGTTAAACAAAATGGCGGTTATGGGCATAACTATTGTATATACCTAAGCATAAACGAGCTATAACATTTGACGGGCCGGTGGCGTGGTCGGTAAGATACTTGCTTTTCACGCCGCAGGTCGTGGGTCCAATTCCCACCCGAGATAAACATTAGTGATGAACATTTGTGTTTGTGTCGAGTCTGGGTGTAAATATCTATTATAAGTACCTATATCTTTACAAAAGAAAAGTATTATATGTATAGTATATACCAGTTATCTGGTTTCCTTAACACAAGCTCTGCTTAGCTTGGGACCAGATAACCGTGTGTGTTAATGTCCCAGAATATTTATTTATTTAAAAAAAATAAAAAAATAAAGGTACCTACTTATGGAAAAGCAAGATATTGAGTATGAAACGTTAAAATCTGTCTTAAAATAGCAGGAACTAAACAGAAAATTTTGTAAACTTCAAATCATCTAAAACTAAACAATAAACTGAGCTAATATTACTCGTACTTACGTAATCGTTACTTTTTTATTTTACTCTTTTTACGTAAAAGAATAGACAAATGGATGAATCGAGTTTACTATCTGAAAAAATCCGATTATAGGCCCGTTTAGGAACACTCTAAAGAGGTAAACCTATATCTAATGGATGATGTCGCGGTTACGAGCAAGTATCTGATTACTCTTGAAAACAAAACCTTTTGCGTAAATAACATGTCGCAAAGTTTAGAAATATGTTAATGAGAAGACTTTTATCAAACAATGCCAATTACAACTTGCTCAGAGTGAAAATAACTTTAACAATGTTAGGCTAATGGCTCAGATAATAATTTTTGAGAACTTAAAAACTGTTTTTTTTTTAAATAAATAATTCTAATCAGACGCATAGATACTATTTATTAGCCTATAACTAGCCCTATCACTTCAGTATTTAAATAAAAACCACATCAAAATCAGTCTATCCATTTAGGCGCTATTTGGAAACAACTTGTACACAGATACCCACGAAGTACTTATAACACTAAGCTTTCCTACTGCGGCTTCACGTGGCCTATATCATGCTCAGCAGTGGGATAAAAAGCCTATAGCCTTCCTCAACAATTGGGCTGCCTAAAAAAGCAATAATTTTTCCAAGTCCTTGAGATTGGCGCGTTCAAACAAACCATCTCTAAGCTTGATGTTATTAGTGAAGATACAACTAATTAGTAGGTATATTACCTAAACCATAGAGAGGGTGACCGCTAGTTTTCAGTACAGATCTAATATAAAATTATCGATAATATCCTTTTTCAGCCGTTACATTGCGTGTTGGGAGACATGCTTCTAATATTGTGTAGGTACTTAGTATACAGGGTGGAATTGTCGAACTGCAAGAACTAAATAAAAATACCTTAATCAATATTATGTAGAGTAATTACTGCAAAAAATCTAATTAAGGACCTGCTATTTTATTTTTCATACAATTTGTAAATTCATAATATAGTCAACACAACTAATAATTAAATACACTGGGGCGACGAATTTAACCAGCTGTGGGATATCACTTTATTTCTTGAAATTCTTGAAGTTTTTTTTTATCCTAAAATAGGCTTGCGCTTGACCACAACTTGCCTGATGTGAATTGAGAATATGATGATGATGGTGAATACCGGCAGATTATAGCTATTTGGAAACACAGATTCCGGCAGCGAATCCCACAACTTGGCAGTTCGCACAATGAAGGTACAAGCAAAGCGCTTTGTGCGTACCCGTGGAACTTCCACCATATAACGGTGGCGCATAGCCGTACCTCTAAGTTTTAACTACATTCGAGGAAATCCACATATAAAGGCTAGTAAAATAATTCGTCTTTACGAAATTTACCGTGAGGAGGTCGTAAACGTTGTCCGCAGATCGCAGCTCACATAAAACAATGTCACGTCAATAAATTTATATGAGCGTCACTTATTGGTACAGATTTATCGGCCGTTTCCTTTGGACCTATATCAATTTTTACTGCCCACAATTTGGCATGGTCTGGTCAAGCTATTTAACGGTCAGTTAGTTTACACGTTATAAATTACTTCCAGAATTAATAAGTTGGACAGAAAGAATCACAAACCATGAACTGTTGGAAAGACTAGGACAGAAAAGAAGCCTGTTAGCTGCTATTGAGAACAGAAGAGGAAAGAGGATAGGCCATTTGATAGGACACGACATACCAATAAAATAAATAAATAAATATTCTGAGACATTTACACACACGGTCATCTAGTCTCCAATCGAAGCAGAGCTTGTGTTATGGAAACCAGATAACTGGTATATACTATACATATAATACTTTTCTTTTGTAAATATATACATATAATAGATATTTACACCCAGACACGACACAAACACAAATGCTCATCACTAACGTTTGTCTCGGGTGGGAATCAAACCCACGACCTGCGGCGTGAAAAGCAAGTATCTTACCGACAACGCCACCGGCCCGTCAAAAAAATAAAAAATAAATAAAGACCAATATAGAAGGAAAGATTGAAGGAAAAGGAGGACGACGGAGATCAAGAAGAAGTTACTTAAACCAAGTAAAGCTGACAGACAGAGGCTGAAATTATATGGTTAAGTACTATTTTGGACATCTTCCGAACGTATTGATACAGCTCGTTATTTTAAGAACAATAGACGGTCCGGTGGCGTGGTCGGTAAGATACTTGCTTTAAAAAAAAGAAGTTATCTGGTTTCCATAGTACAAGCTCTGCTTAGTTTGGGTTCAGATAACCGTGTGTGTTAATGTCCCAGGACGTCAAATCAACGCCATCTAATGAGCATATTTTGTAAAGTGTTTTAATTTAAAAACAACTTAGTTTTTAAACTGTGTTGTGCCAAACAAATTATGTGTTTTATGAATATTGATTGATGAAATACCATATTTTGTAAAAGTAGGAAAAGTTTTTTAATTGTTCTATAAAAATATTAAAAAGTTCTACGTCTAGAATAAAAGAAGACTTAGCTGAAACGGTAAACTGTTTGAAATATTGATATTATGTGGTTAACCATGCATGAAATTTTTACTGAAGTTACCACGTCATAAAAATACGTTCTAAGTTTGATTTTTTAAAGAATATTGGGCCTCTGTAGTCAAAAGTATAAGTTATTCTTTTGGAATTTTTTGGTATAATGGCGTTACCTACCGTTTTTACCGTTTTTTACCTAACTTTGTTATACAGGGTGAACTGGAAATGCCATATCTTGCTTTAAATTCTACTTTGAGCCATATCCAAATACATACATGACGTTAAAATTATAATAATTCAATTAGAAAAATAAGAATACCCCTTACAAAACAAAAATATATATTTTTTAATTATTTCATCAAACAAGCCCAAATTATGAAGATACCGCGCCATTTTTAAAAAATATTTATTTATTTATTTATTTGATAAGGAAAACCAACAGCTATATAACAAACTGAAAAAGTAGCTAAAAAACAACAGTTAGCCAATAATAGGTTTTCACGAATAGTAGTTATGTAACAATATAAATTTTTCAGAACACTAGCAAGCAAATACGAAAACCCTGTTAAAGTCTAAAATGACAAAAGAAAAAACCAAATTATTTATAAAAATTAAGGTTTAGCCTGTTCCTTGCAGTACTGCTTTTAGTAGTATAAGGATGTGTGTCATCTAGATTGTCTTTAAACCTTTTTAGTGTCCCACTGCAAAAGCTTACGAGTTGAGAGAGTTTGCACCTTAATCCTCACACACTGGTCAAGTGCGGTTTGGTGCACACATGCCTTTGAAATATTAGTTCTTTAAAATGCCGGTTTCTTGACGATGTTTTACTTCACAGATATTAAACAGCGGTGATGCAACAATTCACACAAAGATGTGTGGACCCGACCGGGGATCGATCCCGTGACCTAATATTTTTAAATCGAGGCCCGTACCGCTGCAAAAAGTATTTTTGCTCGATCCGCGAATTGAACCCGTCCCGGTTATTAAGCGAACTTGCTTACCACTCGACCGCTGAAGCAAGTTCTTACAATAATAATTAATGAATTCTAATTCAGTGCTGGTCGTACAATAGACCCAGGTAGTCGATCAATCTACCAATTAACGTAAGTCGGGAGATCGGAAGATAAATTGGGTCTTAGTCTCGGGTCGTGGTTTTCCTTGACCATTGACACTACAAATACAGGCATTAGCTGACAGCCGACATTTGTGTGAATAAGGTTGTTTATTTGCTTAATGTATAGGTGGTTGTAGCTTGTTAGGGTTTAATTTAACATTTCTATAAGACAAACAAATGTACACCTAAAGATTCGGCTAAAGTTACGCGTAAATATTATAGGCCGACCGTTTAACTCGCGTATCGCCATCTGAGGTAGAAAGTCTTAAAACATTAATTAAATCTCATAAAGAACTATTTAACTACAGACAAAAGTAATGTAGGACTATTCTCCACTAATATCCATATCGCTTGCATCATCATCACTGTCTGTGCAGCTTGAGGAGTCAGAATCTTGGCGATAGGCGATACGCGAGTTAAAATAGTTATAGTATATTCAAATCCCGCGTCGAGCCAGAGTAAAGACGTCTTTAGTTTTGCTACCATCAATACAACTATACTAAAGTTCGCTTAGTATTCGAAATTCAACCTAACACGTATTATAAAAAATATATTACTTTCTGCGCTAAATGTTGTACTCCACAGACCACGTTATTAAAGTAAAAAAAAGGGTAGGATTGAAGTTGTACGTAGGTATTTATAATGTAATATTATTATTATTACTAGCCCAGATCCCACTGCTGGGAAAAGGCCTCCCCTAACACCTTAATGTAATAATAACAACCAATTGCGCGTTGTTTCTATTTCAGATCGTATTCACTAATTATTGTGTGAATTGTTTCACTGTTGCTGCTGTAAGTCGGTGAAGGAAAATATAATAGTGTAGCTTACCTCAACGGGTCTTTTATATGGATGTATCTGTCGAGTGAGATAGCGCACAGGTTCAGTATAGACGCAGTGGAGCACATCACATCACATGCCACCCATGTGTCGCAGAACTGCTCGCCAAACACCCAGTACCTAAAATAAAAGTAATATCAAAGAAAATTGTGAAAGGCAATGAGGAAATCCGCAGAAGAACCAGAGTTGACGATGAAATAGCAATCAAAGTTAGCAAGTTGAAGTGGCAGTACTGATCAACACCGCAGGTGGACAGATGCCATTGCAAAAGTTGCAGGAAGCTGGTAAATGTTAACGAACGACAACTGATAATTGTAGCATTCTTTTAGAAATCTTTCATCACACTTCTGCTTCTGCTATTCCTGTATACCAGGACTGACAGGAGCACGAGGAAGAAGTTCGAATTTTGAAATCATACAATTGCTGATCATCTAAACTGTCTCGAATCCTGCGCGAAATTAATTAGAAAGGCAATGAGTGGAAAGTTAGCTAATAAATAATATGTTAAGAAATAAGTGAAAACTGATTAAGTGCTTAATTCAAGCACTTACTAATTGCCAACAGGGACGTGAATTGAGTTTTTTATTACCCATGAACTTAATTGCCAATTGCCTAAATCTGTTTGATGACATTTATTTACTTAAAATTTATTACCCACTGAATTTATTGCTTGCACTAATTGAGATTCTGTTCTGATATTTTTTTTTTATTATTTCTTATTGTAATGTGAATTTATTATATCTACAAATTACGAGATAGAGTAGCATAACTACATGAGCCGGTTCTTAGTAGAACAGGATTAGGAGTGAGCCTGTACTGAATTCATTTCTGAGTTGAAGCAATATGCTGTTATTTATTTAATGTTATTTACAAAGGGTACATGTTATTATTTAAAATTACCTATAAGTTCCACAAAATCAGGTTTAAATACTATAATACATATAATATATAGTAAAGGTAAGCAAATTCTACCATAGCTCGCTATTGTGGAATTTGCGGTAGTACAGTTGCAGTTACTACATACATACATACATACAGACTACATACATACATACATATATACATAAATTACAGCACTGCTTAACATCAGTCGTTGTGGTTGCGCAAATGTATTACAGAATAAAAAATGTGGTAGTGCGGCCATATCAGTTGAGGCTTAGTACCAAGGTATACAGATCCTGAGTGACCAGAACAAGGCCCTAAATGGCTATTTGAGTCGAGTAAACTAAGTTGAAGCTATAAGAAATTCTTCATTCAGTCGTAGGTACACTCTAGGCAAAGTGGTCGTGATTGGTAGATGTAAAAGTCTATCATGGGTTGTCACTTCTATACTATCATCTCGTCAAACGAATGAGTAATCCTGAACAATCCCATAAGGCCTCTTAAGTACGAAAAAGCGAGGCCCAAAATTATTTATGTTTGTTACGGCTCAAGCAGCACAATTATAATTACCATGGAAGAAAGAAGCTGTTTGCTTTTTATAAAATAGTAACCGTCTTGAATGTCTCTACATTGCGCGACCACATCTCCAATAGCATGTATGCAAGATATGGCTTTAAGTCACTGATTGTATAGAATCTTTTGATTAACAAACAAACATCGTGAGAAACAGGCATATCTTACCTTAGAACTAAACATTAAAAGACACATGAGACTCCACTACCAACACCAACCAGCGTGGTAGGTGGTATCATAATTAAATTTATAAATAGAAACTTATAAACTTACTTAATCCAGACTTGTTGTTTAGTCTACCTTGTTTAGTATATAGCTTGTTTTGAAATAGGACAACAGTGTTGAAAAACAATAAATGGACTTACCCTAGTAAATCGTTGACTCCAGCAAATGTCATAACAGCTGCAGCAACAAGCATATCAGCTATTGCTAACGATGCGAGGAACAAGTTGCCGATTCTTCTTAACCCTCGGTCTGTGTAGATTGCTATGCAGACCAATATGTTCCCTGCTACGCTCAGGAATATAAGCAAAGATAGGAATATACCTGTGAACAAAACAAGAAAAACATTTTTAAATAAAAATGACCTAAAAATGGGACTACTTCGAAATGAACCTCTTCTCATTAAAACAATAATTTTACAAATCTATATGATAGGGTTTTACCCCGGCAAGCAAACAATTATTTGGTTGTGGTGTAACCTTCTTTTTGTATTCAGGTGAAAATGTCTGAAATAATCATAAGTAAGTACCTGAGTACTATTAATTATAATATCTTCTCTTTCTAGTTGAAAAAAAAAAAGTTTTTTAAATAGGTATGACGTAGTTTCGAGGACATGCGACATCCACCAACCCACACGTGGCCAGCGTGTGTAGATTAAGTTAACCCTCTCAAATCGTAAGCCGGTTGAGAGAAGACCCGTGCCCAGCCGTGGGACACTAAAACGGGTCGGAATCATGACGTACTTAGCGCACTCCCACTCATAAACTTTAATGCGTTATGTCCTAATATTGTTTCTATTCAATGATAAAGCAAAAAATACGTATCTAACATTTATTTATGAACTTACTGACGGACTTATTGAAATACAATATTTCATACCTTGTTTTTCCCTATTTATTCCCTGTTTATTTCTTTATTATGGTTAAATGTTGAGATTGTTATTCAGTTAGGTACCAAGATCAATTTCCTCTTCAATTCTAGTATTGTTATGTTCTGAATAAACGTGTTTTCCCTTTCTTAAAACAAAACCGTTGTAAATCAATTGAAGAAGCTTCACTAGAAATCAATTGCTATGTTTCAAGAAATTTCAATCACTTGTATGAATAGAATTGTGCGCATCCCTTGTACCTACATTTTGAGGAATACAAGCAATGCCGTTTGTGGGAATATCCTTGTTTGAATAGACTTTGAATTGAATAAATTACGTTGCTATCCAAAATTCTAAACTATCAGTTGTATTGAATATTTGATTTTTTATTGGTGTAGTAGTTAAGCATGTAGATTACGACAAAGGATCGGCTTTAAACCTTAGACCCGATAAAAAGATTGTAAGAACATCATAAGACAAACAGATGTAAAAAATGAGTGACGCCCAATAGATCCGTGTAATGCCAGGATCAAGGCCTATATTTTCAACTTTTATGATAGTTAAAGGCCAACAAGGTGGAATGACGGTCTGAGCAAGGTTGCTAGCAAGACCTGGATAAGACTAGCCGCAGATCGTGTTCAGTACCAAGAGAGGCCAATGTTCAGTAACGGACTAAAATAGACTGATTATGATGATGTGGATAGTGAAGAGACCCGTACTCCGTGTGACGCTTAAAGGAATGTTTCTTTACTGCATTTTTCACACCTTAAGTTAAAGCTATTACTAAATCGCAAACACCTTAAACCAATCCAATTACGTACGCGTTAGTAACATCCTGCAACTCTGTTAGTTCGCGGAAATTGAACCGTTTAGTAGTGATGCGAATAGAGTCACATTTTGTCTCCAGTTAATCAAGTTATGTCGTCAAGTCACCCGAATTATATTATTTTTTTATTTAGCTTTAAATACCTTAAATCAACCCACTTATGTAGGCATTATCAACATCCTGCTTCTTTTGTCTTTGCAGAAATTTAACCATTTGATACTACTAGAGCTACATTTTTGTATCGAGTTAATCGATTTAATCGATGTTGTGACATTTTAAGTACCAGATCCTTTTTGCTTAAAATCCGCGTGATAGCAACTACTCTATTAGTTCACTACAAATAAACCACTTAGTAAGCGCTACTTGAGGCGCCTTTTATCATCTTGTCTATCAAAGTAAACAACACGAAATAAAATAATATAACGGTGGACTATGTTTGGGACGTTAGATTTCCACTAAATCAATAACACTACCAATAATACACTACGACGAGGATAAAGTAGTTTTGGTGTTCGGTGATTAAAACTAATTCACTCAAGTATGAATTTGTGAAATTCACTCAAATCACTCGTTTAAAAAAATACAACCTCAAGTTGCATCACTATCACTAAGCATTGAAGTGCCAAATAGACTGGAAACATTTGACAATTGAGGAAGATAGGCTCTATAAAAACAGTATTAAGGTCGTATATCCTTTGATATTTCCACAGTTATATCAGTTAAGAGTAGGTGTTAAAGAGGTAAAGGAATAAGATTTAGCGAACTGTTTTAGTATTTAGATGTGAATTTATGTTTTAAATGTTGTACACATTTAAAACATAAATTCATAACATATTGTTTTTGCTAAAGCATTTTTAGTTAATAGTTAGTTAGTTAATAAATTTGTGGTTCTTTGTGAATCCCTTTTCTATTATTATTTGATAACCTATAAGTTGATTAGGAATAAGTGGGTTCAGAATCTGAATATTGATCTTGGCAACTCATAAAGTTTTTAACCTCACATTAATATAATTAGTAGCTTCCCCTTGTCTTTGGTATTAACATAAAAAGAGCCTATAATCCATTTCTGCACTAAATTTAATCCAATTCCTTTTTTGTGTAAAATAGTAGGTACCTAACAACCATCCATACATTTTTACTTTCATTGATACAAACTTTCAAGTTTTTAATATAAGCCTACACAATCCTAAATAACATGATCAAAATCAAGGTGTTACATATTAAAAATCATTAATTATTTACTTATTTCTTCTACCATATCCTCAAATATAAACATATTTATCCACTTACCAACAAGCAGTATGGAGAGCAGTGTGACGGCATCCGGGTCTTCTCCGTCATCGTATTCAACCGACGTGTCGTTGAGACGGTCCGCCACCTGTGGACCGATGAATTATTCAGGAAACGTTATGTTTCTATAAGACACAAGAGACAGCGGGATTTGAGACGTTAGGGTACGTTTTCATTAGCAAAGTTGAAATTTAGAGTTGTGAGTTAAACTCGCATGGAAAAGGTAGATTTTAGATTGATCAAGGAGCATTGAATAGGTACATAAAAACGTCGAAAACTGCAATCCTTTTTATAATATAGCTTTCTGCTGACGGTTTGCCCGCGAAACGTTTTTATATAATGCCCAGCAGTGGGGAAAATGTAGCCTACAGCCTCCATCAGCAACTGGGCTATCTAACAATGGATTTTTTAAATCCGACCAGTACTTCCTGAGGTTGTCGCGTTCAACCAAACAAACTCTTCGACTTTATAATTGTAGTGTAAATTGTACAATTTTTGCATATATTTGTTTCATCTCTTCCTTGACTATCTGTCCGTCTGTCACAACCGATTTGATTCAAAAGTGAACTTGATCGATCAGGTTATGGTACACTCTTGTTAATTAGTGACCCAAAGATCTAAGAGCCAATGTTTATGTCCATTTAATACCTGTTAACCATCTACTCAATTATTGTTTAAAATTTGATAAACAATTCATCTCTACACTTAGGAATACCGTTTTAATTTAATTACCTATTTTCTTATTAAAATTCTTTAATTTCGGATTTACCGCTTTCGCGATTACTAAGGTATAGCCCTAAGAATTGCTATGATATAATTGAGGAATATTTGTATAAGTAAAGCGTTTTCTACGTGGATGGAGTAGCGAATAGTTTGTGAGCTTACTACGGCATTTAAGGGTGATTTTATGGTGTTTGTTTCTGAGATTTTGTTACTTGTGATGTTCGTTTTGCATTTCAGTAAATACTTATTCTTAGAGCTTAGAGCCCGACGTTCGCCATGTAACTTAGCGCACAGAAAACCACTTCTGGCCGGTTACAATGTTAAGGCTGAATACTTCTAGCCTCTATGACACAGGGAATCCTAGTGTGAAGACATATTGTTATCTTTTGTTTGTTTGGTAATAATATTTATCTTTATCTCATAATAATAGCGAATTTAATTAATTCAAAAGAAAGTTCTTTGGGAATGAATTTGTTAAAACCATTTGTTCTAAACACTACATCCAGTGTTATTATAAAATTCATTCATTGTTTAAATGGTAGCAAGTAGCGTTTTATAGTCATTACAGTCATGAAAGAAAGTATGTATGTCGTATCGTAAGACAGGTAGGTATTACGTATGGAATCTAAACATAAAACATTGATGATTAAAGACATAGTTTATACTCCTTTTACATGTGAAGACTATTTTTCGTTTTAATATAATACATAAAGTATCAATTTTATCATCCACAAATTCTATCTCCAAATTCCTACTAAAATTAAAATTTTATATTAGAAAATATCAATAGAAATTTTTCCTCTACTCAAAATATTATGAAGCTGATATTTCTAACCAATAAAGTTGTGCTTGCTACCAGAAAATACTTTAGGAATTCACAGCATGATAATATAAACGACTTAAGTTTGCTAAGATGATTCTGTCGCTCGACAGTAACTAGATTACGAACGAGATGTGTACGTTATCGAGTTTTAGTCGTGTTCCCATTAAAAGTCTCGGCTATCTCCTATCTAGAGCAAATTTAAATAAATATAACCCTTACTTTCGAAGGGTAATCGAAAGCTACTCAATCTTAACCGAGTAATTGAAGAAATCCACACGGTTTAAGATCTAATTCGAGAGATAGGAATGAGCAGCGTTGGCGCAGCGGTACGGGCCTCTCCTTAGAAATATAAGGTCGCGGGTTCGATTCCAGGTCATACTCACACACCTATAAGTGCATTGTTTCATCACCGCTGCTCAATATCAGTAAAGGAAAACATCGTAAAACCATCATATCTAACTAATTATTCGAGAATATATCACATTCATCAACCCGGACTTGGCGTGTGTGGATTAAGACCTAAACTGTCTCAACTTGTGAGTTAGTTAAGAGAAGACCTGTGCCCAACAGTGGGACATTAAAAAGGGTTGAAGGGAGTCATGGGTCGTCCCGAGACATTGCAGTACCTTACTATTTAACGTTATTGTACTAATACTTTCTTTCAGTGCTACGATGCCACGGATAGACACACACACAGAGCGGTTAAAACTTATAACACCGCTTTATAAGTCTTAGTTAAAAATAACTTACATTAGTTGATAATACAGCGGCGAATTCCATTTTATAGGAGTGCTGGCCCCGGTGTAGTCATCCTCAGGTCTTCGTGTCGACTTTCATCAGGAAACTATCCAGTTGGGTATGGATGTGGACTCTGCATCTATGTGTTGATGCCATCGTGTTCCAGAATTACATTGCTGAAACAAACGACACAATTTTTATTTAACTTTTAACAATAACGGTTTAGCACCTCACAGGTCGTCGGTTCGATTCCCAACCGAGACAAACATTTGTGGTGAGCATTTGTGTTTGTGTCGAGTCTGGGTGTGAATATCTATTATAAGTACATATTTACAAAAGAAAAGTATTATATGTATAGGTAGTATATACCAGTTATCTGGTTTCCTTAACACAAGCTCTGTTTAGCTTGGGACCAGATGACCGTGTGTGTTAATGTCCCAGAATATTTATTAAAAAAAAAATAATGCGCCAACACGCACGTGGTATTAGTCTAAGAGCTCGAACGCACTACCGGGTGACCAACTGTTTCTCAGTGGTTATTGCACGGGAGCATAAATAGCAATGAACAACAGTGGCGTAGTGGTAGCGACCTCCTCGGTCATGCTTACACATCTTTATTAGAATTGTTTAATCGTCGCTGTTAGATATCCGTGAAGAAAAACATCGTGACGAAACAGAACAAAACATTCGAGGACATGTGATATCCGACCCGCAATTGGTCAACGTGCGTAGATTAAGGCTTAAACTCTCTCATCTCAAAAAATAGTTCAGAGAAGACCCATACCCCGGAGTAGGACACTAAAAAAGGTTCAAGTAACTTTAAACATAGGTAGTATGTAGGTAGGTAGGTGTTTATGTAGGTGTTTGTATTCGTTTTTTGTGTGTTTTGTCGTCTGTGTGTTCAACCCAAAAAAGGTCGAAGTGTGGAAAAATAAATTGATGTTTTAAAATTGTGATTTTGACTTAACTATATTCTTATTTTAATTGACTCGTGTCTCGTATTCTCTAGCATTAACTTTAGACAATTTTATGAAAAACTAGCGGATTCCGCAGACGTCGTCCTGCCCGGTAAAGCAGTGCCACCTACAGGGTCCGAAAATAAGTTACGACCGATTCTCAGACCTACCGAATATAGATACATATAATATTGTATAAAAATCGGCCAAGCTGTTTCGGAGGAGTTTTTTTAATTTTTCTCTGCGTAAAAACCATCCTCGTATTTCAAGGAATATTCTAAAAAAAGAATTAGCGAAATCGGTTCAGCCGTTCTCGAGTTATGCGCTTACCAATACATTTTGCGATTCATTTTTATATTAAAGAAATGCAACGTTATCCTGAATGCTAAGCCCTAAATGATTTAGGTGCTTAACAGAAGAGACCCATTTCTGTGCTAGACAAAAAAGGGACCACTGACAGTGTGGCGACAAGTGAAATATGAGTCTTGTCTTATATTTTGTATCTCGATTTATTTATAATTTATAAAAAAGATTTATTATAACCCCTATAAAACAAGGGCAAGAAATATAAAAATAGGCATTGTATTATATAATTTTGCCCTGTAATGGGACATGATTGAATGCTACCTGCGCCCTACAAAATGTAATGTGTGACTAAATAATAATAATATTCAGATATTAACACCTACGGTCATCTAATCGCAAACTAAGCAGAGCTTGTGTTATGCAAACCAGATAATTGGGTTTTTGAATATTTTTTTTTTGTGATAAATGGAAAGATCTTATAATCTTATAAATGGAAAGATATATAGATCCTAACATTTTTTTTCGTTATTTTCGCATTAGTTCAAAAGTTATTTAAAAACAAAAAATATTTTTTGAATCCAGTACCGAAGACACGCCGACCGCTCCCGAACAAACCCGAGCGCGTGTGACGTCATAATGTTAGTTTTCACTCATTGCAGTTGGTTTCGCAGGTTGTAAATAGCTATAACATAATGACGTCACAACAACGGTGACCAATTATGGCGCGTTTATAGTCACGTGATTTTTGATTATATTTCATCAATTTTTAATTGTTCATAATTAATTGAAAAATGTTTTTTCGAGTTTTTTTTGCATTAAATATCAATATTATTAATAATATAGTTTTAAAATACACAAGAAAAAAATTTTTTTTCAACAACCTAATTGATATACCTACTTTACTTTACTTTTCTTTTATGATTTTTTTATTGAAATATTCGCACAGGTCTAAGGAAGGTTTTATAGGTGAGAAATACGCAGTGCAAAGTTCTCAGCACGCAGTTTGTTACAAATAAGAAAGCTATTGTGGTCTAGAATATTATTATTATTAAGTATATATTACAAAGAAGATACACACTTAACTAATTTTATACGCAGTGTAAACATTACCCGTATGATATTTTCACTCCAAAATATTTCCAAACATCAATAACCCATCTCAGGTGCGCCAAACCTTTCCACTTTGAATTGGTTTGGAAACTCCTTTGATTGAATTCAGATTACCGACCTGTTTGCTTGTGACGTCAATATCAGATACGATATGTGAAAAAAGTTGTTTGGCAGGGCTGGTAAATATAGGTGTAAGTAAATATTTTATGTGGTACGCATATTATGTAGGTTTAAAGAACTTTACCTGCGGGTTTGCCTGCGTGATATTAGGCTAAAAAGTAACATAAGACTCTATAATTGTACCAAAACAGTTTTAATCAGTATTATCACTACATAGTATAAAATAAAGTCGCTTTCCTGTCCCTTATATCCCTATGTATGCTTAAAACTTTAAAACTACTAAACCAAATCGGTTTTCATACGGTTTTTTAATCATATAGAGTGATTCAAGAGGAAGGTATATGTATATAATACATGCTTAATACAGTAGAAAAACACAGATAATTTTAGATGTTTCTGATGCGATGTCGTAAATTAAGGCATTTTTGTGCTTACATTGCAAACGCTGGCTAAACCCTACGAGATATATCAAAATAATGTAGTACAGTATTGCACACCTTGAAAAGGACAATAAAAAAATCCAGGATGTTATATGTCTATCTCTAAGGGATAACCCACAATAACCATTTTTTTATCTTTTACTTTCAACCAAATGTAATGGCTTATTTACGAAGCGATTTTAAGCAATTTTGCAATAATCCTTATCTAATTAAGTACCTTAAATACATTGTCTATTTAATATAAATCAATATGGCCCTTTACAGCACGTAATTTAAATGAATATTTCCGAAGATATTACAGATTTAAAATAGCGGTGCGGCGGTACCGACCCGACCGCGCGCGGCGCGTGCTGTTTGTATTGTATAATGGCAATAAAACTGATAACGTTGTTTAAGGACATTTTGTAAATATACCTCAATATATTAAGTATCAGCACTGCACCCGTGTGAAGCCTGGGCGGGTCGCTAGTAAATTATAAATTTGGATATATTATGCCTCGTTGAAAATCGTTCTAATATTATAAAAGCGAATCTTTGAAATTTAATGATATTTGTCAGGAATACTACGCATACTTACCAGGCTAAAGCTAGTATTTCTTTATATAATTAACAATTAATAAACTCGGTACCATAGTCGTTTAGGTAAGGTATAATATTTTATAAATTATCACTCATTAAGCCATGTCACGCGGTAATGAGGTTAATTTGTGTTAGACACGGAAGCGAATCTTTAACTAAATATCCTGATATTTGGTGATAAATATCCGAATATCTGTTGCTGTTTGTGATATTTACGTTGTACATACGTTTACGATTTCATAATTATGATGATACTAGCGGACACGGCAGACGTCGTTCTGCCCGGCAAAGCAGTGCCATCTACCGGGTCTCAGACCTACCGAATATAACCAATAATAAATAATAGGTATCTAAGCCGGTTTTCGGCACTTCTTCGCTTTCTAAATTTTCTTTTTTTTTAATTTTTCTCTGCGTAAGAACCATCCTCGTACTTAAAGGAATATTTAAAAAAAAGTATTAGCGAAATCGGTCCAGCCGTTCACGCGTGATGTCGTGACAACGGAAAACGGGTTTCATTTTTATATATAGGTATAGATTAATTCAATTCATATTTAATTCAATTACTCAAATGTAATGTCTCTTGGAGCTGTGAAAAAATCTAACTTCTAAGCCAACGCAATAAAAAAATTTGAGACTCGGTAGAGATACAAAACCTGCGGGGTACTTCCCATGGGTACTTCCAACTCATCATCATTCCCCTTGCCTTTTTCCCATTTCTATTGGGGTCGGCTCCCAGTCTAACCTGATGCGGCTAGCTACCAGAATTATACGAGCGACTGCCATCAGACCACGAAACCCATAGGGAACCAGTAGCCGAGATGGTTAGACCAGGTGTCAGATTATATTCGCTTCTGACTACATTTTACGATTGTCTTAGATGTGTTAAATGATAACCGGGACCGACGGCTTAACGTGTTCTCCGAGGCACGGAGGGTAGTGCCTCAACCAACCAGACACCGAAACAATTTTTTGTTGTTACACAGATATTGCCCGGGGGGGGAATCGAACCCGCGACCCCGGGCACAGTAAAGTACTTCCCCTGAACTCAAAATAATGAAATTTGGTACGAAATAATGTCTTATAACACGATAAAGGAAAGATTGTGAAAATAACACATTTTCAGTTACATCGTATATAAAAAATATATTCAAGTTACTACACCAACTTACTACCACTTTCCTCATAAAGGCGTCGTGAAATCATCGACGGGCCGGTGGCTTGGTCGGTAAGATACTTGCTTTTCACACCGCAGGTCGTGGGTTCGATTCCCACCCGAGACAAACATTTCTCAATATGTCTCTTTGTCTTGTGTCTGGGTGTATTTATCTATGTATATTTAAGTATTTACAAAAGAAAAGTATTTTATGTAGTATATTACCAGTTATCTGGTTTCCATAGTACAAGCTCTGCTTAGTTTGGGATCAGATGACAGTGTGTGTTAATGTCCCATTATATTATTATTATTATTATCATACTGAAATTCATATCAAATACTCAGTTATATAATAAGACCATATTCTGTCAGTAGTAAGAGCTAAATAAACGATTTCTCCACAATTTTCTCGATATTGAATCGTAATCCAACAAGTCTGCGGTACAAAACATCGGACATATTGAGCGACACTCGATTAACTGCACCCAATATCCTTTGTTTGCTTTCTATTCCATTATAACACATGCATCGTGCACGCTAAACTAACACCTATTGCTATTGACAAGAGTGTTATTATTGCATCACTGAATTATTAAATACGGCTGTAATGAGTTTGTCTCCAGAAACGGATAGCAAATTGTTTAGTGGATCTTTAAGAAATAATTTAAACAACTTTTTGTACATGCTACTTTTGCTATATTTCCAGAGGGTAGAGCAGCGATGACGAAGCGGTATAAGACTTGCCTTTGGAATATATCAGTGGCGGGTTCGATCCCCGGTCATGCTCACACATCTTTGTTAAATTGTTTTATGGCCGCTGCTCAGTTTCGGTGAAGCCGGCATCGGAAACCGGCATATCCAAGAACTATTCATGCGTGGACAATCACACATTGAAATAAAACTATTTTTAACGGATTTTATCGCGGTTTATTTTTGGTTTTAAATCCCAACGTTTTAAAGTCTATTCAGACTTCATGGTCCCGGGTGGACTGAGGTATTTGACGTCCAAACTTACTAATAACAATTATTACTAACTACCTACAAACATTAGGTTTATTATTTAAGTTGCGTCCGGATTTAAGCAACCTGAGCTCACTGTGTCTTCAATTTTGAATGGATTTTGCCTCGGTTTTGGTACAAGTAAATTAAGCACTGGGTCCCAAGCAGGTGGTATACATATTCCAAACATTTTCTTTGGTGAAATTACATTTTTTTAATTTAAATAGCTTCACGGATCATTCTTCGCAGGACCGGTGTTCTTTGACAATTACCTGTGTTTTATCAAATCTCATATAATGGTTGGAGCCTATTTGAGTATGTTCACACACTGCAGACTTCGTACGGCGTTGATGTTTTACGTCAGCTATGCGTTCTTTTACGCGGGTCCCTATATTTCTTTTAGTTTCATCAATATATGAGAGTCCACACTCACAGTCTATTTTATAAAAACCCGCATCTTGCAGAGGAATTTGACACTTGACAGGTGGTAAAAATTTAGTTATTTTGGTTTTTGGCTTGAAGTTAGTATATAAAGAAGCCCGCGTATGGATACAGCCAATCTTGTCGGTCACTCCTCTTACGTATGGAAGAATTGCAGGTTGCCTTTCAACTGTAGCTTGTTTCACACGTATCGCGATAAAATTTGTTATAAACTCATTTTATTTTAATTACTTATTACTATTTATTTCTACTGCAATTCTACCTACTCTCTATCTGTGTAGTCTAGAGATACTACCCACTATTGCCACAAAATTATTCAAAAATATATTTTAATTAGTACGCTCTACAAGGGATGCTGGATGAATATGTTCATTGCAATGCATGTCCTGATGCGACAGTAATTATTCGTATTAAATTATGTATGCATATGAGTTTGATTCGAATTTATATGTTAAACATGGTTTTATTGGACGTTGTATTTAAATTATTAACACAGAAATGATACTACGTGTACTACAATTATCAATAAATATTACATTGTGAAATATGCAAATAAAGTATTGAGTATTGAGTAGGTATGTATATGTGCAGGAAATAAGTAACTATTTTATTATAAAATTAGTTGTTCGCCTGCCGCTTTGCCCACTTGACCAACATCTTATGTCATACCTATGAGTGTGATAAAAAGTAGCCTTTAAAGTACAAATAAATGGCTATCTAAATATTGCAAGAATTTTTTAATCGGAACAATAGTCCTTGAAATTAGCCTGTTCAACCTAGAAACACTTTTCAGCTTTCCGTATAGATTAAAACATGTTGATAACAATTATAACATCTATCCACTTATATTTTGTCAGCGTTTGTGGAATTATCTACAATAAACCCTACACTTGTACCTAAATCGCACCCGTATCAATACCAGATTTCGGTGTTTCTTTACATAGGTCTGACTCAAGTGGAATCAATTTATTCAAGTGCACGATAATGCGTACAAGAATGAGAGCATCATTTACATGCCTTCGTGTTGACTGCTTAAATATTTGCGTAAGCCTTTATTGATTCCTTTATAAAAATGATTTTGTACAGGGAGTTACGAGGCATTAAGGTTTTATAAAAATAGTGCGGGGAGATACGGAGTCGATTCTGGAAGTTAGTGGTTGTGTTAGGATTAGGTACCAGAACTAGTACGAAGAGTTGCGGGAACGATGCGGAGCGGGGAGTAATAGTTTCGCTGTTGGTACAAATATGATTTGGTGTCAGAGTCGATGTGGGGAACCACAGTTGGAAAATATAAAGTCCATGGGACATATATACAAAGATGAATTGGTGTTTTACGAACCCACATACGGATATAAGCAGGTGTCAAACAAATGACAGCGAAATGTGTTTCAACGACATACCACTTATGGCGGTGCAAATATTTCTGATACGCTCACTGGCAAACGGGTGTTGTTTACGACAAAAATTGCACTCAGAATACAGGAATCATAGAAATAAAACTAGAAAATCAAATAAAAGTTATATAGAGAACAAAGTACCGCCTACTTGTGACACGGCTTTTGTTGTTTATTGCGCGCTAGTGTTTGTTTGTTTTACTACAAAGAGAAAAACTAAATGAAAACGAAAACTATTTTATATGCCGCCCTGTTCGTGGCAGGCTGTGGGGGTAACTAGTAAGCGTAAGCCCCTTATTTATACACAATCACCCACTGTCGACTAAATCGAGTCGACAGTCAACGGTGATTAATCACTGTTGAAATTGAAATAAAACTACTTTATAACGGATATTTTAGATTTCAGATCCCGACGTTTCAAAGTCTTTTCAGACTTTATGTTCACGGGTGGACTGAGGTATTATACGACGTCCAAAAATATTAATCATAATTATTACTGACTGCCTACGAACAATATTATTTAATAGTATTGTCTTAGATTTACGTGAATATCACACATTGAAATAAAACTGCTTTTTGACGAATTTTATCGCGGTTTATTTTAGATTTTAAATCCCGACGCTTCAAAGTCTTTTCAGACTTTATGTTCACAGGTGGACTGAGGTATTAATCACAATTATTTCTGACTACCTCCAAACATTAATATTTAAGTTGCGTCCCGATTTAAGCAAACTGAGCTCACAGTGTCTTGAAAGTAGTTTTATTTCAATGTGTGATATTCGCGTAAATTTAAGTCATTACTCATGGGATTTCTAACATAATATTGATTATAATACTGTAATTTGTAAAAAATTGTAATATCACCACGTTATGTCACTGGCATTTTTATTGGCATCTTTTTCACTTTTTTTTCCCTGTAATATGGTGGCTAATGAATGTGCGTAACACGGTTTCAATATGCAGCAATGATGGTAATTAATGCGATTTCATATTTTGATTCCGATTCGATTTCCGATTAAAATTTCATAAACATGTGAATTCATCAGACTTAGCATACTATATTGCTAAGCTTATATGATAATAATTGATAATAATAAAGTATATGTTTATATTCTCACCCAATTTAGACATTTGTGTGAAAAACACGTCTGTCTTATGAAAAGTATTATATCTTATATCTTTAAATGAGCATTTCTTGTATATATAATTGGAATCTCGGAATCGGCTCCAACGATTTTCATAAAATTTAATATATAGGGGGTTTCGGGGGCGATAAATCGATCTAGCTAGGAATCCGGACGAAGGCGTGCGTGGGGTCGAAGCCAACACGTAGAGGCCCGTTACACATTTCTGTTCTAAATGTAATGATTATTATTATTACTTTTGGAAATATATAAATAAAAAATCTAATAATATCACTCGAAAATGATGACAGTCATATTATTTACGTTTAGTTTTGGTCAAAAACTAAGTCGTATAATATATACCTTTAATAAAATTTAAACGAACATAAATCATTGTATGTTTCTAATTCCTGTCTCGAGGAGTACAAAACATAAAACACTACAATAAAATACTTTTTCATTTGCACATCATCAACGGGTAGTATTTTAGTCCACTGCTGGACATAGGCCTCTCCAAAAGGACCCCACTGAGTTCAATCCGCGGCTACTCTCATCCAGCTCTTTATTTGCACACCTAGATATTTTTCAATATAACAATTACATAAACCTTTTGATTCAAAGTATATTTAGCAATTAATAATTGTAATAAGAAGATATAGCAATTAATTATTGTAATAAGAATTAACGTTCGTAAATTAATAATGGATTTCGTAAATAATTGAATTACAATAACGGTGAGCTTCAATATTGAGAGGCTTTATATCGCCAAATGTTAATTTAATTTGTATTTACAAGTAATTCGAAGGTTTAATGGATTTATTAGACATAAACTCCAGTTACTACAAAATTACATTGCGATAGTAACATGATATAAAAAAAGTCGTCGGGCCGGTGGCGTGGTCGGTAAGATACTTGCTTTTCACGCCGCAGGTCGTGGGTTCGATTCCCACCCGAGACAGTGATGAACATTTGTGTTTGTGTCGAGTCTGGGTGTAAATATCTATTATAAGTATTTATTTACAAAAGAAAAGTATTATATGTATAGTATATACCAGTTATCTGGTTTCCATAATACAAGCTCTGCTTAGCTTGGGACCAGATGACCGTGTGTTAATGTCCCACAATATTTATTTATTTATTTTGTTTAAAAGTAAAGGTACCTTTTTACCTTTTGTATATTGCTTTAAAAGATGTTAATATGGACAAATGATAATGAAAAAAAATACATACGCGTAGTTATGTAGTGTCTATAGGTATCTGGTCGATGGTAATGGTAGAGATATAGACTAGAAAAATTACCTAACTGCATAAAAATCTCAAAACTAACCTAAATAAAGACCTTAACTAACCTTACCTAAACTTCCGGGAACGTGCCCATAAGGCTAGCAGCATTACCGCGTTAGATGGTAATATTGATCCTTTGTCAGACATACAAACCAGCATTCTAAATTATTATAATTATCGTAAGATTTATCTGTTTAGACGTGAGTTAACTCACATCATATAGACTTGTTAAAGATGTTAAAGTATGTAATGTTGTTTGTTATGTTAAAGTATGTTTGAAATATTACAGAAAATGGTTACAAATATTTGTGTATCGTACCAATATTTGTCTTAAGCTTTAGTTTGTAAAGCAAAGCTTCTAGTCTGAGTACACAAAATGCGGCCGAAAACTTCGCAAGTTAAAGATCACGTAGAGAATATACTCGTTACAACTTTTACGTGGTAAGTAACTGAGAGCTTACTCTTACTGTTGTTACAAAGTTTTGGGACATTTCGAGGTTTGTTTTAATACGTAAGGTGCATAATGTATTTTGAGTATCAAAATAATTAGTAATATTCATATCTAAAATGTTTAGAGACCGAAGAGGGAGACTTAAAGTGCAAGGTCATATCCGACTGCAGACAGCAGCAGCAGACGACGTGTCTTTGCGACATTGTGATCAAATTCCGAAGTTAGACTACAACATAAGGCTAACATCTACGTCATGACCGAAAATTTTTAATGTTGCATTCACGAAAGTATTACAATAATTATGGACAGAGGGTTATTAAGTGCACATTGTCACGAGTTACAAGTAGCCTGTCAAAATAACTTGTAGAGAAGCTACAGATGAAAAACTGTAAACAAACTGAAACATTCATGAGAAGGCACTTTGGGTATCGTGACAATTTGGAGCAGGGTGTACGCGATAAATATCAATAACATTTAATAATAGATACTACAATCTAAGTAATTGAAAATATTATATTGTATATATTTTGTTTCACACCTAAATATTGTTGTACTAATTTATGAGACTAACTAAATTAAGATTTAAGTCGGTATTTAAAACGTTAAAATTTAATATAATTTAACTAGACATTACTAGTTTCTATGTAATTCTATGAAACATACCGACGTGACGACTTCTTGCTAGCTGCGGAAGGTATTTAAAATAAAATAAATATGTTAGTTTATAAAACCCGTCACGACACGTCGTCCTCTGCTGCTGCTATTTGCAGTCGGCTACGAACTTGCACCTGCTGCAACGGTTCATAACCCTAGGTGCTTACCTTAAGCCACCTAAACTTCATTTTTAATTCATCATTTTCCGTTCAATGGTTGCCAGTATGCCTAACTTCGACAAAATATAGTAGATCAAACATCACTTGCTAAACGACTTGAAACTGGACAAGTAATAGTCAGGTTATCCAATTCCGAAGCTTTATTGACTCTATCTGTCTCAATATTTCAGTTGGGACTAGTTCAAACCTTGAACAGGTAATGTAATGCTCTTAGTAACAGATAGGTTACAAATTGTAGGTAGTGGGTTTTGGTCATGTTTTAGTTAATAGTTAGGTAACATAATAATTATTGGAAGTAAAAATTATAGTACAGCGTCGGTTTATTGGCTATAAATTATATGGAGTATCATTGTGACTGCTACAAATACTACGACATAGCATCTTAGGTGCTACAAATACCAATGCTAACAGCTTGACGTTGCATCTACAATGGCTACGGCGGCATAGCATCATACTGCTACAAATACTACGAAGTAGCACCGTAGCTGCTACGAATACCAATGTTAACAGCTTGACGTTGCATCTGAAATGGCTACGGCGTAGCATCATACTGCTACAAATACTACGAAGTAGCACCGTAGCTGCTACGAATACCAATGCTAACAGCTTGACGTTGCATCTGAAATGGCTACGGCGTAGCATAATACTGCTACAAATACTACAGTGTAGCACTGTAGCTACTACGAATACCAATGCTAACAGTTCAACGTTGCATCTGTAATAGCTACGGTGTAGCATAGTAAGTGCTACAAATACTACGAATACCAATGCCAACAGCTTGACGTTGCATTTGCAATGGCTATGGCGTAGCCTCATAATTGCTACAAACACTATGTTGTAGCATCGTAGCTTCTACCATCACAAACATCTTAGCATACCATCTTACCATCTTAATTTTTTTCTTACCATTAGGTAAAATCAAGAACAAATATTGTGAGTTAAGTTTAAAAAATAGCTAAATTTATTCTTAGGTATTCTAGTTTAGATCGTGTGACCTCGTAACTCAGAGAATCACACCTCACAGAATGCTATGTCGCCACTCTAACGAGCTATCGATAGCCTTCATTAGCTAAGCTCTTGATTGACCTGATTTCCTAACTCGTTACGTAAATATGTACCTAGGACAGGTGTGGCACGTATTATTTAGGTGAAAGGTACTACAGATGCTGAGATCGTTTCAGTTTTCCTAGTTCAGAAAAGGTAATCATAATAATATTTAGGGACATTAACTAAACTGAGCTTGTGCTATGGAAACCACATACCTAACTTGTATATACTATACAAACACTACTTTTCTTATTAATTTTGATTGATTATTATTTATAATTTGCTTAACTTTTCTCTTTATTTAATAGTTTTATTCAATTTATATTAATACCTAATTGACATTGATAAATTATTGTAATTTTATTTTAATTGACATTTAGATTTTTTAATTATTAAGATTTTATTTTATTGTAATCTGACATGCCAATTATGAAATGTAATATTGTGGCGCAATAAATGAATTATGAATTATGTAAATACTTACTTTTTGTGAATAATTATTCCCATACTAAAAGCAAATAGACAGACATGTTCATGCACACATTTGTCTTGGGCGGGAATCGAACCCACGACCTGTAGCGTCAAAAGCAAGTGCCTTACCGACCACGCATATGTTATTTTCGCAACTATCTGAAGAGTTGAGAGAGTTTAGGCCTTTTAGTCATTTGTTCTATTCATTATAGAGTCATTTCAACTGATAGCAAGTACAGCCACTTACTTTGCTTAATATCCGCCAAATTTCGGATTCGATTCCCAAGCAAAAATAATTTAAAATAGACTTATGGTATCTTAGCTGCTCAAAATTTGAAATTGGCGAAAAGTACGTGAATTTTAACTCTGCCTACACTTTCAGGTAAATAGTCTTGATGCTTTGTATGTATGTTATGAATCACAATGCCGTTGTGTGACGATAAATAGGTTTTATGAAACTTAACGTTTGTTAAACAGGCGGATATCGACGAAGCAGATAAAACTCGTTGTATAAAACTTTATTTTAAAACAGGCTCAACGTATATTCTATTCAAACGAATCCCTCAATAGCGATGTCATATAAAATTAGAAGAATTCTATTAATTAATTTGCAGACTCTGCCAAGCCCTGATTCACATAAATAGAACCTTGTGTATTATTAATATACACCTACGTTTAGTGTTATTATAAGCCGTATATTATTCAAAACCACCGTGCGAGCAATACGCTTAATTAGTCCCCCGGGTACGTTTGGTTAACCTCCATCAAAGGCTTAAACTAAACTAAATTGATAAGCTCAATAGCACTTAGCCGTTTTAGTAATTGAACACCGCAAATAAATCCGACAGTGGTAACCTAATATTAGATGGTGGAATATGATTTTGTGCAGTTCGTACACTTGTAATTAGAATTAATTAATTAATTTACGGTCAACGCATAATTGCGGGGTACGGCGGAATAGACTAATCTGTGAAATGATACGCATCTTAAGGCACCGGTTCCCCGCGAGTATGAGTTTCGGCGGGTTTCTTTTCCAAGAATAAACGAAGTCTTGTCTCGTCTCGTCTAATCTCGTCTCGTCTCGTCTCGTCTCGTCCCGTCCCGTCCCGTCCCGTCCCGTCCCGTCCCGTCCCGTCCCGTCCCGTCCCGTCCCGTCCCGTCCCGTCCCGTACCGTCCCGTCCCGTCCCGTCCCGTCCCGTCCCGTCCCGTCCCGTCCCATCCAGTCGCGAACTTAAATATCTATTATATTTTTAAAGTGTGTTGTATTAGAGTAACTTAATTCTAATCGTTTTTATCCGTTAGTCTGATTAGTGTTTAGTAGCTATGCTTATTGATAGCAATATACGTGATTGAATTAAAACAAAATGAATAGAAAAATATCAAATTAACTAAAATAAAAGTATTTCCAAACATTTCGTGTCAATAAAACATTTCAGTCGAAGTTTTTCAAGGTCAGGCCAAGTTAAGTCAGCGGTATATTAAGCGTAACCCAGTTGTTGTAAACCTTTGCTAAGGCAACAATAATGTTCTGCACCCTTTAGTAAGAGTTGATCAATACGAAAAAAGTTTTCGATTATTATCTTGAACGTGTCAAAATGCGTTTTTACATTCGTTTCTTTCGTGCATTTATAAAAAGGAAATGTAATGCTAGAAATAGAAAGAAATGGATTGGAAAGAGAAAAGGTAAAATGGTTTACATGTATTTTAACTTATTGTCTTGACAGGTTCATGATAGTTACCTAATATTTGAAAACGTTTTTCATATTGACAACTCGTACCAAGGGTACTGGTGTTAGGTACGGAAGACACATCACACAAGCTATCGGCCGAGCATCGGTGCTCGCCAAGGGCTGCTTAGCATGTTCCTGCGATCCCTGGCGTAGGTGTGGAAGACCCGGAGGGTTTTAGTGGGTACCCATAGCTAGTACTGCATATGCCCCGTCCTGCACCTAATTGGATGGGAGATCCATAAAGACTAAAATAACGAACAAAAAGTCTTATTAGTGGCTAGGAAAACAATTTAGCAAACACAAACTAAACAAAAATTTGTAATATACGGAACATGACAATAACCTCTGTTTATACATTCGAGTAATATAGGCATAAAATATATTTTGTTTGTTTGTTCTGACGCTATGAGTAGTAATTTAATGTTGATATTTAATTACAATGTAGAAACACATGGATATCTACAATCAAATAATTTCTACTTAACATACGGTACCCATTATAAAACCAATTTACCTCTGAGTCTGTCTGTTTGAATGTATGTGCGTAATAATCTCACGAACACGACAAGGCTGATTGGCGGTGAGGCTTTATCTGGTGGATGGTCACTAAACACAGCCGAACCATCAGATAATTGTAACTAGATTTGCAACACTCGGGAACTACGTTTGGGTATTCAAATTGAAGGTGCAACCCCTCGGATAAAGCACTCAGCAGGCTTGATATAATATAATTAAAATTATATGTAATAGGTCACTAAAAAGAATTTTCAGGCCGCAGGTTGTACACACCTGCGTATTTTGATAAGAATCTGCTTGAAAGGGTGCCTTTTATTTCCGAATCGGATCTCATGGGTTATTCAAGACTGAAGAATTAAGCAAAATTTGAGCTTTTACGTAATCTTTGTATACACTGATTCAATAGTATTGGCGCATTAAACAAAGACAAGGCAAGATTTTATTATTATCCTACTAGTAATAAATAAGAAAGTTTGTATGGATGTGTAGATATTCGGATAGATATTATCATCTTACTCATTCATTCAAAAATTACTGGACGAAAACGGACGGAATTTAAAATTGCATTCTGACACAATGTAAATTGTTTATGAATAAATGAAATGAAATAATTTGATTGAAATTTGGCACAGAATCAGATATAGATTACAGACTGGGTAAATAAAAAAAAAAAACAGAAGCTAAAAAGCAGAACTCTGAAGTAGAAGTGCCCAGTTTGTACCAATGCAATTTCAAATGATTATTTATGCAACGTCGGGGCTACATATTTATTGCGATCCTCCAGCATTGAATCAGCTGCAGTGGAACAGGAGTGAATAATAGAGTAGTGCTTGGTTAGTTAGTGCTATGAAGAAACTAAACCTGCAGAAAACTAAATGGTGTGATTATTAAGATACGTGCGATAAATTAAGTATGGTTATTAAGTATAGGTTAATTTTGACGGGCCGGTGTTTTGGTCGGTAAGATACTTGCTTTTCACGCCGCAGGTCGTGGGTTAGACTCCCACCCGAGACAAACATTAGTGATGAACATTTGTGTTTGTGTCGAGTCTGGGTGTAAATATCTATTATAAGTATATATTTACAAAAGAAAAGTATTATATGTATAGTATTTACCAGTTATCTGGTTTCCATAATACAAGCTCTGCTTATTGGGACCAGATGACCGTGTGTGTTAATGTCCCAGAATATTTATTTTATAATTTGCATCTCGAGCAAAGGATCACCATTGTCATCAAACGCGGCAATGCAATGGCCGAGTGTGGGTTAGTGGATGTCACTTAAGCTCGAATGATTAGTTCTTAGACACGCCGGTTTCCTCAGCAGCGGTGATGAAACAATTCACACAAAGATGTGTTGGCACGACCGGGAATCGAACCCGCGACCTTATATTTTTAAAGAATATCGCAAGCGTTTGTACGAACCTTTCATTCTGTACTATTTTCTATTAAAGTAGGTACTTACTTTTCTTACGATAGTGTCCCAAGAAAACCGGTTTCATATTTCATCTAGAATTCTATTAAGTACAACATCAATAAAAGAAGCTAAGGTGAGGGCGTAACTTAGATGGTCTATTCTTTCTAAGTAGTTAGGCACTTATTTATTATTCGTGTATGTTATTTATTTATTCTAACTTATCTGAAGTAGGTTACTTTAACAGAAAAATATACAATAAGTGGAAATTAACCTAAATAACAAAGAGATTAGGTTCATTGTTGGTTAAACTAATGTTTAGTTTGTAGCCACTGAATACGAAATAAGACTTTTAAAAGTTATTTCATTATCTATAAATATGGAGTTTTTAGGTACATTTGGTAGTTCTGTTAGGTATTCACGCCATCCCTACTAATATTATAAATGCGAAAGTAACTCTGTCTGTCTGTCTGTTACGCTTTCACGCCTAAACTACCGAACCGATTTGGATGAAATTGAGTATGGAGGTAGTTCGAGACCCGAGAAGGAAATAGGATAGTTTTTATCCAACTGCGCGTGTATGTCGGTTATCGCGCCAAAACATTAGGTGATAGTACCTAATGTTTTAGCGCGACATACACGCGGACGAAGCCGCTGTCGGAAAGCTAGTATCTTATAAACTTATTCACTTACATAATATACTTGTTAAACCAGAAGAGTTAAGCGACTTTTCATGGAAGTATGATGATTGGTAATAATTGTTAGTAATATTTATAATAATAATAATATTTATTTATTTGCAAAAATATAAATACATAACATGCAAGTACAATAAAGGTTCTTAAGACAGTTTATAAGGTTAACAGTGGTGTATGTACAGAGGTATATTAGAAGGTTTGCACACTGACTCCCAAACTGAGATACTTATCTCGTATTATGGAAATCAGAAATGTTAAATGTTAAGCTATGGTATGACAAAATATGTAATGTTGTATCTGTGTAATATCTGTGTTAATGTCATGAATAAAGTCCTGCGTTTCACTCAAAATAGGTTATGGGCCCATCACGCTTCCACTGCTTAAATTCTTACCTACTGCATAAATGTCTGTAGATTTACTTGCAATATATATTATTATGTATTATTAGGTGTATTATTACGTATTATTTAGTTTTATTTGTAACGTTTATTTTGTTTAAAAAAGCCTTTTTAGTTTTTTGTTACTGTTTCTCAGTATTTGACAGTCATTCACTGCACGGTGGGCAATGAAATCGGACTATTTTTATGATGACGTCTCAAAAAAATTCAAAGCACCTTTTTAATTTCACATAACATTTTAATCATACCTATACCTCTTTTATCACCGATCTTCGACCTTCCTACCGATCTGCAAATATTGAATAAAGTATCTTTACCACTCGTATGAGTTCCGAAAATAAACATTTACAAATTTACTATGTGTGAATGAGATCCCCTGGTACTTGGACCCATCGTCGTGGAAACTGTTTCCATGCCAATAGTTTTCCTCAGCGGAGCATGTGAGCTACTTTGAACTTATTTTCCACTTTAAATAAACATATATACAGTGACTGTTTTCGTATTCAAACGGTTAATAGTTTTGTTTTTGAGACATCAAGAAGATTGTCGGCCTGTGGTAGTCCACGCTGGACAACTGGCTTGTTTCCGATGCTCAGCGTGAGTTAAAAGAATCCAACAACTTTTGTTACTGGTACACACAGTAAAATTTATGGGTCTACTACTGAAAAACCTCTAAAAAATCTTTTTTTGTGTTTTTTTATCAGTAATAGAACATATTTCTATTAATTATTCAACATGATATAAAAAAATTAATAAATAAAAAAAAAATCAAAAAGAAATATTCCATTCCTAGTTTGAAGTCGGTTATTAAAGCTTTTGTTTGTAATCTTTTGTCAATAAACGGTTTTATTATTTTATTATTGGTATTATTATTATTTTCTTTTAAATTTTCTTATTAAATAAATATAAAATCCGCAAATATTGGATGATCTATTCATTATAATGTCGATGATAGCGCGGCTTAAAATTTGCGGCACTGACCGCTATCGAGCAAACAGATGATACTGGGGCGTGTGGGCGACTGTAACACTATTAATAGGAAACATCTTTTTCGTTAGCGATACAATTTTAGTACAAGTTTAGTACATGACAATAAAAAGTGTTTATTTAATATGTTTAACACTTTAAACGTCCAGTGCCCCATATATGGGTCACTATGAACTAGCTCCACACGTCCATGCCCCATATTTGGGTCACTACGACCAGGTACGCACTAAGGTAAGTAGTGAGTTTAGAAATTTAGCAAAGGTAAGTAGTGAGTTGGTAGTGAGAATTGATCTCAGTGCAAGAGTCTCTAAAGCACTTACTGAAATGAAATATCTAAGTATTTCCAGGTTTGTTTGTTTTTGGCAAAAATTTTGTTCTGATTTTCGCATGATGATAAGAGATATGATTTACTTCCTATTATACTCAATAAGCATGTTGAAGCGTTCTGTTTACATTTCTTTTTATTTACGTTTTTAACAGCACTTATAAAGATTGAAGTAATAAATGAGACGCACAAGGAAATGAAAACATTTTGTATGGAGACGTTTAACGTGTTAAGTTGGAAGGTTACCATTGGGGACAATATCTGTGGCGTCATCTAGGCAACATACGTTGAAAACTGAGACAAACATGAGGATTTATTACGTCAGACCAATCCTGAATCGCACAAGCAAAGTTTCTCCAGAAATTAGCATTATGCACAATTAACGGGCATAATTTTTATAGAAGGCCTTAACTACTAACAATTTGCATTACAAAAGACTTTTTGTTCGCTTCAGTATACCAACGATGCTCAAAGGTAATAAAAGAGTTGGTACCAGTATCTTAAAACACCGCTAAACTCGTAAATACAATTGTATAGGTATCATCAAAGTAGGTTTCGACCCTCGGAAAGTTGGATAGGGGCTGATAACATAGTACCTATTAGATAAAACGTTAGATTGAGCTCCGTGTTATTTACTTTGTTCAGTATCGTCGGTTCGATTTCGTCATAGAATAATTTATGGGACCACCGTACAGGATTTTTTTTTCCAAAAAGTGCGCAATTTTTTTATATTTGATATTTTATATAAGTCATTCGTCCCATTTGAACTGTTGTTCAAAAACGTAATTTTGTTTATTTTTTTCGTTAAAATTTATTCATTCGACATAAAATAAATTGCTAATAAATAGTTAATAGAATAACTAGTTAGTTATTGTAAAATATAATACCTTATTGTTATTATTTTCGGCTATATAACCGCTATCGATTTATAAAAAAATATTGAATCAATAGTGCGTAAAGCCGAACATTACGGAAAACCAAATTAGGAAATAATTATTTTTGTAACTGACATCTTTTTTTTTCAACCCCCATCTTTGTATGGTAAAAATTAAGTAAACCATGAAATGGTTTTTAGACAGAGAATTATCATCATCATCTGTCAATTTTGGTCACTGCTGAACATAGGCATCTCCTAAAGCACGCCATTGAGCACGATCCCCGGCTTTTGTCGTCCATATTTTACCAGCTGCACTGCTGAGGTTGACACTCCTAGTTTGAGGGCGTCCTACGCTACGTGTGTCAATTCGTGGTCTCCACTCAAGAACTCGTTTAGCCCAACATTTGTCGGTTCTGCAGCAGATATGACCGGCCTACTGCTATTTCAGCTTACTAATCCGGTGAGCTATGTCGATCACATTAGTTTTTTTTATTCTGCGATAGGCTGGCGCTTGACTAAAACTTGCCTGATGTTAAGCAATGATGTAGTCTACGATGGAACGCACCAACCTAGTTTATTATACTATTATTACTATTATCAGTGCGCAAGTGGCAGTGGGATGAGCCTCCATATGGTTAGAAACCTTAAAGGAGCAACAATTCCGACCCAGGTGCTAGATCTCTGTCAGATCTGAGAATGAGATGATGGTGTTTGTTAATATTAAAATTGTACGTATTTATCTTTACCTAAGCCTTTCATACGTGTGTACTGTAATAAATAAAAAAAAAATAGGGGAAAGGTCAATTTTTTATCAGCTGTATTATCTTTTGGTTGTAAGTAAATGCGTTTTAAGATAACCTTTTATCAAATCTTTGGAGAATCTTCTTCAAACACTCAAAAACATAATTTTTATATTAAATAACTGAGGCATAAGGAACAATGTTACTTCCTGACAGCTGACATAACTTCGACAACCCGGAGTTTATCTTAAATATTAACTTTGTACCAAGTACAGTCAGCTACTAAAGTATAAGCTTATAATATCACAACAAATGGCTTGCTGTACTAAGATTATCTACAGAAAAATTATACTTTAGCGAGCATATAAATTTTAATGTGTCCTAGGTTTTTTGAGTAAGGCCGTAATAGATACGGCCGTATTAAGATGGAATTTTGCACAGAAATTATGGTCTAGATTAACACATAAAGTACTTTTTATCGCAAAAGGGGGCAAAAGCTAGTTAATAAAAATTAATGTTGTCTCATGCTTCCATTTTTCCTTATGTTGGAAATGTTTTATGAATCTGTTCATTAACTATTGTATCTGACTGTACCTATTAACCCCATCCCTTCAGTTATCGAAGCGTGACCCAAAATGTTTTGTCGGTTCATTCTTAATTAGTAAAACATGTTTACCTAAACAGGCAATCTGAATATGTATATAATTACTAGCTTTTAGGACGCGACTCCACCCGCAGCGTAATAACCCGACGGTTATTACGCTAAACCATTAACCTCTTATAGCGCACCGGATAAAAATTATCCTACGTCCTTTACCGTGTCTCAAACTATCTCTAAACCAAATTTCATCCAAATCGATTCCGTAGTTTCGACGTGAAAGCGCGACAGACAGACAGAGCTACTTTCGCATTTATAATATTTGTAAGGAAGTAAGGGTCATTTCGGTAAATGTTGGTTTTACTGGACTACTACTGTGTACGAGTGGTGAAGGTTTGAAAAAAGGAAGCCGGAGCAAAAAAGTTCTTACTTAGGAAAATAATATCTCTTCACTACCGTCACCGATCGTTCTTACACTTGTTGCTATTTAAAACTTTTGGTGTTACATAATATATTATTAAGTAGGTACGTGATATTATCAATTTTCCAAAGGGAAGCCGATGGAAATCGGCTTGTATGGACTCTTCGCCACCGCTGTGTACTATGATTTTTTTATTACCTACTGCAAAATTTCGATCAACTTCCAATTTATACAGGAAAACTGTTGAAACAGTGCGAAAATTTTGATAAAATAAAGTGAAACAATTTTAACAAACATGTATTTTTTATTTTTGATGGTCTAACTTATTAAGAAACGAAGTAGGTAATCTAACGAAACGTAGGATGCTTACGGTAACGTCACCCTCTCGCCGCCGTATCAACTGATTTTGTGTTGAATAAAAAAATTAAAAATGTACTGGGCTATTAATAGAACCGATTCTATTACTAATACAGAACCACTCAAAAAAAAATTGCGATCTTGTTAAAAAGTTTTCCTTTATTAGTTCCGGTGGAATCTTGGAACTCAATTTTGTAGCAGATATTATCATTTAGTATGAATGACAATGCATGGTGGTAAGCTGAGTGACATAATTCTAAATCCAACATGGCGGATCACCCAAGATGGCTGACTAATTTGCTTTGATGTATAATGTGTCACGCATTCCTACAAGATGGGTACCCATTAGTATTTGTGTAACCTTTCAAACTTCCGTCAGACTTTTTGTTGGGTGTTAAAAAAGAACTAAGAGAAAGGTACTAATTGAGAGAAGACAAGAATCCAACGATAACCGATTCCGAACTTTTCTGAAATCATAGAAATACAAGCTTGCTTGTGGTTAAATGCAATTTCATGTAAGCATCAAAATACATGTTACGAAGCTATATAGGTATCTAACGATGTGAAATATTTTAAGGCTACGGGTATTAATTAAACCCTTAACAGTGCATATTCAATTAATTGTTAAAGGGACCACCAACAGGGTAAGGTCTAACCTTTATAATTAGATAATTTTCATCACGCTTGGTCATGTAAACTCGCTGTAATTTGTTTCATTCATTTTTAAATCTGTCTTCATTAGAACCTCGTTAGAAGTTTTTGCCAGTTCTATTAATTTTAGAATATGTTTTCGAATTAAACCTATTTAAGAATTGTTCAATAGTTAGATTATTTTTCAGAAATATTTTATTATCTCTTTAGTTTTGCTTTCTTTACAAATTTTTCGTATACATTTGCTAAATTACTGCAAAGAAAATATCAAAACAATATTAAGACCTTAGATAAAAGTTATATGTCTGCTAGCTGCCCTGAAGAACTTAGTACCACATATTTCTCACTTGAAGGAACATTTGGAAAACAAAATCAGCCAAATCGGTTCAGCCGATCTTGAGTTTTAACAATACAAACATACCTCAACTCGTTTTTATCTATAGAAATTGGAAAAATAGCCCTTCATAGAATAGATAAGTAATTAAATGGGTAAGTACCTACTTGTTAATGTAGATATTTTCTTCTAATAGTATTGTTTTTATGGATTTAAAATGGTAAACAAAATTGCAAAGGCATATTTACATGTGCGCCACTGCGCAGCCCAGCAGGCGGCCCACAACGCGTAGGCGGGCAATGCAAACTCTTTACACACGCGCCGCGCGTCCCGGTAGGCAACTCGCCATGAGCAGACGGGCCAAGCAATCTATTCACACGGGTGGCGCGTTAATCGGTAAGCTACTAGCAAGCAAGCAAGCAGTTTACAGTATAGACATGTTCATACTTTATGTTAATCAATCATTAGCCAGTATTAAGTCTAGCTTGTAATTTTTTTGTTTTTAAATTCTGGAATAGACCTACACTAGACTACAACTTGACTGATGCTAAGCAATGATGAATACTATCATGGGACGCGCCTGCCCACTGTTCCGATTAATTCGTGATAACCTATATTTTTGGTGAGAAGAGGGCAGTGGAATAAGGCTCCATATGATTATAAACTATAATGGAGCTACATTTACGACCCACCCTCATAAATGGTGTCACCACACATCGCACCGGAACACGACAAGGCCGCTTGGTGGTTCAGTTTAGTCTGGTGGGTGGTCACTAACCACGGCCGCAGCCTACCACCCGTTAATTACCAGGTAATTAACTGTCACCTGATTTGAACCACCCAGGGGCCACGTATGGGATTCAGATAAAAAGCGCACTCCCACGGACAAAGGTGACACAGCCCACTAAATGCGCTCACATTGAATTTTATCGTAATAACATGCCTTTTTGACTTGGCAAGCATTCGTTATTTCACGCCGTCAAAGTCACAGGTGGCATTATTGTATGGTACTTAATTACTACAAGGCTATAAATTATAACATTCACCACAAAACATTATGCAGTCTAATATTGAGCCATTAGCCTTACGACATACTTTATAAAGCTGAGTACATTTATATCTTTTTAATATATTATTCACCGCATGATACTTACTTAGCAAGCGTACGAAATTCGATCGTCAAATGTACAAACAGTAAGTACTAAAGCGTACATTTATGTTGGTTTGTTCCAAATAAAGTCATTTGGTTTCAATGAATAAAATATGAAATGAGTATCGAGAGTGTTATTTTACTCAGGAAAGTGTGACAACCCTTAAATATTTGAGTATTTTGGTACAAGATGCGATAATATTTTATCTACATTATCAATAAGCCGGGTGCCTTTTCAATCAGCTATTTAATTCCATAAGAATCGCATCATATACCGGTCAAACGTTATTATTGAATTTTATCTTTTTTAACGTCCAGAAATGTTTCGGTTTATCAATGTAAAATATATTACATAATACGAGCTGGGTGACTGAAATCGGCTCGTGGTTTTATTTTTTACAAAAGCCTTAAATAATAATAACTAAAATAAATAAATATTCCAGGACATTAACACACACGGTCATCTGATCCCAAGCTAAGCAGAGTTTGTGTTATGGAAACCAGATAGCTGGTATATTTATACTTAAAATACTTTTCTTTTGTAAATATATACTTAAAATAAATATTTACACCCAGACACAAACACAAATGTTCATCACTAATGTTTGTCTCGGGTGGGAATCGAACCCACGACCTGCGGCGTGAAAAGCAAGTATCTTACCGACCACATTAAAATCATTATTATGAAAAATGTTCCAAGTAAAGTCAGTTCTTAGAATTTGAACTATAGACCACAAAACTTGTCTAGTGGTAAATATTTGCCTCAAAACTTTTCAGTCTACGCTGCGCGATGCGCTTTAGAGAGCACGTTGTCAGAGAGAAGAGAAATTACCCTGCTGTTTTCACAGTATTTTCCATAGCTAAAACCCAAACAAAACCAGGTTTCCTGAAAATAAAACCTAACTATTCATCGTCACAGACACTTACTGAATTTCATCAAAGTCGTTGAACACGTTGGAGGAAACGTGAATACAGGCTGGAAGGGGCAGCCCTCCACAAACTGTAAGAGAGTATTCAGTTTCTTAATTATAATTATTTTCCACTTGAAATTTCTGCCAGTTCTTTTTTTTTTTAAAATGCTTTATTTCGATTTATTATTACTATTCTGCAGGCAGAACTCGGTTTGAATGAAATACATATAAAATAGAACTTCTATCAATGCATAAGGTTTTTTTATTATTAAATTATTAAAACAACTGTCACTATTGTAATGTGGCAACATTGGTAACTTTATATATTATTTACATCAATTTTGCTACTTTTTTATTTTAATGGAGACGTTCAAAAAATGTATAGAGCCTGGGATTAAAATAATTATAAATTTGAACAGCAATCTGAGTTACATAGGTTAATAGAGCACAATTAATTAATTTTTTTGGTGTATTTAAAATAATTTTACACGCTCCCGTTTTTTTAAAAATCGAAATTGAAAATAAGAATCCTTATTGCAATATTATGATTATTGCAATTGGCAACCCCATGACCAAATGACAATTGAGCAACCAAAAAAATAACATTATTTAGAACGCTGTCAATCAAACTGATCAATGACAATGACATCATGACGTTTCCCGTAATTATATTTAATTCGACGCGTTTTGTTATTACACTAATAAGATAACAAATATTTTTCGTCATAATTACATTAAACTGCAGCTAGAATAATATTACAAGAAAAAAGTACTCTAATAGAATGCGATTATTGACGTGATTGCAATATTTATACTGCTTAGGAAACGGATAATTAAAGGTAATGTGCGTTTTGTTTTTCTATTAAATTTTTTAATAGAAAAACAAAGTGCTCCTAAAATTCGTGTTTAGTTAAATTCTAACAGCTTATTGAATAAGCTTTCCAATGAGGTATATCACATTGGTGTTCAAAATTCTATCCCACTTTTGACCTCTCCTTTAATTTTTGATTATTGACATAAATTATTTTATATCTACATATTAATTTTTACATTATTATTCCTTTCTTTAATTAAACTAATTTTATGAATAAAACGTTAATCAACTAATAATATAATTATTACGTTATTAAATTAACATTAACTCTAAATTATTACTATTAAATTTATTATTGTACATTAAATAATATTACTAATTAGGTTAATGAACGATGGTGTGATGCGAGTGCGCTTGGTGGACTAACCCCACAGTGGAAAGGTGGGTTGTTTGATACGTTCCGTATAAGTTTTTTTAACAATACAAAGTACAATTATTGGATACCCATAGTTCCTAAGTACTATGTAACTCAGTAAATTTATAAGCATTGCCCGCGCTTGTCACGATAAGACAGTCATCTTTGACTGCTAATAGCAAGTGAGTGTTTGTCTGTTATGTGTTGTAGCACGCTCAAATGAGGAGACATGACAGACATAGGACGGATAAAATAATAATTTGTAGGGACGAAAAACACGCGTGAAATAGAAGCGGAATAAAAAAGAATAAACACTACAAAATAAAAATATTACTTTTCAATTTATTTCTTAGACAACCCTAACTTTTGAATAGCCAATTGTAATTTATTGGTCACATCTTTTACTAGGTCAAAGGAAGTTCAGAAAAACAGTTATTAGGGATGCGCGACGCAAATCTATCACAAAAATTTTGCACATTGAAAATCGTGTCAAAATATAATGCAAATTAATTTCTGACTTAACATAGTCATTATTAATGACCCCGAGGAATGGTTTCAAGAATAGTACCTAGCCTTTCCGGTTCAGGTTGTATATGTACTAACTGCTATGAGATGTATCAAATAACCAAAATAGGTACCATTTAAAACGTACTATCTACAGTTAATCAATTAAGCCAAAATACCTTTACGACATATTTTAACCCGGAAAGTGAATTTTGTACCTGAATTCATTTTAAGCAAAAACCAATTTAATTCCAATCTGGCACTTCATAAAATGTAAAAAGATTTATGTTTTGTTTTAAAATGTTTTCAAGTAAATAGTCATCAATTTGAATAATGCTACCTTCCGATGATCCCTTTCCGTGATAAATGTAAGCGCTTCGTGGTATATTTCAACATTGGAGCACATCTGTTTACAAGGGGTTTAATATATTGAGGAGCTACTTCTTACCCTATCGAGATTTTGGTTAAAGACATTCGATATAATGCAGCTAAAAAGGTAGAGTCATTTATTACGATCTAAATGACTCCAACTGAGTTGTACTAGATATCTACCCATACTTCTTTAAACATACATACTAATCAAGTCTTTTTTCCATGGAGGTAGGCAAAAACTATAGAACACCATTTGCTGCGATCTAAATGTACTTTTTTCACCTCACTAATGTTTATACATCTGGTTATACATGCACGGCGGTTGTGAGTGCTACGCACCTGTCCCTTTTGAAAATAATCACACTAAAGATACTTACCTTACTCTTCACTAATATTATAAATGTGGAAGTAACTCTGTCTGTTGTGCTTTTACACCAAAACTAATAAACCGATTTGGATGAACTTTGGTGTGAAGATAGTCTAAACCCGGGAAAAGACATAAGATAGTTTTTAACCAATTGCGCTACAAGGGGTTTATTGTTTAGCGCGAATGGTTAACCTACGAAGGCACAGGTGGAGCCGTGGTCAGAAAGCTAGTATATTAGTATACTAGATCATACACTTCTTTGAACATAGGTTGTATAAATAAAATACGACAAATACATCATTATCGCCTCCAACGATTTGGCTGAAAATGAGATGCCTCTGGTGTTGAAAGCGTTTACATGCTACGTTGTTTGCCAACCTATTAGTATAAAAAACACGAATAAAATTGGGTCCACAAGAAAGTAATTTAGTGTGAATAAAAGTTATTCAGGTGAGTTAGGTTTAGATTGCTCTACGAATATTGTATGACATTGTTGCTGAAATAAGTTTACGAGACACCGAATTGCATCTAAACTCTCCTGAGAGATGTGTCGAGGTTTCACGACACCACATAAACTAAGGTACCTTTAAAGAGCTTTATAGAGGGTTGTAAAGTCATTTCAGCTGCAAATATTTTAAGTGTCGATACTTGTTGAAACTAATCTCTACTTTTCTACTAATATTATAAATGCAAAAGTAACTCAGTCTGTTACGCGTTCACGCCCAAATTACTGAAGAAATTTGGTTAGAATTTCGTGAAAAAAAATGATAATTTTTCATTTTTTTTTTCATTCGAGATAGTTTGAGTGCCGCGAAGGACATATTTAGAATAGTTTTTATCCTACTGCGGAATAAAAGAGGAGAGCTTTTCTAATATATTTTGTAAGAAAGCAGCCAATTAACACATTCAGTACCACTGACACGCCTAGCGTGTCCTCACCAATCCTTATCGTACATAATCACGTATGCCACAGACACGCCAGGCGTATTTTCGGTTTTAAATTATATATAAAATTATAATTTTAAACCATAGTCAATGAACCATCTATAGAACATGTTTAGATGCCATACGTGACAGGGGGTAAGACTATTGCCGTTCCGGCACAATTTAAAACTTCGAACTGCAACTAAGATTCTCCGAGGAATCAACCCGGGACCTCGCGATCACACTTACCACTGGACCACCGAGGTAATCAAAGACAGTTTGAAAAATAATAATACGTCTTCTATATAATACCCATCTATCGCTTCTTTTAAAATATTTACATGCTTATAAGTCCATATTTCAGTTAATATTTCATAATAAAACTATTTTAATAGTGATTGAAACGAAAAACAAACTTTATTTCATTTTCCGAGTTTCCATTTACCGATAAAATGCAACGGGCGCGTGAGTCTAATAACGTTCACGATTCCGAGAGTCGGATTAAGTTCCGTTCAGTGACGATAAACTTCGCCAGTAAAATCCTTTGTATAAACAGACGTTTAATAATTTTGTACTAGATTATAGGGTAGTAAATTAAGACTATTTTTGAAGTGAAAACTTCTTTAGCGGCGTTGAGCACTTTTTCTGTAATGGGTATAAAATCTTAAACTCGCGTCAGGACACGTGACCTGATCGAAAAAGCGTAAGACGAATGGAGAGTAGACAGCTATCCCCTCTCTACGGCGCGGCGAAAATGTATGCCTGGGCCTACTGTTTCGTTTAGGCAGCGCAGGGCGCTTGCGCGAATGTTCGTGTATGTTACAGCGTCCCACGCGCATCCATGGATGGTGACAGAAAACAGTTAAATTTTTAATGTAATATAAATTGTCATGTTTGTGTACGATAGCGCAATAAATGTGAAGGCTTTTAAAAGATTTTTTAGACTAAAAAATATCAAGATTAGCAGACAACTTTAGGTAGGCGTGAATAATCGGGTAAGAAGACGGTATTTCAATAAAATAACTATGGCAAATATCACTTCACTCCCATCTCTCGATAGCACAATCATGAATTCTAACAGGTAATTACAGATCGTTAAGATTACGTTGGATTAAATAGTAACGTTCACCGAGCACGTTATTGCATCTGCACTACCGTACGCCAAAACGGTTCAACACGCAATCTCAGCCATTCTAAGATGGCCGCTTCACCCGCGCTCGGTGTTCATTCGTTCGCTCATAATGACTGTTATATTGTAAAATTTGAATTTCGCGCCTTATTATATTAGATAGGTCACCCTTGATTGATGTCTGTCAAACTATCAACAAGTTGTCATTTATTGTCTGTGACCTACTTTCTTCCACGCCTGGTAAAGCTTTAGAAAAAAAAAACGACCGTACGATATGTCAATGCAAAGCTAAAAAGTGACAGTAACGCCCCTCCCTCTTCCTTCTTCACCCCCGCTAGAGGATTGTCACTCTCATGTCACTACTTGATAGCTGTCAGGGGGTGGCGCGCCTGAAACCATAGAGTACTATTTACGTACTTTCTCACTATTGCAGGGTACATTTAAATAGTTTGTGGTAGGTAAAGCCGTTCGTTCCCGATTCCCAAAGTGTAAAAATCCGACTACCCCTCATTTAATTACTAAACTATGCATGACTGCCATTACTGTTTGTGTCATAGATTTGGGATACCTATTGTTATGGTTTGTTTTGTGTTGAAGTATTTGCGTTGATTAATTTCTGTACATTATTATCAACCCATTTAATAATATTGTGATACAACAAGAAGAAATAACTGTGTGTTCTCAAATGTGTATTCTAGCAACAGGACGCTACTTAACATTGATTTCTATTGAGTGTTGAATAGTATTCAGCCTCTTTAGTTGTCAAAAGTTTTCTTCTACTGAAAAACTAAGTTGGTTACCATGGTGCTGTTATTCGATCCTCTCTATTGCTGTCATTAAAATAAAAATTGTCTTAAATTATAAATTGTGCAAATAAAACTAAAGTAATTTTGATAGTGATAGTATTTTGTTAGTCTCTTACAGTTCTGCTAAAATTATTCACGTTAATAATTTCATATGAGAAAAGAAAATCGTTATCAAAGTGTACGACATCAGACATTTTACTGTGAAGAACCTTGATTAGTGAAATTAATAAGACTGCATCAATTGATAATACGGTATAATGCGAATGTAAAAATAAATTAGAAGAACTCAGTAAATAATCCTTTGTTGTTTTTTTATTCCTTCCAGTAAATAAGGCTATGGTAAAAAAACTAAATATTTTAATTTCAATGCTGGTAACACTATTGTGGGCGCAGCTAATATTTTATTTTTTACCGGCAACATTGTACCGACTTAATTCAGGCTCATTAGACAAAAGTAGCCAGAGCCCAAATCCTTGATTAAAAAAATTACTTGTCAATTTCTAACTTTGCAACGGTACATGAACGGCAAATGAAACATGACCGTCTGAACCGCTAGGTTCTCTTAGTAGTCTGTGCTTTCTTCTACATTTTTCATGGACATTAGCGACTGTGTATTTCCACTATATTTCATTTAAAATACAGTTATTAAGTAAAACTCGCCTTTATAATTTACTTAATTCATCAGGTTATGCGCCCAGTGTAACTCAGAAAAAGAAGTGCAGTGCAAATATCAACAGAGTTAAAAAGTGATTAGGTATAACCTCAAAGCAAAAACGTGTTTTTTTTTACTTGGACATTTGCAAATAAATTCGTGTTAGATCTGAGAAAATTCATTTAAAATGGCAGTAAATAACCACATGGCACTCATAGAAAAACTAACCGGCCGTGATAACTACGCAACTTGGCGGTTTGCAATGCAAACATATTTACAACATGAGGAACTTTGGGACTGCATAGAATCCGACTTAGAAGAAACAGATGCCAAACGAGATACTAAAGCAAAAACAAAAATTATTTTAACAATTGATCCGATTAACTATGTGCACATTCAAGAGGCCCGCACTGCTAAAGAAGTCTGGGAGAAACTATCGTCAGCATTTGACGACTCTGGGTTGACACGCCGAGTTGGATTACTGCGTGATCTTTGCAATACATCGCTAACAGGATGTCAAAACATTGAAGAATATGTAAGCAAAATAATAAGTACTGCCCATAAGCTCAGAAATATTGGTTTTTAAGGTCGACGACGAGTGGCTAGGCACACTACTACTCTCAGGTCTGCCGGAAAGTTACCAACCTATGATAATAGCAATTGAAAGCTCTGGCTTAAAAATAACTTCAGACTCTGTGAAGGCAAAATTATTACAAGATATCAGATCTGAAAATGATACGAAAGCATTCGCAGTTAACAAAAGGTTTCAGAAAAATAAAAAGCCTTCAAAGGGACCGCGGTGCTACACCTGTAATAAATATGGTCACAAAAGTCCAGAATGCAAATCTAAAGTTAAAGACACAACACAAAAATCAAGTAGTTCATCGTATGCTGCTGTATTTGCCGCAGCATCTACACAAGATGACGCCTGGTATGTAGACTCTGGTGCATCCTCACACATGACTAAACATAAGATGTTGCTTCAAAATAAGACTTTTCCTTCCATATAGAATATAAGAGTAGCAGATAACAAAGTATTATCCGTGCAATGCTCAGGGCAAGTGAGCTTAAATACTTACAATGATAAAGATGAAGAAACCAAGGTGCTGTTTACAAATGTTTTATATGTTCCAGAACTTGCGACAAATTTACTCTCTGTGAGTCAGATTGTAAACAGTGGTGGCCAAGTAAGATTCAACAAGGCTGGCTGTGTTATTATAAACAAAAATAATCAGATAGTAGCAACAGCTAGTATCATCAACAACATGTACCGGCTAAATATGCCTGGAAGTGGCTATGCATGCATGTCTGATGTTGACGAACAAGATATCTTTTTATGGCATCAAAGAATGGGACATCTAAATTTTAACAGTTTAAAGAAAATGTCTGAAAACACTGACCATGTAACTTTCTCAGCAAATACAGAAAATCTGACATGTGTCACCTGTCAGGAAGGTAAACAGGCACGGTTACCTTTTAAAAGTGAAGGGAACAGAGTTAATAGTCCGCTTCAATTGGTTCACTCCGACATATGTGGGCCTATGGAAACACAAACAATAGGAGGTGCCAAGTACTTTATAACTTTTCTTGATGACTATTCGAAGAAAATTTATGTGTACTTTCTGCGTAACAAGTCAGATGCATTAGAAAAATTTAAAGAATTTAAACAAGAAGTTGAAAATCAACTTGATGCACGTATAAAAATTCTTCGAACAGATAACGGTTTGGAATATGTCAACAAGAATTTTTCTGAATATTTAAAAGGTGCTGGTATCATACACCAAACAAGCACACCATATACACCTCAGCAAAATGGGACAGCAGAACGCATGAATCGAAGTCTCGTTGAAAGAGCAAAATGTATGCTGCTAAATGCTCATTTATCTAAACAATTTTGGGCTGATGCAGTTCACACGGCTGCCTATGTAATAAATCGTTCTCCCACTAAATCCCTATCATTCAAAACTCAAGAAGAGATGTGGTCTGGACAGAAACCAAATGTGAAGCACTTACGTATATTTGGCTGTGAAGCCATGGTACACTTACCACGTGAAAAACGTAAGAAATGGGACCCAAAAGCTCAGAAGATGATCTTTTTAGGCTATTGTGATCATACTAAGGGATATAGATTCATAATACCAAACACCAGAAAGGTGATAAAAAGCAGGGATGCTATATTTCTTGAATCTACCGTTAAGCAAAATTATGTTTCTGTAGAACTGTCAGAGAGGAATCCTGCAACAAATAATGATATTACTGAAGAAAATAATACCACTCAAACAAATGAAGATTCAATTTCAACAAGTTCATATGATACTGTATGTGAAAAAGATTCTTCTACAGAAAGTGAGTACATTCCAGATGTTAGTTTTGACTCTTCACCAGTTTGCAACATAAACTTAAGACCTAGAAGGAATAAAATGGTAAAATTAGATGATTTTGAGGAAAATATCTACTTATGTCAACATAATGATATTCAGTCAGATGTTCCAGTAACATATAAGGAAGCAGTAAACTCAATTAACAGAGACAAATGGTTAACATCTATCAGTGAAGAACTAGATGCTCATCGGAAGAACAGCACCTGGACATTGGTTAGAAAACCCCCAAATGCCAAAGTGATTCAATCAAAATGGGTATTCAGAATTAAGGAGGAACCAACAGGTCCAAGATTTAAATCAAGGCTGTGTGCAAAAGGATATGCACAAACCAAAGGTATCGACTATCACGAAACCTTTGCTCCGACAGTCAGGTATGACTCAATACGCTTATTACTCTCTGTTGCAGTGCAAAATAATCTAAAAATCATTCAACTAGATGTGAAAACAGCATTTCTGTATGGCGAACTAGAAGAGACAATATTTATGGCACCACCAGAAGGTCTGCCTCATGAAGAAAATATGGTATGTAAGCTCAACAAATCACTATATGGACTAAAACAGGCTCCAAGGTGCTGGAATAGCAAATTTGACTCTGTTCTTAAAAGGTTTGGCTTTGTGAATAGCAAGGCTGATCAATGTGTGTATATTGGTCTAGTAAATGAAAAGAAATGCTATTTATGCCTATATATTGACGATGGATTATTATTTTCATTTGATGAGTTAGCTTTACAAGAAGTTACAAAGGAAATGAGTACCATATTTGAAATTAAAATATTAAAGAAAAGTATCATCAAAAGATTATTGCATTAAAGTTTGTTAGTAGTGATAATCAGTATGCTGATATACTTACAAAAGCATTGTCAAAAGATAAGTTTCAATTTTTAAGATCTAAACTTGGAATGTGTTCATTCAAATCAATTTCTTAATGTTAGAGATATGATAAAATTCATAGTATACTTGTGTTCAAGTAGTATACTTGTTTTGCTTTATATTCAAGTTCATGTAACTTACATTAACTAGGCTTTAATTCAGGAAGGGTGCTATATTGTAAAATTTGAATTTCGCGCCTTATTATATTAGATAGGTCACCCTTGATTGATGTCTGTCAAACTATCAACAAGTTGTCATTTATTGTCTGTGACCTACTTTCTTCTACATTTTTCATGGACATTAGCGACTGTGTATTTCCACTATATTTCATTTAAAATACAGTTATTAAGTAAAACTCGCCTTTATAATTTACTTAATTCATCAATGACATTCTCGAGTGACAGGTTACTTCAAAGACGGACGCGATGACAGTATAAAATGACAGCCGATGCATTGAGAAGCAGATGTGCCAACAAATGAATATTGTATTATACCACATAAATGATAGTACTTTTATACTGATAAAGCAATTGGTGCAAAATTATTCCCTAACCATTCCAAAATATCAAACATGCTCAACGTTAATAATCAAGTTTTTACTTCTGTTGGCACTCCCGGAGTGCAACCCGTCGTTTTTTTTTAATAACAAGCTTTAAGCTAAGCTAAACTTATGTGCACCTAGTCCGCCAAATTGGATTTAGAGTGACATCACTATATTTTTTGAGTAATTCTCAGCAAGCCCTATATCTATCATGAATATATCATCCTGGAATCTGTAATGAAAGAGTGTATTAAAACTAACTAGTCCACCATCTTGGGTGTTCCGCCATTTTGGATTTTAGCCAAAATTCCAAGTGTTCTCGTCAAGGTGCGTCGGTTCTTCATGCCGAAACAGATACTCGAGTCATGTAAAGCCTAAGTTAGATCATGCGTAATTTCATGAGTAATTCTCGCACCTTTAGGATGGGCTAGCCAAACACCAACTCGAGGTTAGAGTCTATTCAAAGGCGAGTCCAGAGGGTATTGTCAGCGAATCCCTCGTGAAGGCTAAATTGCAAAGCCTCGAGTATTGCCGTATGGTTGCTAGTCTTTCAGTCTTCTATCGGATACACTTCAAAGACTGTGGGTTGGAATTGCCTACTTTCCGTCCTTTTATCGGACAAGTAGAGGTACGGCTATGTGCCAATATATGCTAGAAATTCTACTTATTGGGCTAACTGATGTTAGAAAATACGGAAAGTTTAAATACGTGTAATACGTGTTGAATATAAATTTAGGTAACTATTTAAAGAATAAATATGTCACTGGGTGTAAAACTTGTAATGAAATAGTTACCAAGGTAAACTGAATATTTCAAATGAAAAATAAGAATTTCGACATGTCATCTAAATAAAAGTAATATTTACTCATAGTCTACAAGAACTGCCAAGTTGTGTAGGTAATTCGCTGCTCGCATCTGCTTGTCTTAAAGTCACGAATAAATCGGTATTTACTGGGTAAGCATTACTGCACTAATGCTTAACAATCGCAAAACTTTCAGCAACGTTTGCAGAACTATAACTAAATACACACATCACAATATAAACAAGGGGAATCAATAAAAACCTCTATTTTTCTGCTCAGCGGAGTGTACTTACGCGGGCTATAAACCGACCATTAAAGGAAGCTAGTGCTATAAATGCACTATAAATCGTTATAGGAAAATCCATGAATACCACCAACAAAAGACTATTAAACCTCTGATCATAGTACAGTGAATGACTAAAGCGAAAAATGTGAGAATAATTTTATATATAACAGAAAGTCGTGTTAGTTACACTATTTATAACTCAAGAAAGGCTTCACCGATTCAGCTGAAAAATTGTGGGGAGGTCGCTCGAAACCAATGAGAAGGAGAAGGACATAGGGTACTTTTTATTCCGTTTTCTGCGGAATGTGACATAAAATGTGATACATATGCTCGTAATAAAACGCTACCTACTGACATAGAATAACAAATCACAATTACAGCTAAGCGTAATGTTGGACAAGAAATTTTGAGGAGTTGAAAAAAAATGTGTCTTAGAACGTCGCAGTTTTTTAGTTTTTTACTACTAATTTTTAAAAACTTAACTTATTTAAACTTGACACTGGCAAAATTGCGTAATAATTTCTGCAGAGGCATCATTAGAAGAAGAAGAAGAAATTTTGAATTTGTTCACGGATTATTGTCGAAGGGTCTCCCCCTTCGAAAATTGAAAAAAAGTTTTAAAGTCAACTGTTCTTCGCCCACAGCTTCATCGGGTGGTACTTATTGGATTTAAGTCCCTTATGTTTTAATCCAGTTCAATTCTGTCCAGTAGTTTTTGCGTGAAAGACATGAACATACCTACATACATACATTCTTACAAACTTTCACGTTTATACTTAATATTAGTAGGAAGTAGAATAGGATGTAGGTTTGTCCACCCATGTCCTGAAAGGTATTTAAACAAAACCGGTCCAAAGCGACATTAAAAATTTCAATACATGACAATAGATTGGTACTAGGCTTCGACCGTGGTTAGTGACTACCCATCAGATAGAACCGCACCGCTAAGCGGTTTCACCGTGTTCCAGTGCGATGTTTGGTGACACAACTTGGGACAGTCGGAATGAGGCTCCTTAAGGTTGAAACCATAAGTATACTGGGCTGGCGCGTTCCGTCGTAGACTACATCATTACTTAACATCAAGCAAGTTGTAGTCAAGTGCAAGCTTATCGAAGAATAAATATAACCTCTGCCTACACCGGGTAATACAGGCGTGATGGCATTAATTAGTAAGTTCGGCACATGCGTTTTAACGGAACAATAATGATGACGAGGTGATGACGACGATAATGTGAGAAGATGGCAGTAGAATTAGGCTCCATATGGTTAGAAACCGTAAAGGAGCAACAATTTTGACTCACCTGATATGCACCCTCTTAAATGGTGTCACCAGACATCGCACCGGAACACGACAAGGCCAAAGTATACCACAAGTTAATTACCTGTAAACATTACTACCAGTGGACCGGACCATTTGGATTCAGATAAAAGGTGCACTTCCACGGTCGAAGGTGACTCAGCCCTCTAATATAGGCCGCTGACATAAAACAAAAAAATATATCATGATCCCTATTTCAGTCACATTTGCGTGTGTATTCAAACAGTTGAACGATTTGTGAGGTCAGCGATACAAATAATTGCTACAGCTAGCTTAAAACTGATTGAGATTTATTTGAACGGGTTATAAATAGACGATTTGCACGAATGCACCTAAAATACGTGTTGTATTGCAAACAAGCTTCCTCGTATGTCGGTTATCGTGATAAACCACTTTTATGCGTAGTCGGATAAAAACTATCCTTTGTCCTTCTCAAACTATCTACATACCAAATTTTCATCCAAATCAATGCAGTAGTTTTGGCGTGAAAGCACGTCAAACAGACCGAGTTACTTTCGCATTTATAAATACTAGCAGACCCCGCAGACGTCTTGCCCGGTAAAGCAATGCCACCTATCGAGTCGATTCTCAGACCTACCAAATATAGATGTAATATTAAAAAAAAACATTCTCGTACTTCAAAGAATATTCATAAACAATAGTGAAATCGGATTAGCCGTTCAAGCGTGACAGTGTGACCAAGGGAAATAGGGATTCATTTGTATGTGACTAATATAGTTGCTAATCCTTACTAATCAATCAATTTATTAGTGACTTAATAAATAAAATAAAATAAAAAATAAAATTTTGTTGTTGTACGTAAAACCAACTTTATAAATAAGTTCTGAAGAATTAAACGTAAAAGAAAAACAAACCTAAGGCTCTACAAATTAATGTAATGTAAATGTCATGTCCATTAAGGTACATTAAATAAGAATGGAAAGATTAATAGGTAGCGATTATTCGTATTGATAATTTTATTTATATGACAACGCTAATCATCCATCATTGGACTTGGGACTATGGGGCTACTACCTAGAACAGCCATAGGTAATAAATGAATGATTTATTACCTACCTATGGCTGTTTTAGGTAGTTTTTGACCCCCCTTGTGTGAAGGAAAACTTCGTGAGCTGCCATGTCTAAGAACATGTCATTCAAGGACATGTGACATCTACCAACCCGCACTTGACCAGCGTGTGTGGATTACGGCCTAACCTCTCTCAACTCGTAAGATAGTTGAGAGAAGACCCGTGCTCAGCAGTGGAACATAAAAGATTGGCGTGTATTGTATTTTTAAATATCCAAATCATAATTCCATCAATTTAAATATAGAACACCGGATCCTTCAAAAGCGGAAGCCTTTAATGGAACATTGAATAATAAGAGGCATTGAGGACATAAGGCTGGCACAGATTAGAGATGGCCTTACTCGCGTCGCATAATAAAATAACTTTCGTTTATTTTAGGACTGCCCTTATATTTCCTTATTGGGTTCGTCCGCAGGAGTGCAATGTACATCTTCGTACATCATCATCTGAATCGCCACCCGTACTGAGGTGAAAATATACTGGTAGTAGGTTATAACTGTGGTTAGTGAATTCTCATCACACATTGCTTCGCCACCAAGCTTTACCGTGTTTCGTCGCGATGTCTGGTGATATCATTTAAGAAGGGAGGCCGAAATAGTTGCCTTTTATGTTTGGTAACCTTATTATGGAGACTCATTCTAGTTCTAATAAGTATAACGTGTATGCGCGTTCCATAGTGAACCAATTTATATTTTCTTTTAAAATAAAAATTAAAACATTAATAAGTTTCTACTAATAGTCGATAGTCGAAATACTTACTTGCTGATAAAAAAAATACTTTCCGGTGATGACACTTCGCTAGCACTAGGCCTATAAAAGACTTGTAATAGTCGTACAACTCTACAAAATGCCTTAACACATGTGCATGCAGGCTTTTAGCAACAATTTGTAGGATGCTGTTATGACTCCCTTGCATTTATTGTTACGCGATGCAACCCGATGCAGCCCGATAAACTCGATGCGGCCCTGTGTGATTTGGTGCATCTCGCCTTTATTTGCACGAGCCTTTACAACACAAACATCGAGACACAATGTTTACGGTGCAGTAAATTGAAAAAAGTATTACGAAACTTTTAAAGTTTTTTATTAGTTCCCAGTTTGCTGTGTGTTTTTATAGTTTTTCAATGTAAATACTTAAGCATTTGGAAATTGCTGTTTTCCATGTAATTCAAATTTATGAGTACTTATCATTTTTATGGGAGAAATGCATACTATATTTATTTGATTCAGGCAACTAGGCTCAAAAAAAAATGCTTATAAAAACTTATTATTACATAATAACTAGCTGCCCCAGCGAAAATCGTACCGCGTATTTCTCACTTTTCTTAAAATGATTCAATTACTAAAACATTAAAAATATCCTTTTATTAGCAAATCCTATTAAAAAATAGGGGTTGCTGATAGAAGGGTGAAAATTTAGGGTAGTATGTATCTTTTAATGCACCTTTAAAAAAAATTGTCCATATAAATAATGAAAATGTGAGGGTTGGATAACCCTTGTCACTTAGGGGTATGAAAAATAGATAGTAACCGATTCTCAGACCTACTGAATATGCAAATAAAATTTCATAAAAATCAGTCAAGCCGTTTCAGAGGAGTATGGTAACTAACACTGTGACACGAGAATTTTATATCGGCGTCGTGCTGCACTGCGTGGTGCCGCGTAGATAGCCGCGAAATCTTCAGTAGACGACACCCTTCAGCTAAAACTCTTCTTTTAGGAAGGTCCCCAGATGTTGGTTCAACTCTCCAAGCTGGTCTTCACCTGTTGTAATCCACGATGTCCTCAGCTATATTGTTATAATGTATTCTGGACCAGAGCTTCGTCGTGGGTATCGCTGGAGGTAGTAACATGTGCAGTCTAGACTGTAGCGCAGTACTACACTGGTTCCGATTAGGCTTCTTCCTTTTCTTTCTCTCTACACTATTGTTTCTCTTGGCATTGACTGCAACATGTTGTATCGAATCCAACTCTACCACAGAAAGCCACTACGTCATCGCTACTCTTTTGCGACCATAAATATGTTTTCTTGTAATATCAAGAGGTATTTATTTACATTTTGGTCGACCGGTTGTTAACCGTACGACTGGGCTATACTATGCCCAGCAGGTCGCGGATTCGATTCTCGCTCTGGACAATCCTCCATGTTTCGGAGATCACTACAAACCGTCGCTTAGTCCAGGTTGTCGATCAAAACGTCTCCACTCGTAACAGGTAGCCGGAAGCCTAATATAATTTGACACCTGGTCTAACTATATCGGCTACTGGTTCCCCACGGGTATCGAGGTCTGATGGCAATTGCTCGTTTAATTCTGGTAGCTAGCCGCATTACAGTACACTGGAGGCAGACTCCTATAGAAATAAGAAAAAAGCAAAGAAAATTATGATGTATTTACATTTTTCCAGTAGCTCTCCAGTCCAACCATGGGATCTAGCACTGAAATAATGGTAACCGGCACTGGAATGTACTTATTTTAGTAAGCAATCCAATGCCTGGCTTAAACAGAAGTCCAGCTTTTGATCTGGAATTCTGTTTAAGCCAGGCATTATTCCATTACTTCATACTCCTAATTTTATTCCCTGGGATAGAATCTAGGCAAGATTGATTCACTGGACTATTGGTTTGGAATAATGTGAACTATCTAACTAAGCGAATTAAATTAAGTAAGTAGTACTGGACACTTTAAGGACAGTTTCATTTATATGAGAAATCTGTTTCATTATTTCCTAAATTAACTCGTCAACTTGCTTAAATAAATCCTATCCGCATAAAAGTGTCTATATCTACCCAAGTAGTTACAATCTCAGAATTCATTTTCTCGTCCCCGAACACCAATTAAGGCGTATCGCAGTGTAACAGAACTGAGACAGCTAAGCCAAGCCGCAAATTGCCGTCTGACTTACAAAACTGATAGTACTTTTACATGTTTTCTGTACCTATTTTTAATCGCCGACAAAAAAGAGATGTTATAATTTCGACGCACAGAACATCAAACTTTACAAGACTAAACTCCTAAAAAAACGGGTCCAAAACAAACTTAATCGCAAATTCAATGTACTGCAATCAATGCAACAGTTCCGCTCAACTCGATCGTTTGAGTTCGTTCGTTTATTGTCCTCTGTACCACGACATTGACAACGTTAGCGATTATATCGTTTTGCAATAATACACAGATTATGAATTGTAACTTATTTTTTTTACTGTGTATAATGCATGGCTTGTGGCTAACTGAAATATTTTGAGAAAAAATACTATTAACTATTCTATAGCCTGTCAAATCTAAGATGTACCGTTTGTTGGTTCGAAACTTAGTACATTTAGAATTTTATTTTTTGTATGAAAATTGTTTATGTTATGTTAAAATGAAAATAGCTTCATAATTCAATAATTTTACAGGAAAGCTAATAAAAATAGTGTGAATTACGCCTCTATAAAGCTAATTTAATAGAAAATAGTGAAATGTCAAAAGGTACTTCTTAGATTTGTTCAATAATAAAGATCCACACACCGTTTAAAGGATTTGTCTTTTTTCGTATGTACAGATGCCGTTCGGATAAAATTGCCGTAGAGGTAGTAAGTCTATAAATCAGGCATAGAGTTCCGTTATAAAATGACATATTAAACCGGGAACCATCTTTTGTTCAACAGACAATAGTGGCTAAACCCATTAGGTAAACGTGCAAGTCATTCGGTTACATTTCATAGTTAGATATTTAGGTTCCTCCTAAATTATAGGTATCTTGTAAATGTAATGTTTATATATTATTATATGGAATCATTTGTTTGGAAAGTTTTATTACAAAACAAGGTCCGTACTGCAGAGGGATTTGTATAGTGTAAGGAAACTAAAGACGTTGATTCGAAAAATTGGATTTATACGTGGTGAGCGCGTCATGAAACAACATATTATAATAACGTCCAACAAAAAACAATCTAAAACCTATGTCTGAAAGCTAAGTGATGGAAAATCTTCTTAAATATATAAAAGAAGAAACTGACTGACTGACATATCAACGCAGAGCCCAAACTGCTGGGTCTGGAGACTCTAAATTTGGCACATAGGTTCCTTAAGGGGTCTAGGGGTGCACTTAGAAAGGATTTTTCATAACTCACCCTTTGAGGGGGTGAAACGGGGTTCCCAAGTTTGTATGATAACAAGATTAGTGAGATTAATTAAGATTAAAGGCGGAAGCTAGTAATAAATAAAATACTTCTTCAAAATACGCAAACTTTGCTCGTGTTCTGAACTTGACGTATGTATGTACCAACTCTAGATTCGACAACGAACAAACGATTTAATTTAGTTTGGGCCCTACTTTATTTTTTGCCCCAGAGCCTTTGGTCACCTCGCTACGCCACTGTAAGGAGATTTTTTAATAAGTATGAAACGTTGAAGTAAAATTGTGGTGAAACCAGTTACAAAAGATTTTATCATGCTCTATTATGATTTTCATATTTCATTTCAATGTTCAGTATTCGAATACAATAGGAACACATAAACTAATAGTATGTTTGCTTAGTTTTGCATGTAACAAACTAATTAATTCACATCTCACGTTCAAGTTGGAGGTGTAGGCAAAAGTTAATGTCACGCACTTTGATAGTTAAATAAAACGTGATTGCATGCAAACATGAGTGGCAAAAACATTGTGCTTGATTTCCTGCCAACAACACTAGCCTTTTGTTATAGATCAATATAGTATTTTAATAGTTTTTCACTACCCATCAATAGATGGCGCTGTATTATTGTTAAAAGACAAGTGTTGTGTCTTTTGTATTAGTTAAGTACAATTTGTTGTGAACCATGAATCTCTCTCCTTCTCATCTCTTGGGTTCTGTCATAGCTATACAAATAGATCTTTGAACGTAAACTGAGTTATATTACTACTAGTATCAGGGTTCAATCTTGTAGGCCACCCAGTCATACACCTTTTTAACACGCACTGTTGTTCAATGTATTGAAAACAAGTTAATAATTTGAAAATCAAAAAACTCGTCTCTTTTTAATATCCTTAATTTAGGTACCAATCCAACTTGACGTAAAGAAATTAACGACTTACTGTCTTATTCGTAAAAATCTTTTAAGACACTTTAGTTAAAATGGACTTTGTCTCTTTCTTACTAGTATAAATGTCAAGATGACAGACAAAGACAAACGAATTATAAACTTATTTTAGCTGTAATGAGCTTATAAAACGTTTATGAATGCGGGGGTTACAATTTAGCCTATAAAATCCGCCTTTTTTTTCATAATAATACCAATTCGAGAGTCCTATGTATTTCAGTTGACTGAAATAGGCCGATGATTAAACCACCATGCTAAAACCGCGGGTTATAGGATAAGTTATGTAATCCTGATTTCATTAGCCATTCTTGTGGTCAGCGGTCACGTAGTTACGTACTTATCTCACAATGTTACGTACATTACCAAATTTTTAATTTAAAACTAAGATAATTTAAGGATTAAGGAGAAATTAGTAGCTAGGTAACGTGTAATAATATTTCATTGGATAGCATCCTCGTCGCTTTTGACTTCAGCTTTATATTTTCTAACATCGTATCGGAACGCGTCAAGATCGCTTGGTGACGCTGCTTAGTTTGCTGGATGGTCAGTCACCTACCAGTTTATTGTATCCTGACTTGTATCTGTCTTCGGACGGCTCACCGAAAAAGTCCGGTGAACCAAAATAGGCCCTTTCCACTAATTAAAATAATAATAATCATAAATTGTTTATTTAACAAAAGATCACAATTTACAAATAAATAAAATATTTTACAATTAAAATGAATAAAGTTGTAAATCAACCTGAAATAGATTGGGTTAGGTCATTCGAAAAAAAAAAACAGGGACCACGTGTGGAAACTCTGAATGAAGGTGACACGAACGAAGGTAAAGTTTGATGTGTTGTGCATCGGCTGTTGTGTTAGAGTTTAGGTTTTAAAATGTTTAAATATATACAATCGTAATAAATAATTCACACTAAAATCCGACCATGCACGAAACTAAACTCAATTGTTCTTGATTACCGCCACCCAAACTGAATTTCGTAGAAACATCATCGCTGCAAGCTACATTCAGAAGTTTATCCAGTTGGATAATTGGATACGTAATAAAATAGAATTGTTTTTGCTCACCGTACAAATATGCCTACCTAGTAAGAAATAGTGTTAAAGGAAAAATATAATAAGGAAAGCAATATTTTATTATTCTTTTGAAAGTTAGCAAAAAAGTCTTTGTTATGATAATAATTATGCGTCGAAAATTTGTACATACATTAATTTATAACTAATTAAAACACAAACAACAAGAAAATAGACTTAACTGAACTTTGGGGGCTTAGTCACTTTCGTGCGTTGGGAGTGCACCTTTTATCTGAATCCCCACTCGTGGTTCCCGGGCGGTGCTAATCAGGTGACAATCAACTGGTAAATTAACTGGTGGTAGGCTGGTTAGTGACCACTCAGCAGACAAAGCCGCACCGCCAAGCGGAATTGCCGTGTTTCAGTGCGATGTTTGGTAACATAATTTAAGAGGCTGCTCCTTTATGGTTTCTAACCATATGGAGCCTCATTCCACTGCCACCTTCTCACCGAACATCACTAGTTATCTCTAATAAATCAGTATAGTGGGTAGGCGCGTCCCATCGTAGACTACATTGCTTAACATCAGGCATGATTTAGGCAAGCGCAGGCCTATGTCGGAATAAAAAAAAAACAGTAATAAAAAACATATAATTTTTTTGTTCATAAAAATGTGTTAATAAATTTGCTCTAGAAAATTATTATGGAGGTTTTTGTTTGTCGACTTAACAAACAAATAAAATAGAAAGTAGGTCGTTGGTTTTAATGGTTTTCCTCTAATATTTCATTAGAATATGCCTGAAGCTTTCATAATATCGTCATAATTATAACATTAACAGAATTTGTCAACATGTCATGTTAAATGTGTAACGTTATTAGTTATGAAACCGCTACGCGTGGTCGTTGTTTTGACTAGGTTCGTATCCGGAGTTATCAAAATACCTATATTAAACTAGCAGACCCCGTAGACTTCGTCCTGCCCGGTAAAGCAGTGCCACCTACCGGGTCCGAAAATAGATTACCTACGGCCGATTCTCAGACCTACCGAATATATATAAAAGATTTCATAAATATCGGTGAAGCCGTTTCGAAGGAGTTGTTTTTTAATTTTTCTCTGTGTAAGAACCATCCTCGCACTTCAAAGAATATCCTAAAAAAAGTATTAGCGAAATCGGTTCAGCCATTTTCGAGTTATGCGCTTACCAACACTTTGTGATTCATTTTTATTATATAGATAATCAGAACTAATATTATAAAGTTGAAGAGCTTATTTGCTTGAACGCATTTATCTCAGGAACTACCAATTGATTTTTTTTGTAGTGTTTTAGATAGACATTTGTAAAGACTGTATACTGAGATGTAATTGTTCTAATCATTTATTGTAAACTTTGATTCTTAAATTCCTAGCCAACCTATAACAAGCTATAACAAAAATTACCCTCGTAAATGAAATACACAAAAACATAAAATTCTATAAAAATACTAGTTATGTAGGTACCTTCTGTATAAACCACCGACCAACAGACACCGCATAGCGGGCTCCCGTGCTCGCCTTACTTATGTCTTACCTACGGAAGAAACAAACAACTTGATAAATAAGAGTATTACCACAGATAATTTAATTCTATACTAATCCGTTATTTAAGATTCGATGAAAAGCTAATTTTGAATGGTTCGTTAAAGAACAAGAATATTTATTTGCATGAAGCATGGTTAACGTTGTTATGTCAGAGTTGTATATAAAGTACAGCATGTTTCACCTTTTACGGTGTGCAAAATTACATTAATAATTTTGGGAAGAAAAAATTTGTTAAATAAAAAAATCTTTTAATAATATAATAATAATAATAATAATAATGATAATAATGATTTTAGTTCCTATATTCTGCAATAGTCCTGCTCTAACTGGGGATTGTCCTTTGTTGTACCTATATGGTGCGAACAGGGATAATCGTCGGTTGGTGCCACATTACATTTAGAGCAAAATTGTCTAACGGGCCTCTACGTGTTGGCTTCGGCACGCACGCCTTTTAAAAGTCCGGAGCTCCATAGCTCCGAGATAAAAAAGAAAGACAAACATAATAATAATATAATATCTTCTAATATTATAATATCTTCTTATAATATAATATGTTCTAATATATAATATCTTCTTATAATATGTCTGTTAATAATATCTTCTATTTCTGTTAAGAGCGTTTACGCCGTCCGGCTCGAAAAGTGTACTTTTCCAACGTACTAAACACTGCAACCGCTTCTCGTACAAATATGAAAATTACCAATAAACATGGGGAATTTCTTCATCATTTAATATAATTGAGAAAATATTAAGATTAATGTAGTATTTGTACACTATATTAAGATAACCTGACAGAGGTTTTCATAATTTCGCTGTAGACATCAGTTTCGAAGCTACTAATCTCCAAAACCATTTACAGAACTAGTTGGAATTTTTTTTTGACCAATTGCAAAGATGCTGAAGCATTCAAACAATTGAGAACATTTATAGATTTTGGTATCCTACAACAAGAAATAAAATTACAAAGAATATGAAAAATTAAGAAATTGATTTGACTTTTTTAACGACTTAACTTACTCAATTTGATATAAAAGTAGCTTATCACATTAAAACAACATCTGCTTCAAAACATACACTTTAAAATTTTACCAAATTTGTAATAGTTATTTTTTTATAAATATTTGAAAATGACTATAAAACCGCGTCGGCCAATCGTGTCAAATTAGTCCGCCGTCTGGCGTTTCAGCGAGAGGACGTATCGCTCGGCGCTCTGATTCGACCTGTGTTGACCTTTGTTGTGCATACAATAATATTGTACGTATAAAGTGCGCTCGAAAACTCTTGGTACTTTGGTAAGTTAAATATTTTATTACTGTTTTTTAATGATTGACTATATTTTTGAATTGACAATTAATTATAATTTCAGTTATAATGGGAAATAAAACGAAGTCGTTTGTATCAAAGAAACGAAAATACAAAAATTTGGAATAATGGACAAAGCAAGAGCTAAAAGGATGGTAATCCAGATCTTAACGTCACTTTGGACTAACCCTCTGGCTAATAAAATATGTATGATAATAATAATAACAAATTTATATAAGTGAATAGTTATTTTATGTTTTGCCCTTTTCTATGACAATTTTAAATTATGTGAAAGAGACAAAACATACAAAAGATATTCACAACTTTTACATCGTTTATTAGTGAGTACACACATGAAAACTCACATAATCCTAATCACTACATAGTATAAAACAAAGCCGCATTCCTGTCCCTTATATCCCTATGTGCGTTTAAATCTTTAAAACTACGCAACCGATTTTCATGCGGTTTTTTTTATCTTAAAGAGTGATTCAAGAGAAAGGTTTATCTATAATACATGCATAATATAGCAGAAAAACACTGATAATTTTAGATGTTTCTGATGCGCTGTCGTAAATTAACGCATTTTTTGTGCTTACATTTCAAACGCTGGCTAAACCCTACGAGATATATCAAAATAATGTATTACAGTATTGCACACCTTAAAAAGGTCAACAAGAAAGTCCGTAATGGTATATGTCTATCTTTTAAGGATAACCCACAATAACCACAATATCTTTTACTTTCAACCAAAAGTAATGGCTTATTTACGAAGCGATTTTAAGCAATTTTGCATTAATCGTTATCTAATTAAGTACCTTAAATACATTGTCTATTTAATATAGATCAATATGGCTCTTTACAGCCCATAATTTAAATGAATATTTCCGAAGATATTACAGATATGATATACGGTGCGGCGGTACCGGCCGGCCGCCCGCGAGTTGTGCGGTTTCTTTTGTCTATTGGCAAAAGTAAAAGGACATTTTGTAAATATACCTCAATATATTTAGTATCAGCATTGCACCCGTGCGAAGCCGGGGCGTGTCGTTAGTATTATATAAATGCAAAAGTAACCCTCTCTGTCTGTTACTTTTTCACGACTGCGCTGTTGAACCAATTTACATTAGTTTAAATATAGTCTAATACGTTCGGCAATTTTAAAACTACACGTTTAAAGCTTATTTTTGAATCTTTTTATTTATGTAATTTTAAGGCCTCATATAAATATGGGTTACAGGTATTTTATTATTACATATTCTAATGTTGAACAAAATGTATTTTGATAACAATGGTGGTTTTATATAAATATGCCCATCAGCGTTGTTGCCAGACGTCCCGATTTTATGTGTCGGGCGGGATGTCCCGCGTAGATCAGGCGGGACACTGCCGCTGAGACTACTACTGAGACTGCACGACCGTGGGTTGTGGCGTAAGTATAAGGTGGCAAAACTGGCAACATTCCGCGGGCCCACGGCTTTAGGAGGCCCCAGGTCTGAGGAGCTTAAAATAACCAAACTGCTTTAACAATATAAAGTAAAAAATAAAAAATTTGCCCGTTCGTGCCCGTTATCTGTGTGCGAGTTGTTTCGTGGCCGCTGCTCAGTGTCGGTGGAGGAGAGCATCGTGGGGCAGCCGGCCTGTCCGGGAGCTGGTCATTCTGGAGCATGTGGCGTCCGCCTGCCGGTCCACGCTGGGCGACGTGTTTGGGTTGAGGGCCTGGATTCTCTCAGCTCTTGGGATGTGTCCAGCTGTGGGACGCCGGTGTCCAGCAGTGGGACGCCGGTGTCCAGCAGTGGGACATTTGTGTCTAGCAGTGGGGCACCTGTGTCCAGCAGTAGGACTCTGAAGGATGGTGGAATGATTGTTAATTCTGAACTTTAGCACAGCTTTGCCACACCTTGCGTACCTATAGATGACTGTTAATCCTGACATATTACCTTCACGAGCCTTCATATTGTTTAGTTTATTTATTTACTTTATATATTTTTTACTTTATTTTTGTTGTAAATAAATGTGGAATAAATTGGAACTATAACTATACGATTTTAATTTGCGACTTATTACCTAGTACCGACTACCGACGAAGGTAAGGTATGAATGGACAAAAATATTCATATTAGTTACATGTCTGAAAATTGGATATTGCAAACTAGCAATAAACAAATTTCCGGTAACAACAATATTGCAAATAAAAGCTTTTAAAAAGATTAATGTATCAGAATTATTATAACTTTAAATCATTTGTACTTTTCATCAGTACTTTTTTCGAACACTAGCAATTACACTCGAACGGATCAAAATGGGTTAGTTGACTATAACGCAAGACATCGTGCTAGCACCGTGCACACAGCTGCGTGCTTTAGTGTGCGTAATATTTTCCATTGAATTACCTACACTTGATGTCTCGCGCTTCGCGTAAACGCTCTTAAGAACTTTATTTTTAAATTTACGCGAATATCACACACTGAAATAAAACTATTTTATAAGAGGTTTTATCGCGGTTTATTTTAGATTAATAAAGGCCGGGAATCCGTTCTAAAATATTTTTATATGAACGAACCAAATTAACTAAGCATCTTCCCCGATATCCCGCCAAATTTTGATATTTATTATTTCACCATCACTTTGACCCTTTTTAGTGTCCCACCGCTGGTCACGAGTCTTCTCTGTCTTACGAGTTGAAAGAGTTTAGGCCTTCATTCACACACGCCGGCCAAGTGCGGGTAAGTGGATGTCACAGGTAGACATACACAAAGATGTGTGGGCACGACTGGGACTCGAACCCTCGACCTTATATATTTAAGGTGAGGACTTCTTTGAATTAAAAATGGCGGAATAGAATGGGTCAAATATTTAATATTCGTAACGTTAACGAGGCCTTTCGTTTATCTAATCAGTTTGTTTGTGTTAACGTTTATCTGGGGAAATATTTCAAAGCCATTGTCTAGTAAATTGTATCTAAGTAGCCATTTACATGATTTAAATCTACGTTTTACAAGTAATTTAAAAATTAAATTGATTGTTTTCAAATTTTAAAATGATATAATAAGTATATATTTTTTTGAAACCGTGACCTTTTATTGATTCTCCAGTAATCGATTTAAAATGAGAACGTTCATTTAAAATGTGACTTCTTAAAATTTCAAATTTTGAAATAAAACTACTTTATATCGGATTTCATTGCGGTTCACTTCAACCCGTTTTAGTGTCCTACGGCGGCGGCGGCGGGGCATGGGTCTTCTCTTAGCTATCTTAAGAGTTGATAGAGTTTAGGCCTTAATATACACACGCTGGCCAAGTGCGTGTTGGTAGATGTCACAAGTTCTCCAATGATTGAAATGAAATGAAAATATGCTTTATTTTTTTGACGCGAGTCTACATAAAAATAGTGCAATTTCTTTTCCTACCGTGCAGTGAATGACTGGTAACTACTGAGAAACACTGACAAAAAACTCAGTTTTTTTAAATGAAGTACTTATATCTATTCATTTTGTTTGTTTAGTGTGTGGAATTAGAGCGACTTAATTCCAAGCGTTTTTATCCGTTACATAGTCTGAAATTTTATAATAGTTCTTAGACAGCCCGAATTCCTCATGATGTTTTCCTTCACTGATATTGAGCAGCGTCGATGAAACATTTCACACAATGATGTGTGGACACGACCGAGAATTGAGCTTACGATCTAATATTTCTAAGGCGAGGCCTATGCCGCAGCGCCACCGCTGCTCGTTAGTAGGTACTCACTGCTTATTGCGGTTAATTTTAGTTTTATATTTAAGAGCCAAAACGTATACTCCGCTTACATAAACATAGTGCCGCCCGCCTCTACATAGAACAAAATATACTAGCACTACAAGCGTTGCGCTGCCAATTCTTGCGGTGCGGCGCCGCAACGCGAGTATATTGTGTTTTGGATCCTACTAGCGGACCCCGCAGACGTCATCCTGCCCAGTAAAACAGTGCGACCTACTGGGTCCGAAAATAGATTATTATGACTGATTCTCAGACTCACCGAATATAGATTTTATAAAAATCGTCTGGTCGTTTCGAAAGTTTGGATTTTTTTAAATTTTCTCTACATATAACCATCCTCGTACTTCAAGGAATATTCTAAACAAAAATTAGCGAAATTGGTCCAGCCGATCACGCGTGATAGCGTGACCAAGGGAAATATGACTTCGACCCTCAATTTTGGCCCGTACTCAAAGACTCAAAGGCGGCCAAAAAGCTAGGTATCCTAGCGAAGGTGCGTCGGTACTTCACGCCGAAGCAGATACTCGAGCTATAGCTATAATCTGCTTGTAATTGGACAAGCGTGTTTCATCGTAGACTGTATCATTGATTAACAATAGGCCTGAATGTAAATAATGCAACTGAGTAAGATTTCTTCTTTATTGCTAACTTGAAATAGACACGAACATAATTTTACATTACATTGCTTCTAAACACAAAACGAGAGAGGGAGCGACCACAACGCCACCTACGGCAAAATACAGAAATTAGTTTTTTTTAAACCGCTGGCAAAGGCTTATATTATTACTTTAAAATTTATTACTTTAACAGGATAACAAAGTCGGTTCAGTAGTTAAGGCATGAAAGCGTAATAGAGTTACTTTCGCGTTTATAAGATTAAAGTTAAGCACTATTATATTTTCAACAGTCTTTAGGAATAAGTTTCTGTTTTCCTAAATAATGGTATCTCTATTTCTAAGAAGATGCAGGGTAAGCGTTTATATGTTCTTTGGATATAGGTATAAGACTTATATTTCATTACAATAGTAAAAAATCTTTGGAAAAGATTTCTTTTTAACCAAACCTTTGATCCACAGATGTGACTGACGTCTATTTATATTGTTAGGCGACACTATGTGGGAAATAATCTATCAAAACTGAAATGTATTGTGAAAACCAAAATACGTAATACGATTTATGGAAAAGTAGTGCATTTTTCCTTTGAACCTTTTTGTAATCGATTTGATAATTTAGTTTTAATTAATAAAATAAATATACTTTTGTAATAAGTCAAAAATTTTATATTTACCTTTGCATATATTTATTTAATTAAGAACCATTTCAGTTAAACTTTCAAATAAAAAACTGCTTCATATATTCCTATCCGTTAAGTTTCTACTGGAAAACTAGGAACAAACTTGTACTTAGATACATAGACATAGATACTCGCGACAAACTTAAAATACAACTCCTTTTGATCGGTTGTAAAAAATAATAACAAGCCAAATTTTACTCATTTAAAGAAAATTCTATTAAAATTACTCTTTAACAAAAATATGGAATAGGTATACGTTATATTAAAGTATTAAGCCTACGGCTCGATGGATTTCAGCTTCCATAAACACAGCGGATAATGAAAACAACGTTACGAGTACATTCAAATAATTTTGCCAGTGTAAAACAAGATAATTTTTACTCACCGACTAGATACTTACTAACTAGAGCAACGGTAGCGTTTCTACTTAACACGTTCAGTACCACTAACACGCCTAACGTGTCCTCTCAAATCCTCATCGTACATCATCACGTCAGTCAAAAACACGCCAGGCGTGTTTTCGGTTTTACATTGATATGTCACAGTTTGACTGTAGTTCAAAGCTGAAGTGATAGAGACGGTTTTTAACCAGGTTTAAATAAAATGCGCCGGGCGTTACTAAATTTAATTTGGAGTTATAGGAGCATGTAAAAAATAAAATGAAAATAGTTAAGTGATATCATTTTACAACGTTCTTTGCTACAACAATGTAGTAAATAATGTGTGTTACAACTTGTTTAATAGGCTCCCCACTGAGCCACCTTCAAAAAGTCAACCATGTTATTTGATTTACTAAACTAATAAATAAGTAAGTATAAGTTATAATAATAAAACTACTTTATAACAGATTTTATCACGGTTTATTTTAGATTTTATATCCCGAAGTTTCAAAGACTTTTCAGACTTCATGGTCACATGTGGAATGAGGTATTTGACGTCCCAACTTATTAATCACAATTATCACTGACTATCTACAAACATTATATCACTTATCTTACGTTCCGATTTAAACAAACTAAACTCACAGTGTCTTGAATTAGTGATTACAATTTATTAGTAAGTAGTTTTATTTCAATGTTAATTCGCGTAAATTTAAGAATAATTTCATAGGTTTTTAGTTAAAAACTACAAAATGTAGTGCATATTGATTTGCTAAAAATAAGTTGTGCCCCAACAAACAGAAAAATCCGAATTGGTAATCTCCTCTTTTTCAAAAGAAATTAAATTCTAATCATAACAATGACAAATTGGTATTCGAGTTAACCGCAAACCATGCCTCACGATTCGATTCCAGATATCGATACTTATGTAAAAGCAATTATTTCTCTAACGAGTGCTTTGATCTGGCTACTGTCCCTGACGTCGCTTTTAGACTACAGAGTATACAATTTATGTTAAAATCAGATATGGCATCCAATTACTAATGTAACTATGAAGTTTGTGAAAAATGGTAGATGTTGAACCGTTGAAATATTGCTGATACTCAACTCTGCCTACACCCTTTAGATAATACAGGAGAGAGCACTATGGATGTTTTCTACTCTCCTAGATTCCACTGGCGAAACATGCACATGAAAACATGTTGCAAGCATTGTCTATCTCTATTGGTAAGGGATGATAAGACGGTGCTTGTACCATAGTTTATTGTTTAGTGCAAACGCTCATTTACAATTCATTATTTATTATTAATTTTTGTATAAACAGAACTGTTCAAACGATTAATATTGGATGTTGCCGACGAATGTAATAGTATTGTAGCGAAAAGCCCACGTCAACTGTCAACGAACAATCGAGTAATAGTGACAACACTAGTGTGTTGTCACATCACTAAAGGAAAATTAATGGTCGCGGAGTTTTGACCGAACCTTTGTTCATCATGATTGCTCCCGCGCCTTTGGTTTAGCCGGTTGAGTTTAATATATCATAGGAATCTATGTGTTACGCCTCGATCACATAATTATGTACAACACGTTAATAAGACACTGTAAATAAACATCTACCTGCTACATTGTGTTTTTGTATAAACACCAGTGCTCTCGTGACAATATAGTGCTTACATATGTGTGGTGGTTTCATTCCGTAATGCACCCCATGGTGGTGGTGCTACACCCCCGCACCTATAGTATCCAGGTAACATTTATTTTAATGCAGCACGTATTCAGTAACTGGCGAGAATTCCCAACAAATTCTGATTTTTTGAAGACAAAACCAAGAAGTCTTTATGGTTTATTTGATTAAAGTTATTACCGCCTGTTACACTTTGTTGTTATTTTTAAAACGCCACCTCTAGTTAACTGTACGAAATGTTTGTGCTCTATGGTAGATACTGTCAAACAGGTAGAGATTGCTTTAAAAAAATAAACTGTGACGATAAATTTAGTTAAAAATCAATAACTTTTTCGGTGGTTAAACGCCTATATTAAAGTTCTCTATAGGTATCACTTAAAATTATAATAATAACAATATTCAGGCTCATTAACACACACGGCCATCTGGACCCAAGCTAAGCAGTGCTTGTGTTAAGGAAACCAGTAAACTGATATTATTTAATATATACACACTACTTTTGTTTTGTAAATATATACTTACAACAGATAATTATACCCAGACTCGAGAGAAACAGACGGGTGAGAATCGAATCCTGCAGCGTGAAAAAGCAAGTATCTTACCGACCACTCCACCAGTCCGTCGCCTATATTGTTTTAAAGGTTACTGTAAATTAGAAGTTTAATGAAACCACTGACATAACCAAGAAAGATAAAAACTATTTCAGGTTTAAAGAAAACTGCTGTAGGGTTCAAGTTCGTAGTCGACTATTCTGTAAATACAGCGGCGCGACTTGTCGCTAACTGCGGAAGGTAATTTATAGAAATACATAGAAACCAGGACCCCGATTCTCGATCTTTAGACATTTATCTCTTAACTCGACATACCTATACCGAAAAAAATGGCGAATATCAATTGAAAAATCCAAAACTAATGTCGATTGCTATAGACTACGTGTTGGTTGATAGCCTGTTTTATCTCTGACGTACTTTTTGGGAACACGGAAATTAGTTTTCAATTGACATTCACAATTTTTTCGACATATTATTATGTCGCGTGCTGTTGTATGCAGTCGACTACAAACTTGAACCTTTAAAGTCAGCCGTTTCGTTTAAGCGCTATCTTGCAGCTAACAGCTTTGTTGGGTGAGTTTGTTTGTTTGCCAACTTGAGCCTCCGTTGCATTATACAAGAATATAAGTATCAACTATTACAACTATAACTATAACCAGCGTGAAGTGTTTATAGCACGGTACCAGAAGGACCAAATGAGTAATTTTAGGACATCTCAAACTTATTGCCATATCTACTGAGTTTATCGTTAGCCTAAGAAATAAAAACTTTTCATATTGTATAAAGTGACTCATTTGGGCTTGCTGGTGCCGTGCTATGTATAATTTATGGCTATAGTAAAATAAAGTCTAGAGACTGACGTTTGCTAAATCCAAGCGGAGTTGAACCGAATGCAAATTAAAGCCGGTCCCGAAAGTTATCCCAGACTGTAAACACCAGACAATATAGCGGTCAAGTCCCGAAATTTATCCCATCCTGTATTACAACAGACAATGTAGCGGTCAAGTCCCGAAAGGTATCCCACACTATATTACAACAGACATTGTAGCGGTCAAGTCCCGAAAGTTATCCCACACTGTATTACAACAGACAATGTAGCGGTCAAGACCCGAAAGGTATCCCACACTGTATTACAGCAGACAATGTAGCGGTCAAGTCTCGAAAGTTATCCCACACTGTATTACAACAGACAATGCAGCGGTCAAGACCCGAAAGGTATCCCACACTGTATTACAGCAGACAATGTAGCGGTCAAGTCTCGAAAGTTATCCCACACTGTATTACAACAGACCATGTAGCGGTCAAGTCCCGAAAGTTATCCCACACGTTCCCGTGACCCACCAAGACATACGTACTTACGTCAAGGAAAGAGGACTTAGCAAGCAGAAAGAGTGAAAAGCTCGCTAAGCACCTACCAGTGCTGCAACTGTGCTGCCTTTGTAGATGGAACCGCAAAAATCAAACACCCTCCCACCCGCAACGGAAACGTAACTTAAGTTTTGTTTGCGATGCTTACTCGGAATATAAGACCATTGAATTGATTGCAAAAGGTTGAGTATCCTCCATAAATTTGGCGGGCCTATCGAGTTCAAACGAGGCGAGTGATGATTGTGAGGTGATGACCGAGCTACTGCCTTGTGCGAGTTACTGCGGAGTAAACAGGCGAGTGAAACCAAAAAAGGGTAAGTAACACGAATACAAGCTACTGTCCAACTCGTAACTACTCTGCAGTGAAGTTACTCGGTAGTCTGACTTGTATGCTAGCGCTGTAAGCGTAAGGATATAAAGAGGCAGGTTGTCGGTGCGGACAAACCGGCACGGGTAGGTACTGATCCGTACAGGTAAAATATTTCAATGTTATCATTTGCGACCACTCATAAAGAAAAAGTTTGGGACTTGTCGGTACCGACTAGGACTGGGTCGTGATGGTTAATATAGACGAATGGACCAGTTTATTTATGTTGGGTACCCTATACTGACCGGTACCAACCAGTCCGTACCGGAATACCCGCTTCTTTATACCTTCACCCTTAGTCCCGCGCCGCCGTAGGTACCTACTGCAAATATAGATAAGTTTACTTACCCAATAAAAATAGGTATAGGATATAGGTTCGGTCTTGACCCTATATACTTGTGTACTCCCACATTTCCGCACCCCTAACCCTTTTGATCTGTTTAAATATTTGTATGGCTGTCGGCACCTATAACTACAGATATTGGGAAACTCGAGAAGGCGACAATAAAGATTTTGGGAAGAAATTCTGGAATACAATAAATTTAGGTTGAAATTTTGCCTTGTAATGGTTACATTGCTTTGAATTTTACGCGACAGTTTTGAGGAAGGATAGATGATGGATGGTAGGATATTAGTAAGTACTCTTTCAGACAGGAACTGCTAACTTGATGAAACTTGGTGTAATGGCACTGACTGACTAATTTTCTATTTGCTACTAATTACACAAGTAAATATAATTGCTTAATTTAGGACTAAAATTGTACTGTGTGTAGTGAAAATACTATAATCGTATATTTTCTATTTCAAATATTATTATAGCTTACCGCACGCGGCTCTGCCCGCGCTTATATCTGTTATTGCGCAGTTGCTTAAAAACTATCTCATGTCCTTCTCTGGGTTTCATACTATCTCCATACCAAATTTCATCCAAATTATTTTAGTAGTTTTGGCGTGAAAGCGCGACAGGAAGACGTTACTTTTCATTCATAATATCAGTAAGGATAATAATTATTATTTTCTTAGATTAACGCGAATATCACACATTGAAATTAAACTACTCTATAACGGATTTTATTGCGGTAAGTATAGGTACTTTAGATTTTAGATCCCGACGTTTCAAAGTCTAAAAAGACTAGTTTTATTTCGATACTGATAATTATCTAAATAAATTAGCAGGTTCAAAATGAAATTCACAACTAGAAATAAGCTTTCTTTTCAAGGTGTATTATGACGTCATAAGTAGATGAAATGATGACGTCACGATACTAATGGATTACTTTAGTACATACTTGTTATTAGACAATACTAATACATTATATTATCTGTGCTAATACATATCCGAGTGGTTTTTGTAATATCTTTACTACCAGCCTAGTCATAAACGTTTTTATTAAGTAATTTGTGATTCGCCCCTACTTCGCACGGGTAGATATCGGTATTGGACAAAATTTCTAAACACATACATTTTATCACACTCTTAGCTTACTTTCCATGCTTAGAACACTCAATCAAAACGTTTGTGTGGGAAAAAAGGGCTGGTTTTAGGGTTTTCCCGGCTATTATTCGAATTTTTCTCACGCTTTAGACCTTCTTAAACATTTCAAGAACAAGATAAGATAAATCCGTTCAGCCGTTCTCGAGTTTTAGCAAGACTAACAAACAGCATTTGATTTTTAAATATATAGATAAGTAGATAATTTAAGTAATTTTTTATTCATACATAGTAGGTTAAGATTCCGTAGTAAACAAGGCACCCTTAAAGTCATAGTTCCGCCATGCTTGTCTGTCCGTGCGTTAGTCCGTTGCGGGTTAGCTTAGAAACGCATGGTGTAATTTGGCATGGTAATAGTAGTAGTAGTAAATAATATACGGTCTTACTCATGGTCTTTGTCTCTTTCTTACTAGTATAAATGTCAAAATGACAGACAAAGACAAACGAATTAAGACATTTATGAATACGGGGGTTAATTTACAGAAACTACTACTTACAGAAGACATATAACGGAAATAATTTAGAAGCTTATAAGAGGGGGTGTAAACAAGACCAACCCTCAACCAGAAGTAGGTTCGGTGAATGGAGAACTATAGGTAAAGAGTCAGGATAGTCTTTTATATTAACTTGTTATGTAAATCGGTAAGTAGTTACACTGTTAAGCCATCGAAAAAACAGTAACGCCCAGATTACCCTACCTACCCCAGTAGTAAACTCCCTAGAGTCCTAGGGGATTCTGTAAGTAAAACTAAGATAAAAGGTAGATTAGTCGCGCACACGACCGCTCAACTTGGCGTTTCGTAAGTTGGTCTACTCATTCACCAGCAGACGTCTAACTCGCACGGGGTCGAACGATATATTGATTTAAATAGTAGGAGAGTTAATACAGACAAAGAACAATATACATAATCATATAGCTATACATAGACAACATTTTATTCAGTCGACAGCTCTGCGATGTCACCTGTCATACTTGACAGCTAACGATGATCCGGTCCAAAATCAATATGACCGACAACAAGCTAGAACGCTGTTTATAGGTTTGTAAAAAGTTTGGTTAGTAGGTGGTATATACATAATATAATGCGATGAATTTAAAAAGAAAACTAAGATAGGTTATGTTGGCTAAAGCGGTTAACAAGTAATTGTCAGATAATTTATAAAATGTAATAACGCCTCTTTAAATGTAGCGAACTCTTTTTGTGCGGGTCCGACTTGCACTTGACCTGTTTTACCGATCGATACTATGTATAAAACATGTATGACTAAATGTATGGTTAAACAAATTATAGGCCTTTATAATAATGGTAATTAGAAGATAATTTAAAATAATTACCTAAGTTACACATAAATACAGGGCCTCAATTTTGCTAATTGAATATGCAAATTGAACATACAGTCGTTAACATTTCTTTTTTTTTTGGCCTCCGTACCCCAAGGGTGCCTACTAAGCCTCCGCTCTCTGTCCCTTCATCTGTTAGTCTGCCTGTCAGTAGGTTGCACCTTTTTCATGAACCCTAATTGGTAATATATATAATATAATAGGAAAATTTTCTAGGGTTTTTATTTCTAATGCCACTTTTTCGCAAATACTCATTTTATTAGTACCAATTAAAAATGATTTATGAAATAAAAAGTACTTGTGACTAGATAGTTACTAGTACGAAAGAAGTAAAGTAGATAGGTACTTTATTTAATACTAGCGAGTTTTGAAAAAATGCTTCTTAGTGTACCCCTAAATCTAAATCTTATGTTATATCTGGAGTCTTTAGATTCAGCGGTTTGGGCTACGCCAGTCAGTCACTTCAATACTTTATATTGTCATGGATCTTCTCTGTCAGAGTCTCCTTTACATATCTTTTAATTTTACATTACATTTTGTGGACATTTTTATGTTTCAAATATTAGACCTTAGGTATAAATAATGAATTTATGTTTGACTTTTCTAACATACGTAGAGAATCTTAGTTGAAACTTAGTTTGGAATTGTACCCGATTAACCGCAAAAGCCTTGTCCCCTATAATGTATGGGACACAAACATAGCCAGTTAAAAGTGAGTGATTTTCACCTCTGCTTACACCTTCGGGTAATATAGATATGGCAGTATTACGCTATGTAATATGTCATTTGTGTACATATATATTTATCAATATTGTTGATACAATCAAATGATAACTAAATTTACTCGTAATTACAGTTTCGCCTTCAAATAACACGCCTGTATTGTAGTTGAGGCGGGGTTTGTAGACAATAATTACAGTAGGAATGTTACTATCATTGCTAGTACTTCTCTTCTATGTCAACATTACTATGTACATAAGTACACACAACAAAAGTGTCTAGAAAACAAGTAAATTTTACAACATCAGAGAAATTTAAAGTGAATTTTATATCTTTACTAGCTGCCCTAGTGAACTTTGTACCGCGTATTTCTTATCTTTTAAACCTACCAGCAAATTAGTTTCTCTAAAGGAGCTAAATTGAAGTTGAAATAAAAAAAACAGTCGAATTCGATCCCCGCTAAGGGTGATATCTATCGAATATCTAATCTAGGCCTAATAAATAATAGATAATAATAATATTTTCACACATACACACAGCACCATCTATTCAACCGACTTTATTTTCACTATTGCACCTTTACGGAGCCGGAATGGGTCCTAGTTTTAAAATATTTATGATAGAAGCTGTTGCGTAGCAGGTAACACTATATTCTCTGCATATTCCCAGTGGAAGCAGGCGTGATGGCAAATGAAATATTTAATTCGTTTAACATTTTAAGTAGCAAGCTATTTGTAGTAGATGCAGAGAGCCATAATAATAATAATAATAATAATAATAAGTGTTTCAAGGAAATTGAATTACAAACTTATTCACGAAAATTTCCAACAATCTATGGGTACGCACAACGTACCCATGGAATGTTGGAAATTTTTGAGTTGGTAAGTACATACCTACTCACTTTTATTACCGTCCTACAAAACATAAAAACATAATTTTAATGAGCGGCAAGCCAGCCGACACTTAAGTAATAATTAATTACATTCTTGGCCTAAATTATGTCCTTGGTTGAAACAACAAAAATGTTTACCAAAAAAGTATAGATTTTCGTTTAAACTAACCAGATAAACTTTAGTTAATTGCCTGAAAACAAGGTTACCATAGAGTGTCTTAATTTCGAACTATCATAAATAAAGTGGAATTTAAAAAGACAGGTACAAACCTTTAAGCCTCTGACCAAAGAGGTGAGGTGTTTTCATATCACGGCACCGGACCAAAGAGAATGTCTGGACTTTTTAAATTTATCTTTTCTTTTCAGTTGGTAGTATCATCCTCCTGTGAATTTGATATACGTTAAAACGGAATATATATACGGGCAATTAACGCGCTCACCTTTAAAAAAAACGAATAAGAAACGAAACGAAACGCGAAAGTTTAAAAGTGTATACGTTAAAACGGTCCTGCACCCAATCTCTGAACATTCGTGTTTATTCGATCGGACTCAGAAAATGAAAGAATAGACAGCTCACCTTGTTTTATGCAAACACTTGGACCATATAATATCTCTTTGTTAGTTAATTATTAATGTAGATCATCATCAGCCTGGGGATATAGATATAAGTCGGCTCCCAGTCTAACCTAATGCAGCTAGCTACTAGAATTATACGAGCGACTGCCATCAGACCTCGAAACCCTTAAGGAACCAGTAGCCAATATTGTTAGACCAGGTGTCAGATTATTTAGCCTTCTGACTACGTGTAACGATTGTCATAGATGTTTTTAAATAACAACCGAGACCGACGGCTTAAAGTGCTCTTCAAGGCACGGAAGGTTGTCCCACATTTGTTGTTACACAAAGGTTGTCCGCGGCGGGAATCAAACCCGCGATCTTCCGGGCACAGTATAGACCAATCGGACGGTTTACACCGCTCGAGTTCGTCGTTTTGTTAGTGATAATATTATAAGCAATATAAATTGCTGCATCTCTTGATTTTCTTGATTTACTAGTTTAATTTTCTCACAGCTCCAAGGGATTGTGGACTTAAGTATTTTGATATTAATTTTAACTTGATGCTTTCACGCGTTCTATGAAATAGGGTCTTGACAAGCCGACAGACAGATGACGGAGGTGCAACAAAGTTATATGAACGTTTATTTTACAGTGTTGAGACGCGTAACTCTTAGAATTATCTCAGGGAATTTCAATTATTATAAATCACACTATTATAATAATGTTAAACATTTAAACAAAAATTAAATTGCTGAAGTACGTACAGTACAGTTTTTTATATTTGCCTATTATTAAAAACAGAACACTGGGAACGAAAATCATTAGTTTCGGCATATCAGTTAGAAAATAACAAAGACTGCATCAAATTGTCTTTCCTTACATAATAAATTTCACAAAATCAAAATAATATCAGAATTTGGTTACCTGTTATCAGTGTTAAAAGCGATTGTCATTACGTTGAAAGAAAGAGATGACGCTATATATAACTGCATCCCTTTATTTCAACGGAATCTCAATCTCTCATAATACGGTAACAGTACGCCATATTTGTTTATAATATTATAGGACAACTACATAAAAATAGACTATATTATAGCCCATAAGGCACTGTCCAGTTCTTTTAGGTTAGTGTCGAGAATGTCATTTAGTTATGTCATTTTTTTTTGTAATTGTATCTATAAGTTGTCTAACGCAGAAATTTCCATTAAAGTTGGTAGAAAAAGTAATCCAGAAACGTTGAGGTTAAATTTGTCAACGTCAAATCTCTGTTATGTGTACATACGTCAACGATTAGTACGAGGAAATGTCGCAGCTGTCATGTAATGATTTATGAACAGCTTGCACAACATAAGAAATACGTTATATCTTAAACGAAATACAAAATCTAACTTCGCACGGATCACGCAAATTAAACCTCTCTTTTTTCTCAATGCTGTCTTCCACTTTGCCCGGAGAGAAGTGGACAATATAGTTTTCCAACTCCTCCTATTATCTTTCTGAATAAATTTGTGGGTTACAAGACAGTTTAGGTGTCCTGGGACTTGGCTAGGTTCAAATCCTGAGTATCTTCACGGCGCCGTAATAGTAGTAATAGAGTAGCAGAGGCTGGATTGATGCTACATGATGCTACAAGTGGTACTACACAGACCTTCTTAAAAATCAATAAAAATGTATCCGTTAAGGAAAACCACTTCAAATCTGAATTTTTTTGAAAACTATAGGTAACTAATTTCAACCGCTGACCTAGCTAAGAACTATCTAGGTTCATATGTTACATTATGTCCACAGGACGAAGGTGTATTCGACCTTTTTGTTTCAAAATTCTAATGACATGTTGAATATTTCAACGCATGGTTACCAATACCAATTAAGAAAGTAAAGTCTGATAACAATATGATTAAAAATTGATAATAATACCTACAAGACTAAATAAAGTAGAAGGTAAGGTTTTATAATGAATATTAGTTTTTTGTTATTGACATCATATTACTTTTTTCGGCGTTTATATTCTGTAAATTTTCGCATAAAATTCGAATTCGAATAAGAATCATCTTAAAACATGCGAATATTCGCGAATACGAATATTCGTTACATCACTACTCTACAATACATTAAAATTAAATAAAATTAAATTAATGATATTAAAATTAAATTAATAAAATTAAATTAAATTAATTAATTAATCAGATGTGTATTAATTTAATTAAAATTAAATTAATACACATCTGATTTGTTTTTAAACAAAAACCTGATAAAATAAATAATAGTACATAAAATTATGTTGCACCCGCCATTAGTTATTGCTTAGTTTGAACAATACGGAGAGTTGTAGCAAAAAGTGGTAATCAGTAGAGAACTTTAGAAACGCGGGCAACGGTTTTATTTCTACTGAAAATATTACCAGCAGTTGTTATAACTGAGTAACTGAATTAAAAAACTTTTATAACTTCAACAATTTTTGTTACATTTTTATGATAACGAAGTGGTTAGGTGTTTTGTCTCAATTAACAGAATATTACCGTTTTAGAAAGGGTGTATAGAAGTAATTAATTAAGTTCATGTAGATATTTAAGCGGTATCGACCTCGCCTTTGGAATATAACACGCGGGTTAACCCTGGTCGTGCTCACATATTTTCTTTGTGTGAAATTGGTTACAATTTAGTAGGTACTAGAAGTTCCCGTGTTAAATGCTCTAAGGAAATTGATATTAAATTTAATGTGTGTATCCGCGTTCCCATCAATTTCCGAGCACCATTACATAAGTAAGAATAAGTGTTGTAAGTTATTGAAATGAGCCGAACGCTAGCTGTATCATTGATCATGTTTACCACAATTTAAGGCTTTTAGGAAACGTTTTCTGCATACGGGATATTTTGATTTTAACAGACATATTCTCGAGTTTCACAAAGAATATGAGGCAGAAAAAGCAACGGTAATCTCAAATAGAAAATGTTTTCTTTTATTTTTTATTCAGCGTGTTATGGAAAAGACTACACTCGTAGTCGTTCTGATTGAATACGCCGATTATATTATCAATACAGTCCACTGGATTAGCAGATTGAAGTGGCATATGGCAGTTTGCCACAGCCCCAACAACTGAAAACAACAGTAACTAAGAGCAACGGTAACAGTCGCGGCTTCAAATATAAGGTAGCAAGGTCGATTCTCGGTCGTAGAGGATACCATTTTGTCTAATTTATTCCATCAACCTAAGCACTCCTAGACTACTCGTAGCAATGGCGCAGCGGTATCGGCTGCGGCTTTGAAATATAAGTAGCAGGGTCGATACCCTATAGGTACCTACACACATCTTTGTGTGAATTATTGTAACACCGCTGCACATTATCGGTCAAGATAAATATCGTGAACAAAACATGTCTAAGAACTGATCATTCGATGACATGTGAAATCCACCAACCGAAATTCTTACAACTTTTGTGATGGCTGTCTGAATCCAATTCAATTCTCAGGAGACAATTAACTAGTTATTTAACTAGTTAATTATAAGTTAATTGGTAATTACCTGGTGGTAGGCTTCGGCCGGAGTTAGCGACCACCTACCAGACAGAGCCGCACAACCAAGCAGTCTAGCCGTGTTCCGGTAAGATGTCTGGTGACACTATACAGAGAGGGTGGGTCAGAATTGTTGCTTTTAACCATATGAAGGCTCATTCCACGGCCACCTTCTCACAGAAAATCATTCGTAATGAAGATTGAGATACGGGGCTGGCGCGTTCCTTAGTAGAATACTTCATTGCTTAATATCAGGCATGTTGTAGTCATAGAATATAGAACTAAAAAAAGTGAAGAGAAGACCCATGAAAATCGCAGAGCTGTGGATTCGTTACACTTTGAAATTGTTTGTAGCGTATTTTAAAGTAAATAAATTGTTGAATAATTTTTTTTGACTTTGGTGTTTCAATTTACAGCATTATGTGACTAATTTAAATTTACATTAGTTACTACGTATGGTTAAATGTGCCTTGTTACACGTTAAGCTATCAGATTTATTTAATGTCACGCAAATGGGATTAGGCGGCGGAAACGCGAGGCTTCATGTTTACTAACACTGTTTTTAGCTTTTAAGCCGATGGAGGTATGTTGTTCGATGTACAAACCGACTTTCAAAATTATGTGTATAAACCACCATTTAGGTACTTTGGAACAATTTAGTTAAAAATTGTATACAATTAATTTAAATATATAATGTATAAAATATGTATAATGTTGAACTCGCTTCCAACATCTCTGATTACCAATAGCTGTATATAATCTGTTGTACATGTTAAGATTTAGGTTTAAAGACATTTATTCTCATTAATACAGACTCACATCACTTACACGAGATTAAGCGACGGGCCGGTGGTGGCGTGGTCGGTAAGATACTTGCTTTTCACGCCGCAGGTCGTGGGTTCGATTCCCACCCGAGACAAACATTAGTGATGAAAAACATTTGTGTTTGTGTCGAGTCTGGGTGTAAATATCTATTATAAGTATATATTTACAAAAGAAAAGTATTATAAGTATAGTATATACTTACCAGTTATCTGGTTTCCATAACACAAGCTCTGCTTAGTTTGGGACCAGATGACCGTGTGTGTTAATGTCCCAGAATATTAAAAATATTAATTAAAATATTGGTAAATAACACATATTCGTCGATTTTCAAACGTAAAAACTATCACAATACACTTATTTATCACTTCAACCCATTTTTACTTTCACGGCACGGATCTTCTCTCGGCTATCTTACGAGTTGAGAGAGTTTATGCCTTAATACACACACGCTGGCCAAGTGCGGGTTGGTGGATGTCACATGTTGAATGATTAGTTCTTAGACACGCCAGTTTCCTCACGATGTTTCCTTTCACCGATTTTGAGCAGCGGTGATGAAACGAACACATAACTATGTGGGCACGGCTGGTAATTGAACCCGCGACCTTATATTTCAAAGGCGAGACTTATACCGCTGCGCCACCGCTTCTCTAATAAAATAAAAGACATTAATAGGAGCAAAGCCACGGGAATGTATGGTAGAACAAAATTAATTTACAAACAGGGTAATGATAATTACAAAATGTTTACATTCAATTAAGTTCTTAAGTACGTTTCTCTTAAGAGTGCCTATTTCTTGTGTTATTGTTGTATAATTTTGTTAAGTGACTTTAATTAGCATATGAAAAACGTGTTTAGAATTAAATACCTACTAACCTAACCACTGTGTAATACTATGTAATAACTTTACATAACAGGCGGTGGCGCAGCAGTGTCGGCCTTGCCTTTAAAATATAAGGTCGTGGGTTCGAATCCTGGTCGTGCCCACACATCTCTGTGTGAATTGTTTCATCGCCGCTGCTCAATATCGGTGAAGGAAAACATCGTGAGGAAACCAGCATGACTAAGAACTAATCATTCAAGGACATGTGACATCCACCAACCCGCACTTGGCCAGCATGTGTAGATTAAGGCCTAAACTCTCTCAACTCGTAAGACAGTTGAGACACTAAAAAGGGTTGAAGTGATTTGAAATAACTTTACATAATAGGCGATGGCGCAGCAGTGTCGGCCTTACCTTTAAAATATAAGGTCAGTTCGATCTGCGGTCGTGCCCACACGTCTTTGTGCGAATTGTTTCACCGCCTCTGCTCAATATCGGTAGAGGAAAACATCGTAAGTAAATCGACATGTCTAACTAATCATTTGAAGACAAAAAACCACTTTATTATCCACCAACCCGCACTTGACCAGCGTGTGTGTATTAAGGCCAAAATTCTCTCAACTCGTAAGATAGCTGAGAGACGACCCATGCCCAGTAGAGGGAGAAATTAAAAGGGGTTGAAACGAACTTTATATTACAAGCAAATGAGAGCACATAAAGTATCGGTTCGACCGTCCTATCATCGGTTCGACCGTCCTCGGACGGCTCACCGAAAAAGTCCGGTGAACCAATAGAGGCCCTTCCGGCTAATTGGGTGTTTTGTTTTGCTAATGACCTACATCAGCAAAAAAACACATAAAGCCATTACGCGTCCGATCTTTCACTAGTCGTGTCGGACAGTCCGTCCCACTGCCACAGTTTGTGACAGTGGGACGGACATCTGTGTGAATGTGTCTTCAATACCTACCTCATAGCGCGTAAACGAATAAACAATTTTGATGCGGTCTTTTTTTTCGTTCGAAATCTGAAGTGATCGAAACAAAATTGTGCTGGGTTTCATGAAAATTTGACATTAGGGGTGTCGTTTTTGCCAGCTAGCCCTGAACATTTGTACACACAATAATAAATATGCATTATAGAAACCTCAAAATGTTGGAAAAAGTAAAAAAAATATCTAGCTAATTCGTTCTTAATAATGTTGTATTGTATTCATCTTCTAGACACATAAGCCGACTGTTTAACTCGCGTAACGCCATCTGAGGTACAAAGTCATAAAACATTAATTAAATCTCTTAAAGAACTATTTAACCACAGATAAAAGTAATGTACCTAAGACTATTTGTCACTAATATTCATATCGCTTGAATTATCATCACTGTCTGTTTAGCTTGACGATGCGATACGCGAGTTAAACGGTCGGCCTATAGATGTCAGGTTCTTTAAATCTTTTTAAAATATATGAAAGAAGAAACTCAGTGACTGAGACTCAAAGCGCTGGGTCTAGAGAGTCTAAATTTGGCAAGTGCCTAGGTCAAAGAAGTCTAAGGGTGCACTAAGAAAAGATTTTTCATAACTCCCCCCCAAAGAGGGCGAAACTGGGAACACGTGGGCGTAGTCGTCGTGGGCGGAAGCTAGGATTGTATAAAATTTTAATTTTTATCAGCATAATTTTTTTTTAATTAAATAAAAAAAGTTTTACTGGCAACACCGGTTGCAAAAATCTCTCTTGTACACTGTGCCGCCATAGCCAAACCTATTTCAATTTTGTGACTCTTTATTGTTCATTGTGCGTGAAAATAAACAGTGCAGTGTTCGTAACATGTTTAATTAAACTTCAAAGTTACTTACATCGATACAGTCCGCTATAGTTTATATAGAGGCATCACAAATCTAGGGTCACTTAGGCAGAGATTCCTTTAATAATTTTTAAAAGTTCTCGGGGTATCGGAGAAGATAATTTATTTTGATTGGTTCGTGGGTGGTAAAATATGATGGGTGAGGTGGTATACTCCTAGACAGGTTATTAGATAACCTGTGTTAGGAGTACAGTGCCGGTCCCCAAGGATATTGAAAACAATTCAATTGTACACAGTAATAGTACCTAGTGGTGTCATAACAGAAGTATAAAACTAAAAGTAAATGATTTGTCGGTAGGTGAGCATTTATTTATTTGCTGCGAACAAGATGCATAGTAATTACCGAGGTCTTCGAAAGAATTACCGCTACCAGTATTTAAAAAAGACTACGTAATGTTAACTTATTATCTGTTATGACCTAAAACCTGCACATTAAACTCAATAATCAATAAGTATCTATATTATGGTTCTATAAATTATTTCAACCGCCTATTATCCAATATCAATTCCGACTACAATGTGTCGCGCGCTTTCTCCAAAGAATGCATCAAAGAAGCCATAAGAGCCAATCAATCACTCCGTTCTGAATGAATGAGCAAGTGTTAGTAGATCTCGCTCGTCATATTGGCAGCGCTACTCTCGCCCCGCCTACGTCATCCAATGTTGCCAACAGTAACTTGCTAGTTGACAAGCTTATTACACTGTAACTCAATTTCTTTTAGATAAAATTGATTTTTAATTGTAAATAATAATGAATTGTTTTAACGATGTAAATTATTATTATTATTTAATGAATTGTTTTATAATTACTATTTTAATTTCATTTATTTATTTACTGACCTTTTTTAATTTCATTTATTTACCAATTATAGAATGTGGCGTTACTCCGTAAAAATGTAATATCTTTATGTAACACCCATTTTCGCAATAAATAATTTTGATTTGATTTGATTTGAATTCCGCTGTGGGTTGCGAATCAAAGATGTCGGAATAAAGTAAACAAAAGCAAACTCAGCTTATTCGTTCCTAATACTGTTTCACTGTATTAAATCGAGGCTAACCCAACTTGACCAAAAGAAATGGCGGGAATTAATCCTCACAGTCGAGTTCCTATTGAAACGAATTCGTCGACAATATTTTATACTTAATCAGGAAACTAACTTTTGCCTCGAAAGAAACTTTTTCTATGGTCCAAAGGTAAGCTTGAAAAAGACTTTTATAATATAATAAAGAAAGAAAGAAGAAATAAAAACATTTATTTGACAGAGACAGGACACACATAATGAAATGATAAAAAAAACACATGAGAAGAGAAAAAGAAACCAAAATGGAAACAGTTAAAAAGAAGAAAAAAAACAAAGAGTAAGTGTGACCCATCAGTGTCAAACATGGACATTGTTCAGTAAACGCTGTGAGTACCTACTAGAGGCGACCTGTCACAGCATTGATTTTCAGCAATGTCCATATTCTCGCAGTGTGACGCCAGGCGCCAAGGTTGCCATATACTTAGAGAATCTTATTTGTAGCTCGAAGTTTGGAAATGTGCCCGGTGCACGGCAATAAGCTCGCCCGCCTTGGCATAATACAGGTGTGATGCTACGTAAGGAACATACGTATTTACCTACTTAAGGAATTAACCAGCTTTTAAAGCCACAAATTTATTTGTTATATCCTGAACAAGAAGAAACAAATATTTGGATAAAATTACGTAATTAGATACTATACATGTAATAGGTACATTTATTTACAGCCTAATATCTAAAGATACAATTGGACAAAAAAGTACCTAACTGAATTTCAATCTCAACACCTAAATCAAGAAACCAAACTAACTAATGCCTAACCTAAACTAATGAGTCAAAAATTCTTCCGCATCGCTATCTTCCGTTATTGCCGCGTTGGATGGCAATACTGATCCATTTCCCGAAATACACCCCAGCCAGGTCACGTGTGTCGTCAACTAAGCGGTTTGATAACTCCTTGAAAAGTGAACGTCCTTCTGAGCCCTACGAACCCAGAGTCTCAACACCAAACGTATTTTGGCCGATTAGCGCTCTTAGCCGAGCGGCAGCAGCACCTGCTCGACCCGCGGTACTTGAAAGATGAGACTGCACACACCAACGGTCTTCCTATCTTCCAAGACAGCAACGACATACCATTGGGTCTATTGCTGACTCGCGCTAGATCGTTTGGGACCGCAGGTACGGTAGCGGTGACAAGAGCCCGGCAAATAATAGCGCATTTATAATAAATTAATTAGTATATTCATTAAATAAAGATAATGCCCTCTACCTTCATTACCTTCACCGATAAAAGACATTGTGTGCACTATGATGTTAAAGTTACAATGAATGTAAATGAGATAACCACAGAGAATCACTGTAGCCCAATCAACAACAAGAAAGTTAATTAAAGCCTAGAGACAAAGTGAGAAAATAATTAAAATTGACGCAGGACCGTGTCTTAGTTTGTCACGGTGTTAGTTATATTATCATTATGTTGTTTGTTTTTCGTGAAACAAAATATTAGGTAGAAGAAGGTTTGTATCTCGGGATCAGCATTGAAATCAAACATGAACATACTGCTACTTTTCGAGCCTAATTCTCGTTATTAGACAATTATTTAAAAATAGACTTAAACAAAGAAAAGAAAACTAATGAAATCGACATAATTGCAATTGATTAATTGCAATAGACTAATTAGCGGCAAACCGCCGGTATGATTTTATAAATAATAATTGGATTGTAGAAGACAGATTCCTTAAGAGGAAGGTTAAGTCTGGCTCACCGGGAAAGGTAATTAAAAATTATAAGGAGAATTCACGGATTTGCTTGGCTTTGAGGTCGCAACCCGCCCATGTTTTGTAGGTATGTTTACGGTGAATCATCCGCTTGCTTGATTTCTTTTTGATAGATAACACTAATGCACATCATATTGAAATACCTGAGGGTCGACTCATCCACTCACAGTTAATATACGGAAATGGTAGCACTTTTACACTAATTTAAGTTAGAAATCAGGGAACGCCACAAAAACATTGCTGTCATGACTGAGGTTTATTATGAAGTAGTCATCAATGTGATGAATCGATTTTCTGTGACTTACGCTTAAAATCTCTGATTGGCCGTTGCTTGGCGCCATGCGTTTAAAGAAGGAGTTTATTGAAAGGGAGGGAAAATAAGTAAGGCTAGCCAGAACACAAGCATCTGAGATGCTGATGAGCTTCTCGATGTCTCAGTGGCTCGCACTATTATATACAAGTTCGGTCCAAGGTAAGAGCAACCCGGTTAATACACAGCGCCTCTGGTTCATTGACAGACTTCTTTTTTTGACTCTCAATTCAACAAGTAATAGAATAATAATAATAATAATGGCATTTTTGCATTGAGTGTAAAACTGTCGTGATAATGTAATATTGTATAAAATAAACAAAAAATAAAAAAAAATTGGTTGCCTGTAAATTCGGTATACGGGCGAAAGTTTTACGTGACAACGACTTTGAGTGGTAAAATAATTTTAATGTGAATATTCATTCGTATAGTAGGAAGAAGGATGAAACATAGTTGAGTGGGAGAGAGACGCAAGGCATTCGGCGGGCCTCTCTCTCGTTCGGTGACTCATCGTAACGTTACCGAGCGTTACACTTTTTCATAAGTGCCTCCCAGCCGCAACCTAATTTAAGACGTTGTCACGTCAAAATTGGTTGCCTGTAAATTCGGTATACGGGCGAAAGTTTTACGTGACAACGACTTTGAGTGGTAAAATAATTTTAATGTGAATATTCATTCGTATAGTAGGAAGAAGGATGAAACATAGTTGAGTGGGAGAGAGACGCAAGGCATTCGGCGGGCCTCTCTCTCGTTCGGTGACTCATCGTAACGTTACCGAGCGTTACACTTTTTCATAAGTGCCTCCCAGCCGCAACCTAATTTAAGACGTTGTCACGTCAAAATAAATTAATAAAATAAAACAAGTTTTAAAATAAAATCCTAAATGTAACAGAAACCTATAAGGAAAACATTGATTTCCAATTCACTGTGTACAATAGGCTTGTAAATCCCTAACAATCCCATCTTGTATTTTCATGATGACAGCTTTCGGATTTGTGTTAGGTTCGTACCTTTTGTTGGAAAGGATATATTTCTAGACAAAATTGATGCTAGTGACTTAAACTTTTTTCTTTTTTTTTAAACAACATCTGTTTTGTCCGTCAAATAGATTACTTCAACCCTTGTTAGTGTCCCACTGCTGGGTACGGGTCTTCTTTCAACTATATTACGAGTTAAGAGAGTTTAGGCCTTAATCCACACACGTTGGTCTATTGCGGGTTGCTGGATGTCACATATACAACAGTTTCCCAACTGTGGGACACTAAAAAGGGTTGAAGTGATAAGAAGTTTACAGTGAGATAAAATAATACGTTGTAAACACATAAAATATTCAATAGAAGATTTCACTTTTATTTTCTCTAACTAAATTTTCCTCAAAATCACGAAAAATAGGGTCGTTTGATCGGCATCCGAATACGTTATTGAATACAATACACAAAATTGATGTAATTTGTCTCTTTTGAAGGGTACACAATGCTCACAGGAAACATCTTGCAGGAAATTGACCAAAATAGTTGACCAAACTAGATTACCTACTCACGGAATTCTTTGTTTTACTATGATATTTTCAACTTACTGACATATAAGTATTTTCTTAAATTTACTCCATTATTACATATGTAATTAAAACTATTTTCTATCGGATTTTGTCGCGGTTTATTTTGGATTTTACATCACGACGTTTTAGTCTTTTTAGACAAGCCGGTGCGGTGGCGTGGTTCGTAAATATCTACATGCTTTTCACGCTGCAGGCCGTGGGTTCGATTCGAGTCTAGGTGTAAATATCTATTATTAGTTTAAATTTACAAAATAAAAGTATTATATGTATAATATATACCAGTTATCTGGTTTCCATAACACAAGCTCTGCTTAGCTTGGGACCAGATGACCGTGTGTGTTAATGTCCCAGAACATTAAAATTTATTTATTTAATTTATTTTTATTTCATAGTCACGGGGGGCTGAGGTATTTGACGTCCTAAATATTTAATTACAATTATTACCGACTACCTACAAACAACCGAAATGTCGGGATATAAATCTATTTTTTTTTAATAAACTGCGATAAAATCCTTACTTAAAATTAATAAATGCAAAATTTACTGTGTCTGTAGCGCTTTCACGCCAAAAATACTCAACAGGTTTCGATAAAATTTGGTATTCGAGTCTACGATGGAACGCGCTTACCCAGTTAATACCGATTGACTCGTGACTTGAAGACAAGCAGATTATAGCTATCGGGTAACATAGATTCGAATTCCACAACTTGCAGTGCAGTGTGCACGATAAAAATGAAAGTAAAGCGCTTTGTGCGTGCCCGTGGAATTTCCACCTTTAAAAGTTCTTGCATAGTCGTACCTATAATTGTCCGATGAAATAAATAATTTATTTTAATTTTTAATAATCCCGTAGTCATAGTCCATAATCGGCAATAAAATATTTTTTATCAAAGGAAAGCCGATAGCACCTTATTGTCAAAATTAAAGAAATTTCGAGTATGACCGCATTTTATACAGGGATAATATCCTTTGTATAATTAAGCCGTGTTCCATTTTACCCTGGGGCGACTACTTATTTGTCTTTGTTCTTGTGAACATCATTTTGTGTGTTTGTACCTACCTACTTACTTAGGTAGGTACTCCGTTGGTTCAACAACTCAAAGTGTATCTACTTTAAGGAGGCCTGCTATAGGAGGTTTTGCCACTTTTTCTATGATCTTTGGCATCTTCTCACCAATTCTTAGCTTAATGGCCTCCACTACATTATTCCAGTGATATCTCGGTCGACTTTGAACGTCTGAAGGTTGATCAAAGCGTAGAATTATATAATTAAGCTATACTCTCTTTACGCTGCGATCCTCCCCCATTTCCACAATGTGGTCGAGCCAATGTCTGTGTGATTTCGCTTATCCAATGATATTCAAAAAGGCCACAAAGTCTTTAATTTTTTTTCTGAAATAGGTCTGCGCTTGACTTCAATTTGCCAGATGTTAAGCAATGACGTAGTCTACGATTTAACGCGCCCACTATACCGAAAATCATTCGTTGTCACTAATGATTTTCGGTGATAGGGAGGCAATGGCTCCAAATCTTTAAAAAATCATATAGGAGCAACAATTTCTACCCACCCTCTTAAAAGGTGTCAACGGACATCGCACCGGAATACTTCAAGGCCGCTTGGCGGTCTTGGGCTTTGTCTGGTGGGTGGTCATTAACCAAGGACGAAGCCTACAACCAGTTAGTTAGTTAGTTTGAAGCGAGCTAATTTTTTCGCAACTTGACGTCTCATAAATGCGCCTATTTTGCGTGATTGGGCTGGCGTCGCTATTGCCAGTCTAGCTCCAGGAAGAATCCGAGCAGACCCTTCACCTACAACCAGTTAATTATCAGTAAACATATTTACTAGTTGATTGTCACCGGATTTGCACCACCCGGGAACTACGTGTACAGATGTCATCATTATTCGAACTCGCGAGGTTCAGTCGGGTTTCAGTGTGTTTATAATTCCAAAAAAAAGTGCTTTTTGTAGGTAGTTAATTTTGTAAATTATCGACATGCTAGATATTTTTCATGACATGTCATTTTTGAAGTGAAAACTTCTTTAGCGGCGTTGAGCACTTTTTCTGTAATGGGTATAAAATCTTAAACTCGCGTCAGGACACGTGACCTGATCGAAAAAGCGTAAGACGGATGGAGAGTAGACAGCTATCCCCTCCCTACGGCGCGGCGAAAATGTAATAATCAAGTTAATTGTAATAATCAAGTTAGTTGTTAATAATCAAGTTTTCACTTCTGCCGGCACTACCGGAGTGCAATTTTTTTTTATTTTTTTTCAAACTACTAACGGTAGCTCTTTCTTTGGTTAAGGTTTAATATAACTCTCTCACGTTATTAAACATTTAAGTTGTTGTCTGTTGGGGAAGAATTCTTTGACGTATTTAGTTTAGTTAGTTTACTTAGTTTCGTTTTAGTTACGCATTAGTTAGTTTAGTTTAAGCAGCGGTGGCGCAGCGGTACGGGCCTCGCCTTAGAAATATAAGGTCGCGGGTTCGAATCCTGGTCGTGCCCACACATCTTTGTATGAATTATTTCATCGCCGCTGCTCAATATCGGTGAAGGAAAACATCGTGAGGAGACCAGCATGTCATGGCGTGGTCAGTAAGATACTTGCTTTTCACGCCGCAGGTCGTGGGTTCGATTCCCACCCGAGACAAACATTAGTGATGAACATTTCTGTTTGTGTCGAGTCTGGGTGTAAATATCTATTATAAGTATATATTTACAAAAGAAAAGTATTCTATAATAATAATATAGTGGGACATTAACACACACGGTCATCTGATCCCAAACTAAGCAGAGCTTGTACTATGGAAACCAGATAACTGGTAATATAGGTACTACATATAATACTTTTCTTTTGTAAGTATATACTTAAATATAGATAATTACACCCAGACATTCCGGGTGGGAATTGAACCCACGACCTGCGGCGTGAAAAGCAAGTATCTTACCGACCACGCCACCACCGGCCCGTCAGCGTGTGTCTTATTGTGGTTTCAGTAAGATTGGGTCTTTGGACTCCAATATTTAAGTACATACATATTTTGGTTACTTTGGAAGAAAAAAGCGATGTTATAACATAAAATGTGCGTGTACCTGTGTTTCTGCTTATTTGTGTAATCCTAGTACATAGCTACCTATATAAGTAAAGTTACGCGAACTTTACTTATATAGGTAGCTATGTACTTTACTACATGAATCACTATTTCACAAATTTTAACATAGGTAGTATTATTATGTGTGGTTTCATATTTTGTACGGGCGCAACTTTTGCTTAGTTTTTGATATGAAATTAGCCGCGAGTCCAGTCCTATTCTTATTTGAAACGCGTAATAGGTACGTATGCGCTCTTCTACCATACAAGCAAAGGTGTCTGCAGAGTCTGCGCTCTATGCCTTATCTATGTTTGTAGACAATTACTTTCGTGCCGTTTCGTGGAGTTAATTACAACTGTAACCAGTGACCATTAATGGTAAGCGAGGGTTAAGTTTTTATGTAGGCATCATTAATACTGACATTTACTATTTTATTACAATAATTTCTGGCTACATTTGTTGAATGTTGGCAACAAAAAAGTCAGCCGTATTTCTACCTACAAACTTGACAATATAATTTTCGCCAACTAACTGAAGTATCATTATCGCGACAAAACTCTGTCCTACACACGTGTTCCAATAACATTATTGGCGAAGTTTGCCGGACGTAACCCACATAGGACGTTAGGGCTGGCAGAGACACAAGTATACACAAAACTAGATTTTAAAATATTATATAGTAGTAGTAATTGCATGACACATATTCTTGCGCATATTTTAGTGCATGCTGTGCTCTTCTGTAAGTAATGTTGCACTAAGATGATAAGACAAAAATCTTTTCAAAAGTCCTTATTCTTATTCTTTATTGTACACAAAACACTTACATAAACAATTTATAAATAGGAAACAGCACATGTACACAGGCGAGCTTAATTCAATTGTGAATTTTCTACCAGAAAACCCTAGGTAAGGAAACATTGTGGAATGGGTAGAAGTGCACAACAAAAATATTTTAAATACATACATACATACTAATATTACTTACATACGAACGTAAATAAAATGTCTAATATATATACTATATAAAAAAATAAAGTCATTGTAAAAGTGTACACATTGTTGAGCAGCCAAATAAATAAATAAATATTGACAAATTTTATGAAAACTAGTATACCTACTTATCCAAAATATTACTTACTAGCTTTTCGACCGGGGCTACGTCCGCGCGTATGTCGGTTATCGCGCTAAACCAGCAATCTCTTTTAGCGCAATTGGATAAAAACTACCCTATGTCCTTCCCCGGGTCTCAAACTATCTCCATAGCAAATGTCATCCAAATTGGTGTAGTAGTTCTGGCGCGGAAGCGCGACAGACACAGTTACTTTCGCATTTAAATATTAGTATGTATTTGGAATAAAATGTTTAGAGTTAGTGATCTGATTATGGTTAGAAAAATACTTATGTGTTTAGATTACTAAAAGGCACGGCTTGATTCATAAAACTTATAACGCATCAATGGCGTCAATATAACTTCGACCCTCAATTTTGACCCGTACATTAAGTCCAAAGCTAAACTAGCTGCCTTAAAGCTAGGTATCCAAAGGTACGTCAGTACTTCACGCTAAAGTAGATGCTCGAGCTGTATCAAGCAGAAGTTCATTCATACTGTTCGTGTTCGTACTTTGTGATGGGTCAGCTATATACCAATCCCCTGTCAAGACTAAATTGCAAAGCCTTGAGCATCGCAGCTTAGTTACTAGTATTTCGGTCTTTTATCGGATACCTTCACTTCACTTCACCTCATCTTATTCCCCCATCTCCGTTATTTCATCGGACAAGTAGAGGTACGGCTACGCGCTACCGATATAAGGTGGAAATTTAACGGGTACGCACAAAGCGTCTTGCTTCCACTTTTATTGTGCGAACTGCCAAGTTGTTGAAATCTCTTTCTACCGATAGCTATAATCTGCTTGTCTTCAAGTCACGAGTGAATCGGTATTTACTGAGTAAGCGCGTTCCATCGTAGACTACATCGTTGCTTTACATAAGGCGTTGTGGTCAAAAAATTTAAGGCTCACTAAAACCCGATTAGATCGTGAAAATATTTATAGATATAATCTATTTAATCTAAGTACTAGTATAGTATTATATTATCTTTGATCTAATTTATTATATACTTATTTTTATTTAATATTATTTATTTAATCTTTTTAATATCGTTACATATTATTATTAAATAAATAAATATTAATATTATTATTATTACATTAGAAGTTTGATATATTATTATAGTGGGCCTTTAATGTAATAATATTGGGACATTAACACATTGAGTGTCACAACGAGTTAACTCGCACGGTAATTGTAACTGAGATGCCAGCTGCGAGATATATCGTAGTATTTTTATGAGGCTTTCAAAGAATACTAAATGATTTAGTATCCGCGAGATTTCCAAATTACGATTTATCCCGTAGCGAGCTATCTCATAGAGCGGCAACCGGTATATAGCTATACCGAGGATGCCAACTACGATGTTCCTCGTAGGTATACCTAATTATGGTGGGAACTTTTTTTTTTTATTCTATAATAGGTTTGCGCTTGACCACAACTTGCCTGATCTGAAGCAATGTTGCAGTCTACGATGGAACGCGCCTACCTAATAAATACCGATTCACTCGTGACTTGAAGACAGGTAGATTATAGCTATCGGGAAACAGAGATGCCGGCAACGAATTCCATAACTTGGCGGTTCGCACAGTAAAAGTGGAAGCAAAGCGCTTTGTGCGTGCCCGTGGAACTTCCACCATATAACGGTGGCGCATAGCCGTACCTCTACTTGTACGATGGAAGAATGAGGATGGGGGAATAAGATTGTGTAATTCCAACGCACACTCCCCGAAGTGTATCCGATAAAAGATCGAAAGACTAGCAACTATGAACTAGCGACTAGGAACTGATTTCGGATCAAAATAATCCTTTGTATACAACGTGTCAACTCAAGGTCATCTGATACCAAACTAAGCTAAGCACACGCTCATCAGACAATTGTATGTTTTGGGTGGAAATAGAACCCACGATATGCTGCGTGAAAAGAAAGTATCTTACCGACCTCGCTATCAGTCCATCAAAACCTTTCGCTTGACTAGAAATGCCTGACGTAAAGCAATGATGTATTCTACAATGGAACGCGCATGCCAAATATCATTTACTCGCTCACTCGATCACTCGTGATTACGAATTATTTCCGGTGAGAAGGTGGCAGTAGAATGATGCTCCATTTGCGTAGGCACTATAGGAGCAACAACGACCCACCCTCTTAAATGCTGTCACCAGACAACACACGGATTCGGTTTAGATAAAAGGTGCACTCCCGGTCGTGCCCACACATCTTTGTGTGAATTGTTTCATCTCCGCTGCTCAATATCGGTAAAGGAAAACATCGTCAGGAAACCGGCATGTCTAAGAACTAATCATTCGAAGACATGTGACATCCACCAACCCGCACTTGGCCAGCGTGTGTGGATTAAGGCCTAAACTCTCTCAACTCTTAAGATAGTTGAGAGAAGACCCGTGCCCAGCAGGGGGACATTAAAAGGGGTTGAAGTGAAAAGGTGCACTCCCACGGACGAAGATGACTCGGCCCCAAAAAAAGTGCAATTCTTTACCATTGCCGTCCAAGATGGCGGATTTCCAGTCCTATTCTTATTTAAAAGACATTGCGCGTGCAATTTATTTTATATAAACAATGTGCAATAGTTTTACACTTAGTGTACGCGTGAGTTTCAAGCATTAATTATTCCATTCCTAGGTGTAATGACGTCCTGTCAGCCCTGTTTTATGTACAATGTGGCTGGCTGCGGTTAACGTGGTCACGGCTGTTGACAACATTTAAGTGGTGGCTTTAGCGGCCTAATTATTTTGGTAGGTAATATGTTAAGCAATATAAAATATGTATACAACACAGTGCTCACACTTATAGTACCCGAAGGTATAGCAGAGGTGAATATTAACAACATCACAACAGCTGGAATATGGCTGGCAGAATATTAAAAGGCGAAAGGCGAGCCAAGAGGCTTCTTGGTACCGAATCCCTCGTCAAGGCTAAATTGTAATGCCTCGAGCATTGCCGCATGGTTGCTAGTCTTTCGGTTTTTTATCGGACACACTTCGGAGAGTTTGCGTTAAAATTACACAATCTTATTCCCCAATCCCCGTTCTTTCATTGGACAAGTAGAGGTACAGCTATGCGCCACCGGTATATGGTGGAAATTCGACGGGTACGCTGCTTTGCGAAGTGCTTTGCTTTTACTTTTACTATGCGAACTGCCAAGTTGTGGAATTCACTGCCGGCATCTATGTTTCCCGATAGCTATAATCTGCCTATCTTCAAGTCACCAGTGAATCGGTATTTACTGTGTAGGCGCGTTCTATCGTAGACGACATCATTGCTTCATTGTGAAGCAATGATGTATGTGTGGTGAAGCGGAAGCTCATTATAGGCTATAAAAATTTAAACGTTAAAATCATACAAAAATTAACGAGAACGCACCTCAAAATAAACAAAACTTTGCATCATAGTGTGATGACTGTAAACTTTTCGTAAGATTGAAAGGTTAGTTAGTTGCTTCAGTTCACACAAACGCAATTCATCTTATTCGAAATTCCTATACTAAACAGGTTCCACACATTTGCAGTCTGCTACAATCTTGATTCTACAGAGCAATTATTTCGACGCAAAAGCGATTCTGCCTAATAGGTATTTATAAAGATTCAAACGAGAAGTTTAGAAAAATCAGTATTCCAAAAATCGTATATATGTAATGGGTAAAATATATCTACTTACATATAACCCTTCTTAATAATGTTGTAATAGAAACAAAGAGTTGGTGTCAGAATATTATTAGGTATTCGTCGAAATTGGGATGGGTATTAGAAGGATAAGTTCGGGGTGAAATGCCAATGATCCGAAGGATTTTCTGACCCGTGTGGGTCGGAGGAATGTTACTGTGAAACCGTTGAGCCGGTTAATATGTCTGAAATATATTCAAATCAAACGTTGGTTTTAAACATAGTTTATGGTTTTAAGGCTACATAGTTAAGCTAGTTTCAAAATAATAAATGTCTTTATTATATTACATTCTTCGTTCATCATAAAATTTCAATTTTGTTTAAAAAAAAATGCCAAAACTCGAGAACGGTTGAACCGATTTTACTAATTCTTTTTTTTAAATATTTCTTGAAATACGAGCATGATTCTTACGCAAAAAAAAATAAAAAAATGTTTGAAAAAGTCTAATATCAATACTTTTTAATCCCCCTACAAACGATTCGCATTAATTAAAAGTCAATTTGAATTAAAAGTAAAATTAAAAGTCAACTTGAATAGGCTGTTAGGTGTTACGAAATTCGCAGAGTCAGCTAGTCCTACTAATCTAAGTAAGAAGTAAGTTAGAATATGAAATAATTCTTCTTGCAAAAAAAAACACGAAACCAACTTTTAACGTAGTAAACCAGAATTATGCATTTGGACAATTACTCATATAATTTTAGCAGGCCGCAGGCACTTAGCCTAAGACGGGGTGTATTGGATATTTACTAGAAATAAGAGTAATTTGTAGCACATTATCGCAAATAGCAAATCAGTAACTCTTTTATGAGACAGTGTATACGTTTCTACATTAACTTCAAAATAATATTAAGGAAATGATTATTAACAAATTTAAAATAATTATAAAATCTAGGTAATGTAAAAAATCTTATAATAAAATTTTACTCTCGAATTCATAAACGTATGTAAAGCTCATTGTAGCTTAAATAGGTTTATAATTCGTTGTCTTTTTCTGTCATGTTGACATTTATACTAGTAAGAAAGAGACAAGTCCATTTTAACTAAAGAGTCTTAACTTTTATTTTAACTTCTTTATGAATAATAAAAACGGGTTGTATTAAGTCGCTCTGATACAATATACTAAACAAAATGTAGTAGATTTAAGTAGGTGCTTTATTAAAAAAACAAAAATGCCTGCTGATCTTTTTGGCAGTGTTTCTCAGTAGTTACCAGTCATTCACTGCACGGATTGAAAATAAATTAAGTAGACTATTTTTACGTAGACTAGCGACTATAAAAAAAATATTTCGTTTCATTTCCCATTAAAACGTACATGCAGACCTCATTTCGAATGCTTACTAAAACTTTACTGAACTACGCGAAACACCTTCAGTCATTCTTAACTGAATTAACATAGACATCAATTTACACCAGAATAATGCATCGCATTCGAGCTAAAAGAGTTCATGGCCATTCTATTAAGATAGCCACAATGGAAACTAGATTAGCTGGGAAATATGGACTGTATTAGGCATTCATTTAGATCTGCTGACTTGCAATAGTAACATTAAAATGAGGTGTAGCGATGATTTATGGATTAGGTAAATGTGTATGCCGCAGCGCGAAACTTGTAAACGTAGCAAGCTGTTGCCAAAACATATAGTTAAATGTCACTTCTGTTACTTGTGACAGTTGTGACAGTATAAGGCCTGTCAGTTGTCAAACTTACAAGACGTCAACGTCACAAAAGTTGCTTGTCTGTGATTGTCACTGTTACATCAGGGGACAATGTTTAAGAAGTCTGTTGGGTGAGCTCGTGGTGTGTGTAAACCAAATTTGTCCTCACAAAAAAGTAATTATTTCCATCCCAACATTTTGTGAGTGTGAAAGAGTTTGGGAGGTGTTGTAATCATAGGCAGAGATATTGATTAGCGTTCTGTGGTGTTATTTAGCAACAAATATTTGTCAAATCCAAACCCAAAGTCCTTCAAACCACTTCAACAAAAATAAGGTAATGTATAAAATGTCATGTTATTTTTAGGGGTACGTTTGCTAACAATTACATCTCAAATTGTCCAAAGGCATACATGGCGAGTTCATGACCCTCATTACCCGTTCAATTGCCAAACAAAACTTTATTATACTTTACTAAAGGTACTTTTGACTTTTATTTAGTCTACGAAAAATACGAGGAAATATCGATATCGACATTTTTAAAACATTTAGGTAATATTGTAAATGTTATGGCAACTCTTATAAATTCTTAAGAAATCGGTACAGCTAATATGTTAATAACAACAAGAAACCTGAAATAAAGTTAGTCTCCAAATTTTATTGACTTACTATTTTTTTTTAACTGTCGTATATTTCTAATTTGAATTTATTGATCTTGTTGTGTTTTATTAATTTAGTGACATTGTATTTTATTGTATTTTATGATCCAATTAGTTGATCGAAATAAATAATTTATTATTATTATTATTATTAATTCATAATTGCCCGTTATAACAAATTTAAATATTGACCCCCTTAATCATGAAAGTAGTCTTTGTCTGTCATCTTGACGTCTCTACTAGTAAGAAAGAGACAAGATCTATTTTATCTGAAGAATCTTATAACTTTTTTATGAATAAGGCTGTCACAGTATAACGTCAAAGTTTAAAAGTTTATCTTACACCTTTTTTATTGTTATTATACTAGAATGTAAAAGTTTGTGAGAAGGTTTAAATGGATGAATAATTATTTTATTTTTTCACTTCTGTTCCCAGAATGTTTCCTTTAGATAAAAAAATATAATATATATTTTTTAAATAATAAGTAGATAATTTTCTTATTATTCGGACGAAGTTTTTGAGCGATTATTAGTTCAGCTACAACCACTCCACTTTATGGACGCTCGTATTGTTGCTAGTCATAGCGTGATAGCGAGGGAATTGGGACAAGGGTAACAACTAGAAATTGATGTATTGACTCTGTCCAAAATGTGGTTAAATGCTTTTTAATACAACATACTCACGGACTTAGATAAATTAAAACCAAGGAAGACATGGCACTAGAACACAACGCGCGGCCCTTCTAAAATAAGTCCAACGGACTCACCGACACTCCTAGTTATTTTCTAGTTTCATAAAATAAAATATTATCACAATATATTTGCCATACCCTAACAGGGTCATGTACTGTGTTATTATGTACACGTGTATATGTGCAATAAATAAATAAATAAATAAATAAATAAATATTTATTACCATTTGACGGGCCGGTGGCGTTGTTGGTAAGATACTTGCTTTTCACAACGCAGGTCGTGGGTTCGATTCCCACCCAAAACAGACATTTGTGTGATGAAGATGTCAGTTTATTTCGAGTCGAGGTGTAATTATCTATTAAACCTATATATTTACAAAAGAAAAGTACTTTGTATGTTATATACCAGTTATTTGCTTTTCATAACACAAGCTCTGTTTAGCTTGGGACCAGATGACCGTGTGTGTTAATGTCCTGGTACATTATTATTATTATTTCCATCCGCCTATTGCTGGTACACTTCTATTTCTTGTCGCCAACTAATTATATTTGGTGTCGAAACTCCAATTACCTACTTTATCACGTTAAACGTCTTTGTTTTATTTACGTATGGGAAATACAAAATCGAGTCAATCTGAAAGCATCTTAAAGAGTAAAGTAGGTACTTTTGTACGGGAAAAGAAATGTAATAAATTCTGTGGATTTTCAAGTGGGCCGTGGGTAGAATTTGTACAAAGTAACGAAAAATCCTTTATGATGGAAATTACCGTTGTTATATAATGTACGGCTTTTAGTAATAAAAATGTTCGAAGTGATTCGGTTTCTCAAGGTATTAAATTAATTTGCTATAACCTCATTTTATGTCTCGCAATCTTTCATACTTTTATCTCGTTTAAACAAAGCCTAGCTATATGTTGGTTTTATGTAGTTACTTCTAATCACGTTTTTCGCACCTTATCATGAATTAAAGAACATTATAAAGCTGAAGAGTTTGTTTGTTTGGTTAAACGAATCTAAGGGACTACTGATCGATTTGAAAAATTATTACACTGTTAGATAGCACATTTATTGAGGGAAGCTATAGATTATTTTTTATTCCATTGCTGGGCATGGTATGTACGCTACCGCTGGAATATAGAATGGAGGCTACCGCCGGAATAAATATTTTGCCAGATCTATTGTTCAATAACTATACTAAAAGAAGGGAATTGCTTTATTTTACTAACAGCAGAACAAGAAATGTACAGTTATATAAATAGGGATTATGTGAAACAAGTTTACGGCTTGCTCTACGTCATGTATTTCATAAACATGAATAGAAAGGCAACTAATTTTTTAATTAAAATTATGATATAAAAATGTGTGATCCATATTTTGTATTAATTCTCATATATCATTCTTAAGTAGACCAGCAATCACGCCTGTGTCGTTTTTAATACTTAATCCGTCACAATTTTGCACTCGTTTATCTTTGTCTGTAATCTTGACATTTATACTAGTAAGAAAGAGACAAAATCAAATTTAACTACAGAGGCTTATACGATTTTTATAAATAAAGTCGTACAATTTTCAGGAATAATGTAAAAATCGCTAGTATTTTCTAAATGCAAGTTTAAACAGATAGTAAATATCACTTAGACTCCACCTACCCTATCTACCCTTCGGGATAAAAGCGTGATTATAAGTTATATAGGTATATGTACAACTGCAAACAAAGCTTAGCCACCGATCGATGAGTCTCTAAGGTATTAAAGCTAGGAATCTATCGATTCAGGGAACAATACGTCTTGCCTTTTGAGGTGACCGGTCAAATGCACGTCGAACATTGTCTAAGACTTTGAATACACGAGGGACAATAGAGATGTGTTGCGGAACCTTGTCAAATTGTCGATCTTACGTGACTTTTCAATCTCTAGAGGTACCTACAAAACTAAGGAACATTTCGCTGGATATGATAATAGGCTAAAATACTATTTTTTATTCTGAAATAGGTTTGATCTTGACTGCAATTTGCCTGATATTAAGCAATAATGTAGTCTACGATGGAACGCGCCTGCTCAATACATCAATCCACTCGTGATTAGCATGATTTTCGATGAGAAATTGGCAATGGAATGAGGCTCCATGTGGTTAGAAAATTGTAATTTTGACACTGATTTAAATGTGCTTTAAAATGTTCTAAGACCCGTAGCAAAGTCACGTTGCAATGTTGCGCGTCATGTCATAATACATTTTGTTTCTTAGTGTATCTTACGCCTAACATGTAGACGTTTTGTTTATCTTTCTTGGTGTTAATCCTCTAAGGAATTAACAGATTTAAGCCTTAACAAAGATCGATGGTCACAACTTTAGGGAGGTTTTAGGCGCACCAATTATAATAGATTGTTTAATGATTAAACAACAGATTTGCAAAAACATTGTCCGTTTAAATACTGTAAAACTGATTAGACTTTGGGTTAATATAGGTTAATTAATAATTATAACGCTTGGGGTTGAATTTTCAATAGATTAGTACAATGAAATTTGTTAGCGACCTATTTTTTCAAGCCGAGCCTGTCATTATCACTCTATTTCAGCCCTAAATAATTAAAAAGTTCTAAATAATTAAGAAATTTCTTGGCGCTTAATAGACTTCACGTGACCAAAGGGCTGGCCTACATCTTGGTCAAAGAATTAGCATTGCCATACAACGTGGCAATGCTACCAGACTTCTGGGCACATTCCCCCAAGGCCTCGATTCGGAGGAATTTTAGAATTAGTTTATTTATTTAATTATATTTTATGTAAATGCTGTAAAATTGATGTTTACCTGTAGTGTGTAACTAAATAAATGGTTTATATGGTTTATGGTTTTAAATACTGTGTTAAATATTTTTTTTCTTTAGTAAATACATACTTTAACCATTCATATTTTATATTCATTTTGTTTTGTTTTTTTTTGTATTTTGTTTTTTTTTATGTATATGTTATTGTAATTTGTAATAAATACCGTTCTAACATAAATAAATAAAAAAAAAGTTAAATAGATATGAGCGACCAGAGCGAAAACAGGGCGAGCTCTATAAATCAATTTTTTTTTTCAAAGTCTAATCAAAAACCGGTCTTACTGAAACTACTTTACCGAAACTAATAGAACCGAAGTTTTTTGCGCGCCCCGTTTTTGTTTGAACGAATCCATCAATTAATTAGACACGGGAGGGAAAGAAAACCCAATTACTATGATTGATGAATGTCATTGGATATACTTAATTGGTACACAGTTAGTGGACACAGTGTGTTGTATCGATACTGTGTGATTTTGATACTGGCAACACTTTCACATCAGATTTAACTTTCTTAACATATCATACTCGCCCCCCTATTAGGACCCATACGTACCTATTGTATAGTTAGAGAGCTGGCCTGAAACACACATCTAGCTCAGGCTAGCCAACACTTCTTCTTTAGAAGTAAGTAGTAATTGGTCTAATATACACAGAACATAGTCATATACTCATAGATTATAATATATTTTAAAGATAATAAATAGCAATAAGTAATTATATTTAGCTTAATATTGTAACTAGCTCATGTATATACCATTAAGTTAAATAAACTTATTTTATTTTATTGTCGTTCATAGGGCACAATTCCAAACATTGAGCTACAACTAATAATTTCTAAGTATCTTAGAAAAGTATTTTTGTGACTTGGGAACTGAACACGGGACCTCGCGGTTATTTAGCTCACTTCTTGACCACCGAAACTTTACCTTTATAAAACTACGATGTATAAGGTCCTACTTTTACTTTAAATGTTTACAAATCGTGCCTCTATTTTAGCTAAATTAAATTTCCTTGATTTCAATTCGCTAAATTATTTCCATTTCAGGATAACAAAAAGATTTGTTAATTACATTTCAGTAAACGAGTTGTCAAATAGAAGTCATTAGCAACTTGACATGAGCCATTAATCTAAAGGCTTCGTCAAAAAGAAAGCGTATTTAGCGCGTTTATTGACGCTCAAGTTTCTTGGATTAGCGTTGTCTTATTAAGGCCAGTATTTTAAAGGTACCTAAATAAAATCCTGCTGGCCTCTTTGGGCTAAAGAAAGAAAAAAAATCAAGTTCAGTTCAGGTTCGTTTTCTCTATTTTTGCGTTTATATTTATTGATGTTCTATACTCTCTAAAGAACATCAATAAATTGAAATAAAACTACTTTTTACGGATTTTATCGCGGTTTATTTTAGATTTTAGATTCCGACGTTTTAAAGTCTTTTCAGACTTCATGTTCACGGGTGGACTGAGGTATTTGACGTCCAAAAATATTAATCACAATTATTACTCGGGACTATCTTTATTATTCTTTATCCGTGGGAGTGCAACTTCAATCTGAATCCCCACATATAGTCCCCGGGTAGTGCAAATCAGGTGACAATATATTGGTGGTAGGCTTCAGCCGTGATTAGTAACTAACCACCAAACAAAGCCGTTTCGCCAACCGGCCTTGCCGTATTCTGATGCGATGGTCTGGTGGCCTCATTTGAGAGGGCGAGTTAGAATTGTGCCTTTTTTATGGTTCCCAACGATACGGCTTATTCTACTACCACCACCTTACCGAAAATCAGTCGTAATCACGAGTGAATTGATATATAGGGCAGGCGCGTTCCAGCGTAGACCACATCAGTGTATAATATCGGGCAACCCTATTTTAGAATTAAAAAAGTGCTTATGTGTTTGACAGGATTAGACATATTTACAAAACAACGCCTCGTTCACCTAACGCTTTATCATTAGCGCACCGCTAGTCTAGGATGTTTTTAGCTTATGACGCGCGCTAAATACGCTTTCAGTTTAACGAATCTTTATGTCCGTAGAATAAAATATGGAAATGCTAAGCGTTTTCTAAAGCTTTTTCTTTTAAAAACCGCATTTACTGACTTAACTTTTCTATTCTATGTAAGTGAGGCGTTTACAAGTGTTCTAGCTTTATAAAAAAAATGCCTCATAGAAGATTTTCGAGTTAAGGTGACCAGTCTAAGCTGAGTAGCCAGGTACGCAGGGCATATCATAGTGCACAAGTGCACTCTATTCTCTTCATTCTCATTGTACGAACGGATTAACAATATCAATACACCACAAGCGCAAGAATGGTTAGCGGTACAAATTCAATTATATAAAACTTCGTTCCCTTCGCCTCACGACTGCACAGTTTTTTTGTCCAAAGACCGCTGAATCCAATTCAAATGCTTTGAAAACAGCTGGTGGTCCTGTTCAGTAATTGGAATAGTATTCGATTTTAGGTAAAATGCAAACATTTTTATTAAATCTAATAAGTATAAGTATACGAAATCTTCGGAGCATTGGAAATTCATGAAAATCCAACGATTTTCAAGAAAAAAAGGTGGATCTATTCGATTTTCAAGTAATTTAGTATGCAGGCGATTTTGGTGGCGATTAATCGATTTTTCATTTCATCTTTAGAAAGCGTCATTTTATTCGTATAGGGCGGAATCCTTATGTTTGTTTTTTTTAATACCTTCTCTTATTGAAAAACATCTATTACTGGTAGCCCTTTAATATGTATAATCTAATATTATATATTTTACAAAGAAACATCGACCAAAGCTCTGTTACGCAGCGGTACGGGCCTCGCCTTAGATTTATAAGGTTGCGGGTTTCATTCCCAATTGTGTCTACACATCTTTGGGTGAATTGTTACATAGCCGCTGCTCAATATCGGTGAAGGAAAATATCGTGAGGAAACCGGCATGATCAAGAAGTAATCATTCGAAGACATGTGACATCCACCAACCCGCACTTAGCTAGCGTGTGTGGATTAAGGCCTAAACTCTCTCAACTTGTAAGATAGTTGATAGAAGACACGTGCCCAGCAGTGGGACACTAAAAAAAGGGTTGAAGTAAAGTGATACTGTTGAGTGTAAACCACAGGAGAGGCAAACCGTTTCAACCTCTTCATATTTCACATTTTGGTTCAGTATTTGATTCAATAGATACAAACTAAGCTTGATAAATATAATGTGCCGAATATTATTTTCGTTTCATTCCGTTCAGTTTTCCATACTTTTCCTATTAATTTTCCTATAAAACTGGGAACGAAAATCATGTATTTTGGTACATTAGACCACAACAAAAAATGCTTCAAATTTAATGTCCTCCCACAATATTTTCTTCAACTAAAAATATTAGGTAACAGAATTTGTTTACCAGTACTTACGTCATAATTGGTTAATATGATAGGACAAAAAACACGTTAAATAGTAGGAAGCACCTTATATTGTACCCAGTAGCTATACAATTTTGATTTTGATTGAAATAAAACAGGGTAAAGACTTTGAAACGTCGGGATCTAAAACTTAAATAAACCACAATAAAATCCGTTAAAATGTAGTTTTATTTCAATGTCTGATATTCGCGTAAATCTAAGACAATACTATTTGATTTTGATTTCGAGTTTTATCAATATTGAAGAAACAATTTACTTACCTATCATCATCATCAGCCTATTTTAATCCACTGCTGGACTTAGGCCTCTACGCTACGTTTGCCAATTCGTGGTCTCCACTCAAGAACTCGTTTACCCAGCGGTTGTCAGTTCTGCGGCAGATATGACCAGCCCGCTGCCACTTCAGCTTATTAATCCGGTGAGCTATGTCGATCACCTTACTTACCTAGTTCTAAATGGCAACCTAGACCATTCAGTTCTAAAACTTGATTTTTTTTCTTGTTTCATTGTTTTCAACAATAGCATAGCTCCACGTACAGTTTAAAACCTGCTATTACTGATTGTTACATTTTTCCACGAACTTTCTTTTAATGTGTTATTCATGTCACGTCAAGAATTAAAACGTTTCTGTTATGTTATAGGTTAGTTCTACTTTCAACCACCGTATTATTGCGTATTAAGTAGTAAGTTCTTTGATAGGTTTAATAACATTTGATGTGGAAATTTCTTTTGTTAATATAAGGGGTCAGTTAGTACGGCTGTTAAAATATTCGCCTTTGTCCAAGTCAGACATTTGTGTAACTTCAGTCTGGACGTAGTAAATATGAATATCCAGAAGAAAAGTGTTATCCTGTTTCCATAATAAAACATGGTTGAGTTTGGAATCAGTTGGCCCTGTCTATAATGAATGCCCCGGCATAAATATGTATTCACAACCATATATGACACGCGCGAAAAAACAAATTCGTTGGCAGTCGTGTAAAAACAAAATAATTTCAATAACGTCATTTATGACAATCATAACTTAAAAACAAGAAAATGAAGGTATCTCATATTTTTGATATCATAATTAAGTTATGGCAGAGTTAAACAATGGAGGTTGGGAGAGGCAATAAAAATAACAACAACGAAAGAAAAAAATATATACACATAATACTAACATTAGGAATTAAGTATAAACGTTACCAACATTTAAATTGTGAAAAAAGAAAAAAGAAATTGATTACGGAATAATAAAGGCTTCATTCATTCCTTCAATTAAGTTATATATGTATTAAACTATGTGCTGCAATTCAGTTTTAATTTTAAAATTATGTCGGATAATTAGATCCACACAAATACTTATAGTATTTTCTAACGCGAATATTTATATAGATTTTAAATCCCGACGTCTCAAATTATTTTTAGACTTTTGTCCACCTGTGACCATGAAGTCTGAAAAGACTTTGAAATATCGGGATTTAAAGTCTTAAATAAACTTCAATAAAATCCGTTATAAAATAGTTTTATTTCAATCCATGTGAAGTTCAAGAAAGGTTTTTAATTATTTAGGTCTTTAAATGATCATAACTCTTTTTAGTTTTCCATGTCTGAATTACAAAATAATATTTTTTTTTAATGGCCAACAATAATAACGGACTTTTCGATTTCTTAAAAATTATATATAGTTATTCTTACTAACTAAGTTTACCTGAAAATAGGGAAATCCCCTTCCAAAGTTAAAACTTTATTCAACAAAGTTACAGCACTTAAATCTCACCCACTCACTAATAAAACAAAAATGTTAAATAAATTTATTTTATGACTTCTCAACCGTTTTGTAATAATTATGATTGTTCTGTTTCGAATGTTTTATTTTTATTCGCGCTTTTCCAGTAACTTGGGGGATGACTGCCGTGGGCGATCTGTGAGCCGCCCTATAGAGTACTGACGTACGGGGCGGATTTTAGTACCCACGGCAAAGTTTGAGCCGTAATTTGTTAGTATAGTAGTAAACTGTGGTATTTATGATAATAATATGACAATGTTTTATGATAAGTACGAGTATATAGTCGCCTCATAATTTTTCTGTATTGCAATACATAAATTTATGCCATAATAATGATTACTAGGCATTTTAGATAGCTAGTGTCGATATTAAGGTACTAAACTGATAAATAATGACCCTTTAATCTAGTAACAAGCGTTTTTTTAGTAACCGCGAGTTTCTAGGTCTGACACCCAGATCAAACAAAAGAAAACTTAGTAGCGACACAAAGTTAGAAATATTCCCCTTCGAACGGAAGTAGGCACGCCTCCTGTTATGTATCGGACCTAAACACTATCCCGCAAAATGTGGGTGATATTCACCTCTGTCTACACCATCAGTTAATAAAAGCGTGAGTGATATGATAAATAATATAACCTTTACTTTACTAAAAAGCTTTACACCGAAATTGTTCTATGTTTACGCGAATATTATGTACTATATTTAAATAAAACTTATATAAAACTGATTTTATGGCAGTAGATTTTATTTAGCCCGTCCTCGCAACCATGGAAGCTGAAGAGCATCCGAAACTTCTGGAAACACAATTTAAAATTAAATAAACTTACATTTTATTTGCTTGGTTGTTACAGCATGCTTTTGTCTAATATTATTCGGTATATTGGGCAGGTGGGTACCATCGTATATTAAAGTATGTAAGCCTATGACAGTTTTCATCATTGCTTAAAATTAGGCAAGTTGTAGTCAAGCGCAATCCTATTTCAGTATAAAAAAGAGTGACGTCTACAAGATAAATACCTACTGTGCAACAATATGTTCAAATCTCTTAAGCTAGACTATGCCTGTATTTCAAGAGACTGTGATTCGGAAAGTTACTAGTTTTTTAACAATATTACTATTTGATCGTTTTCGTGGAGTGTGTCACTCAGTAGGTTAAGAAGTGGAAACAAAAACATGAGTAAATCGCGATAAAATTCGTTTCGCAGTAGTTTTCAAATGAAATGTTTTCTTGTGATACTTATTGCAAATATCAATGGGACGAAATCAGGAAGGTCTCTTAATAATATATTCCAAAGGTAAAAAAGGATGTAAAAAATATTATTCCCCGAAGTCAGCGTATCGTTTGCTGATCGAATTATAGGCGTCATATGGTTAAGGCCGTTTTTGTGACATACTTCAGTGAAATATAAGAATTTATGGTGTTTATTTTGGAAACTGTCATAAACTTACATACTTAATATTATAATTGCGAAAACTGTATAGCGTCAAAATTACTGAAATAGTTAGGTTGAAATTAGGATATAGTTTGAGACTCAGAGGTGGATATAGAGTGGTTTTTATTCGTATGCGCAAAAAGAGGTTAACATGCGTGCTGGTGGAGCCAAAAACTAATATTGTATACAAAGTTCTAACGAGACCTGACAGTTCATCTTATAACATTAAACAAGCGATTGTTGCAGAACTATGATGTAGTTTCATTAATATAAATTCAGGAGTTCGTAAGTATTCCACCGATTTCGATCCAAATTACGTACCTAGAGTGTACTGAAAAAGATAAATCTGTGTATCAACTGCTTTAGTGGTCCCGGATTCGATTCCCAGGTAAAAAAAAAGAAAAAGAGAAGAGGAAAGAAAAAAAAACTAAAAACTTCAAGCTAACTAACTAACTTCTTCTAACTTCAACTCTAAACTTAAAACTTTTTGAAACAAAATTTAAATATAAATTTTATTTTCTTAGTTTTGTCTGATATATGACATTGAGTATTTTGGTATATTGGGCAGGTGGGTCCCATCGTAGACTACATCATTGCTTAACATCAGGCAAGTTGTAGTCAAACCAGCCTGTTAAAGAATAAAAAGAAGGTCGAGCTAAATTACTTCTCTAATATACTTACAGAACCTCAGTTGTGCCCGGTCAATGGCAATAGGCTCGCGCAATAGGCATGGGACCTAAACCTACCCAGCGAAAAGTTAGTGACATTCACCTCTGCCTACACCTTCAATTAATACCGGCACAAGGCTACAGAAAAACAACCAAAAGCTGTAGAAATAAAATTAGGAGTGTCGGTCGATGCACCTACCGCCTGCGGTGATAGATAAGGCTAGAATAGGTACTCCATAAATAAGTACAGGGGACCGCAACAAAAAGGAAATTATCACATCTTTATGTAAATACAATGGGTGGTGTTATCGTTCAAGCGATCTGCTTCAGACAACTGTTGCTAGCTCAAACAAATTCTCTTGCGAAACCAAATTCAACTAAAACGGTAATTTGAATGTTGTTCATTGGCCATTTTCCAAAGATACTACAAATTTATTTATAATACCGAGATCTTGGAAATGTTTCAAAATAAAATAAAATAGCCTTTAAGAACTATAAGCCTTTAGCTTTTAGCTTTTTTCTTTAGCTTTCCGACAGCGGCTTCGCACGCGTGTATGTCGATTATAGCGCCAAAACATTACCTTCTTTCTGCGCAGTCGGATAAAAACTATCCTATGTCCTTTCCCGGGTCTCAAACTACCTCCATACCCAATTTCATCCAAATCGGTTCAGTAGTTTAAGCGGGAAAGCGTCACAGACAGAGTAACTTTCGCATATAATATTAGTAAGGATCAATGTGGTGTGTGTGTGTGACATATAGTGCATGCTGGCACATTTGCTACCTTTCGTAGATGGACAGTTCACTTGCATCCATCTTGCATATTACACATAAATAAATAATTAATGAAGTGTTACCGGACTTTCATTTGGACTCTCCCAATTACGACCTGAGGTAGAAGAACACTACACCATGACTATGTTACCTATTTTCTTAACTTTTTAATGTAACAAATACATTATGAAAATAAATGACTTCTTTTATACCAGGGCCCCGATTCCCGCGTTATAAACATTTACCTCTAATAGACATCTGTCGAACAAAAATGGCGATTTCTTGTGTTTTTCAATGACGTCCGCCATTTCTAAAGCGTGCAAATGTCAAAAAAAATGGCGGATGTCATTGAAAAACAAAAGAAATCGCCATTTTTGTTGGACAATTGTCTATGAGAGATAAATGTCTTAAGCACGAGAATCGATTTATTCGTAAATAATCAGCACCTCCACGTTGCCTTCTTCTCTTAACTCTTATGATGGTAAAGAGAAGACCCGAGCCCTGCTGTGGGAGAATAGATGGAATAATAAACTGAGCTAAAGTCGCTTTGTTCTCTTAATACTTTCTTAACATCAACAACAAACTTCAGCATATAGCCTAGGATGTACTAGTTTATATAGCCTTTGCAGAAATTGTGTAATTTAACACATCTATGATAATCGTTAAATGTAGTCAGAATCCAATATAATCTGACACGTGGTCTAACCATCTCTGCTGGTTCCCTACGGGTTTCGAGGTCTGATGGCAATCGCTCCTATAATTTTGGTAGCTAGCCCCATCAGGTTAGACTGGGAGCCGACCCCAATAGAAATGGGAAAAAGGCAAGGGGAATGATGATGATGAAGAACAAACTTCAGCATTTAGCCTATACCTTCAGCCTATAGTATGTACTTGTTTATATAGCCTTTGCAGAAAATGCAATACATTATCTATTCTTAACATTAATAACTCGAGTGCACTCGAGTTTGTGATATCTTGTTTTTGAGCGTAATGATGTATAAACTGTTGCCGTTTCACTGACATCAATGTTACATAATTCCTCTTTGCTGTTTTACGTAGATAAGTTTGTTTTTGTTTATTTGTAAAAAAAAAAACAATACCTTGAAAACCTTTATAAAAAATACTTATGACGCATTTAAATGCTGGGTAAAGATATTTTTGTAATCTGTTCATATATACTCCTCTCTTATTGTACTCTTACGTAGAATCTTAGTTGCAGCTCGAAGTTTGGAATTGTGCCTGATGAACGGCACCTCCGGGTAATACAGGCGTGGCGCTAGTTATTTCGTATTTCACCAGTGTTGACCAGAGTTTATCCAAAGACAAGAAATCATCGTCAACCACTACCTCTCTGTCAGAACTGAAGGACTGAGGACTGGGAAGCCCCTTCTTTAGCGCAAACTCGCTTCAGGATAAAATTATCCTAAATTATTTCTGTCTTGAAAACATTAGGTATATATTGGTGATGTATTTATGACTAAAATAGTTTAAATCACTTCAACTCTTTTTAGCGACCCACTGCTGGACACAGGTCTTCTCTCAACTATCTTACGAGTTGAGAGAGTTCAGGCCTTAATCTACACACGCTGGCCAAGTGCGGTTGGTGAATGTCACATGTCCTCCAATTATTAGTTGTTAGATAATAATGTATCGGATTCCCGATGTTTTCCTTCGCCGATATTGAGGAGCGATGATGAGCATGACTGGGAATCGAACCCGCGACCTTATATTTCAGAGACGAGGTTGGTACCGTTGCGCCACCGTTGCTCGTACCGCAGCAATTTAATTAATGCGCAGAAAATAACCTACTTATCTACCTTACCGTACCTTAGGTACATACATCTATAAATTAATTCAATTTTCATCTGTCTAAAACAATTTAAGAACATTTTGAAGGCTCTTAGGCAAAGTAAGAGTATTGAAACCTTATTGTTACTTAGAATAACACATGTGATTAATGGTTCTGCAGACTGAAAGGTACGCATGTGCGGGAATTGAATGTTATTTTGATTAAAATCAGTCTGGATCTGGAGGCGTGAGCATTAGGTAAATAAGTAGATTATCTTAAGAACTATTTCTCAAAGCACATCTTTAGACAAGTTAAACATTTAAGAATAAATAAAGTTAGTTTAATTAAGGCTAGAAACTGTAATACTTAATATGTAACAGCTTTTTAAAATAAATATGAACTGACTTCAATCTGCTGAACCGATTTTAATAAAATTTGAATGGGGCCACCGAGAAAATATACCCTTTGAAACAAAAAAAAGAATTATCAAAATCAAGCCATATGAGAAATTATCGCGGAACATACATACAAAAAACATAATATAACTAGTTCAATTGATTCCTTATTTTTGAAGTATATTGAAAAGGGCCCAGCGTGTGTGGATTATAGCCTAAACACTCTCAACTCGTAAGATAGTTGAGAGAAGACCCGTACCTAGCTGTGGGACAATAAAAGGAATTGAAGTGTTAAACAGTTTCTTAAAGGAATTAAAATATTACACAATTATATAATGCGGATTTCGTGGAGAAAAATGTATTTCAAACACAAAACCTTTACCTACGTAAATATCCGAGGCTGTATTTAAACTGTGTCGTAATAAAACGCGACTAAATGAAGACGTCGCTACAGAGGCAAGTTTATTAGACTGAGATCAAAGAAATTGCGAATTGTAAGTGGAACTACTTTCATCCTGTCAGTTTATGTAAACTAGGCCATACTTTAGATGAGGAGAGTTTATGCACTGTGAGTAAAAGTTGCTATTACCTTTTTTATACTGAAGTAGGCTTGCGCTAGACCACAACTAGCCCGATGTTAAGTAATGATGCCGTCTGCGATGGGACGCGCCTGCCCAATATACCGATTCTCTCATGATTACGAGTGATATTCGGTGAGAAAATGGCACTAGAATATGGCTCCAGAATATCAATAAATCTCCAGTGAAAAGCAAAGATCTTTCGGGCGAGGTGGACGATTTTTCGTGGTTATTGCGGTCCCCTTAACTGTTCAACTGTTCTTGTTTAACAATGAAGCAAGCTACTTATTAGATTTTTTTATACATACATATTATAGTCAAATTACACCCAGATACAAAACAAACAATCGTGCTCATCACACAAAGCATTTTCCGGGGTGGGAATCGAACCCACGACCTCCGGCTCAGCAGTCAGGGTCACTAACTACTACGCCACCAGGCTAGTCATAAACTGTTCTTGTTTAATCATCGGTAAAACTTTATTAAAGCATTGGGTATATATCTGTTGGCACATCCGCTTTTTACTACATCAGCTGTCATTTTATACTGCCATCGCGTCTGCCTTTCTAGTGAGCTGTCACTCGATAATGTCAACATGAACGAACCAGTGAACATTGACCACAGGTGAAGCGGCCATCTTAGGAGAGCTGATAGTTTGTGTTGGACCGTTGTGTCGCATCGTCGGGAAGTGCGCATGTAACCACGTGTTCGGTGGCCGTTAAGGTTCGCTGGCTCGTAGCGATCTATAACTATCTAGTAGAATTAGTTATTGTGATATCGAGAGATCTGGGTGAAGTGATTATTGCCGTAGTTATTTTATTGGAATACCGTCTGCTTACCCGATAATTCACGCCTACCTAAAGTTGTCTGATAATCCTGATTTTAGTCCAAAGCCTTCTTATCTATTACCTACTATGTTCTGATTACCTAATTGGCTATTATTATAATCGGCCTATTTTACTCGACTATTGAACCAAATGTCTCTTGGCTACTCTCATCCAGTTTTGGTCTGCCACGTTACAGAGATCATCCCTACCCCAATGTCGAGTCTTATGTTGTTTAAAGCAATGTATGAACACCCGTGGACTCCGCAATCGTACTCAGAAACTCTTTTACCTGAATGGTATGTTCAGCACATCTCCATTTAGCTCGGCAATTTAAAAATTGAATCATCTTAACAAGGGCTTACTACGAGTATTGGCCACTTTTATACGTTCGTAGATACTTTCGGGGTGTTATTTTAGGTCCCTAATTTTCTTAATTTTGCGAGGCTCGTGTGGGTATGTAAAGCCTATTAAATTAATTAACAATTAGAAACGTCTGTTTATATTCGAATTAAAACCAAATTACCGTGTACCGTAACGGACGGTGAAACAATTGTGTTTGCTTAATTTATCTTAGCATTACTTTTGGGACTTAAACACATCACCACAAGACCACCATTGCCCCCAGTAGGACAGACATTAGGACAAGGATAGGATCGACAGCGTCTCGCGTGAAGAGACTCAGAATTTGAATTCAGCAAAGTCAATGGAAAGTAAAATTGTCCCCTTCCCTCCAAACAAATATGGGATTGACGAAAAAAAAATGACCTTCAAAATGTCACGTGACAATCTTATGTCAAGCCCGCTATGTAATTTGTTTAGAGGCCCTAAAACAACTTGATAAAAAAACTTGGCAAGTTAGACTCAGGCAAGTCCCTATTCAATACCTACCTACTGTGTTGTTACATTTGTGTTTGTGTTGAGTCTAGGTGTAAATATCTAATAAAAGTATATATTTACAAAAGAAAAAGTATTATATGTATAGTATATACCAGTTATATTGTTTCCATAACACAAGCTCTGCTTAGCTTAGGACCAGATGACCGTGTGTGTTGATGTCCCAGAATATTTATTTATTTATTTATTAGGTTTCAAGAATCATTTCATTACATACTTTGGTGTGTTATTTCGTTTGGCTGTGTATTTTACTGATTTCTTAACAGTGATTTCAAAATATATTTTAATTGATAATATTAGATACATTTTTGCTTATGCGATAGAGTTAAGTACCCACTCGAACTGGATACTTACTTAGTGCCTAATATTTAGATGTTAAGTATATTTATTGAATTGTTCTTAAACCACTTAAGATTTTGTCTTTGCCCTCAATCCTGTTTAAAGTTGACAGCTGTATCAACAGACAGCCTCCTCACCAGACCTCTTTCAATTGATTTCTACTAATCCAATCTAATCTGCAAGAATATCAAAGCTTTAATTCTTGACATAGAAAAGAACGAAACGAAATCTTGAAATGTATTTCTTGCATCTACTTTGACTACTTCGTTGAACCAGTGGTAAGTGTGTTCGCTTAGTAACCGCGAGGTCCCGGGTTCGGTTCGAAACAAGAACACGGTAAAGTCGCTTGGCGGTGCGGGTTTGTTACTAACTTTTTGTTTGGAAGAAAATTGATTGATGCCAAAATGATCCGATTCGAGGTAAAGTTATTGAATATTATATTTTCCCCTTTTTCATGAGTTTTCAAATTACTTTTAGCTCCATTTAATCGGTTTCCAAGCTAAATTCAGCGCTGTAAAAGTTGATTGTTTTGTAATTAAAACTTTGGGTGATTGTTATCCGAAGCACGTACGTGTCTGTCAGTCTGTTACTTTGGAAAATCTTGTGATTAAATAAAACATGTTTGGAGTTGTTGAATCGTTAATTAATATTTTTTTTAATTTCAGTCCTTGTCTTTTCAGCGTCTGTCAGAAATAAATCTAAAGTAAAAATTTAACATTCGCCGACGAATTTTGAATAGAGACCGGTTCTATTCCTGATCTCTTTAGTTCATTAATAATCACTTCAACTCTTTTTAGTGTCCCACAACTGGTCTACTCTCAACTATCTTACGAGTTGAGAGAGTTTAGGCCTTAAACCACACACGCTAGTCAAGTGCGGGTTGGTGGATATCACATGTCCTCGAATGATTCGTTCTTAGATATGCCGGTTTCCTTCAATAATCACCACCTCGTATATATAGCATATAACATTTTGAGTAGTTTTACTTCAACCCTTTTTAGTGTCCCACAGCTGGGCACCGGTCTACACTCTACTATCTTACGAGTTGAGAGAGGTTAGGCCTTAAACCACACGCGCTGGCCAAGAAAAAAAGAAAAAAAGCCTACTGAGTTTTTTGGCAGTGTTTCTCAGTAGTTGCCAGTCATTCACTGCACGGTAGGAAAAGAAATTGGACTATTTTTAAGTAGACTCGCGTCTCAAAAAAAAAAAAGCATATTTTCATTTCATTTCATTTCATTTCAAGTACGGGTTGTTGGATGCCACATGTCCTCGAATGATTCGTTCTAAGATACGCCGGATTCCTCACGATGTTTTCCTTCATTAATCAACACCTCATAAATATAGTATATAACATTTTGAGTGGTAAGCGTGTTCATTTAATAACCGCGAGGTTCCAGGTTTGATTTCCGGGTTGACTTTTCTAAAATAATTAGAGAATCTTAGTTGCAGCTCGAAGTTCGGAATTGTGCTCGATAAACGGCAATAGGGTCGCCTCCTATTACGTTTGTAACCTAAACATACCTAAATATTCACTTCTGCCTACACCTTAGGTAAATAGGCATGATGCAGTGTATTTAATAGGTACCACAGATAATTAATAATAGTAGTAGGTAATACTTATAATTATTATCCTAATCCGTTTTCCTACTAATATAATAAACACGAAAGTTTGTATGAATGTATGAACGTTTTGATGTATGTATTTAAGTATGTATGTATGTTTGTTAGGCTTTCACGCAAAAACTGCTTCACGGAATTAAATGAAATTTGACAAAAAAAATAGATTATGTTCTGAATTAATATTTAGGTTACTTTTTATCCCATTAATTGCCACGCGGGCGAAGCAGTGGGCGGAAACCAGACCACTATGAAATAATTACAATGTTTAGAAAGCCGTCTAATGGCATCCTAGTAATTAAATAGATTGAGTTAATTAATGGTAAAATACACAGTATACAATCACAATGACTTGTTTGTCAGCTACCTACTGTAATTAGGGGCCGTCCAATAATCACGTGAAACTTGAAGAGGGGGGGAAGGGTTTGACAAAAATCACGAAATGTCAGGGGGGAGGGGGGCGTAGTAAGATATCACGTGTATTTTATTTTGACGTGACAACGTCTTATAAATTGGTTTGCCGGGTGACACTTCAAGAAACTGCGTAACTACGCTCCGCTCACGTTATGCGCTCACAATGAGAGCGAGTGAGAGGCACGCGTCCCTTCCACTCGGGCATGGTTAGCCCGCCTAAGAGCGAGAGAGACAGACATAAAAAGTGAAAGGCACGCGTCCCTTCCACTCGAGCACAGTTAGCCCGCCTAAGAGCGAGATTCTTTGTATAAATTAATGTTTTAAATATAATTCTTTGTATAAATAAATGTTTTAAATTGTTACTATTATTTCATCCTTCTTCCTACTATACGAATGAATATTCACATTAAAATTATTTTACCACTCAAAGTCGTTGTCACGTAAAACTTTCGCCCGTATACCGACTTTACAGGCAACCAATTTTTTTTTCATTATATTTTCAAACGCGCGGAACAATCTGCAACCTTTCTGTCTACACATTTTCATCATGGTCCTTAATTTCAGAATAAAATAAGATTATGCTTTATAGCTGTATTAAAGATAAATTATTATAAAAAACTAGCGGACCCCGCAGACGTCGTCCTGCCTCGTAAAGCAGTGCCACCTACTGGGGCCGAAAATAGATTACGACCGATACTCAGACCTACCGAAGGACCTACCCATGAAGTTGTTTTTTTTTCTTTGCGTAAGAACCATCCTTGTACTTCAAGGAATATTTAAAAAAAACAATTAGCTAAATCGGTTCGGCCGTTCTCGAGTTATGCGCTTACCAACTCATTTTTCGATTCATTCATTTCATTTTTTTTTCATTTTTCATTTTTCTTTGCTATAAACCTCACGGAGCCCGATACCTTTCCAACGAATGCAAAACCGTGAAAATCGGTTCGTGCGTTCTGGAGTTATAGCGTCAAAAAGGAAAACCCGACTTATTTTTATATAGTACTCGTAGATTTAAGATATTTAAAATACACGTGATGTTGGGTAGGGTGTGGGGGGGTAGTCTTAAACCTCACCATGTATCACCAAGGGGTAGGGGTGTTAAAAATGTTCAAAAAAAGAACAACAATGGACAACCCCTTACCTATTTCAATTCCTTGTTAGTTCGAACCAAAACCGAACATTATACTAAAATAAAACTACTTTATAACGGATTTTATCGTGGTATATTTTTGATTTTAGATCCCGACGTTTCAGTCTTTTCAGACTTCATGGGGTGGTGGTGGGTGGTGTCTGAAAAGACTCAATCAAAAATATACCGCGATAAAATCCGTTATAAATTAGTTTTATTTCAATGTGTGATATTCGCGTAAATCTAAGACATTACTGCAGAACATTATACTTGCGAAAACATATCGTATAAACGTATAAAGCTTGCTTACACTTAAACTAGCCAGTTCAAGACTTTGAATGTCCGTCATGTGTTAGGGTTACGCAATCATTACTCCTTTTTTATTAGGTTATCATTCAGTTTATTTAAAATGAAATAAATTAATGCAGATTTTTTCATTTTTGTTTATCATGTGGTAAGTTTATTTAAGGTCTTTTTATTTATTTGTATTTTAGGTGAAAGTAATGAATGTTCATTACCGTAACATATCATAATCCTTGAATTATTCCGCACATTAGCAAACACATTGCTAAATCAGTACGGTGAATGAGCAAACTGTTTGTGTGCAGCCAATCATTTTGAATATTTCCAAACATTGAATGTGAAATTTAACATCGTGTGTTTGGACTTAATTATCAAATGATTATTTTTTAGTGTTAATCTACATACGTAGTATACCTAATTAAGTGTGCTGTAGGCAAGTGTGTCTATGGGTATCTGATGGATGGATTTAACCACCGATCAGATAGCCATAGACACCGCATATCTGGGCCTTTTTTTCCGATGGAGAATGCATGACGCATACTCCGCCTTTTTGCAGAGGACGAGGCGGGGTTATGTAGGACTCATTTAAGGCCGCAGCCACCCCTTAAGCGCAGGCCGAAGGCGACCTGCGCAGGGCCATACCCACTAAACTCCACTGACTCCAACAACCACGCTCGGCGGGAACACGGGATCCTTATGACACAACCGCGAACCCGTCAGTGGGAGCCCGCCGAGGCAGGCTCCTACGTGTTATTACGTCCCAGGAGAATTTCTGGGACTCTTCGACGGCGGACCGATGCAATGCAGAGAGCAGAATTACCGCATAGCTGGGCCTAACATCTCTTACCACTACATATTGCCCGATCACAAACTAATTTTGATTTGTTCTTTCAAGGGGAAGAACTTCAACGAACTAATCAAAATTGACTATGTTCCCTGATACTCCGCCAACTTTAGACAATTAAAATCACCTATTTGAAGATAATGGCGTCCAGTAAGTATCTAGTCGGTGGTTGAACCATTTGAAATAGCTTAATAACCTGGGTTAAAAAAAGCGATTTTCAATTTTTTTGTACGTTTTTTACAAAAGGATCGGCGCCATTGTTAGTTTTAAAGTTCAGACAAACCATTCGAAATTGCTTATAAAAAGGTTGTTGTAAGCATCTTGTAATCGCTATTTTTAACATAAGTATTATTAGGTATTAACATACCTAATAATACTGTATGTCATATTGTTAGTTTTTAAAGTGTAAGAAATAAATAAATAAATAAATTAACCTTAGTTACATTTAGAATTATACTTAGAGCAGTTTGATCGCATCAACCCGATATCTTACAAAAATGTTTGCACGTTAGTAGTTACATAGCGCTCACACATATATTAATATTATCAATACTAACCATTTATTTCAGGCTACAAGGCCCTTGAAAAATATAACACTATAAAAAAACAATATACCATCAATATAAATTACATTAAATCTATATACTGTAAATATAATATCAAATATATTATTTTTTCCATGCCATCGTAACTGTGTTGCGAGACAGAGATGAATATTTCAACGGTTGTTTAGGTCTTAGGAGTGAGCCTATTCCCATTCCTCGGGCATAATTCTAAACTTAGAGCTGTGTCTGAAATTCTCTAAGTAAATTACAAAAGTATTTTTATTGAACCAGGGACCTTGTCTTTACTTAACGAACACGCTTACCTCTGCTCCACCGAGGGAGTCAATAGTTAGTTTTAAACATTTTTTTCTATTCAAATCAAAATTAAAAGCCTGCCAACTCCGACAGGCCCATTATTCAGTAAAAACTATACTTAGAAAGTTACGTGGTAGCTGTTTCGTGGTAAAAATGTTTTGTTAGAACATAAAGTGGTTTAAAACTTTGGTTAGCGGTCGCAATAATGATAGTTTCCCAAGTTCTGCTTCCAAAGTACAACAATATAATTAATATCAATTCAATTTATTTGGAAAATAAATATTATGTAGAAAAGATATTACTTTCTTCTTTTAATTTAGATAAACATTTATATATCTCTAGCTTTTATAATTATCAGTTTTTTAATTACGAAACTTTTTTTTAAATACCGAACATAGCGTTACAGGTTAGGAAGCGAACAATCCAGCGGTAGACATCCCCAGACTGACTAATATTTTTATCGGTTAGATCGATTCTAAGATCTAAAAAACATGTAATTATTGTGTAAAATGCTAATAATATTTACTGATTATTGATTAAATCTATTTGGTTAGTTTATTTTATTTGGTTAGTATCCTGATGCCTTCCGTAGCCTTCTTGGGCTTAATGACTAAACGGGCCGAAACACGTAGTCAAATTCAACTTATTTTTATCCTTAAAAAAAATTGGTTGCCTGTAAAGTCGGTATACGGGCGAAAGTTTTACGTGACAACGACTTTGAGTGGTAAAATAATTTTAATGTGAATATTCATTCGTATAGTAGGAAGAAGGATGAAATAATAGTAACAATTTAAAACATTTATTTATACAAAGAATTATATTTAAAACATTAATTTATACAAAGAATCTCGCTCTTAGGCGGGCTAACTGTGCTCGAGTGGAAGGAACGCGTGCCTTTCACTTTTTATGTCTGTCTCTCTCGCTCTTAGGCGGGCTAACCATGCCCGAGTGGAAGGGACGCGTGCCTCTCACTCGCTCTCATTGTGAGCGCATAACGTGAGCGGAGCGTAACGCAGTTTCTTGAAGTGTCACCCGGCAAACCAATTTATAAGACGTTGTCACGTCAATAATTCACAGACGCTTGTAAATCGTATTATAATGACAAAGTTTATTAAGAAACATTAAAATATCAATTTTACCAACACAAAACTCAATATAATGGCCCGCATAGGAGGTAATGTTATAGCCTTGTTAACCTAACTTTTTTTTTAACCTAACCTAAACATAGCTGTCAAAAAGTGGGTGGATTACTTATACCTTCGGGGTAATCCAGGTGCGATGCTACTCCAATCAATCGTCGTCAATTTACTCAAATCTACGAACTTAAAACCGATGTTTCGGGGGCTGAGTCACCTTCGTTCGTGGTAGTGCACCTTTAATCTGAATCACGTGCAGTCCCCGTGTGGTGCAAATCAGACGATAATCAATCAACTAGTAATCATGTTTACTGGTTATTAACTGATGGTTGGCTTCGGCCGTGGTTACTGGCCACCCACCAGACAAAGCCACACCGCCAAACGGTCTTGCAGTGTTCCGGTGCTATGTCTGGTGACACCATTTAAGAAGGTGGTAGACGTGTGTAACTCACTACTGAACCGACTTACTGATACGAATCATTTAGATGTTCGTAATGATTGGATCTTGTGTTCGAAATCAAATGCATCATTTGTAGTCTAGTCAACAAGTTCAAAAACGTGAAAAATAGAGATAAAGGTCCTAAAAATATGAGCGATGGCTCATTCGATTCGGAATCACTTCTAGAAAAATGTTTTTGAAGGATTTTGGTGCAGGTTAAAAATTGCAATTGTTATTAACAAAATAAGATGAAAAAAAAATGATATTTCGTTTTTTGTTAATAACTCGAAAAATATTAATATTTAAGCAATTTTGAAAAAAGCTCGTTAAAGAAGAGGAAATTTTCTATAAAAAAGTCCTGATTCCCGGAATTCTATCTCCATTATTTATAATTTTAATTAGACGTTGAAAATAGGGCTCCGCGCGGCAGTTACGGCATGCGCGCGCCGCCGCTAAAGAGAGTTCAGCAATAAAAATAATTTTTTTATAACATAAAATGTGATTTTAAAAATTTGAAAAAATTCTAGTATCTTCTTAACACTTGAAAGAATCGAGCCCTGAAAAAAAAAGTTTAATCACCATTTTTCAAAAAGTTATTCAATTGTTAACTAACTAATTTTTTCTCAATCTCCATGGGCATAAACAATGGGATGAAAGGTATAAATAATTGGCCTATAAATTTTAAACTTCGTGGAGCCCTTTTGATATATGTACTTTATAAGATCCTGCGGTTTATTTTCATTAAAGTTTATTAATTTGTTAATTATGATTTTTTATAACTATTGAAAAATTAAAAATCTAAAAAATATTGATAAAAATTTTTTTTTCAATTAATATTTAGCTATGCCTGTTTTCACATTGAACAATGGCAGTAATTAACATAGGTTATGAATTTTTTACGTAATTTGTTTATAAAATTGTTATAAACAAATAGAGAAATTCAATATTTTTTAAATTTTTTTTTTGCTATTTTGTTGTTAACAAAAAAATATGATTTTTAAAAAAAAAAAAATTTCTTAATTTTAATTTTTAATTGTTTAAAAACGATTTTTTTATATTTCGATTGTTTAAATAATTAGTTAAGAAAAAATTTTTGTTTTAAAAATCATAATTTACACTTTTAAAAAGTTTACCAAAAAAAAAAAATTTTTATTAATTATTTAATTGTTTATTAGTTTAACAATTTGTTATAAACAAATATCGACCAACGTTATATTTTTTTTCTAAAACAGAAAAAAATTATAAAAATAGCTATATATAATAAAGTGCAAAAAAAAATTTTTTTTATTTATTATAATACTTATAGAAATGACTGACTATTAACGAAGTAGTGAAATACTTCAGTAATGCACGCCGGTAAACCGTGAGTTTGCTTCTCACGGTGCGCAATGTAACGAGTAGCAACGCGCTTCATTTACTGTAAATTCACAGGCAGTGGTAAGTAGTTTGGTGTGACTCGGGCTCGTGTCTCACCAAGCACGCACTGCAGGCGCGCACGTGACGGCCTAAGGGATTCGGTCCATGATATAGAAGAAGCAAGCCTAAGCGTCTGGCCGCTAGTCCTAAGCCTGGGTAAAGTATGAAGGGAAATCGATTTTAATAATGACTAGATTTCCGTTGCGGCTCCACCCGCGTTAATTATACACGTACACACGCACACACACGCGCACACGCACACACAAACAGTTTTCAAATATGTACTTAATATAGTAATTAATAATTATATAAAATCTAAAAAATGTAAAAGATGTATTTTTATCTTTAAAAACTTCTAAGCGATGCAATGTGTACATACGTACTCAATTTATTCGCGTCATATCATTCACAATATGTATCATTGCCTCTGAGCTAATGTTTCAAATGTTCTGAATAATACATATCAGTGATTACTTTCACATAACATTCGTATCTTTGTCGCTTAAGAGTCAATGTTTCAAATGTGCCAAATGATTCATACCAGTGATTACTTTCACATAACATTCGTATCTTTGTCGCTTAAGTGTCACTGATCCAAATGTTTCAAATGATACATATCAGTGATTCGTATCAGTTTACTGTTCGAGATGCAAATGTTCGGATCCCAACGATGAGTCATTTCTCCCACGTCTAGAAGGTGGGTCAAAATTGTTGCTCTTTTATGGTTTCTAACCATATGAAGTCTCATTCCACTGCCACCTTCTCACCGAAAATCGTAGACTACATCGTTGCTTAACATCAGACAAGTTGTCATGCGCAAGCCTATGGTAGAATTTAAAAAAATGTTTAACCACTGAATATTAAACTTCTACTATAAATTCACACGTTTAAATAATTATCTTTAAAACACGTTGGTAAACTCAGGGATAAAGGTATTATCCTTGCCTGCATTTCGTCTAGATTGCTAGATTTGGTGAACTAATGCGCTCAGCAAATAATGAAAAAATGAAAATGCATCTGAATCTGAAATCTGCACTAGAATTTGCGGAATTTCGAATAGTGGGTTTGCAACACGTTGCACGAAATATTGCCAAAATTTGACAATGTCTTGGTTAATAAAAGTGGAATAATATGCTTACTATGCGATTCAAATAAGAATAGGACTGGAAATCCGCCATCTTGGACTGGAATGCGCAGCAACTTCACACTTTTTAGTAAGTAAGGTGGACAATTTTTTTTTTATAATCATCACTCTCAGATTTAAAAAAAAGTGCTTAGATTTTATTGCCATTCGAGTAAGATTGGAATTAGATTTTTATTTAGAATCGAATATTTAGGTTCAAACATATTTCATTAACTTTCGACAAAAAAGCGGTGTTATAACTTAAAACGTGTGTTCCGTGTATATACCTATATATATTTGTGTAAATTTACTTAGGTAGGTATCTATAAGTAACTACATACCTAAGGAAAGTTTTCTACTTAAATAACTTTTCCATACATTTTCTGGTATAAATAAATAAATATATAAATATTCTGGGACATTAAATAATTGCTACACCATTTATTTAACATATGTTAGAAATCACAACTAAATTAGATACCTATATGAAGTAATTATGAAGCTATTATTGACGCAATACATTTCGGGGAACTCTGCATGCTTGATTTTAAACAAGGGGGTGACCAGTCAACCAAACGTCAGGATGGCTGGTCAAAAAATATATTTTATTTCTCAATATATATCATATGTAGCAATTATTTATTATATGAAGCAAATATAAGCAATTATGTAGCAATTTTCGAATCAACTCTCATAGACCAACGCCACAGACAACCATCCATTCTGACGCACACATGAAAAGGGCTGTTTTGATCGAAACTTAACTGCAACTGAACTTATTTAATACGTGAATTAACCTACTGACGGTTAGAAGAGAATTATAACTGTATTTCCACCTGTAAGGCTGCGTTATTCGAGAAAAGTAGGCATTTAGTGTTCTTTCAATCGCGCGCGCAATCGCATGGTCCGTATTGCGACACAGTGTAGACACGTAGTAGGTAAGGTATTTAATGTCACGTTAGATATTATTTTCGCGGTCTAACTTCATTTACATTGATGATAAGTTTAGGAATCGTTTTTTAGGTAAATAAAATATAGAGTAAAAAAATACAAATTTATGTAAAATCCATATCCACAAACATTCACGTTTGTTAAAATGCTAGTAGACAGGTAAACAAAACAAAAAATTATACAGTTAAATTGTGGATCCTTTTATCTAATAGCATAACAACATTGCAACAGAGAGCGTTGTTTAATGTCATAATTGAGTTTGTGGCGACTAACTGAGCGTAACATATTATTATATAGCAGTTTTATAAACGTTTTTGTTTTAGTTAAACAAATGAGGAAATTGATGAATGAGGTAGTAGGTCGTGGGTTCGATTCCCACCCGAGACAAACATTTGTTTAAATATGTCGGTTTGTCTTGTGTGTGGGTGTAATTATCAATTTATATGTATATATTTACAAAAGAAAAGTATTATATGTAGTATATTACCAGTTATCTGGTTGCCAAGTACAAGCTCTACTTAGTTTGGGATCAGATGACCGTTTGTGTTAATGTCCCACTTAAACAAGAACTAGATTTACTTATTAACTGTATTTTAAATAAAATAGAGCAAAATATACAGTCGCTAATGTCCATGAAAAAATATAGAAGGAAGTCGGTCACAAATAATGAAATACAACTTTTACTAGTTTGACAGACATCAATCAAGGTTGACCTATCTATACAATAAGGCGTGAAATTCAAAAGTTAGATCATTTTTATTGAGGCTAGTAGAACTAGCCTTAACAAAAATGATGTTATCCTATGTGTATAACAATTTACGAGTATAATAAATTAATTACCTAATAACATCAGAACTTACATTATAAAAATTAAAGGTGGAAATAGTTAAAGAGCTGGTTGATGCACAGCAGTTTTTATAAATTAAATCATTAATCATTTTTCTTGCCTTTTTTCCTATTTCTCTTGGGGTCGGCTCCTAGTCTAACCTGATACGGCTAGCTTCCAGAATTAAACGAGCAAATGCCATCTGATCTCGAAACCCGTAGGGTACCAGTAGCCGAGATGGTAAGACCAGGTGTCCAATTATATTGGCTTCTGACTACATTTAACGATTGTCATAGATGTGTTAAATGACAACCGGGACCGACGGCTTTACGTGCCCTCCGAGGCACGGAGGGTAGGCCCCCAATAACATAATGATGAATGACGGGAAATAATACACTCGGGATCCTTAAACAGACAAGCTTGTCTAAATTGATAAATAAAATTTCCTTATCCATAGGAAACAAAGGGCCAAGAATATATAAATGAAAATATGCAAATAAAACCCCAACTTATGCAAAAATGTCCAGGCGTCCCTAAAAATATTTTCGAACCGCTCGGCTTCAATTTACGAAGAATAATGTCGCCAAATATAAAAAGGGTCTTTATTAATGTAGCATAATACCAGTTTTTTGTAAGGAAACCCCTAAATATGGAGTACTATGGGAAAAAGAAAACACTCAGAATTCGTATTGCGTTTGAAACATTTATTATCTCCTAAACGTTTTATGTTTGTCTTACTCGTTTCTGCATATTACTACAGAATATGTACTTCATATTATTATATCGACGATAGCTATTAACAAAGTCGGAAACTTTTTGGCGATTATGGTTTTATTGCACCTAAAGTCTGGAAATACCTATGTATACTATATCTGACGGGCCGGTGGCGTGGTCGGTAAGATACTTGCTTTTCACGCCGCAGGTCGTGCGTCGCACCCAAGTCAGACATTTTTGTGATGAACACGTCTGTTTTTCCTGAGTCTGGGTGTAACTATCTATATTTAAGTATGTATTTACAAAAGAAAAGTATTTTATGTAGTATATTACCAGTATGGTTTCCATAGTACAAGCTCTGCTTAGTTTGTATCTGGTCTGGTCTGAGAATCGGTCGTTATCTATTTTCGGACTCGGTAGGACAGGACGACGTCTGCGTGGACCAGCGGAATGCACACGTAACAAATTTACCAAGAGCAGCGGTGGCGCAGCAGGAAAGGCCTCGCCTAATAATATAAGTTAGCGGGTTTGATTCTCAGTCGAGCCTACACATCTTTGTGTGAATTGTTTCATCACCGCTGCTCAATATCAGTGAAGGAAAACATCGCGAGGAAACCGGCACGTCTAATAACTAATCATTCGAGGACATGTGACATCCACCAACGCGCACTTGGCCAGCGTGTGTGGATTAAGGCCTAAACTCTCTCAACTCGTTAGATAACTGACAGAATAACCATGCCCAGCTGTGGGACACAAAAAAGGGTTGCAGTGATACATACCAAAAAGAACATGCACTTGAATTGAGAACCTTCTTATTTTTGAAGTCAGTTAAAAGTAAGTTTTAAGTAAGTTAAGTAATAACCAGGGACGTAGCTACGGCTAAATCTGCCGTATTAATTATACGGGGTCCCTACGGGCGACCCAGACATGCGCAAGCAAAAATTAATGAAACTTCCCAATTTTTTTTTCAGAAATGACAAGAGTAAAATAAAGCAATTTTATTTTTTCCTGCGTAAAGCTTGCGTTCAAAAGTTGGCGACACCCTAAATCTGTTACAGCGTATTTGTAAATAGATTTAAAAAAAAACACGCTGCACCACACGATTTAGCATTCTCTAACACCACAGCTTAAAACTATTAGTAGGATTAGGCTTTATACAAGTGTAGTTACATTAATCTGAGCTATAAACATTAAACAAGGATTTTAGAAGGATTTATCTACACCAAGTTTAGTTTGAACTACATCAAAGTATCAAAGAACAAGATTTGAAAGAAAACTAACTACAGACACATATTACACAGTGGTTTAGTGGTAATAATAATAGTGGTAGTTAAAATATAAGGTCCCGGGTTCGATTGCCGATCGTGGCCACGCTTTTTTGTGTGAATTGTTTCATCGCCCCTGCTCAATATCGGTGAAAGAAACCGAAGAACACAATATGTCTAAGAACTAATCATTCGAGGACATGTGACATCCGCACTCGGCCGCGTGTTTGGACTAAGGCCTGAACTCTCTGAACTCGTAAGATAGCTGAGAGAAGACCCGTGCTCAGCTGTGGGACACTTAAATAGGGTTCAAGTAAAATAAACTCAGTGGAATAAAACTACTTTTTAACGGATTTTATCGCGGTTTATTTTAGATTTTATATCCCGACGTTTCAAAGTCTTTTCAGACTTCATGTTCACGGGTGAGGCATTTGACGTCCAAAAATATTAATCACAACTATTACTAACTACCTACAAACATTATTATTTAAGTTGCGTTCCGGAGCAAACTGAGCTCACAGTGTCTTGAATTCTGAGTTGATTTTGCTTGGGTTTTGGTAAAAGTAAATTAAGCACTGGGTCCCAAGCTGGCGGTATATTCCGACCATTTTCTCTGTTAAAATTGACCTTGACTTGACTTTCTTGACTTTGGTAGTGCGGCTTTGTCTGGTGGATGGTCACTAACCACGCCCGAAGCCTACCACCGTTATTTTTTTTTATCCGTTAAGCAGTTTATTGTCAGCTGATTTGCATCACCCGGAGACCACGTCTGGGGATTCAGATCGAAGGTGCACTCCCACTAACGAAGGTGACTCAGCTCTCATACTACTGAACCGATTTAAATTAAATTGGATACAGAGATCTTCCAAATCCTGAGGAAGGATAAAGGGGGTGGAAGTCAGTTTTAGAATAAAAATAAAACCACGATTATAATTCAGCTTCCCGAGATATGGTATTGATGGAATTTGCACAACACCGAATAATGTGAGTGAAGGGGATCACTTCAACCCTTATTAGCGTCCCACTGCTGAGCACGGGTCTTCTCTTAACTATCTTATGAGTTGAGAGAGTTTAGGCCTTAATCCACACACGCTGGCCAAGTGCGGGTTGGTGGATGTCACATGTCCTCGAATGATTAGTTCTTAGACATGCCGGTTTTCTCACGATGTTTTCCTTCACCGATACTGAGCAGTGGAGATGAAACAATTCACACAAAGATGGGTACGACCAGGATTCGAACCCGCAACCTTATTTTTCTAAGGCGAGGCCCGTGCCGCTGCGCCACCGCTGCTGAGTGAATGGTAATAAAATATTAATGTCTATGTCTATTGTTAACTATCTGAATGGTTGAGAGAGATTGCCGAGAGTTTTGACATTTGGTTAGTTTTTGGATAAGTAGATTTGTACTCAATATTTTTTATCATTGATATAAACAGCGACAAAAGATTTTTAATTTTATTTTTATATTATTTTATTACTAGTAGAGTGAATAGATCTCTAAAAACATTCTCCTTTTTAGACGTCAATGAACTCGATAATATGCGTATGTCTAGCCTTTAATAATTCTAATGATTATTCAAAACTAAGTCTGATTTCAATGGTCTCCAAGAGATTTCTATCGATCAGAAGTTTTGGAAAGATAGTACAGAGAGTTTTGTAACTTTGTTTTGAAGTAGGGTTGCTAAATTTGCTTATTATTTTTAGTACTAGCTTTTAATCTTTTTATCTTTTTACATTGTGCCCAACAATAGAATAAACAGTAAGTTAAAGTCATCAAGATATTTACCAAAAAATCATTGGTTAATATTCCTAAATAAATGGGCTATCTAACAGTGCAAGAGTTTTTCAAGACGAACCAGTACGTAGTTCCTAATCATTTTTTTTGCTTTATAGAGAAGTATCTAATAATTTACGTATGTTTCTTTTGTATACGAGGAACATCTTCAAAACATATTATTTTTGTTATTTTTATCATTACTAATTTCAAACCTGTTTCCTAACACGACTTCGTCCGCGTAGTACTTAATAACATAAAAAGTAGCCGATGTGTTAATCCAGACGATAAACTATCTCGGTTCCTAGTTTCATCTAATCTGTCCAGTATTTTTTGCGTAAAAGAGTAACAAACATACATTTATGTATTCTTACAAACTTTCGCGTTTATAGTAATAGTTATATGATGTGTGTAGTAGGTGGGCATAGCCTCGGGTATTATCCAATGGCGTAATTTAGTATAAGTTATTGTGCAACTGAGAATTAAAACTGATAAATAAAACATTATTATGATACAATAATAAAATTAATAAAAAGATTTCAAATGTTTTGAAGTGACAACCCTAAGCAATGTTGAAGGTGTGAGTTGGAATGCAATAAATCTTCAAGTTGACTTAAGCCAAAGTTGTGCTTTGTGCAGCCGTTACTAAGGATTACAACTTACATTCTTAGTGGTCTTTGTGGTTCTAATCTAAACTTGCATTACACTTAAGACGTCGTATTCCCCTGAATACGACTGCCTCTCCCCTTGCTCAACTTAGAAAGATAAAGTTGATAGGTGCTGTAGGTGAGGGTGCGGCTGTAGGTGAGGGTGCGGCTGTAGGTGAGGTTAAGGTGATGATGGTGGTGTGTGGGTCTTATTATTATGGTGTACAAACACTATACAAAAAAAAAGATATATAAAAACAATTTAGTAATATTATAAACCGCATTTTATACTCCGTAAATATTGGCATTAGCCGACGTTATCCGACGACAAGCTTTATTGGCCGAAATAACAACAACAAAGAATTTGAATTTAAAAATAACGATAATTTTCTTAACAACTTAGTAAGAGTGGAATTATTTGGTCGTCGACAAGCTCGCTTCGCGTAATGGAATGTAAATTGGACAAATATTTGCAAAAGGCTGGAGACACGGTTTTTTGGTGCACGCGGTTTCCTTTTAAATGGATTTGTAATGGTCTAAGGGATTACTTAGTTCTTTTTCATATTAATAACGTTTTATTTGTCTTTATATTCGCTAATTCTGGTGATAGAATTAGCTGTGTGAATGTTCAAAGATTTTATTGTACTTCAATCAGTAACACGACAGGATACCACCCTCAAAACAATGGTAAAAGCGACGATAGAATCGAAAATCATAGCCTACGTAAATAATATCGATATTACTGATTTGAATGCAAGTACCATTTCAAATTGCTAAACGTTTCAGTCGAGGCCTAAAGTCAGGTTATCTACCGGCCCATCTCACTTATTTCTTTTTGACTTATCCAATTTGTTATAAGGGCCTTTATTAGTTCACCGGACTCCCCATGTGAGGACGAACCTCGGCTCAGGACGTTGCCATATCTAGATTTAGGAGATAGGGTTATTTCTAAATTGTCAGATATTATCGCGTTTAAAACTTAAACCAAGACAGTTAAATATTTTTTCATGAAGTTGCTCTGCGCTTTTGTATGTATGTAAGACGACTGAAGATTCGAGTGGTAGTAATCCTCCAGTTAAAAGGGCAGATCTTCTGGCGGAAAGTTTTACAATATGTAAATCGTCGGTAAAACTTTACTTGTGCGATTCAGGATTTTATGACTGTCTCAACTTGAGACTCTCAAGTGGCATTAGGCCACTTGTTTAAAATATCTATTTAAGCACTTGTAGCGTCACATATGACGCCACAAGTGCTTAGATATTTTAAACTCCAAAACGGATTTCAATAAATATGTGGAGACTAGATGATCGGGTAGTTTACTCTCCAACGTAAAGGAAAGATCTTTCGGCTGGATGAGGTGTGATGCCCAAAGGTGTGTGCGCCCAACTGTTCATGTAGGGAAGTTCTATTTGTATCAGTTAATCGTCAGTGAAACTTTGCTTGTGCGACTTAGGATTGCTGTGACGTAATTTTTTCTCGTCATTGGCGTTAGGTATGTGACGCCACAGGTACATAATGGTTTTAAAAACTGTTATTTAAAAAAAATATCATACGTATATGTTGCAGTGCGTAACCTATAAACGTGGCCAGTTGTTGCTTAAACAAATGGTTAGGTGTCACTTCAGTCACTTGTGATAACATAAGACCTGTCAGGTGTCAAACTTACAAGACGTCAACGTCACTCAGGTTGCTTGTCTTGATTGTCATTGTTACATCAGGGGACAATGTCCATGAGGTTGCTTGGGTGAGCACGTAGTGAGTGCAAACCGAATTTGTCCGCACACAAAGAAATCTATTTCCATCTAAACATTTTGTGAATATTTGTGAATAATTAGGTGCTATAGTTATTGCCTGAGATATTGATTAGCTTTCTGTGGGGTTATTTTGAGTCCCATCAAAATGCGAACGTAATGACGTGTATCTGGTGATCGTATCTCTATGAACTTGACGATATAGTACATCTTACTACGTGCCACGTGCTATAATAGGGCGGGTCACTAGCGTAATATATGATATTATAGTGGGATATATTATAGAAAATACGTAAGGTTCAAATATGTAAATGAATATATTATATACTAGCGGACCCCGCAGACGTCGTCCTGCCCGGTAAAACAGTGCCATCTAACGGGTCCGAAAATAGATTATGGATATGAGAATTCATAAAAATCGTTCAAGCCGTTTCGGAGGAGTTTGTATTCCTTTTTCTGCGTAAGAACCATCCTCGTACATCAAGGAATATTCTAAAAAAATAATTAGTGAAATCGGTTCAGTCGATCTCGTGTTATGCGCTTACCAACACATTTTACGATTTATTTTTATATTATATATAATGAAAATGCATGGATACGCTAAGAACTTCATACGTCTTTATTGTCTTTTATGACTCAATAAAAATCCTCATAGAAAAGCAGTTACTTCCTCGTAATATTAGAAGATACCATACATAACATAGCACTCACGTCAGTATTACACGAATATATAAATAGAGGTGAATATCATCTACATTTCAATTATTTTGTTCAGAAGGCAAGCCTTTGCCGTTTATGTAATTCTCAATTTTAAGTTACTGAGATTTTCCTGAGCAATAGCATCAGCCTCGCTTTTAATATAATACAGTCGCGGGGTGGATCCCCGGGCGTGCCCACACATATGACTTGTTTCATCACCGCTGCTCAATATCATTGAAGGAAAACGTGGTGAGGAAACCACCACCTCTAAGAATTAACCATTCGAAGACATGTGACATCCATCCGCACTTGGTCAGCGTGTGTGAATTAATACAATATAATAATATTATAATATAGTGGGACATTAACACACATGGATGGATGTACTATGGCAACTAGATAACTGGTAATATACCACATATAATACTTTTCTTTAGTAAATACATACTTAAATGTAGATAATTACACCGAGACTCAAGACAAACAGACGTGATCATCACGTAAATGTCTGACTTGTATGGAAATCGAACTAAGTTCTCTTCTTCTGGTGTCTCCTTTTTAGTGGATTCCATATTAATCTACTTATGTTATACTTAATAAATCTTTTTTGCTACAAAAATGAACCTTACCTACTCAAAGCAAGCGGTGGCGCAGTACCACGGCTCCGCCTTAGAAATATAAGGTCGCGGGTTCGAATCCCAGTCGTGCCACATCTTTGTGTGAATTATTTCATCGCCGCTGCTCAATATCGGCGAAGGAAAACATCGTGAGGAAACCGGCATGTCTAAGAACTAATCATTCGAGGACATGTGACATCCACCAACCCACATTTGGCCAGCGTGTGTGGATTAAGGCATAAACTCTCTCAACTAGTAAGATAGCTGAGAGAAGACCCGTGCCCAGCAGTGGGACACTAAAAAAAAGGGGTTGAAGTGACTCAAAGCAACGCAAATAAAACGCACAGGTACCAAATTAGCAAAGAAAAACCGTTAAAGTGTTTTCTTAATAGCTACTGGTACAACAAGCAGTATAATTACTAAGAGTTTAAATTATACCAAGCTGCTTTTAGTATTAGCTTGCTTTAGAAAGTAAACAAAATACATATTTCTGCAGCAAAAGTGCAGAAAAAGCAATTATGAAAACCGCGCCAATGAAATAAATTCTATAAAAAAGCATACCAAATGCAAACAGCATTAGGTATGCTTTTTTATAGAATTTCCTATCATAAATGTGTTTTTTTTTTGTGATAACTGAATCGATTTTGACTATTCTGTCCGTGTTGAGATTGAGGTGGCCGCAAGCGTTTATATGCTCCTTGGTGGCCGCCGCCGGTGCGACGCACAGTGTGTCGAGGTGTGCGAAACACAGTGGGTCGAGGTGTGCGACGATGGTGCAGGCCGACCTTGTTGATTTACATTTTATGGCTAATGTTAGTAGTACCCTGTGCGGACGGGACGTGGTTAGTAGACAATAATGTGATAATGATAGTAATGCAGCAATATTGAGTAGTTGTGGAAATTAAGCTACAAATCTATACCGGGTGGAAGGAACCGCCCGCCAAAACTGATAGATCATACTGAGATAATCGGTATAAGAAATTAGTTCAGGAACTTTATGAGTATCAAATAATTGTGCTTTGTTTTGTTAACTTATACGGAATGTTTAAGTTATCTAGACTTATTCAAATCAAAATCAAAATATGCAAAAAACATCTAATTGAGGAGGTCAGCGCTTTCTTAGTTTGTGGAGGTCTGTCCCTACCATCCAGTGTAATTACTAGTATACATAATAAGAATATCTTAGGAGTAGTAGTCGATTTGAGGAATTAGTTTCCTCATGACTATCTATAATCACGGAACTGAGAAATTGATCAATCAATCAATGAACGCATTTACTCCTGGCGTGGTCATAAGCAAATCACAATCAAACCAAACCAAGGAAAAGAAAGCAGATCACCTACCCAATTTTTATAATTCTCAATGCATAACGCATGTCTAGACGGTTGAAAGTAAGGTTTCTTTGCTAACTTTAAAGTATTACGATAAAATATTTTAACAATAAATTATATTCAAATAGAAGCCTTAAACAGTCTGTTTACTAATAACACAAAAATGAAAACTTATTAAATACAAGATTTATACATTTTATTTCGATATTTTAAATGATAAATGAAAATATCTCAAAGTTTTAAACTGTTAAATACTTGCAATAAATCAAAAAGTGAATTCGTGAATAATTTGTTCTTGCTGAAGTTGATGCAAAATTATTTTGAAAATAAAATACACATTATTTTATTTATATAAAAGCAAAGTTGTCAAAATTTTGGCGAAGTAATGTTGTGTAAAGTTGCCTATCTAAAGTAAACTTCTACAAGATTTATTTAAAATTGTCTGACGTTGTTATTATTTCGGTGGCTGCGTCACCTTCGCCCGTGGGAGTGACAACTTTAACACCACCGATGGACCACGTATTGAAGATGGAGTCAATCTTCAATACGTGGTCCATATGTGGTGTAAAAGTTGTCACTTATCTTTCCTAATTACTTCTTACTATGAAAATTGGTTCTTGACTGCAACTGTCATACGCAATGAAGTGATCCGACAGGGAACCAGAGTTATCGACATAGCTCACCGGATTAGTAAGCTGAAGTGGCAGTCAGCCATATCTGCCGCAGAACCGACAACCATTCTGCCGTGAAAAGGATAAAGGGCGGGCACATCTGACATTTTTTTTCGTAATGTTGTCGGTCATAGCGAGTTTGGACCGGATCAACATCATCTGTCAAGTATTACAGGTGACACTGCAGAGCTGTTCGACTGAATGAAGTGTTTTAATGTATAGCTTTATGATTATGTATGTCCTTTGTCTGTTTTAACCTTTTAAATAAATATATCGCTGGACCCCGTGCGAGTTAGACGTCCGCTGGCGAATCAGTAGATCAAATTACGAGACGCTAGTAGAGCGGTCGTGTGCGCGGCTAATCCACCTTTTATCATAGTTTTACTTACTGAATCCCCTAGACACCCATAATAGTTTAATATTGGGTATGTAGGGTAATCTGGGCGTTACTGTTTAAACAATAGACATTAGGTAGGTAATGATCAGTATAAATAAGTGGGTAAGTTAATATAAAAGTCCATCCTAACATTTTTCATATTTCTCCATTTACAGTACCTACCTACTTTTGATGGAGGACTGGGTGGGGTTCACACCACCCTCCTCTTGCAGTAATGAAGTTATTAACATAGTCGGAATCAGTAAAAGATAGTTATAAATCATTCATGATCAATAATTCAGTTACGAAAAAATATGTCAGAAGTGCCCTTCTTCCTTAAGACGGCAGCATTGGTATCAACGAGTAATGAGTGGAGACCATGAATTGGCAAACGTAGCGTAGGACCCTCAGACTAAGTGGAGTGACGATATTTGCAAGGTGGCTGTTAAGAGCTGGATGAGAATAGCCGCAAATGGTAAAGAAAAAGTTCACTCCCAAAGACAAAGGTGATTTAGCCCTTTAATTTAGAGGACTACTTATAGGACATAACATTGTATTATATGTAAAAAAGTTTGAATTTATAATTAGTCACAATAGTAAGCTTTATGAAAGCTTCAATAGAAAGCTCATTTATTGACATTTTAATAAGCAATGAAAACCATAGCCCTTTGTGTTTTATTGCTTTTGAACTTCTTAGAAAATGAAAATGAACGATATAAATTCAGTGTTTTAATTAAACTCGGTCTTTTAAAGAGACCTTGATTTTTATTCAAAACTATTTTTGAATTCTGAAAAGAGTATTATTGTCTAACAAAATTTATTTAATTTAAATGAAAGTATAGTCACAGTAAATTTAAAAATAAAATAAAGAAAATAAGAAAAGATAAAAACTTCACAACAACATTACAATATTGACGGGCCGGTGCGATGGCGTGGTTGGTAAGGTACACGCTTTTCTTGTCTGGTCTGGTCTGGTCTGTTTGTCTTGAGTTTGGTAGTAAATATCAATATTAAGTATGTATTTACAAAAAAAAAGTATTATAAGTAGTATATTACCAGTTATCTGGTTTCCATACTACAAGCTGCTCTACTTAGTTTGAGATCAGATGACAGTGCGTGTTAATGTGTCACTATATTGTTAATATTGTATTGTTTTCACAATTTGTCTGTGGGTAGAGACGTTTAGATGTAGGTACCTGGTACTTAGTTAATCTGTACTGTAGAAAGCTGAAGAATTTGTTTGTTTGAACGTGATAATCTCCAAAACTACTGGTCCTATTTGAATATTCTTGCACTGTAAGATAGTCTATTTATTGAGAAAGGCAATAGGCTACTTTTTATTCAACTACTGTGGATGCTATACGTTACAAGGGCGGAAAGCTAGTTGTATCTATAGTAATAATAATAATCACTTTATTACTGACAAGGTCCATACAAAATTAAATCAAAAATAATATCTTAAAGGTATAGCTGTTGATTGCCCATACTAGGTTATATTAAATCAAATCAAAATATGCTTTATTTCTTTTGAGTCGCTAGTCTACATAAAAATTGTCCAATTTATTTTCCTACCGTGCAGTGAATGTCTGGCAACTACTGAAAAATACTGCCAAAAAACTCAGTAGGCTTTTTTCTTTTTTAAATGAAGTACTTATATCTATTAACCTGTGCTACAGGCGGTAGTAGTGCATATTTATTATAATTAGTCATTTATACTAGGAAATACTTGATTTATAAAATAAACAAACAATTAAACTAAAATAATACACAGTTAGCTTATTTGAGTAAAACTAGCAATTCTTGTGTTTGATCATAGGACAGATTTTGTAGATAATTAGAAAGCTGTTCGATGAATTTTGTGAATGGAACTGATCGCCTGTTAAAATCGGCATATGACATCTGGGAATGGGACCCGTCCTCTCGAGCTTTAGACCTGTAAAAAAGGTAAGAATGTAATCGTATCCCTAGATATATCCTGGTTTTAGATCCAGTTAAGACTGTCCTTACACTACAAGTACTTAGTTAATTTATTACAGCTAAGTTAAATAAAATAATACGTAAGTTGGGGACGAATTTGCATTCATGTAGTTTTTATTATCTAAATCAGCATAGTCTTTAGTCTTAGATTGTCAACAGGTCACGTTTGTGAAATCGTACATTGCCGTAAACATTATGTAGGTAACATTATAAGTTAAGTCTATTAACACTCAAATCTTTCGCATAACTTTTAACCCACCAAGTTTGAGTTTCATCCTTGTAAACTGGAAACTTTGCAGTAGAATATTTTACATTAAATTAAATAATCTCTTCAAAGCAGTGGATGCAGATCCGCTGAAATTCTTTTAGTACTTCATCAAGAGAGTTGTGCGCGTGTTGCATTTCCTGTATATTTTACAGTATTTTAGGTCGAGACTAAAGGTTTGGTGCAAGTTGAAATTACATAAGACTAAATTTTTTTTAAGCTAGCCAGCTCCACCGACGTTATCCTGCCAGGTAAAGCAGAGCCACCTACCGAATCCGAAAATAGATTATTAGGAATTTTTCGGAGGAATTTCGATATTTTAAATTTTTCTGTCCCTACCTAAGCACCATCCTCATAACTCAAGAGATATTCTAAAAAGAATTAGCGAAATCGGTTCAGCCGTTCTCGAGGTTTGCGCTTAGCAACGCATCTAGTGATTTAATAAATAGATTGTCATTTCCCTTGCCTTCTTTTCATTTCTCTTGAAACAGGACGCAGTTTACGCTGTTGCGGCTAACTACCATAATTAAACAAGCGACAGCCGTCTGACCTCAAAACCCAAAAGGATTCTGTAGTCGAGATGGTTAGACCAATTAAAAAACTTTCAGACCTTCAAATACTACTACTACTTCCCTGCTCAATATCGGTGAAGGAAAACATCATGAGGAAACTGGCATGTCTAATAACTAATCATTCGAGGACATGTGACATCCACTAACCTGCACTTGGCTAGCGTGTGTGGATTAAGACCTAAACTCTCTGAACTCGTAAGATAGTTGAGAGCAGACCCGTGCCCAGCTGTAGGATTATGCTGCTAATGTCCTATCAAATGCATAAAAATTGTTAAAAAAACCGAATTGCAAGACATTTTCTAATATTATTTTAAAACGTTTTAAGTTTATTCCTTGTACCAAACACTAGCAAGTACAAGCGTCTAGATGTTTTTGCTCGTAATAAACAGATTACTTAAATAGAGTCAGGTGTTGAACTCAAAATTCTAAGAGAATTCCTGTCTGGGTTGATTCGTCACATTAACTTCACAGAATTAGATTTAGGAACTTTCATTCTATTTAATTAATAAATTTACAGTTGCAAAGATTTTGTACACTTTTTATCTGAATACCCTGAATACACGTAGTCCCTGGGTGGAACAAATCAAATGTTAATAAACTGGTGGTAGGCTTCGGCTGTGGTTAGTGATCACCCACTAGGCTTAGCAGCACCGCCAAGCGGCCTTGCCGTGTTCCGGTGCGGTGTCTTGTGACACCATTTAAGTGTGTGAGTCGAAATTTATGCTCCTTAACGGTTTCTAACCATATGAAGCTTCATTCACACTCTCGCAGACAGTGGAAAATGTAACTTTCCAACTCCTCCTATTATCTTTCTGATTTAATTATTGCGGGATCCAAGACAGTTTAGGTGTCCTGGGACTTGGCCGAGTTCAAATCCCGAGTCTCTCCACGGCACCGTTGTCGATCCTGGCTTACAGGAGTAGCAACAAGCAGCATAAATGCCACCCTCTCACGAAAAATCATTTGCAAACACGATTGATTCATTATATTGGCCAGGCGCGTCCATCGTAGTCTACATCAGTGCTTAACATCAGGAAGGTTTTAGTCAAGAGCACGCCTATTTCAGAACAAAACAAAACCTATCTTAGGATGGAGGCGACAGATAAGAACTTAACTTTAAGAAGATAACCTTGTATAAGTATTGTGAACACATTACTAGGTAAAAAAATTACTAGCATTCAATATATTTATGCGATTTAGTCGTTCAAACGTTCCGTTTTTGCTACCTAAGCGAAAATTCTAATCTAGTCTAACTTACTTTCGTGTATATTTCTGTGTTCTAACATTTATTCAGCTACTTGGGGTGAAAAAAAAAATACTACCAAAGATACTATCAATATTTAGCTACAAATCCTCAGTAACCCAGTTTTATTGACTAGAAATTTACTAAGATAAGGCTAGAGCTATTTATATTAGATACTTATTAAAAAACCTAAGAACACAAAATAAATAATGGGTTTTATTGATTGGTATTAAGGTGGCAGTAATGCAATATCAAGCATCAAAAACTTATTAATTATTTTAAATTCTGTAGTCAGTAACTACAATAATATCCGATACTGCAATAGATTTGAGTTATCTTTTATTGCAGTATCAATTTCCTTTTTAAAAGACACTCGCAATTTTATCCATTGTTTTAACTGCAGGTTGAAATACGCCAGATGGCGGATTGAGTCACGATATTGCATTAAAACTTAGATAGTCCGGAGCGACAGGCGAGCATTTATAAAATAAATGGTTCTCAAGTATTTTAATTTTTATTCTTTACTAGCTACCTTTCAGCCTCTTTTGCGTTTAGCTGGAGGTTTGAAGATCTCAGGATTGTTGCGGAATAAAATTTGGGTATAAATACTAACCCCCGTATTCATAGCATAGGTATATCTAAGGTGTATCTTTTAAGCACATTATAGCTAAATTGGGTTTATAATTCGTTTGTCTTTAATATTTAGGTATATTTATCACAACGTTGAAATAAAACTACTTTTTAACGGATTTTATTGCGGTTTATTTATGTTTCTTTTTATAATAACGTGAACATTAACGCGCTCAATTTTATTTTGGCTTTACGTTTCGACACGGGTTGTACCGATCGTAGTCGCAAGCAGTCTGCTTGACTGAAAAATCTTTGAAACGTCGGGATCTAAATTCTAAAATAAACCGCGATAAAATCGGTTAAAAAGTAGTTTTTTTTTTCGCGTAAATCTAAGACAATGCAACTTATTCTCATTTATAATGCTATAAAAAGCAATTTTACTAAGTTAACATCACTATCGTTTTCAAACAATAACTATTATCATACAAAAATATATTTATTTATCATTTCTCTGCTGAACACCTACCTCTAAATTTTCGAAAGGTATTCATTAACTAATATTATTAAAATTCAAAACAAGGAATAGGTAATCTAATTAATTAATTCAAGCAACTAAAATTAAAGGTAATTAATGTTAACGTTCAAAATAATTACAACGTTAATTATTATGATTGCCTAACAATTTCAAGTAGGTGCTACAACTGAAAATTTGCATTCTGTTAGTGAAAAGTACATTAATAATAATTAATTATTAATTACAAACTTAGGCACTTATTTTAATTTAAGACTATTGCCAAGGCGCGATTCGAGGCTGTATTTATCGCAGCAGTGGCGCAGCGGTACGGGCCTCGCCTTAGATATAAGGTCGCGAATTGGAATACCGGTCGTGACAACACATTTTTGTGTGTAAATTTTTAATAGCCGCTGCTCAATATCGGTGAAAGAAAACATCATGAGGATACTAATCATTCAAGGAAATGTGACATCCTAGGCAGATAGTTGAAGGGAGACTTGTGCTCAAAAAGGGTTGAAGTGAGGTTGTATTTGCTAATACTACGATATTTGTTAAACAAAACACAAAATAGTGGTTGTGAATTGCTCACAACACTTTGTTCTCCAAGCAACTTTACTCCGTAGTGTAATCAAATGCAAAGGTTTGAAATGGAGTGCCAAATAAACTCGTACGGTTTTCATTGCTGCAGACTGAGACGTGTGTCGTCATGACTCACTTTGAGAGCTATTTGGCACCTGTTGAGTCGCAAGTTTAAGGTGAAAGCGATTTTGTGGCTTTAAAATCCTGTGAGTTGGGTCGAACTTGGCATTTATTAGTCTTACACATAAACTGTTGCACAAATGGCAGAAAATATATATACGACTGATTACATAGTTACATTTTGATTAGTTGAAAGATTAATAAATAAATAAATAAATATTCTGGGACATTAACACACACGGTCATCTGGGCCTAAGCTAAGCAGAGCCTGTGTTATGGAAACCAGATAACTGGTATATACTATACATATAATACTTTTATTTCGTAAATATATACTTATAATAGATATTTACAGCCAGACTCGACACAAACACAAATGTTCTTCACTAATGTTTGTCTCGGGTGGGAATCAAACCCACGACCTGCGGCGTGATTACGTGCGTAGAACTCACAACTGCCGTGCATGTATGACCAGATGTACCTATAAACAAAAGTGAGGCTAAGGAAGTGCGTTCAGATAGTAGCAAGAGTCGGCTAAGACGCACACAAAAACATGTTTGGAAGTCTAAATGTCCCTTCATTATTGGACTATTATTATGGTTACTATCGCTTCCCTTATAAGTTTAGTCAGACAGCTTAACTCTTACTTTTTATGCTTTTATTATAGCGCTCATTTAGTGTTACGAGAGTTTTTCAGACGTGATAAACTAATATAATGGGGATTTTAACTGAAACTTGTTACTTGTCTGTGATAATGTTGTATAGTTATTATGGTGACACAAAAAAATTAAGAGTGAAGTTATTACTGATATTGAAGTTCATTGTGTTCTCAAATTTATATAATTACTAGCTGCCCCACGGAACTTCGTACCGCGTATGACTAACGTAATACGTATGTATTTTTAATGCTACATAATAAAAAAATAAAAACAAAAAATTTCGTCTAAAAATAAAAATGAAAAATTAAGGGTGAACAACCCTTATCACTTAGGGGTTTGAAAAATAGATAGTAGCTGATTCTCAGACCTACTGAATTCGCATATAAAATTTCGTAAAAATCGGTAAAGCCGTTTCGGAGGAGTACGGTAACAAACATAGTGACATGAAAATTTTATTTAATAGATGGGGATAAGATGAATTTCATGAATGACGCAGCGGAGCCATAGGTATATTAACGAATCGCTTATGGCACCACGTTTTATAAGGCACCAGAAATAGGTAGTACTTATTATAAAGCTAAAGAGTTTGTATGCTTGAATGAGCTAATATCAGGAATTAATTAATTAATTATTTATTCTGGTCCTATTTGAAAAATTCTTATACTGTTAAGTGCTGTCGGTCATAGGGAGATTGGACCGAGTCATCGTTGGCTGTCGAGTCTAACGATCGACTGTTTGACTAATTTAAGACCATGCTAATATTCTTTGTCTGTGTTAAATGTTCACTCACTTCGACCGGTGCCCAGCAGTGGGACACTAAAAAGGGTTAACTAATCTAATGAATCAACCTAAAACCTAACAATCTTATTTTCATTACCTTATTTTCAAAAACATATTTAATTGGAAAGAACTGTTACAAAAATCAGTTTTACGCGCCCCAAAAACATTTTATAGATCGATAGAGCCCCAGATTGTGAATCCCAATGGGCTACAAAGGTCAGTTGCCTCCGTAATGGGGGTAATCACAAGATCAAGTTGACTCGAAACGAACCCCTAGAGAAATAGAAAAGGCAGTGTGTCGCTTGAAACAGAGTGCTTTATTGATTTACAAGTGTTACTTACATTATTACATTTTTTAATGGTACAATAAAAACACTTTAATACTTTATTAATTGAATTAATCTAAATAACCAATAAAATAATATTTAGACTACTTCAGCGAAAGCCGGATTATTAAGATGAAGTATAATTGAGTCTATATTTGCCGCAGAATCAACACTTGTATGGGTTACCGAATTCTTGAATGAAGACTAGCGACCACGAATAGATAAACGTCGTGTAGGATGCCTTCAGACTAGGTGGAGTGACAACATCAGCAGGGCTGGCAAGAACTGGATGAGCATAGCTACGGATCATACACAGTGGCGTGCTACAGGAGAAACCTAATTAGTCGGATGATGAGAATGAATGCCATCTGGTAGACAAATAGAATATTACGCTACAAATCTAAAATTGAAAACGTTTAGTTTATTATAATATACGAAACAGTCCTAATAACATTTGAGTACTAAATCCTAACAATGGACGTTACGCATCATATATAGTATCAATCGCGTCTATACAGCTGAAATCAATAACAAAGTATTCGGTTCCACAATTACTAGTTATTCTGATAGCTATTAATTGGCAATAGTGAGTATGCCGTGCGAAATCTTACACCAGTAAAATAGACCGAAAAGAAACAAATTATACCAACAAAATAATTATAATTAAAACAATTATAATAACAAAAATTGTTCTGCCAATAGAAAATTGTCAGTAAAACGTTATCCTATGAACCTAGTTCTACTATAATAGATACCGAAACCCCATGCATTACAAAATAAGAATTTAAAGTTACAATTCATAATCTTTGTATTAATGAAAACAATATTATCGCCAATATTGTCAGTGTCATGGTACAAGGGGATAACAAAAAAATAATAACCGCACTATCGAAATAGCGTTTACCTACCAATTACTTGCCGTCGTAATACCGGAATAGTTACGGTATTGCAATATCTCGTACCACCCATGACTATGAAATCCTAAAAAGAATCAATGCTAGGAACTACTTATAAGAGAAATATTGAATCCCGAACTAAATGTAGGCAATCTTCTTTACATAAATTTATTTCGTTATAGGAAATTCTTTAATAAAATCACAATTTAGACAGAATGGAAACCCATTAAATGAAACAAATATTTTGTTATATTAAAAATGTTAAAAGGTATTTTGTGTAGGAAAAGGGTTGCGAAATTAAATTTCATGTTATAAATATTATTGTTTGAAATAAGCTGTTTCCTTCCCCTTAGGTTAAGGTCCTAGCTCACATTGTCCACAAAGTTATACATACATAATTCTGATACACAGATATGTACGTCAGACTGATACCACCCCTCTTTTTTGTGGGAAGTAAAAATGAAATGAAATGAAAATGAAATGAAAATAATAAAATGCTTTATTTTTAATGAGACGCGAGTCTACTTAAAAATAGTCCAATTTCTTTTCCTACCGTGCAGTGAATGACTGGCAACTACTGAGAAACACTGCCAAAAAACTCAGTAGGCTTTTTTTCTTTTTTAAATGAAGTACTTATATCTATTACATTTTGTTTGATTATTGTGTTGAAAAAAGCATATTGTGTTTAAGTTTTGGACATTGTCAATATTAAAAACTGTGTGGTCGGTAAGATACTTGCTTTTCACGCCGCAGGTCGTGGGTTCGATTCCCACCCGAGACAAACATTAAAATGATGAACATTTGTGTTTGTGTCGAGTCTGGGTGTAAATATCTATTATATGTATATATATATAGTATATACCAGTTATCTGGTTTCCATAACACAAGCTCTGCTTAGCTTGGGACCAGATGACCGTGTGTGTTAATGTCCCAGAATATTTACTTATTTACTTTACTTACTTACAAGTTTTAAACACTGCACTAGGTAATATTCACACACGTCCATCTGATTGCAAACTTAACTACAGAAACGGATATTGACACATGAGGTTTAATTATAATAGAACGGATACACATATAGCTTTATTTTTGTTTTATTTTCTTTTTTTAAGTATATTTTTTTTGTTTTATTTTTAATTTTCCATTAGCATCTGTTACCTGTCTAATAAGCTAAAACTTCTTAGTAAAATTCAACACTGGACGAAAAGAGACTAGACCCTACGACAAAGGGGATTCTAGTGTAAGGTCTAGGGATGCTGTGACTGTACTACATTTATTTAAGCTAAATAAAGATTTTTTCGTTTTTCATTTTCATTTCATACAACGGAATTAATAGAATTTCGATTTTTGATTACAGGAATCAAGCCTATAGTGAAACAGCAACTGTTTTTTATAATGCCTTTAAATTACATACCCAGTTCCCTAATTAAGCCTGAACTGACCCGATTGCATCTAACCTGCACCAACTTAGTCACAGTACTTAATTAATCCACTAACTTTCTGACTAAAGTAGGTGAAATGAGCTCAGGTTTAATTAGGTTCTACTTTGCGCCAGGAATTACTTTAAAATGGGGCTAACGGCACTTCTATAAAAATGAATCGCAAAATGTGTTGGTAAGCGCATAACTCGAGAACAGATGAAGCGATTTCGCTATTTTCCTTAATATTCCTTGAAGTACGAGGATGGTTTTTACGCAGAGAAAAATAAAAAAAAACTCCGAAACAGCTTGACCGATTTTTATGAAATCTTATAGGTCGCATTGTTTTAGGACCCGGCAGGTGGCAGTGTTTTACCGGGCAGGACGACGTCTGCGGGATCCACTAGTTGTTAATAAAACGTCTACCGAAACCAGTAACAGATTGAGAACTAAAGTAGACAAAGACCACCAGATTAGTAAGCTGAAGAGGCAATGGGCCTACTATATTTTCCAAATAACCGACAACCGTCTGGGAAACACAAATTAAAGATATAAAAACCACTAATGTTCTAACGTAGCTTGAAACGCGGTTAGAATAGATGGAGTGACGTTCTTATGAAGGTGGCTGGTGAAGGCTGGATGAGGATGACCGCATATCATACTTAGTTACGTGATTTGAGAGAGGCCCTTCCATTCTTCCAGTTCTTATACCACAACCTGAACGTGATCTGCAACTATTTTCCTTAGCCCTTGCCGGCCACCTTATAAAATTAGGGAGTCTTACGCTACGTTCTACGATTCCCGGAATCTTGTCTTTTCTTAATCTGTTAAGGTAAACGAGTTCTTCATTTTAACAGGGTTTGTAGGAAGTATAAAGATCGTATACCTACTCCCTAAGAAGCGCTTTTAAAATGATTTAATAATAGATTATTTATAGTTTTTAAAATGAAAACGTTTTCTCGATAAAATATCAATATTGTATCACCGGTACCTTTAATACCTTTCTTCGTAATTGTATATCTTCATACCCGTCGGATATTTTACGCCATAAAAATGTTAGCACTTCAATTCTGTTTCAGCAAGACACTATAAATCCCCGTTTTACGAGGATGCACTAGTTCGTATCAAATAGATTCTTACATTGTAATAAAATGTGCCCTTCGTACCTTGAACATGACGTAAGCTGTTATTTTCCATCGTTTATACTTTCTATAGAAATTGGCTACTTTTTGAACATTTACATTAGATATTAGCTATTGACTAGAACTATCAATAGGACATACAATTCGAATTATAGCCAAAACAGTGCCAACAAATAACAAGTATTGGTTTCACTGTTCTGCAGCCGTACTATAACACCGTAGAATATTATTATTGTAGTTGCACGAAAGAGAAGTTGCTCAACACATTGTATAGCAGCATTCCTCTTCCGTAGCTCCAACAAAACTGCTTCATTGGCTACCTATAATATCCTTTTACTAAGATTTTATTCTATTCAGTAATACATAGTGTTCCGAAATAGTGTGGTTCAACGATTTTTTTACTAGATGTTACTTACGTCTATGTTGAATTGTCAACTCAATAATATCTGTAATACCTGTAATAAGACACCAGCAGTCGTCTCCTTCGAACCCACCATTCAAAGACAATTGGCTGTTTTGTGAGTGAAACAATCTTGGTAAAATACTTAGTTGGGATTTTTTTTATTCTAAAATAGGCTGGCGCTTGACCATAACTTGCCTGATGTTGAGCAATGATGTAATCTACAATAGAACGCGCCAGCCCAGTATACCGATTCACTCGTAATTACGAATGATTTTCAGTGAAAAGGTGGCAGTGGAATGAACGTCTTTATGGTTAGAAACCTTAAAGAAGCAACAATTCGCCAGCGTCACACTGCTGGGCACAAGTGTAGTGTAGACCTTAATCCACAAACGTTGGCCAAGTACGTATTGGTGGATGTCACATGTCCTCGAATGATTAGTTCTTAGACATGCCGGTTTCCTCACGATATTTTTCTTCGCCGATTTGAAGCAGCGGAGATGAATCAATTCACACAAAGATGTGCACGACAGGGATTCGAACCCGTGACCTTGTATTTCTAAAGCGAGACCCGTACCGCTGCGCCTCCGCTGCACGATTATTAATTACCTCTATTTATCAACTTACTTTATCTCTAATTTAAAAAATATGTCATTAATCTGTACTTAAATAGAAATTAACGCAACCATTAAGAAGTTTGCAAGTAATTTATCAAAAGTGTAAGACTGCTTTATAAATTTATGAGATTTTACCAACATAGCTGGTGGCTAGCCAAACTTTAGTTTTATGTATAAGTGTTTGTTGCACTAAAACGAAGAATGGCTTTGCACTTGAAACATCGAGTATGGTTATTTTCTGCTGTATTTCGCACTAGTTAGCTAAATGGACGCATGCTTATGCGTAGCGTAGAGTCCGGAGGGGGGCCTGCTGAAGGCATCTTGATTGCATTTATCTTCATTAAAATCATCGGTTTTGCAGTTTTAGGGAAGATGGTTCTAATAACTAAAGATCTAAATCAACCTCTAGTGTAGTAGTTCCTTTAAATACCTAGTTAAATTTAGTAACTTCCTTCATAAATACATGAAAAAAGTAACAAAATCATAGAAACATGTATAATACCTCTCCCATCGCCGATGAAAAGGCACAAATGGCACACTTTATTTTTAAATCCTATAATATTCTTGCGCTTGACCACAACTTGCCCTGATGTGAAGCAATGATGTCTGTAACTGTCGCTTGCCAGTAAATACCTATTCATATCTATTCAACAACTTGGCAGTTCTGACAACCAAAATGGCAGCAAAGCGCTTTTTACAAGTGTTTGCCATACATCCGCCTTGGGTTTATCACTAGGAACTATCATTTATTCCGTCATAAACTATTTGAATCTTAGGAAAAGTATAACAATTTAATTAATCACGGAAAAATCTTATTCTTGAGAATAAGTTCAAATCGAGTAGTTGAAAACTTTGAATCCCAGATTGAAGAGAGCACTTGAGTAGAGCTCTCGAGCGGGTGCGAGCGACAATCTTACACAAACAACGATGCAAAAAGTAAGCACATCCAGAAGTTCAAGTTCGTAAGTAGGCAAAGAAGTTATATGATAAAGTCAAGCAAGCAAAAGCGGGATAATTAAATTGATCGTACGTGCACCACGCAACCAAGCAAGCAGCACTCAGCAAGCAGCCTCTCTTACAACAGCGACCGACGTGCCCGTTGAATATCGATGACGCGAGCTAGTAAACACAGTGTTAAAAACTGTTCTAATGTTGATTCACAATCTATCGTTTACCATTGATGAGTACCACACGAGCACAAGCATGTAGACGGTCTGTTTACCTACTGTTTGTACACGCACTCACCACTGAAATAGACTTAGCTTGACTACACTTTATTAATTGTTATGGATTCTTAGATATTAATATATCCTTAACGTCCAGTTTATAAAGTGGACCTTCTATTTATACTTTGTATACTGATGCCACCAAAACTCGAAGTTGAAGTTATTCAAATTGTTGATACTCGACGTCAGAAGCAGTGCTGTTAATGATATAAACGACGGATAGTTCTATGAGTTGAATGTTTGTGATTTAGGTTCATAATTAGCTGTTGGAAGCATATTGTTATTGTGTGTGTATATTCATACTATGACAAATTACCAAACTTAAAGGTAAGTAGTTACCAAAGTCATATTGTTTCAAGCGTACTTTCGGGAGACAAAGGTATTTACATCATCTACTTATTCTTGAATAAGATAAATTCAGATTGCGCAATATTTAGGTACTTGCTTACGTAATTAGTATGTTACATGTAGTATAAACATTTCAAGTTCTAGCACATCTAACCTGAGAACATTTAACACTGGAACTGTTAAGTGCACGCGTTTCCCTCTGCCGAGGTATATGAACAATTTGTATCCACAAACTGTTCATCGTTTGTGTTTGTGTGTAGCTTTCTTTCCGTGTGTATTTGTAAAGATGATACAACTTTTTCCAAGTGAGCGTGAGCATGTAAAAGTATTCCTCAAAAACTAGCACAAACAATTAGGTACTACAAGTTACGTTTAACACTTACGCACTAAACGATCACCTTATTAATTTATAAGCAACGTATTCATAAATACAATATTGTAAACTACTTTTATCCCTATTTCAGTTAAGGTGGCCTATCATTAGCTGAGTAGCCGCACTGTTTACTTGTGTGTGCGCAATCATAGAAAAAGTGCACTCCTACTCTCAGGGTCCGATGTGACGAATTGAAAGATCAGCTAAGCAGTGTCACGCCAATTTTCTAACTACGGATTTTCTAATACTAAAAATATAATATTTTTTTTATTCTTTGAAAGTCTGGCGCTTGACTACAACTTGCCTGATGTTAAGCAATGATATAGTCAACGATGGAACGCACCAGCCCTATATACCGATTCACTTGTGATTACGAATGATTATCGGTGAGAAGGTGGCAGTCGAATGAGCCTCCATATGGTTAGAAACCTTTAAGGAGCAACAATTCCGACCTACCCTCTCTGCATGGTGTCACCAGACATCTGCATGGTGTCTGGTGGGTGGTCACTAGCCACGGCCTAAGCCTACCACCAGGTGATTGTCACCTGATTTGCACCACCCGGGGACCACGTGTGGGGACTCAATTAAAGGTGTACACTTACGGACGAAACTAACTCAGCCCCAGCCTCAACCCTATTGCTGGGAATTAAAAAAAATCTGAACACTCTTTTTGGTTCAGCGCTTGATTCTAACCCACTTCATCAAGGGCTAGAGGCCAATATACTATGCTTTACGCCATCGAAACAGTCAATATTAGTACAATGGATTCGATTCTAATAGCAAATTCTACCCGCCGAACAATCAAAATGCCAATTATTTTTAGCAATGAAAAAGAAACCAATTATAAAACTGAAACGAAGGTACCAAGAACTTATTCTTTAGGGAAATCAACCTCAATGAACCAAATATTATTGCTGGCTTTTGGTAGTCGACACCAAAATTCAGTTAACTGATCGACAGTTGTATTGCCAACTTTGCCAAGCGTAGTAAGTATACAATGTATACATTCAAGTAACGGCTATTTTGCCACTCGTCCCTTTAGTTTAAAGCAAGACTCGACCGAGATGGGTTTATCGTTCTCGGCCCAGACCGAGACTGAGACCGAGAATAAAATAATATCTCGGCCGAGACCAAGAGCCGAGACCGAGAATAGACAAAGCGTGATTTTTTTTAATGTTGTTATATTTTAATACACTACTAATTAGTTACCAAAGTTAACTAATAATAATAATAAGTTAATTATAACATAAAAAAGCATTTTCTCAGCATTTTCGCCCTTCAAAGAGTGTCGCCTCGAGTCATACAATTGTCCAGCTTTGCTAAATAATTGTTCACTTGCTATGCTAGTAGACGGCGCAGATAAAAACTTATTTAAGGCGTACCTTATAAGGTGACGAAAACCAATACTCAAAAATATTAGCATTTCTTTACAGTCTTGGCTCTATTTCGATCACAGAGCTTGAACTGTATTCGTAATTGGTAATTGGCTCTTCTTCCAACTCATCGAATCATTGTTGCCCATAAGTTGGATTGATTTGTTGCAGCAATGTTTGACGAGTTAGTTGAAGATGCCCATGCCGTCTCACGAGAATCTGATCCTACATTTTCATTGAGAGTTAGTCTCGATAATATGAAGCTTGGCTGAGTTAAGTTCGCTTTCAGTTAGATATTTAGATTTAAACTGTCGATCCATCAGTGTTGCAGTAACTAGTGGCAGATAACTTTTAACAAATGAAACCGCTGATTGCATCCAGTAGGTTGCTCTTCATCGTCTCTGCGTGATTTTCATTTTCAGTATAATCTTACTGATCATTAAAGGACTGAATGTTTTGTGTTGGCGCCAATTTTCCATTTAACATCACCATTGAAACAGCGTCCTGTTTCGGAGTCGGTAGAGATATTCAACGTGGCTTGGTAAAAGCATTGCAAAACGTTCACTATCTTCACAATTCGCCAAGAACCGAGACTAAATTCTCGGTTGGAATTGTAGCCGAGAATGCCGAGACCGAGACCGAGACCGAGATCTCGGTCGAGCCTTAGTTTAAAGATAATGAGCGGCAGTACGGGCATCACCTTAGCTTAGATCTATATGGTCGCGAGTTCAATTCCCAGTCGTGCCCACACAGGTGTGAATTGTAACATCGCCGCTGCTCAATATCGGTGAAGGAAAATATTGTGAGGAAAACGGCATGTCTAAGAACTAATCATTCGAGGACATGTGACATCCACCAACCCGCACTTGGCCAGCGTGTGTGGATTAAGGCCTAAACTCTCTCAACTCATAAGATTGTGGAGATAAGACCTGTGCCCAGCTGTGGGAAATTAAAAAAGGTTAAAGTAATAATAATATGCTGCCTTGGTGGATCTGTGGCAAGCGTGTTCGCTTAAAACCACGGGGTTCCTACGTTCAATACCAGGGTCGAACAAAACGATTTTTCTAATACCTATACTCAGAAATCCTTAGTAGCAGCTTGAAGTTCAGATTGTGTCCGATGAACTCTCCCCCTATTTCGTGTGAGACCAAAACGTAACCAGAAAAATCTGGGTGATATTCAACTCTGCTTACACTTTTACGTAACGCAGGTGTGAACGACATCTGTGTTATATGCTGGGACAATATAACTGCCTATACACATGGTCATTAGCACAAACAGCTTCACATCAAGCTATACATATCCAGTATAAGCTGATCTCACATTGTATAAGATTTCCGTACATCGAGAGGTCAGCTTATACTAGAAATCTATAGTTTGCCGCGTGTACAAGCTCTGCTTAGTTTTTGATCAGAATCTGATGTGACCTGAAACTAAACAGAGCTTGTACTAAAGAAACCTATAAAATACATACAGATATGTAGGTAAATAATTAATTTATTCACCTAGAACCAAGACAAACATAAATGTTTACGCACACAAATTTCGGGGCGATTATTCGATCTAGCTAGGTTTCGTGTTTAGAAAAGGTCGTTTTATTCGTATTTTCAGGCAATGAAAATATTGCTACAATATCATTAGAATGTGAACACAAATTTCGCCACAATGTAGAGGTATGAAATTATGATGGCATATAAAGGTAAGAGTTTGGTTCTCGAAACTATGATTCTGGTCTATCTAAGTGATATATATCTTTTTATTTCTTCCTTTGTGAGAAAAGCTATTGCTGGAAGCCCTTTATTATAATTTCTTAAATAAAAACAAATTCAGAGCAAAGAGCAAAGCTCGGTCATCTTTAAATAAATTAATTCTTTCTACTCGCAAGATTGTTGAGAAGACCTGTGCCCAGCTGTGGGACACTAAAAAGGGTTTAAGTGAAATAATATAATAGCAACAATTAAAATAGTTTTGATTTGTTGCATAATGTTTAGTTTAATTTTACATTAATATTAATTCAGTATTACAGCGAATTTACATTTTAGGTGCCGAATGCAAATTGTGGCCTAGGCGTCAACATTTTGAAGCTTTATTCCGTTGTTATTCAAATTTTGAGTCGGAATTGTGTGCACTGCGCTTTTGTTTGAATTAATTGTTATTAAATTTATGTATTTACATTTTTATTATTTATCAGTTTTATTACCATTATAATAAAATTGTAGGTGATATTTAATTTAAAAATAAAATTATTTTAAAAACATTATATTTTATTTTTAAAAGTATACGCCGTATCTATATTAAATTATAAAGTTTTCACAAAGTAAATTTGAAAAGATTGCAATGATGAATCTCATGTAATTTTATCAGAGACCTTTTTTCTTTTTTTAAGGTTAACGTTTTGGGACTACTCACAACCATTTGTTTTCTGTTCGAAATTAATACAATTTTCAAATCCAATGTACTTACTTATTCCCATTATTTTTGGATTAGGTGTTTACTTAAAAAAATATAATAAGACGAAGTTAAATTTAAAATAACTTTCCCATCACTTAAAATATCATTAAAATTATTGTAGATTGCATGGCAGACAATGAACCGCGCGTACCTGTGAACTAATAGTAACTATTTGCTTTCGAATAAAATAAACCTTATCAAAATCAGTCCATCCATTTAGGCTGTAGGCAACAAACTTGTACACAGACAGATTCATTTTTCTTTTTAAACAATGTCATGGTGGTAGGTAGGTAAATGTTACTTATCAGTAGATTTAATACAAAAAAAAAGTCCCATAGAGGGTACTACTGAATAAAGGGCAGTCGTAGTAAAAAGAACCTTTTAGTAAATAAAACGTTGCTAAACGTACGTGTGGTCAAGGCTAAGACCCGAAACAAATAGATAGCCCGTAAAAATGTTTTTACTGCACACATTGGTCACCAAAACAACCCAACAACTCTTACAATCCTTTAATCGACGTTTAACTATTAAACAAATAAGTCGGCTAATGTAGTACTATCCAGTGCTAGTACCTATAGTTAAACGACATTTAAAGTCTATTCTTTAATAATATCAATGTTTTCGAAACGTCATATTTTTCGACCCCTTGAAAACCAAGAGACGTTAAAAAAAACTACATTCTGAACTGCCTTATCGACATTCTATACAGCATCAATTAACCCAAACTGATTTACCGACAGCGCTAGCATGATAAAATTTAAACTTGTCTAATATATTCGTAGAATTAAAGGCACTAAATTTTCTTTATATACATAGTATTATACTATCTGTGGACAGAGGCATCATTTGTGCGTTCCCAGCTTTTTAGATGTCGTTGTCCTACCCTACCACTCACACCGAGAAATACAAATGAAAGTTGTTTTTACTGCGGGTATTATTCAAGGTGGAGTTACCTTCTTAGTCGGTCTATTCATAGAGGGAAGAGTCGTTTAAGTAACGCGAGATTAAGAAATGGTCATACTTGTGTTAAAAGGTCGTAGACTTAGCAGTTTATGTTTATTTATTTGATTATGTTGTCACACGTAAGGAGGAAATGCAGGAAAATTTTATACCACAAGTAGGTGTTTATACATGAATTCAGTTGCTTTGTTATTTGTTTTGGTTCAAATTATCTTTTATGTGGTCAAAAAACGTGACGCAGGACTAAGCTTAACATGCTTTCCACGGCGCGCTGGTGTCACATCACTAAATTTCTGATTACGGACTGGTGAGAAATTAACACCTAGACGCGAACATATTATTACCGCACCGCTATGCGATGTTGCAAACATTTTATCATACAAAAGGAAGTGTCGTCTAATGACGTTCTGGAAATTACTAGTGAAAAATTCGGTGCGGTGTAGCACTAGATTTTTAATGATTCGAAGCGTTGCAGCACAGCTACCGAAAATTTTGTTACTAGTATGGATAAATGCCATAATATCACGTTGTCATTTTATCTGGACATTATTATACATTGTTTTACCTCACGCTCGCCATGTGTGACGTATATAAGCGATTATTTGCATCAACGTGTTAAAAAAGTTCCAATACCTACCAGGTGGGTACAGTTCTGATCAGTTTCTCACCTTTTTGGTACAGACCGGGATTTGAACACGCTGCACGATGAAGGTTAGTTAGTTAACGAAGTTGTACATATAAATAAGACATTCGTAATAATCTCATAACAGTCAAGAATGGTAAATAAAAACTTTCCTTCATATAAATTATTTTAAACAAGTTAATTGTCCACAATATCGATCACAGCTAGTCGGTCGTCTGGCGTTGAAGGATTATTGTCAGAGAAGGCTTTGTTCTCGAAGACATATTGTTCATTTCTGGTTAATCTTGACATATTCTACAGTATTTATGAGATTTTGGAATCGAATCTTGTGAATAGGCTCAAGCATAATAGACGAAGATGTAGACAGAGGTGAATATTACCCTCATTAGTTGGTTATTAAGGGCCGAACTTATTATCGTTCACAATTCTCAAGTTCGAACAGCTACCACAGTGTAAGGCAACTTTTACAGTGCTGCAGTGGTTCAACGCAGTTTTAAGTCGCTCGATATGCCACTTACAATAATAACTTTTGATAAAAGAGTAGCAATAACAATAAAATCCCCAAAGGTAGGCTATGCGGAGGAAGTTTTCAACGCTAAGTATTGAGATAGGCACAAGTTTTAGTTGTATATTCTTAGATCTTAATATATATATTTCTTGTGTGCGTGTGTATGTGACTGAACTCCTCCTAAACGACTGGACAGATTTTGATGAAATTTTTTGTGTGTGTTCAAGGGGATCTGGGAATGGTTTAGATTCACAATTTTGCGCGGTACGAAGTTCGCTGGGGCAGCTAGTAGTTATATATATTTTAGGTTAAATAAGCCATAGTTATTTTTAGATGTATTTATTAAGTTTTTTTGCACTAAGTCAACTCTCAACTGTAAAAAAGAGTTTTATGGGGGGCTGCTTCTAAGACTTCTTCTAATGGAAAGTCTTAAAAATATGATTTCTAAAACTTTACTTAGCTTGGGACCAGATGACCGTGTGTGTCATTGTCCCAGAATAAAAAAAAATATTCATGAAACATTAATTTTGTGATCAACTCATTTTTTACATAATTTTTTAGGCTCATATTGTAATTTACTCATAGTGGCGACTCCGGTGTCCGGTTAAAATTCGAATAAATATATATTACACCTTCCTTGTAAATACCTGTTTTTTACTTCTGTTTTAATAATAAATAAAAAATAATTAATCCGTCAGTTATTGAAAAAAATTTAGGCACGTATGTTTGCTTTATCATTAAAATGGATCAATAAAAAAAATATCGCATTGATGTTGTGGAGAGGGAGAGCGCTACGTCATACCCTTGTATAAAACTTACCTAGGTGCGACATCATTTGAGATTTCGCTTGGTCGTATCACCGTAATGTAATTTTTAGGTCACACAATAAAAAAGAAAACTACGTGTTCAATATTTAAAATTTATCTATCTGACGGAATGAACAAAAGATTGGCGTCATCCCTATTTTGCTCAACCAAGATTCACAAACGAGACCTCCCCGATTATTAAAAAAACATTATCTACTATTTACTGAACCTAAAGAGGCACATTGTGTGAGCTTTCAGAAAAATTGATCCCCTGCAACACATTAAATAGTAACTCTTTAATACAATTTGTCTCACATGTTACTTCAAGTACTTGGTCCCCACAGAGACATTTCAGACATAAAATATTACTCAAATCTACGAGAAATTGCTAGCATTGTCCATTTAATGAAAACGTACATGATTTTTTTACAATATTTTTTTGCTGAAATTTATGTTTTGTTATTATTTGTGACATTCTAACGTAACTTTTCATTTTTATGTCGGTACTAACATATTGCTGCTGTTTTACTCGCGCGTAAGTATCAAGTTTCAATCTTTACAAATATTACAAATACAAAAGTATTGTAAGTCTGTCTCTCACACCAAAATCACCAAACCGATTTGGATAAAATTTGGTATGGAGATAGTTTAGATAGTAGACAGGATACTGTCAATCTGACTGCGCAAAAAGAAATTAATGATACAACGCGATAACCGACATACGGAGGCAGAACCGCAGCAACATTACAAGTTACTCTACTGCTGCGCCAGTAACAGGTTTCCTTTTAAATATGCTATAGCTTGATTTTTTAATTTCTATGTTTTAGCTGCTAGAGAGGGTGGGAGATACTTGACTCTAACTAATATTTACAGCTTTAATTAATAAGCTTTGGTCATGTGGAGAGGACAGATGATTGACAATTGACGAAAGGACAGCGGAGGTGAGTGGTAACCATGGGAGAGGACGCCCTAGGAGGACATTAGCTGATCTCATCGATGATGATCGGTCCCATCAAAAGGGACAGGTGCGTGGCACTCACAACCGCCGTGCATGTACGACCAGATATATGAACATTACTGAGGCTAGGGAACTATGTTGAGACAATAGAAAGTGGCGCTCTATAGTCTTTACCTAAGTGTCTACCCCATGAGAAAAAGGCGTGGTTGTATGTATGGAAACCTTAGTCGGAAAGCGTTAATATCTTGCCCTAATATTTTTTAAGAAGCTATCTAACGGTATGTCACACGAAATGACGATCAAAAAAAAATTTCTTCTTCATTTTATGTGTTGTTTAAGTATTACATACACGAAAAAATCTTTTTTCAAGATATAGTTTTATAACATTTTCGGTAAAGGTAAGGTAATCTGCGGACGGACGGCCAGACGGCCATGGCGATACTATGTGGGTTACTGGATTGGTTCAAAACCCTAAAAAGTATCCTTTGTCTGCCCCTAGAGTTTAAATACGAGTGACTAAAAACCGTGAGGAAACCGGCATGTCTAATCCACCAATCCGCACTTGGCAAGCGTGTGTGGATTTAGGCCGAAACTCTCTCAACTCGTAAGAGACTAGAGAGAAGACCCGTACCCAGCTGTAGGACACTAAAAAGGGTTGAAGTGAAAGAAGTAAAACAAGGAAGTATAACATATTCTGATCTTATTGGTGACGTCACTGATGACGTACAAAGAAGAATGCATAGCACTCACAACTACAGTGCATGTGTGACTAGATGATTGAACAAGAATAGAGGTAAGGAAGTGCGTTCAGATCGTAGCAGATGGCGGTCTTTAGTCTCTGCTTATGGTTAGTCATTGCTACATCAGGGGGCAATGTCAAATAAATAAAAAAAAATGAAGTCAGTTGGGTGAGCACGCGGCATGTGCATACAAAATTGATCTCACAAAAGGCATCCGTTTCGATCCAAATATTTTGTGAATATTTGTGATTGGGAAGGTGCTATAATTGTAGTATTTTATTTTATTTCGAGGTACTATTCTCAATAACAAAGATTGATTAGCTTTCTGTATTGTTATTTTGTGTCCCATCGAGATGGATGAGGAAGGGAGTGTGATAATCGGTTCGCCGAAATATTTGTCTGTTCTGGCGTTACATGACCGATATTACGCGACGCATCTCCCGATTAAAATTGGTGGTGCAGCGGTTTAGCAGCGAAAATATAATAGACAGATCGACATACAGAGTTACTTCAATATTTACCAATGCATAGTTTCTATCCCAAAAGGCCACACTTTCCAACTTTAGTATTTATTGCTCTGTAACTGATTAGTGAATATGGAAAAGTGTGATCCATTGGGAATAATTTGATAATGTTTTTATGCGCTGCTCGACGAACTTTATATTGTGTATTTGACTAGCTTATAGGCGTAGAGGTATACATGTCATTTTCTACACCTTTTATTTATTTTAGATAAAGGTGTAAAAATTACTAACTTATGCAGTTAGTAATTATTTTAAACTGAAGTAGGAAGAAGAAGTTTGCTTTGAACTTCTTTCTGTTTATTGAATAGGTGCAGTACTGCACTGAGGATGAAGCTTATTTTATATTAATCTGCATTTCTTTAATGGAAACAGCTTTTGAGTCGGACTAGTTAATTAAAAGCCAGTAGCAACAGAACTCTCTTTTTGATAGAATTAAGTAGGTATAAATTATTTTTAGTTGATCTACGAGAATTTTAATTAAATAATTTCTATAGAATTTCCGCCCGCGGTTATGCCTGCGAGGGATTGGGTTAAAAAGTAGCATGTGCTATTCCAGACTTTAGTCTATCGCTATGGTTTCCAAACTTTGTACCGTTCACCTACTCCCGAACTAAATATCAGTCAGTAAAATAAAAAAGAAAGAAAAAATAATGATAATAATAATAATAAAAGAAAGAAAAGTAAAAATAAAGTGAAAAAATAAAAAGAAAGAAAACTAAAATATTAATAATAAAAGAATAATATGAAATAGTGAACTGTAGTTAACTACACTACTTTCCCGCCCTTTTTTACTCATTTTGTTTATTTATTTGTTCAATAATTGTTCTTTTGCATTAATTATAACACCATTTGGTAACAATAATATGCAAATATAAAAGTTATGCACCAGCGTGCGCAAAATAAATCTCAACTAATATGAACATCAAAAGAAATCCCAAAGTGCCAGTGCTAAATTCACACTTCAGGCAAACGTCAGTTCTTTTACTTCTATTCATATCTATGCTAGAATAATAACTTACACATACATAGATATCTGTCTATTCATATTTACCTTTACATCTGACGCTCAAACCGCAATCTATTCATGCAAATCTCTAGTATTACGTAAGCATACGTGTACTAGATCATCTCCATTGTATTCGAGATTGGATGTAGTGTCCCTGCATCCTAATGATTGAGATGTTAATTCATTTGATCGTATAAATTGGGTGTGGGTGCTATACTATCACATTGTATTAGTTTCAATGCAAAGCCAATACAAAGGTGAAGGCAAACATTACGAAGCATGGGCCGAGAACGGTGCACACACAACACATGCCTCAGCTAGATGCAAAGGAAAAAAAATCACGTATTAATAAAAAACAGGCAAATCGTGTAAAAAATAAGGACCACTCTTTATTTTTTTGAAGTAATTATGACGTAAAGGACTCACACATCTTCTTTTCGTCATAATTACTATTATTATTATTTAATATTCTTGAGCAATCTCTAAGTTGGACTAAAAATAAAGTTTAGACATTGAGTACCTAGTTTAGATTGAGTATTGAGTACTTAAAATATGTTTAATATGAATCCTTTGTATGGTTTCAATATTCATATTACCCAGTAAGGTACATCTAATACATCAAATGTGTTTGTCACCCTATAGGCTACCAAATTGAGATGCCATGTTACCTTTGATACACGTTCGACATTCTCTGCCTGTGACACCAATTTCTCATCTCATGAAACTGGATGTTTAGCAACTAAACAATCGGTTTCCTTGTATGAAAGTGCAAGTTTAAACGGCAAACGCCAGGTTGGAGAGCTTGGTTCTAAAGCATCGGTTAAGTTGTCTGTTATTCAAGTGTTTCTCAATATTTTGATAATGACACCGTTAATTACCCTTAGTTTTAAATTTTAATCATACCCAAATCCTAACAAAGATGTAATGTTACAATAAGTATAAGTAGTGTACTAGCTGAACGCATTTGTTACAATTTATACAGATCTTACAAAGTTAGATTGAAGTGACTTTAATTTTTTTAGCTATATATTTTAGTAATCTGTACTAATTATAACAAATTTCCCTTTTACGGTATCTTATCATATCTATAAGAAGTTGAAAAAAGCAACGCTAGTTATAAGACACAATATACCAAGTCTTTGCAACTGAATTAGAACCTATCTTAAACTGACGGTAAAAGGTGCGTCGTGTCTTTTTTTAAACAAAGGCAAGAAAATTATTTCTCGGCTCAACGGAAAGCTTTACCACTCCGTTCGGATGTAGAATTCTATAAATTACCGGTTGTTCTTGTGGCTAAACCTGAAGATTGCATTTTGTTTGTACCGTTACTACCGTTTTAAAATGTTTATTTTTAGTCACGGCGAAAGGATAGGATGATCTATTGGACCCCAAGAGGTTCTAGAACTCTCAAGTTGAGAACCGCTGGTCAAACTACTTCGGTCAAGTTAAACTGTAACAGAACATCTGAGACAACGTCATCAGGTCACTATGTTGACAGAGTAAGGTTTCTAGTGCTGCTTTGTTCCGAGCAAAGATAAAGACAACTTCAGGGGTTTCATTGAAGTCTATTACCTTCCTATTCTGAGTTTTTCTATCTAAAAGACCATGTTCTAAATTTATTGCTTCGTTGTTAAGAGCAGATTTGTTCCTAGCTAAATGCTGTAAGTTTTTTTCTGAAATAAATCATCACGCTCGCACAATATAATCACAATGTTTGCATTCAAGATTGTGTCTGAAAACATTAGTGACATGGACATCCGCTTACACTTCTGACCGGCTTGTTCAAAGAATTTTACGTAAACGTGTTTCACGAACACTGCCTGACACATACAGGAAAACTCACATTAAATCAGCTAATTATGGACAGTTAAAATTAGCGGACATCGACCCTAGCGAGTGCACAACTGATACGACGGCTCACTGACGACGGTACAATCTGTATCATGAGTAAACATCTTTTATTAGCGATTACTTTATTTTGATGTAAAAACATTTTTAGCCGCGTTGGACACTTTTTGGTAGGAGAAAATCTTATGAGTTTGCGTCAACAATACTCTCATAACTGGCGCATGCGCAGCGGCCGTGTGCTGTGCGCGTTAGTTGCTTTTTAGATGGGTGAAATCTCGTGAGTTCACAGTTTTCACTTCTGTCGATAGTCCCTATAATTTTTTTTTTTAAATATTCTTGGACATTAACACACACGGTCATCTGGTCCCAAGCTAAGCAGAGCTTGTGTTATGGAAACCAGATAACTGGTATATACTATACATATAATACTTTTATTTTGTAAATATATACATATAATAGATATTTACACCCAGACTCGACACAAACAGAAATGTTCATCACTAATGTTTGTCTCGGGTGGGAATCGAACCCACGACCTGCGGCGTGAAAAGCAAGTATCTTACCGACCACGCCACCGGCCCGTCAATAATTTTTCATCATATAATCAATAATTTTTCGTCATAATGCCAATAATTGTTTATTATTAAAAACGTATAATAAACACGTTCATTGTTAGTTTCAATTTATATTCTCAATATTTGCGTATTTGTTAAAAATCCAGATAGGTACGTTAACGCAATCAAAAATCAAAATCATGCTGTATTAGGTTCTAATTTGTCAACAAGGACGTACCTACTTATGCCCGCTAATTACGTGTCAGAGGGAGACAAGCAGTACGGCACATGTTACGGGTGCACTCTTTTGTTCTGAAGCGCACACTGCTGCACTGCATGCTGTTTGTGATCCTCGTTGCCTACTTGCTGTATTAGTTAAGTATTTACTTGTACCTACATTTGTGTAAAGGAAGTTGTTATTGGTGAATCGTTGAATGTTAGCGTATAGCAGCACTATACGCTCGGATTTATGTAATTTACTCATTGTGACGACTCCGGTGTATGGTTAAAACTCGAATGAGTTTATATTACACCTACCTTGTAAACAACTGTTTTTGTACTGTTCTTAATAATAAATAATAATAATAATAATCATCATCATAGTAAAAAAAACTAACACTAGGACTTCTGGAGACTATCCACAAGCGTAAATAATGTGGTGACTATAAGCAAAAAAATCATGAATTTATACGTTTAAGTGAAATTTAGAATGATGTCATGCTTAGTAAGTTTCATACCTCTGTATGAGATGTAGCGCACTCCCACACCATAACTTGTGCGTTATATCATAATACTATTTCGTTTTAATGCTAAAGCAAAAAATACGTGTCTAACATTTTTTATAGTCTTACCGATGAACTAATTAAAGTACGATTTTTATACTTTGTTGTCATTCCTATTCAATGGAATAGAATAGAATAGAATAAAATAGAATAGAATAATTTTTATTTGTCAAACATAGGTGGATATTACATTTCAAGCTCTTAAGTCTAACACTGAACTCTATGTTTTGCCGCACTGGCATACAAATATTTATGTTTAGTAGGTGCATACATTTCCTACTATTTATAATACAATTAAATTAAAATTGGAAAATATAATAACAATAATAATAAAACAAAATAAAAGATACAATAATTTAGTCTACAGAAAATTTGAAGAGATAGATAAACTCAGTCATATTAGTGAATTGTCATTAAAAAATTCGTCAATTGTATAATAACATTTGTCTATTAATAAATTACGAAGTACTACTTTGAACTTGTGAAATGTCAATATTTTTATTGCGTCAGGTATTTTATTATAAATTCTCGGAGCTATTCCATAGAAGCTCTTTAGCATAAGTGACGTTTTACACTTTTTGTTACATAGTTTATTTTTGTATTGAGATCGAACTGGATTTCTTCTAACTTCCGACAATTTTGTAAATAAATGTGGATTCATTTTTACAAATATTGCCGTTTCCAGTATATATAGCGAAGCTAGTGTCAGGATTTTTAAACATTTAAAATATGAACGACAACTATCTGTTGTTCTGAGACCACACATTGACCTTACACATCTTTTTTGCAACTTAAATACCAGCTCCCTGTCGGTAGACTGTCCCCAGAAGATAATGCCATATCGTAAAACAGAGGCAACTAGTCCATGGTAAGCTGTTAATAGAGCCTGACTATTAACTTTTTTTGAAAGTTGATATAGCGCATATGTGGACTTACTTAAGCGTTTACATAACTCCTCTACATGAGGTTTCCAATTAAGTTGACTATCGATTGTTATACCTAAGAACTTGGTTATTTTTACTTCCTCTATATTTAAGCCTTGGTAAGCAACATTAATGTTAGGATGTTCACATCTTTGGTGAAAGTGCATAATTTTTGTCTTTTTTAGATTTATTAAAAGGTTATTGCTATTGAGCCACTCAACAATTTTACTTAGACAGGTGTTAATGTCTTTACTATAGTTATTGTTATCTGTGCACTTTATCACTGCTGTGCTGTCATCTGCGAATAAGATCATTTTATGTAGAGTTATTTTCGGGAGGTCATTAATATAGATAAGAAAAAGCAGAGGACCAAGCACACTTCCTTGTGGCACTCCGTATTTTACGTATTTTGGTTTTGATAAGTATGTAGTCTCTAGTTTAGTTTTTTGACATAGTCTTGAGACTTCTGTATATTGGATCCTATTACTAAGATATGACTCTAAGAGTTTAAGAATGTTTCCTCGTATACCATAGCCTTGTAGTTTGTGTAGTAAAATTTTGTGGTCCACATAATCGAAAGCTTTGGTCATGTCAGTATAAATGGCACAAATAGGAATTCTTTTATCTACAGACATAATAATATTGGCTAATAGCTCATAGAGTGCCATGTTAATAGTAGTATTTTTTCGAAACCCCTTTTGTTCCGTACAAAATAATTCATATTTCTCGAAATAGGCGTATATAGAGTTATAGATGACCTTTTCGATAACTTTTGAAAATATAGGAATTTTTGCAACTGGTCTATAGTTTTTCATATTTGTCTTGTCATCTCTTTTAAATAAGGGTTTAATAATTACTTTTTTAAGTTTATCTGGGAATATACCACCAGCAATACTTAGGTTAATTATATGTGTCAAGAGCGGAGCAATTACTTCTTTAGTATATTTAATAACTTTCGTTGATATGCCATCATATCCAACAGTGTTCGTGTTTTTTAGATTGCAAATTATTTTAAGAATGTCATTATCAGTAACTGGTTGCATAAAAAGTGAATTAGGGGTCATATTATTAAAATTATTATTAGTTTTAATGTCAGCTTTTATATTATTTTCAATTTCGTCAATAAAGTAATTATTAAATTCATTAGCTATCGCCATTGGATGTGTAAAATTCTGATTATCTTTAGTTATGCACTGTATATGTTCCCGTGGTAAACTAAACTTATTTTTATTAATAATTTGCCAAGTGGCCTTTGATTTGTTTTGAGAAGTTTTTATGTAATGATTATTTTGCACTTTTTGGGTCAGTGAGATGATTTTTCTATAACGTTTACTATAGTTTTTAAAATTGATTTTATTTTTCAAGTTAGGCCGTAATCTATAAGCCCAAAGTAATTTTCTTTGTTTTTTACTGCATATTTTTATCCCGCGAGACAGCCATTTTGTCGCTTTGTTAGTTTTTATGGTAATATATTTCTCTGGAAAACACAGTTTATATAATAGAGAAAAATCGTCTATGAAGTTATTAAAAGCTTCATTCGCATGATTAGCATTATAGACATTCTTGAAGGATAAGCAGCGTAAGTGATTTTTAAATGCTATTAAGTTATCCATAGATAGATCTTGCTTCTTGATTTTCCAAAATTTTAACTTAGCTGTTTTCCTAACAGGTATCTTAATTATTTGTGACGTGTGATCAGAGAGAAGCAGATCTATTACTTCAGCTTTGCAATCTCTTCTGCAGTTATGTGCGAAGTTATCTATACAGGCGTTGCTACTAAGTCTTGTTGCTGTATAAAGTGCTAATTTTAAATTATATTGCATTAAAAAGTGTTCAAGCTCAATTGTAAATTTATTTCTTTTTAAAACGTCATGTTGAAATCGCCGCATAAGATTACTTTTTTGTTAGAGTCATTGCATACTTTAGTCAATATAATCTCTAGTTTTTCATAAAATATACTGCGATTGTATTGGGGAATCCTATAAATACATATAATAATAATCTTAAAATCTGTTATTTCAATCGCACAACATTCAAAGACACCTGAAACTGATTGTTTAGATACATCACAAATCTCTTTACATTGAAGTCCTACTCGCACCAATAAACCCACTCCTCCTCGTTTAGTTCCTCTGGAATAGAAAGCAGCCAGGTAAAAATTTGGTATGTAAAGTTGGTCCTCGTAACCAGTTTTAATAAAATGCTCAGTAACACATATAACATCTATAGTACTACCATTGTTGGAAAGTTCCTCTAATTTTACAATTAATAAATCTGATTTTTTTATTAATCCTGCTATGTTTTGGTGAAGTATATTTAGATATTTATAGAAAAAACTGAGAATTATTTTCTTGTGTATAGGACAATGTATTTTGGCTCTGTTGGAGGCAGTCAACCTCTAAGTGTGCGGTATTCAGGTTGCTTAAGTTAAGGACAAGGTCCTGAAGGTCTGATAAAACAACAGTTAGACCGTGTTTATTTTAATTGCCGTTCCGTTTGTTATACGTACTAGAATTATAAGGTAGGTTAAGGTTTGAGTCTAATATGTACGCATAATTACTTAAACTGGCATCTATGTATAGAAGATTATTGAAAGCTTCTATACGGCTGTTAAACATAGTGTAAGAGTTTATCATATATTTGAAAGTTGGTAAACATATTATAAAGTTTGTATGATTAAGTGGTAGTAATTTTTCTCTTATAAACATGACCAGTTCCATATAATTACGCGTTTCTCTAAAGTCTTCCTCGCCAATAAAAATAATACAGAAGTCACACTTCGAAAAACTTTTTACTTTTCCTTCGACGTTCTCCAAAATATGCTTCAAGCTGCATTTAGGTTTTCGATAGTGGCATATCTCATAATCACTTAGATTCGTACGTTCCGCAATATTGTACAGCCGACTACTAGTCTCACTACTTAATAGACAAATTTTGTGTGTTTTGGGTTTGACGTTCTCTGTTTTTTTGGACATATTTTCTCCAGTTTGGGTCCTTATTTCTTTAGCTACCGTATTGTTATTAAGTTTAGACTTTTCCTTATTCGCGAAAGGAGATCCATTTCTGCTTATTTCTAAAGTTTGTGTCTGTTGTGTTTTTACCCTTTTTTGGGATTTGGTTTTTGGCGTTGTGCTTTTAATTTTGGCTGGGCTATTAACGATTTGCTTATATAAATCGTTTTTCTTATTAAAACTTTCATTAATATTCTTTAGGTTACTGTTTTCAAGTGATAACAGCTCAATTTCTTTGTGTGCGCTTCTCAATTCTGACGTGAGTCTGTCAATCTCATCCTTTAATGTTTTTATTTGCTCATTGTCCTCGTCTTCGGATATGTCCGACAAGCTAGTCGAAGTACAATTCAAAGTTTGAGAAATAATGTCACTGTCATCAATACTTGGTTCAGATTTAGTGCGAGTACGTCGCCGGAATGTTATATTTTCAAGGAAATTCATTTTGTGAGGTCAACCAATCTACAAAAAGTGAAGATCTTATGTGGGGTTCGAACCATGAACGTATTGGGTACTAAGCAGATAGTCCAACCACCTTGCTATTCCGTTTACTTAACAGTTGTCAAAATAGCGATCATATAGGTCTGTGGTAGCATAATATATTGGATTGCCGATAGATGTCTCTTAGACAATATTGTCACCTTTTTTGATGTTAGCAACAACTTAGTTAATTTTTTTTTATACGTTGGTAACATTGGCTAGAATAGTGCACCTGTTTGATGATAGATGGCGGTATTACTAGAATTAAAAAAAAAATCGTCAAGTATTTTTATTATGTTATTGTTCATTTCGTCTTCAACAATAAATCATAAATTTTCACGAACTGTTCTATTATCGATATTTTTAGAACTAAAAATAAAAGGGAAACAACAAATCAAAAAAATAAATAAATAAAGTCACAGTGCCGGGGTTCGATCTCAGTGTCTCTTGGATCTACAAAAAAAAGTATTTTGAGAACAGTACATTTAACCGCGGAGCTGTTTAAGCATATCACTATAAGTTAAATTTATCTATTACACTATTGCGAAATTAGTTTTTGAATTTTTTAACAGTTAATATTGTGACTCATTATGATACGGAACTGTCAAAATGATTTTTTTAGAAATGCACAAATTTCACATTACACATATTTAAAGAGGTTATTTTAGGGTTTATTTTTTCTAGCAACTACACTTTTTGTTGATTTATAAGTTTATTTGCACTGCTAAAGTCAGTAGAAAGTATTTGAAAATCACTTGCACTTTTTACAGTTTTGCTTCACTTTTAAGAATGTAAAGGTATAGAAAACGATAGAATCTTTGTATCGTTCCAATATTGTCAATTTAAATCACTTTCACAGTAAAGTATTCAATTCTAATATTTTTTTAAATGTAATGAACACGGAGCCAATGTTTACATGACGGCAGCGCCATCTGCATGTGCAATGCTAACTATCGATCAGAGAGCTATGGGTTACTGCTATCGATTTTAACATTCTTGCAAGACTAAATGATGATAGTTGGAAGCCCTAAATTACATTTGTTATAATAAATCAATTTGAATTTTAATTTAATTTATATGTAGGTATTAATTATTTTGTCTAATTTGGATTTCAATTTAATTTAATTTAATATGATAGGTATATCACAATGTAATATAATTTAATTTCGCTTTTAACTAAATCTATACTTTTTGTCAATTTATTTAAGTTAATTTTAATTGTATTTAGTTCTTTTTATTTCGTTATTTACATTTAATTTATATAATTTTAATAAATTAGTAGAATCAATGCTTTATACTTTGTGCATCCTGTGTTCTCTTATAATTGAGGGAGCACAAGATCTCGTTCCTATATTTCTTTAAATGTAATGCAATGTGTATTCCTTGTTGGAGAACTAAAATAAAATAAAAATAAGAAAAAGAAATGGTAATAGATGTGTGTGTACATTCGGAAAATCTCAATACTACAGCACGAGCGATTATCATCATCGCTATATCTTAGCAGATGGCGAACTGTGTGCTAGTTTGATACAGGACCCCGATTCAGGCGCTTTAGACATTTACTCTAATAGACATTTGTGTAACAAAAATGAGAATTTCTTTTGTTTCTTAATGATATCCGCCATTTTTTCGACATTTGTCTACTAGAGATAAATGTCTAAAGCCCGCAAATGTCGGAAAAAATGGAATGATCTAAAAAAAACAAAATGTATCGCAATTACATACACCGAAATTTCAAATGAAATCAAAATTATTAATTTGCATAGTACAGGTTTGTAATAATGATGTCACAGATCTAGTTGTATGTACACGTGACAATCATAATATGTCAATTCCATACTTTATTTTTCCAATCTTCGCTTCGCTATGTAATTTGTCTAGTAGCCCGGAACTCGATTCGGGTGTTTGTCCGAAATCGAAGTACGGCTTTAGCTAATTATATCTACTGTGTTATAAGCACATTTAGCTAAAGGCGTTAAACTTAAAATTAAGTTGAATAATAATTAGTAATTAATTAAATTTAAGTTATTAATTAAATAATTAGTTTAACGAATTTAAGCGAGTTGAGGGACATTTTAAGTTGATAGTTGAAGACATACAAAGTTCTTAGCCATTTCTTTTCTTCTTCCTAGCCATTTTTTATATGTTACGCGACCGATGATCAGTCAGACATGAACCGACCCTTAGTCACAAGTTAGTAGCACTCTGCCGTGGCCGCGTTGAAGAAATTAGTTCTTCTTTAAAATTCTGAATGATTTAGTCTACTATGCAACGCTCTTAGCCAATATTCTGATTCACTCATGATTAAAATTGTTTTTAGTACCATAGAGGAAGTGGAATGGGGCTTCTTATGAGAAACCATAAATGGGTACCGTCTCACCCTCCACCAGACATTGCGCCAAGTTCCAAAAAAAAATCATAACTTAAATAATGATTGAATAGGTGTTTGTATAAGAAACTTCCAACTTATGATAGTTTCAAGCTAGTTTAACATGCATCTGGAATGCAATACAGTTCAGTGTTGCAGCGATAAATAATTTTCAGCGGCGGCTGCATATTCATGAAGTAAGTTATTTAACTAAGTATTCAAGTTTACTAAGCACATAGTACGTTTCTGAGAAGCTTAGATAACCACAACAATTTATCTGACAACTTTATCTCACACCACATAATAATTTTAGGTCATTATAATAATGTTAATAATTGAGCAGCGGTGGCGCAGCAGTACCGGCTTCGCCTTAGAAAAAAAGGTCGTTGGTTCGAATCCTGGTCGTGCCCACACATCTTTGTGTGAATTGTTTCATCTCCGCTGCTCACTATCGGTGAAGGAAAACATCGTGAGGAAACCGGCATGTCTTAGAACTTATCATTCGAGGACATGTAACATCCATCAACCCGCACTTGGCCAGCGTGCGTAGATTAAGGCCTAAACTCTAAAATAAGATAGTTGAGAGAAGACCCGTGACCTGTAGTGGAACACTAAAAAGGGTTGAAGTGAAAGTGAATAATAATGTCCATAATATCGACCTTGTTGGTATTATGACATCATCACCACAGGCTTCGTAAAGCAAGCTATTTATCTATGTTACTTATCTTGTTGGTTCTTGTCTAATTGTTTTTTTCATGTTTTTGATGGGCCGGTGTCGTGATCAGGATAATACATACTTTTCACATCGCTGGTCTTGTGTTCAATTCCCATCCAAGACAGACATTTGTGTGATGAACATGTCTGTTTGTCTTAAGTCTGGGTGTAAACATCTATTATAAGTATCTATTTACAAAAAAAGTAGTATATTGTATCAGTTATCTGATTTCCACAGTGCAAACTCTGCTTTGTTTAGGATCAGATGGCCGTGTTTGTTGATGTCCGAGTATAGGTATTATTACCTCCGTATTCATTACACTTATTTTTAACTCATTATAGCTAAAATAGGTTTATAATTCATTTGTGTTTGTCTGTCATCATGATATTTATACTAGTAAGAAAGAGACTAAGTCCATTTTAAATAAAGAGTCTTATAACTTTTTTATGAATATAAAAAATATATATATATATATATATATATATATATATATATATATATATATATATTTATATATATATATATATATATATATATATATATATATATATATATATATATATATTTATATATATATATATATATATATATATATATATATTCTGGGACATCAACACACACGGTCATCTGGTCCCAAGCTAAGCAGAGCTTGTGTTATGGAAACCAGATAACTAGTATATACTATACATATAATATTTTCTTTTGTAAATATATACTTATAATAGATATTTACACCCAGACTCGACACAAACACAAATGTTCATCACTAATGTTTGTCTCGGGTGGGAATCGAACCCACGACCTGCAGCGTGAAAAGCAAGTATCTGACCGACCACGCCACCGGCCGTTAATATTTAGAAAATCACCCTAGTTGAGCCACAGGTTCAATACATAATGGGAAACATATTTTCGTTTCTCAAGCATACCTAAATTCGAATCACTTCAGCTTCGTCCGCGTGATTCTAATTTCACCCCCTCAAGGGGTGAGTTTTGGAAAATCTTTTCTTATTGTACCCTCCACTAAACCTTATACGAAAATGAAATGAAATGAAAATATTCTTTATTTTTTCGAGAGGTGCTCTACACAAAATCATCTGTGATTGTGAGAACCCAGCTCGCCTAAGTTATGTCTGATGATATTTAGTCCAATCATTATAATTTATTTACCCTAGAATATGCCACAGTAGGACCTCTTTATATCTATTTTCTCTCAAAATAAAATTAATATTATCTCGGTGTTTTTATCTTACGTAAGAGTCTAAAAGTCTAGACGTGATAGTGGGTGGTTAAGATGTCTGCATTTTATCTATCTAATTAATACGGCTAGATTAGAGTTTAACGTAGTTTTACTTATACCTACTCCATTCTAGATACCTACGAGATCTTGAAGAGTAACTGTGATAATTTACTAGAAACTATTACATTTATTTACTTTAGTTTAATCCCCACACGTGGTCCCGGGGTGGTACAAATCAGGTGACAATCTACTGGTGGAAGGCTTCGGCCGTGGTTAGTGACCACCTACCAGACAAAGCCGCACCGCCAAGCGGCCTTGCCGTGTTCCGTTGCGATGTCTGGTGACACCATGCAGAGAGGGTGGGTCGGATATGTTGCTCCTTTAAGGTTTCTCACCATATGGAGACTCATTCCACTGTTACCGTCTCACCGATAATCATTCGTAATCACGAGTGAATCGGTATACTAGGCTGGCGCATTCTATTGTAGACTACATTATTGCTTAACATCAGGCAAGTTGTAGTCAAGCGCCAGCCTATCGCAGAATAAAAGAAAATCGCTTTGTTCAAATATTGTATGAATTTGTAATCTTCAAAAATTGGAAGCGTATCGGTAAAACTAGTTATTTTTGATTACTTCGTTAATTCCTTGTACTTGAACGAACCAATGAAAATAAGCTTTAGTAATTTACATCTTTTAATAATAATGATAATATTTATTTACTTCTCTCAATGAAATTTTACAAAATATGGCTTACAGACTTTGTGCAAAATTATTAAAAGCTCCTTGTGAGAGTCTGGAGTCTGAACTAGGCCGAAACCTGTACTACAGATATCCAGACTCCCTCCGGATTCTTGAAATACTTAGGTGTTATTACCTAACCGTGTAAATAATATGTTAGGGTTTCTTGTGAGTTAGTTTTTTTCGTAGTGTGCGTGTGCGTGTGCGTGTGTTATGCTTGTACGACATCATGAAAAACAGAAGTAAATTGATACACAAACTTTTTCCAAGTACGACATTGGTTAGGTGAACGCGAGGGCCCAGCTATATGGTGGAAGCTTAGAAAACTTTGCTTCTTTCTAAAACCGAGTGTAGAAATAAAGTATAATATAATATAATATAATATATTTATTTATTATCTCACCACAATGTAGCCTTATTGCTAAATTTAGTTCTTACTATTATATAAAACAGAACATTGTGGGAGACTGGTGCCTGTAGTAGGTATGCAAAACAACCTGTGTCACAGGTCACCAGGCCTCCACCCGCAGTTATTTTATACTGTTTTTTTAAAAAGGTGTTATAAAATGGTGAACCATGTACCTGAGATAATATTCGTTTAGGAAATTAATAGAATAAAGAGTAAAGTAATATAAAAAATAAATGTTTAAGGGACATGCAAGTGTTAGTGTAAGTGAATATTTGTAGTGTATAAATGTGTAAGAGAGTGAAGTGTATGTGAAGTGTTGTATTAAGTACCTAGTATGCGTATTCAACCTGATCAGCGGTTTTGATTATTTATTTAGGTGAAATTAGTAAGCTCTCGGTTTCCTGATAATTTAGTTCCTTCAGATATTTAGAAATAATGGTCTTGCAATTTGCTCTAGTTTTTGGATATACATCAAGTGACGAGTTTAATTTATTATATAAATGGGGTCCTAAGTAGCAAAAAAATTTATGAACATGGGAAGAATTAAATTTTTTGTATTTGCACACTTTGTTTTTACGCCGCTTGTCCTTGTTTAAATGAGGATCATATTGTAATTGAGAGTGAGTCATTAACACTGTATGAAGGACAAAAGATTGCCTTACTGTCAGCACATCCCAGTCCCTATACAATTTGGTGGTTGGGTAACGGAAAGGAAATCCTGCACCGACCTTAAGAATGGCACGTTGAGCCCTTTCAACTTCTATAATTGATGATTTGTCAGCGCCACCCCAGGTGGTGATGCAGTAGTCAGTAATTGATTGACACAGAGCAAAGTAAACCATTTTCAGGGTTTTCCGATCCGCTGAATGTCTCAAGGTCTTAAAAATAAATATAAGCTTCCGAAGTCTCGATACCATTTGTTTCAAATAAGGCTTAAATGTTAGGGATTGGTCTATTATTATGCCAAGGTATTTTAGTTGATCGGTTCTTTGTAGTCTAGGGCAAGTACAGAGGGGATTATTACCATCGCAGTTATGGGCAACAATCGTAAGAGATTCGTGTGGAAGCAGGTTCTGTCTATACGCAAAGGCAATATATTTGCTCTTGTTAACATTTAGAGTCAAAATGTTATTCTGAAGCCATGTCCTGATTATAGAAAAACCAGATTGAGCGCAGTGGAATACTTCTTCCCAAGAATCAGCACTAAAAAATAATGCGGTATCGTCTGCAAAAGTAACGATTTTGGCGTTACTAAGAGGGAGCTGGCAGAGTTCGTTTATGTATACTAAGAACAGCGTTGGTCCTAGTATACTACCTTGGGGCACGCCGTATTCAACTGGTAATTCATCACTTAACCAGTCACCTATTTTGACCCTTTGGCTCCTGTCAGATAAGTAGTCTTCGAAGAGCTTTAGAGGTATACCTCTTATACCTAATTTTTCTAGTTTACCTAAAAGAAGTGTAATCGAGACTGTGTCAAAGGCCTTAGCCAAATCCAAAAACACTGTTAGGCATTTTTTCCTACCGTCCAGATTTAATATAATGGAATTGACAAGTTCGTGAACAGCATTTTTTGTCGATAAACCCCTACGAAAGCCAAATTGATTCGGTGAAATAATGGAATTAGTTTCTAAATATTTGATTAAACGTCGATTTATTAACCTCTCAAGAATTTTGGATAAAGCGGGCAAAATAGAGATAGGCCTATAGTTGTCAACGCAGTCTCTATTCCCAGCCTTATGGATTGGTTTAATGACAGCCGTTTTGAAGACTTTAGGGAAGACCCCAGATGACAGTGCCAAATTGCAGATGTGAGTGATTGGGATGGTAAGATGACCAGCATATCGTTTAAGTATTTTACTAGTGATCAAATCAGTTCCTGCTGCACCACTTTCTTTAAGACTCAAAATTAGACTAAGGATTTCACTTTCGTCAGTGGGTAACATGACAAACGAGTTAGACGGAGGTGAGGAGAAACCTACAGCTCTAGGATTACAATTTGACTCACTCGAAGTAATTTGTGTCGCTAAATTTTTTCCAATGTTACAAAAGAAATTGTTGACGCTATTTACATCAGCTTTCCGATCACCCGATGACAAGAGACAATGTGAATGATCAGCAGCTTTGGAAATACCACTTATATTTTTAATGACCCCCCAGAGTTTTTTATTATTGTCCTTTGATTTCTCAATCTCCCCCTTCTCATAAAGTCGTTTAGCTTTCTTTAGGATGTTACAACAAAAATTACGATAACGCCTATACGTAATTCTAATGACCTCATTTTGAGGATCGCCCTTAAGTTTTTTGAAAAGGTTGTCGCGATTTTTCATGCAGCGGAGTATACCTTTAGTGATCCAAGGCTTAGTGACGTATTGCCTGCGTGAAGTCCTCTTTAGAGAGGAGTTGGTTTTTATAGCATCAGTCAAGCGGGTTTGAAGTAGAGAAGTTGCTAGATTAACGTCGTCACACTCAACAATCAGTTGAAAATCAATGATACGCATTGTTTCGTCGAGGTTATCAAAGTTAATAGAGTAGATACCAGCATTACTATGCCTGAGAGTGGTGTTTAATGAACAGCCGAGGGCCACACCTTGATGGTCAGTTACTGAAGAATTTAATACTAGGCAAGTCGCTTTCATTTTTGATTTTATCATTATATGATCGAGACAGGTTTTACCATGTGTTGGTATAGTATGAGCAGAGAGTAAACCATGACTGGCCAACATATTTAGGTAATCAAAGGAACGTTTGTCAGTGGTGGTTGTGGTAATGTCAATATTAATGTCTCCACATATAAATATATTTTTATATTTTTTTAGTTTTGAAAGGAGTTGGTCCAGTGAATTAATAAAGTCAGAGGTATTGTGTTGACTAGGTGGGCGGTAGATACCTATAACACACATTTCGTCATTTAATTTTACCAATAGACAGTTAGCGTCTTTAACTGTAGGTTCTTCATATGTTACGTTAATATTTTTTTTTACGTAAATCACGACGCCCTCATTTTGTGTTCTGTGAATTGTCGTTTTGGCATTATTGTAATTTATTAAAGCGGGAATAGACTCTGTGGTAGGAAGCCAACATTCTGAAAGAATTAAAATGTCCCAGGGTATAGATGATCTCTGAAGGAGAGTGGTAAAATTAGAAATATTACAGTTAATGCTACGTATGTTTTGGGAAAGTAAATTAAAGGAGCTGCTACTAATCGTTAAATGTTTTTTAATGTCATCTGTATCACATGTGATTGTGCGGGCCATACGAAAAGCGTCTAGATCCAAGCCTATACATTCTAAATTATTCATCATGTAGTTATTTAATATCAACTGAAAAAGTTTTTGTGCTGGTCACGTATTTAACGTGACGTAACTTTATACATATATATGTTGTACAAACTTGGATCACACACCCCCGCACAAACGCCCACAACCACATTTTACTAATGTAAGGTGCACAGATAGTTATTGTGGTATAATAATTAAGATGCTTAGGATATCTATGATAAGTTTGGATACGCAAACATGGTGTGTATTGTGTAAGGTGACAGCGGCGGAGCTGAATCCTGTAATATGTTGTGAGAGTGTTAGAAAAAGTGAGTTCGACATTTGTTACATTAAAGGAAAAAAACAATATTTTAAGGTACAATAAAGAAACAGACGTAATAAAAATGAAAAATGAAAAAAATAGAATTAAGCTCCAATAGACTGAATGATAAAAAAACCTTCCTAATAGTCACATTGAGATGTTGACTAAATCAGATTCATTTTCAATTCTGACTGGTTTTGAGTCATCCTCTTTCTTGACATAGATCTTCCCATACGCAGTCCAGGCAGCAGCAAGCTTCCGCGATCTGACGTATTCTCGAGCAATGTAAAATATGTGTCTAGCCTTTGTTGTTAGGTATTCTGATAAGTATATTGTTCGCGGTTCTCCATCAATCTGAAGCATTTCCGTGTTGAATGCAGACTCTTTATTAATGCGGCTATTTTTATTGAACTGCTTGAATTTAGACATCAGTGATTCCATGCGCAGAGACGTGGCAAAATTGACTATTACATTAGCCGATTTTGTTCGGTAGATATCCCTAATTTCTGACTCTTGGATAGGATTTTCGAGAGATAACGCATTGCTAATAGTTTTAACATAGTCCAAAAGCGACTGCTTGGATTCTTTTTCTTGCTTAGGTAGATTCCTTATTTCTATGGTACTCGAATAGGTAACTTTTTCCAAATAGTCGATTTTTTTTTCTAAGGTTACGACGCGCTCTTTATATTCACTGTTTTCTTGTTCAAGTGAATTCATTTTGGTTAAAAGATTTTCATGGCTTATGGTTAAGGTATGGACAGTTTTTTGGAGGTCCTGGTTTTGTGTGATTATAGTTTGAAGTGCATTATTGAGGAGGTCGTATTTGTGTTCAGTTTGTGATTTTATTTCCATGAACATAGACTTGATTTCCGTGAGCGGGGTTTCCGGTTGTTTTACTTGATCCAGTAAAAAACGTTTTTGGCGTTTAGTAATATTGAAGTAGTTATCTTCGGGCTCAGGAAAACTCATATTATTAAGTGCAGAATCGGAATTATATTGTGTGGATGTAGACGGTGCATTAAGTGTAAGCGGGGCTGCCGGCGGCGAGCGTTGTACCGACATTTCCAGTAAAATATTATGGTCTATGAGCGGGAACTATACACGACAGCGGCAGGCCAGCAGTCAGGCGAAACTACTAACCGGCGCGGCGTATGCGCAACGTCAGTGAAAGGAGTGTCCTTGGAGAGCGGTGGGTGTGGCCCGAGGTCAAATAAGGCGAGTTGATTGGTAGTGATGTGTGACGGTGTTTACTCACAGAAATACTGACGTTCCTTTCACACAGGTGGGGTCCTTCTTGTACAATCACTGCATGCGATACCTCCTTGATATTGTGCACTCCTAGTATGTAGTTGAATTTTAAATGAACTTTTTTTATTAAATAAACATTTATTTTTTGACAAGGATTATTTTAGACACGTCTGTACTGGGCAGAATCCGCAGGGGGAAGGAAAGTCAGTAAATATTTACATAATTAATTTATATTGATACAATTAGTCTAAAATCTGAAGTAAAATCGACCTTCACCGATCTGTTTAATAGATAAAAAATGATTTGTAAGTAATTTAGTAACTTACAAATTATAAAATAAAGGTTGACTGAAAAATCCTGGCCATGCTATAATTAATAAAAAGTTGAAAAATATTATGACTTTGAAACTTCAGGATTTAAAATAAACCGCGACGAAATCCATCATAAAATAGTTTTATTTAAAAACTAAGTCAGTTTACGTGTCTCGGGAACTTGGCTGGGTACAAATCCCGAGACTCTTCAGCCGCTGTTAACCTAGGTTTACAGGAGTAGCCGTGATGTGATTGCGGTGGAGGGTTAAGTCCTATAAAAATATTGAAAACTGTGAACTCACTAGATTTCACCCATCCGAAAAACATCTAAAACGTACTGCACGCGGCCGCTGCGCTTTCCCAGTCATGAGTACGTCAGTGACGCGAATTTTCTGTTACCAAAACGTGCCTAACGCGGATAAAAAAGTTTTAACTTAAAAAAATATTGTAAAACAGTTTTTAATTTAGGTATTGTTGAACGTTTTTCATTCTTCAAAAAAGAGTATTAAATAAAACTATAGACGCAAACTCCACAGAACTGAGCGCAGCCTATTCCGACCATCTGTCTGATTTATCATAAGCAAGATTTCCTAGAGGAGTGCAAGACAATTGTAACTATTGTTATCGCTGTACTACCTATTGATAGTGACGGCTTTTGTTTCGAATAAAGACGATTTTGTACTTATATTAAATGAAAAATGTAGGTGACATTTTTTTTTTAATTTTATTTATTTATTATGGGATAACAAACAACTACAACTTAAATAACACTAGTAAAAGCTTAACAAAATTAAGTAGTAATGTTGTAGTCCACTGCATTATCCTCAAATATACATATGTAGATATTTATCATAGGTTGCCAAAAGAAAAGCATTACTAAAATTAACAATTTTTTTTAAATTACTATAGAGCTATTACAACAAATTTCCACGTATTCCATTGAAGGCAATCTTATTTAGGAGAATTTCATGATCGACCTTGTCAAAAGCTTTTTTGAAATCAGTGTAAATCGCATCTGTTTGCAATCGCTTATCAATATTTTCAAAAAGATAATTAGTAAATATGATAAGGTTAGATGTTGTAGATCGACGCTTAACAAACCCATGTTGTTCAGGGATGATAACGCTATGCAACAGAGGGTAAATCTCATTGTGAACGAGTCTCTCAAAAAGCTTCGACAAGGTCGGCAGAATAGAGATTGGCCTATATTGCTCTATATCATGTTTAGAGCCACCCTTATGTACTGGGGTGATGTTAGCTCGCTTCCATATTAACGGGAACACACCTTCATGCAGGCATCTATTAAAAAGGATATAGATTGGCTCACAAATATTATCAGCTGTAGCCTTAAAAAAGGCCGCCGGCAGACCATCAGGTCCAGCCCCCTTTGAAGGGTCCAATCGTTTCAACTCGCTGAGTATTTTAGATTTATCGATATGCAAATCATTAATTAGGTTACTATTCTCAGCAAACTGCTCCGGCGGACCCCATGTAGAGAGCGTAGGTGATACGGGCTCAAATACGGACAAGAAAAAGTCAGAGAACATATTGCAGACAACATCAGGATCGCTTGACTTCACATGCTGGTACTGCATTAGGGATGGAATACCTGCCTTATTTTTACGGTTAGAAATATAGGACCAAAAATATTTGATGTTAATAGAAAGACTATCTTCAACAGAGTTAATATAACTAGAATAACAGGTTTTACACATATGTTTGAACAAAGACCTACATTCGGAGAAGTTGTTATAGTCTTTGATGTTTCTATACTTTTTCCATTTTATCCAAAGGCGTTGTTTTTTTTTGAATAATTTAATCAATTGTGGCGTAAACCAGATAGGGAAGTCAAGCGATCTAGTCCTTGCAGGGGGGACCAGTGGACTAATTATGTCGCTCAACATACTATAGAATGCCTCTACGGCCTCTTCCGATGACAGATTGTCAAACAGCGCAGGCCAGTTCACCTCTTCAATGTGTTTGTTGATGAGATCGTAGTTAGCTTTCCGGAAATTATATTTATTAATCGGTTTTCTCTTCATCATTTGTGTAGATAGGTTAACAGAGACGGCTATAACAAAGGGAGGGTGATGTGGATCAATTGGTAATAGCGGGTCTGTGATGTGGCAAGCTGAGCAGGAAGTGTTCGAGATAAACAAATCCAAGGTCTTTCCTCCACTATTAGTAATGCTGTTATACTGGCGAGCATCTAGTGAAGACATGAGATTCATAAGTTCTGAGCAGGTAGGGTGTGTGCAAATACATGCAACACATCCCTCATTCCCCGCCGTTAACGGGCTCCACGTGATATTAGGAAGATTATAATCTCCAACGATGTAAACATTCATAACGTTAGGTGCATTCAAAGTGTCCTGTAGAAAGTCAAAATGAGATGTATAGACATCGGAACTAGTCCCCGGGGGAATGTACACTGCACTAATGACATGTATCTTATGTTTATTGCTTTTGCAAGGAAGTGCAACTATGAGGTGTTCAATAAACGCAGAGGGCATATAGTGTGGGCTATTAAGAATATCAACTGAGGCCGATTGAAGCTCACGCAGAATTGCAATGAGCACCCCACCCCCATCCCGCTTCCCCGTGGCGTCACGATCCCTATCGCAGCGGAAAACAGCATAACGAGGGTCAATAAATTCGCTATCCGCTATTTCTGGTACCAGCCATGTCTCTGTCAATATTATGACGTCATATGATGATGCCAAGATATTCACGAGCAACGAGTATAACTTAGTTCTAATTCCCCTACAGTTCTGATAGTAAATTAACAGATTATCAGTACTAGCCATGATCAGAGTTTATTGCAACAAATTCATTTAGGTCTCGCGTTCTTTTGTAAAACCTGATACATTGTGGAATCCTATAAATAATTCTAATAATGCGTATAACACTAATAGAATGAACTAATAATACAAAATTAAAACTTGGATACGAATTTGAGTAACATTGTAGTACGATACATGGTTGAATAAAATTAAAAATTAAATATAATGTCAATATACATTTCATAATAAGTGAAAATAGTATTACATTATTGCATTTTATTTTATTACAGTAATATAGTCTTATAAAATATACACTTGGAAATAATTTCGAGTTACATTTTATAAAATGTGTGATTGAATTTATAGAAATGTTTTTAAGAATTGACTTCAATTTCATACATAATTTTGAGTAACTTAATATTTTTATTTTAATACATGGACTAATAACTTTTAAATATAACCTCGATTTACGTTTTATAATAACTGAAGTTGATTTGTTATAAATATTTTTAAAAGTTAATTTCATTTTTGTATACAACTTTGAGTTACATAGTAATAAAATACAACGTTGAGTATTATTTAAAATTGTAAACAGTATCAAATTACATTTCATAATAAATAGATTTGGTTTTATAAAAAATGTACTTAAGATTAATTTAAAATATAAATTAATAAAAGTGATTTTAAGTTTCATAGCATGCACATGCACAATACTGTAAAGATGGACAGTATGATTGAGTAAAACTTGAAAAACATAATATAATGAATACCAGTAAGAAATATAACATTGAGCATTTGTACTTAAATAGGTATGCCATTTATCAGGTAGACTTAGGTCGGATTTTATCGAGATCTCTTTCTCCACGTATAGCGAATGAGGGTTCACCTTCACGCTCTCTGATAAGTATTGTGGCATTTCTGACCCACACATATTTGTAGTGGTGGCGTTTGGCGACATCCCGGGCCTTACGAAATAACTCTTTCTTTTTCAGAGTTAAATGCTCATTAAGGTAGATAGAGGACGACGTTCCTGTTATGCCAATTTGTTCAGTCTTAAGAGATAACGACTTTCGGAAGGCACTAAGTAGGTTGTCCCTGTGAATACATGAAGTGAATCTGACGATGACATTTTTAGGTCGAGTGCTTTGTTGGTGGGCATGTGGCACTCTATGAATGGCCACTATGTTCTGTTGTAATACTGGAGAGTTAAGTGCAAGACCAATTGCTTCAACGAGGGCCAGCAGATTTTCGTTGCGCCTTTCGGGCAAATTACCTATTTCAATATTGCATTGACGAGCCTGTTGTTCCAAAGTATCAATTTTGGTCTCAAGAACATTGACTGCCTCCACATCAACAGACTTAGTGCCATCCATCACGCTGGTACGCTTATCAAGGCTGTTATAATGTTGTGACAAATCCTGAGTAGTTGCTTGGAGATCAGTAATTTCATTGCGTAGGTCATGCACATTCTGCTTCAAAAGGGACTGCTCAGTACGCAGTGAATTTATTTCTTTTTGTATATTAGCCATAGTGGATTTGATATCATCACGAATTTGAGATAGATCTTTATTCATCTCGTTCCGCCAGTTGCTGAGAGTGGTGTTTAAGTCACTTGAGAACCTTGCAAAGTCCGAGTTGGAGATAATTTCAACGGGTTTTTCCTTAATTAGGCTACGAGTGCATTGAGTACTACGTTCTTCTAAGTCATAGGACATGTCCATGGAGTTATCCACGATCACAGGTTCCGTGTAGCAGCGTACAGGCGTATTTACATTTGACCTACAACGCCTGGTTACATTGCTACATGATGGGCACTTCCATGAGGTCTTAAATTCAGTGCTAAGCGCAGCAAATTGACTGTGGGAGACATTAAGACACTCGTAGTGATATTTTCCTTCACAAGCACAGCAAAGTAGGATGTTATCGCAGGCAGTAGTAGGTTCGCCTCTACAGCAATTCATTTTGAAAATAATGCGAGCAAAGTTTATGCAATAATTGAATTGAGTAAAGCAGTGCCACCTAGGTTTCTTCGTTAAAATTATAATGATTCATATGCTTTCAATCACTTGTAGATCACTAGGAGCAAGATGTTATAGTTACACAATTAATCGACAGATGGGGCTAGGGTCGATAAATGACTTGCAAAATGTAATATATTATCGGCAACAATATACTGATGAAATAATATAGATCTTTACAATTGCTTTATTAACACTTATTATGCTCAGTATACGTAATGAATCACTTGACCGGACACAAATAAAAAAGTTTCATTTCATATTTATACGTTTTTAAACATGTAGGTAGGTACTTCCTTCAACATTTGAAACACAAACGAACAACACTTATTAGTTATACACAACGCGGATATTTCTTGTAACACTAGTCAACGATAATTACTCAAGATTCCAACCATAACAGTCACTAATTAATCACTTTTACTATTTTTATGATTATTAAATACGGAGCGGCGCTCTAAGTAAACAGTCAGTATCGCCCTCTGGTGGCAAAGTTGACATTCGCGTAAATTCAAGAAAATACTATGACTTAGTTTTACTAGTTAAACGATTTTTTACTGACACGCGAATCTACATAAAAATTATCACATAGAATACATTGTAACATACATTGAATGACTGACAACTACTGAGAAACACTGCCACTCCCTGCTGCCCCCTTTTTAGCAGGGGTTTAAAATATCGCTTTTAGTAGTTTCCACTTCCAGCTCAATTAGTTATTACTGCATGTGTATCAAGAGCGAAGCGATACTTATTTATTTATTTCGTTATTTTATTAAAAAAACTAGAATCGACTTTAAATTTTTTTGTATAAAAATGAATTAATAGAAGTTTGTAATTCTATAACAGCTGAACCGATTAGGCTCGCTTTAGAAATATAAGCTCGCGGGTTTGATTCCCGGTCGAATTGTTTCATCGCCGCTGCTCAATATTGGTGAAGGAAAACATCGTGAGGAAACCGGCAGGTCTTAAGAACTAATCATTCAAGACCATGTGACTTCCGCCAACCTGCACATGGCCAGCATGTGTGGATTAAGGCCTAAGCTCTCTCAACTTGTAAGATAGTTTAGACACACACGCAGACCAAGTGCGGGTCGGTAGATCAATTTACAAAAATTATTAGTCTTATTCGTACAGGACAGTATGTATAATTTGCATTCATGCAAATCTGGGGCGCCAACTGCAATCCATAAGCTAGTAACATTGCACTTTGTAGTAACAGAATTTATTCTTTGATTTATTAACTTTAAAAGGCGATGGAAAGTTAAAATCTCTTAGAACGTTTGCGGAAAGACTTTGTTGGAATGGGAACCTAAGCTACTTACTGTGTCTTGACAAAGGGATTTAGTTTCCTCAATCCAACTGGTAATAAGGTGGAGGTCTTTGCAACATTTTATTTGTTCAAATTGCGTCATATAAAGGTAAAGTTGTACGTTTAGGTAACCGGTTTGAAAAGTATTAAAACTGACTTTTTTTATAACATCCGTTAAAAAATAGTTTTATTTCAAAACTAAGTCGGTTTACGTGTTTCGGGGACTTGGCTGGGTAAAAATCCCGAGTCTCTGCAGCCGCTGTTAACCCAGGCTTACATGAGTGATGGGATTGCGGTGAAGGGTTGTCCTATAAAAATATTGAAAACTTTGAATTGACTAGATTTCACCCATCCGAAAAATGTCTAAAATAATTTTATTCGCGTAAACTTAAATTACTTCCAACTGTCTAAATTACTTCAAACAAAGTATCACACTGGGAGTAGGCAATGATGATAATAATAATATTAATATATTCTGGGACATTAACACACACGGTCATCTGATCTTGAGCAAACAAAGCTTGTGTTATAGAAACCAGATACATAACTGATAATATTCTAGATTTCTTTTGGAAATTCATACTTAAAATTTACAACAGTCTCATAACAGACATGTTCATATACAGAAACTTCTCTCTTGGGTAGGAATTGAACCCACTATCTGGCATGAAAAACAAGTATCTAATCATAGATTATGTACATCATAATATGTAAACTGATGTTAAAACTTATGTATCTCTATCTTACCGACCATGACCTAACCGTCGCGCGACGTAGAAAAACCACTCAACCTGATTTCAAAAAAGCATTTTTAACACATCATATACATGAAAAATTCAAACAATAATTCAACCTAATGTTTACTGGAGCACTCAAACACAAGTAAAATAAAAAAATCTGTTCTTGAAATAAAATACTTAAAGTTTTTTCTCAGTATACGCGATAAAGGGTTATAAACAAGTTTTATGTCACTGACTCAGGGCAAGGCGCTAGAGACTTTACGACCTACGTTTTGCAATGATTCATTCTAATAGTTATTTATTTTTCATTTTTATATCTTACTTAAAGTTTAATTAAAATCCTGACTTATCTGTATCTTTTTTTATTGCTTCAACCCTTGTTAGTGTCCCACTGCTGGGCACGGATCTCTCTCTCTCTTCTCTCTTCTATATTACGAGTTGAGAGAGTTAAGGTCTTATTCACTCAAAAAAATATTCATACATTAATACATATCTAAATAAATATCAAGGACTGTTTGAAATTATCACATATAATCATATTAACTAGGTGCAATTTTAAGTACAATAAAAATATTCACCAGATCACCTTAAAGAATTTGAAACTAGAAAAAGAACACCAAAAAAAATACTTCGAACCTTTAACCCTTTCACCGCCAAATGAAATTTTAAAAGTCGTCCAATCGACGAGTTGACGCAAATTACATTTATTACTGCCCGCAGTCGGCGGTTTTACGTTCATTTTTCACTTAACTTTAGAATTTGATTTGACAACTGTAACATCTATCGAAGCCTTTTTACTTCGCTGATAAACCGAATTTAACGAACGAACCACTGTTTTGATTTTATCAGTAAGAGGATACAAGGGCTTATTTTGGCGTGTGTGGATTAACGCCTAAACTCGGACAACTCGTAAGATAGTTGAGAAAAGACTCGTGCACTAAAAAGGGTTGAAGTGAGGCTTCGACCGTGGTTAGAGACTACCCACCAGACAAAGCCGCAACATGTTTGCACACAGCATGCCATGTTTTTTTTAATCCTTTAATAGGCTTGCGCTTAACTACAATTTGCCTGATGTGAAGCAATGTTGCAGTCTACGATGGAACGCGCTTACCCAGAAAATTCCAATTCACTCGTGACTTGAAGACACGCAGATTATAGCTATCGGGAAACAGAGATGCCGGCAACGAATTCCACAACTTGGCAGTTTGTACATTAAAAGTGGAAGCAAAGCGCTTTGTGCGTGCCTGTGGAATTTCCACCATATAATGGTGGCGCATAGCCGTACCTCTGCTTGTCCGATAGAAGAATGGGGATGGGGGAATAAGATACACAATCTCATTCCCCCATCCCCTTTCTTCCATCGGAGAACGTACATTCCAACGCACACTCTCCAAAGTGTATCCGATAAAAGACCGAAGATTAGCAACTATGCGGCAATACTCGAGGCTTTTCAGTGCGGTCGTGATATTTGGTGACGCCATTTAAGAGGGCGGGTCGAAATTGCTGGTCCATTATGGTTTCTAACCATGCGGAGCCTCATTCCACTGCCACTTTCTCTTTGAAAATCATTCGCAATCATGGGTAACCGGCAATCGGTATATTGGGCAGGCGCGTCCTATCATAGACTTTATCATTGCTTAACATCAGACAAGTGAATTAATAAAATAGGTAAGTACCTAAATATTTTTGCTTAACAGTGAGTAGGTTATATAGTAGGGGAGCCGAAGAGGGGATTTTGGGATTTACTCCAGCGCGTCAGATTAAGAGATAGGGGACACCTTGTGCTCTGTTGAATACCTACACTAAATCTTAGCTTCGTGTATAGAACCGGGAGTTTACAGTAGCACATCAAAATATTTCTAAGACATATTTGTTAGGTGAAAATACTCTAATTCGTCAGAATAATGTATGATGAGTACATTAGATGTTAATAAGTGTAAATATCAACAATCAGGTGATTTGAGCCAGAAGCAAAGAAAAGGGAGAGCTACAAATTCAGGATGCTTTCAAGTCACCTGGATCCACTTTAGTTAGGTTAATTGTTTTTTTTATGAAAATAATTTGAAGATGCAAGGAGAAGCACACTGTAAATTTTTTGACGCTTTGGAATTAACGAAATCTTAAAAAAAAACCGAAAAATCTTTTACCACCACTGAAGAGATACACATAATGTAACATTTTTTTTACTTCCACTTAAGCATTAAAGCCGACTAAGTATCGACGACGCTCGAGTAACTACAAATTTAGCATCTTCGGCTCCCCTACTAATATTAATCATGAATTTTTTCAAAAGAATATGAATGATTCTACGTAATAAATAACGTGAAATGAATGAATCCGGACCATTTGGATATATCAAATAATCTTTAATACGAAATCCAACCCTCTACCTGCCTGCATGAATATTCATCGGACTTATTACATTCCTTTATGGTAATCGTGCGGATTATGCGAAAAATCGCTTTTAATTAAATTAAATTTTGGGATATGACGCTTAACGCTTTGTAAGTGTAGATTCACTTCACTTCAACTCTTTTTAGTGTCCCACTGCTGGGCACGGGTCTTCTCTTTACAACCTTAGAAATTGAGACAGACTTAGGACTTAGCGTGTGACTACACGCTGGCTAAATGCGGGACGGTAGATCTCATATCCTCGAATGATTAGTTCTTAGACATTCCCGTTACACTCAAACTCACGATCACTAAAGATAGCCGTTATTTTGGATTTTACAGCAATCATCGTCATTTTCCTTGCCTTTTTCCCATTTCTATTAGAGTCAGCTGCCAGTCTAACCTGCAGCGGTTAGCTACCAGAATAAAACGGGCAACTGCCATCAGACCTGGAAACCCATAGGGAGCCAGTAGCCGAGATGATTAGTGTCGGATTATATTAAGCTTCTGACTACCTGTAACGATTGTCATAAATGTTTTTAATGACCGGGACCGATGGCTTAGGCTCTCCGAAGCACGGAGGGTACTCCCTCAACCAACCAGAAACTGAAACAAATAATGATCGTTACATAAAGATTATCCGGAGCGGGAATCGAACCCGTGACCTCCCGGGCACAGTATAGCCCAATTGGATGGCTTACACCGCTCGACTACAGAGTTCGTTGGTTTTTATATACCCATGAGATCAATAATAATAATAGTTATACATACTAGGTACCTACTAATAAGTAGGTAATTAATAACAAATTCTATCCGGCTTTATTCTGACAACATGGAAATTAAAATTCCAGTCGAGTTTTCTATTTTCCTCAAGTCGAATTGATATCTGGGTACGTAATCACAATTGTAATTTCAATTTAAAAGTCCGGAGTTCAAATTTCCTAATTTACGGTCCAATGGTCTTCTATTTCAAAAAGGTAAAAATTATTTTTATATAGCAACTTATGTAGCGATCCGCCCCGACTTCTCACTAGTTTTAACAGACGGAATTATATGACACAAACCGAAAATCTTTATAATTTGACTGGCCTGGTGGCGTAGTGGTTAGTTACCCTGACTGCTAAGTCGAAGGTTGTGGGTTCGATTCCCACCCAGGAGAAATTATGGTGTGATGAGCTTATTTGTTCTATATCTGGGTGTAATTTATCTATTACACTGTACCTGAAATACAGCTATCAGAAGTAAATTTAGATTAGTAGGATTTTAGCACGGGATTTCCCTGTTCATTAAAATTTTATTGCGCAGCAAAACAAAATCAAATATTACCAAAGAAAAAATGTACCAAAGCGAACATCAAAACAACTTTAAATTACCAACGAGAAATACGCTAGTCATGTTCCGAGCTAAATTGGATATAAAATATTATCAATTACCGGGAAATGGACTATGTTTAACATTGATTGACCTTGCCTTTTTCGATAAATGCTCTTACCGTTCCCAATCATTGATTTGATTCTCAAATCACTCGTAAAAAATGATTTCTTTTTGTAAGCAAATTTTTCAGAAAGTAATTTGAGATTTGAAGGAGAACAATCGAGAACAAAGTTGTACTTTACTGAAATTGAAGACAAAGAGTTGAGGTATGTATGAACCACATTAATTCACAGTGAACCAACCGCCTTGGATTCCCGCTTTTATTCATGCTTTTGTATAACCCTACCAAATTTGGTATGACACAGGTTACTTTACTTACTGGTTCATTTTGCTGAATGTTTAATAAATGTATTTAGTTATGGAGGACAGTCATTGGAGTAATCATTCTAACTATTCACGTCAACCCTTTTTAGTGTCCCACTGCTGGGCATGGGACTTCCCTCCTATATACGAGTTGAAGAAGTTCAAACTACAGCGTGCCTGAAATATGGACGCATGGGAAAAATACTGTTTAGTAGCGGTTTAGATTGGAAACTATTGTAAAGTAGAGACGGCGTAAATGACTCAAAAATTTAAAGATAATTTTAATATAAATTTGGTCATTGACTAATTCTTCTGAAAACGGTTTATCATACTAATATTATAAATGCAAATATAAGTTTGTTTGTTACGCTTTCACGCAAAAACTACTGAACCGATTTGGATGAAATTGGGTATGGAGGTAGTTTGAGACCCGAGAAAGGACATAGGATAGTTTTTATCCGACTGCGCAAAAAGAAGGTAATGTTTATACACGCGAGCGAAGCCGCGGGCGGAAAGCTAGTTTACTCATATTTTAATTTATAGAACCTTTACTAAACAATTGGAAAATACGTGGAGAGACCTCTAGAAGATTTGATAATATTATTGGCCAATATGAAATGCTCAACCTAATAAAATTGATTTATTACCTATTACGAAATCTTATTGGAATCGTTTAAAGACTCAGATGTACAAATACATCATGGAAATAAATGTAGAAGTTGCCTACGAAAGTGATGACATTAAATAACAACAAAATCTGATGAGATAAGGAATTTTTAAATAGAAACATTTATTTTATTACATTTAAATATAATAATATTTTTCTCATCTCAGTTTTTATTAATAAGTATTACAAATGCAAAGTTTGTATGGATGTGTAGATGTTTGTTACTCCTTCACACATTTATAAACTACAGAACGGAATTACAGTCCATCAAATCTAAGAAGTACCTTTTGACGTTTCACTGTTTTCTATTAAATTAGCTTTTTAAAGGCGTAATTCACACTATTTTTATTAGCTTTCCTGTAAAATAATTGAATTATGAAGCTATTTTTATTTTAACATAACATAAACAATTTTCATACAAAAAATATAATTCTAAATGTACTACGTTTAGAACTGTCAAACGGTACTTCTTAGATTTGATGGACTGTAGATGAAATATAGCACTGAGATATATTAAAGACCAGAATAGTACATGGGTACTTATCCTAATACCATGCGGGGGAAGCTTCAAGCGGAAACTAGTTTTTTAATAATATAATAGGACATAGGACCTAGGTTTTCTTGAAAAGGTTAATCACGACCATTAATTTTAATGACTTGATCATCATTCGCCTTGCCTTTTCCCCATTTCTATTAGGGTCGGCTCCCGGTCTAACCTGATGCGGCTATCTATCAGAATTATACGAGCGACTGCCATTACACCTCGACACCCATAGGGAACCAGTAGCCGAGATGGTTAGACCAGGTGTCAGATTATATTGGCTTCTGACTACATGTATCGATTGTCATAGATGTGATAAATAACAACCGGGACCAACAACTTAACGTGCTCTCCAAGGCACGGAGGGTAGTCCCTCAACCAACCAGACACCGAAACATATCATTGTTGTTTCACAAATATTGTTCGGGGCGGGAATCAAACCCGCGACCTCCTGGGCACAGTATAGCGCAATCGAATGGTTTACACCGCTCAACTACCTTCGTTTTCATGACAAAGATTGTTTTCTTTTTTATGTTCTTCTATCAAGATTGTTTCTGCCAGATGTATAACCCCTAGTGGTTTACTTACAAATTCCTTGTCGCCGACATTCCCCATAGAATTCTGAAAAGTTTCCACAAATTGCTGTAACCTTCTTTCCTCAAAAACAATTTAGCAAAAAGTTTTTAAAATAATATTATTTGAGTGTCGAGTTTCGAGTTTCGCCGAGTTGTTCAACAAAATGTACCTACCTATCACTTTATGTAAATTAGTGACCATTGGAGCTATGTTCGCAGCTTTTCACGCCATTTCTCTCTAATTTTCGCCCTTTAGAATAACAATTTGGCTAAAGGAATCCAGATAATACAAGCAAAAAATGGACTGTAGCATCAGAGATATTATTGTATGAATTATGTTAAATGGATCATGATATTATGATGAATTATTCAATGTATTACCTATTCTGTTTTTATTATAAATTATGTTAGTAGCTCACAAACATGTAATGTATATTAAATTTATCTGTCCTGACCTGTAATGATAGATTAAGTTAAGTAAATAAATAAATGTCACTTCAACCCTTTTATAGTGTCCCATTGCTAGGCACGGGTCATGTCTCAACTTTCTTAAGAGCTGAGAGAGTTTGGGCCGTAATCCTCACACGCTGACCAAGTGCGGGTAAGTGGATGTCACATGTTCTTGAATGATTAGTGTTTAGACGTTCCGGTTTCCTCACGATGTTTTCCTTCATTGATATGGAGCAGCGGCAGTGAAACAATTCACAAAAAAATGTGCCACGAATGGGAATAAAACCCGCGACCTTAAATTTCAAATGCGAAGCTGATACCACTCTGCCACCGCTGCTCAGTAGTAGATGTAAAACGTCGAAATTATTTATTAGTATAAAGTAGACGAAGTTAGTGTGTCGATAGAGAGGAGAGATCGCCGAGCCAAGTCTTTCCTAGCTTCCCATGGCGATGCATCGCCACGTGAACATCGGACTGACCTGACTTTTCTGATAGATGTTTAATTAATCAAAAACTTTTAACAAAAACAAAATGATTTCATAATTAATCTGTGGAACGTATAGTCTTTTTTTATTCATCGATAGGCTGGCGCTTGACTACAACTTGCCTGATGTTAAGCAATGATGTAGTCAACCGTAGAACGCACCAGCCCAGTATACCGATTCACTCGTGATTACGAATGATTATCGGTGAGAAAGTGGCAGTTGAATGAGCCGCCATAATAATATGGTTAGTAACCTTAAAGGAGCAACAATTCCGACCCACTCTCTCTGTATAGAACAGACATCGCACCGGAACAAGGCAAGGCCTCTTGGAGATGCGGCTTTGTCTGGTGGGGGGTCACTAACCACGGCCGAAGCCTACCACCAGTTGATTGTCACCAGATTTTCACCACCCGGGGACCACGTGTAGGGATTCAATTAAAGGTCACGAAAGAATTATACACATGTTTAAAGATATACTGTTGACGTGACAACGTCTTATAAATTGGTTTGCCGGGTGACACTTCAAGAAACTGCGTTACGCTCCGCTCACGTTATGCGCTCACAATGAGAGCGAGTGAGAGGCACGCGTCCCTTCCACTCGGGCATGGTTAGCCCGCCTAAGAGCGAGAGAGACAGATTTCATCCTTCTTCCTACTATACGAATGAATATTCACATTAAAATTATTTTACCACTCAAAGTCGTTGTCACGTAAAACTTTCGCCCGTATACCGACTTTACAGGCAACTTTTTTTTAGAACATATTGTGAACAATATTAAATTGGTAATTGACTTTATCGAGATTGACGTACCTATTTTATTCTCGAATGAGAAAGTAATATAATTTGTACGGTATATGCTGGCTAAGCTTAATTGAGTTTGAGTACTTTTACCACGATTTCAAATTGGCAAAGTCTGAGCTGATATAAAAATCTGTATGTGCTCTCTCACCTAAGAAAAAGATAGAATAAGAACATTTTCTTATTACAGCCTTTCATTATAGAAACATAGGCACTAAGTGTGCGTAAAGTTGAAGTTAAACCTCATTTAGTACTTACGTGATATACAAAAGTAAATATACGTACTTAATTTATATAAATATCATTATGGAATATAAAAATATTCTAAAATACAATAAGGTAGTTTATGAAGTATAAATGTTTCTCAATCTATATTGCTTAACTAAACTACTACACTAAGCGGCTGCCGTCCAGTCTGCTACGAAATACTAAGGTGGTGCTACGAAAATGCTACGACGCTACGGCGTAGTAAGTGTTGCGCGGAACTACGAGACTAATAAAGAGTTTCATCCTCGACAGTTACATCAAATAAGGTATACGGCGACTAGGACTGCAATAAACTCGGACCGCGGTCCCAGTTGCCGGATATATTTATTTTTAACATTTTGCTTCCGGCGACTGGGACCATAAATAAATGAGTACAAAAATTCATTGTTTAATCAATTTTTACTTTGAAAAATTTTTCGCGACTGTGCTATTTTTGGCTTGATATATTACGACATGGATATATTACGAGTATGTTCATGTACATAAAGAAAAAAATCTACCTTATATAGGATGACTGGTAAATAGTGTAAAATAATTTACTATATGGTTGTTCTCATAATCGCAAATACCTTCCTCGAAGATACCGTTTTTGGAGCAATTTTTTTTATTATATTTGCTATTTTAAATTAAATTTGCTATTGCATAGATGACAATAAATAACGAATGAAAAAAGTTGCTTCAAAAAGTTTTTTAGGTCGTAAGGTAATTTAAATTAACTACCAGTCATATTAATGTCACTTGTAAAAATAACTTGTACACATAATAAAGAGAAGTTTTCCAAACTCATTATAATAAAAAAATAAATTGTAACGCTTTAATTTTTTACACAAAGGAAAATTACTGCTAACTGTTAAAGTAATTACAATTTCGCTTATTTATCAGAATGAATAATTAAGGATAGAAAAATGTTGAAATTAGATAAAACAGCTTCGTTAGCATACCCGAACAAAATCAGTCGACTTGGAAATTACTTCCACTCAACTGTTTTTATTAGAGACATGTATACTTTGAATACGATTTGTTAATTAAAAACATTTCTTAACAAAACACGTCTTCAATTTTAATGGAACCTTTTCGGCAAATAAAATATATTTGAACCAAAAAGAAAGATTTTTGCAATTGACACGTTCCCAAAAGACGGAGGAGATTTTCAACACTTAGCTTTTAATTAGAGGTTTTAGTTTTTAATATATTTTTAGGTTAACTTAGATATAGTTAGATATAGATATATTTTGAAGTTTATTGCAGTTATTTTAGTTTATTCATTCATTTTTCTTTTTAATTTTATTAGGTACCTTCGTGTTGTAAATATTTTTTTGTGATTAATTTAAGGTCCTTATTGTTACATAAGTTTACAATTAATTATATCTTTAAGTTACGATAGGTTAGGTAGTGTATGTTTTTTTTACCATTTATGGCAACCAAATGTTTTCTTCACGCAATCAATAAAAAAATATCAACATTTTTTTAAAGATAAATTTAGCTTTAGGTATAAAAATTTATGCCAATTATGTATTTTATGCGTATCGATCTAAAAACTTTATACACACAGTACTGTTTACTCACCCGAGCAGTACCTACACTTCCTTCCGTTTTCTTATAGATCCTGTATTCTCCATCAACTGCGCTGCTTGTAAATTACGCTGTATAATATTGTATCTACACAGTCCACTGTTCAGTTCTCTAAATAAAATTTAAATCACCCCGACGACATTTTCGCGGTCTGTAACTCAAACCGAATTAACTTTAAAATTTTCATCAGTGTTACTAAATCGGTTTGTTTCACCCACACATTTGATCCGACATATTACAAGCTCCAAGTATTTCAAACGAGCACATGTTTCGTATGAGCAATGACGACACAGCTCACTGCCTACCCCAAAATTAGCGTGCCGTGAACAGACCCGGTAATTTGGGCGCAAACCTTTAAGCCTCGGAAGGTTCCATTTACCGTCAATTTTGATCGGAATATTGCTTAAGATATCTTATTATCGATATTGAGGCGGTTTACTTGACACTTTTTATTTTCTTTATAATGTTGACTTTATTGTAAGAGAGCTTGGTTATTAAAGTAATGATTAAACATTTTTAGTGATTACACAGAGTAGGCACCGGGTTAAGAGTCTACGCTTGCCGAAGAGCCGAAGAGCCGTTGGTCCGGGTTGTGAGGAGGTGCCTTCTTGAGAGACTACCCTTCGTGTCTCGGAGAGCACGTTAAGTGTTACGTGAGTACCTATACATCTTTTCCGGCTATCATTCAAAACATCTGTGACAATCGTAATAGGTAGTCGAAACCCAATATAATCTGTCACCTGGTCTAACCATCTCGGTTACTGGTTAACCCTCTCTGTAATTCATCCTTCATGGCTCCTTTCATTCTTTCCCTTCCATTAACTCAACTACGTTCCGTCTCACACATAATATTCACACATTAATTCCTTTCCCACATTAATAAACAATACCTAAATATATGCTAAGACAAAGGAAATAAATCCTGCTAAGGGCTGGAAATAGGCCCGACAAGTTAATCTTCGATTTAATTTGGAGGCAAGTGAAAATAAAGAGCACCAGCGCCGTCGGATAATAATATAAAAACCAGACGTTGTACCGATTATTCAACTAAATATACCGTAAGTGAGTATTTTAACTTAAGCACCAATGTTCTAAACATGCAATACTATAGCAAAATACAACACAAAATTTCTTTTGAAAAGAGCCTGAACCCCCAATGAATTATTGATTCAATCTTTTTCAGTGTCCCACTCCTGGGCACTGGTCTTCCCTCAACTATTTTACGAGTTGAGAGAGTTTAGGTCATAATCCACACACGCTGGCTGTGTGTTAGTGGATGCCACATGTCCTCGGATGATTAGTTCTTAGACATGTCGGTTTCTTCACTATGTTTTTTCACCGATATTGAGCAGCGGCGATGTAACAATTTACACAAAGATGTGTGGACATGACTAAGAATCGAAACCGTGACCTTATATTTCAAACGCGTGGCCCGTACCGCTGCGCCAGCGCTGCTCATGTCGGTAGATCCATTCCGTTAGCGCATACACTTGTGTACTGTATACAGCTCCTGCGTACTTAGCTAGTCAGTTTCTATAATCTATATTCAGCTATAGTCGCAATGGGAGTTGAAACAGGAATAAAAAATATTATTCAAAGCTATTAGCTTAATGTGTCAAAATTTAGATCCAACTGAAAAGATAATATATTTAGCTGAGCCGTCAGAAATCGTCGTGTTATTATAATCCGTATAATCTAATAAGCCTTAATGTTTATTTCTACTTAATACAAAGTGGATCAGAGTGCTGGGGAAGGCAAATTTAATTGCATCCAAAATGGAGTTTCTATCTTTTGATATTTTGACTGGTTACATTCATTTGCTTTGAACTTATTTTACTTCTTACCTAATATTATAAATGCAAAAGTTTTTATGGTATTTGTTTGTTTGTTACTGCCTCGGTTGTCCAGTAGGTACTTAGCGTGTTCACTTAATAACCACGAGATATCAGGTTAGATTCCCCATTCGAACAAAAATACATTTCTAATATAGTTAGAGAACTACTTTATAACGAATTTGATCGCGGTTTAATATAGATTTTTATATCCTGACGTCTTTTCAAACTTCGTGGTTACGGGTGGACTGAGGTATTTGACGTCCAAATCAATTAATCACAATTATTATAGACTACCTACAAACACTTTAATATTTAAGTGAACTCACAGTGCTTTGAATTTTGAGTCGATTTTACTTGGGCTTTGGTACAAGTAAATTTAGCATTGGGTCCCAAGCAGATGGTATATTCCAACCATTTTCTCTCTTGAAATTAGGATGTTTTTAATTGCAATAGCTTCACTGATCCGCGAAACTATTCTTGGTAGAAATTGGTGGTTTTGTGGCACCTAAGAGTGTCTGCTTAGTAACCGCGGGATCCCAGGTTTGATACCCGTATTAAGCGAACATATGTTTTCTAATATACTTAGAAATTCCCAGCTCGACGAAAAGCAACAGGACCGACCTCTATCTAAGCTGGCCAAATGTGCGTCAAACTCACATCTGCCTATACTTTCAGGTAATACAGGCGTGAATGCCATGTTGTTTAAATTAACATTTTTACGGATTCCATTGTCAAAGTTACGTAAGACTTTCAGATAAATTCTTTTCAGGTAGTCTGTCCATTAATAACGTCACAGAGGGCTTAAAGACTGTAGAACGTCACCGCATCTCTTGGGGAACATTAATAATTCCTGTGGGAACTACCGCTTGCAACCTACACTGTGGAGCCTCAGTGTAAACGAGATGGTTTTAGTATGAAAATTTCCAAAATATATAAATAGGTTTAAGTCAAGGGAAATGATGGGGTTAATATTTAGATGACACTAAATTTTATTAAGACGCACATAGTCATTGTCAAACTCATTTTCAACTTTTTATACTACTAAGATGGCAAGAAATCATACGATCCAACTGATGGTATGCAGTCAACGTGATCTATGGACACTTGGAGCACCAGAGGTATCCCTCGTTGTTGAACTCAGATATCTACAACTAAGTATACTTTTTTCAAACCCTAATCATCTCTATAGTCAAAATGCTTCTGTGCCCTACTTTACCTCAGAAATAATTGCTCATATTACAGAAATGTAACATAAACATCTGTTTCAATGTAGGTAGCTATAATCTGCCTGTCTTTCGAATCACGAGTGAATTGATATTTACTGGGTAAGCGCATTCCACCATAGACCGCAAGCGTATTATAGGATAAAAAGTAGGTTATGAAGGTTGTTAAAAGTAGGTAGTGCCTAGGTTAACGTCGTTCATAATAGGACCCGACCTTTTAATAGTTTTCAATTTTTGTCTTCATTTTGTCTCACGTTGAACCGTAAAGAATGACAAAGATAAAAGATATTTTAAAGTTAGAAAATTTTCTTACTTCATTTAAATGCTTTATATTTGCGGTCGCGTCGGATTTTCTTCCTTGCGGACGCAATGTCATCACAGTTTAATGCTAATTTTTTTATCTGATTTTTGCTTTGAACTCCCATACTTAGCTGCTGCTTTTTTTAGACTTAAAGGTATGTCGCAGCGCGTAACCTATATACGTAGGAAGCTGTTGCCTAAACAGACGGTTAGGTGTCACTTCAGTCACTTTTGATAACATAAGACCTGTTAGTTGTCAAACTTACAAGACGTCAACGTCACTCATGTTGCTTATCTGTCATTGTTACATCAGGGCACAATGCCCTTAACAACTTAAAAACTAATATTAGGGCGTTATAGAATTCCTTCGAATTGAGGCCTTGGGGGAATGTGCCCAGAAGGCTGGTAGCATTACCGCGTGGTATGGCAATGCTAATTCGTTGACCGAGATGAAGGCCACTACTGCTACCCTTATAAGCCTTAACTGCTGATAATCACCTCTGCTTACACCATCTAGATATCGTTGGTTATTGAGAACATAAAGCACATATAAGCTTCTCAAAACCAAGTAACAACAATATTCTACAATGTACACTGTGTACCGAACTGTTATGAAGTTCATGCTCAGCTGAGCCACTGGGCTCGGGAACAAGCATGAACCAATTATAGCCAAACTTGCGGTCAGTTTGTGTCAACATCCTTATTCATATAATACTAATTATAGGTAGGTATATCTGACAATACTCAACGACCATTTTGTATTAAGGGCGGCTTTCCAATGAAGCGAGCGGAACTAAACGAGTTATGCCTACATAGGTGTTTCAATTATTTTTTCAAAGCAATTAGCATAAACTTGAAAGTAGCTAAAACATGTTTGGTCTATTTTTTCTTTAAGACAATAATATCATAAAACAGCAACTGATAAATAAATCATTAAAAAAAACATAAAGATTTCGATAATGCAAGTGAAAAAAAATACTTAATAGTTAAAGTTTGCGAACTGGTTACAAAGTTCTATCTAAATCTACCTACCTATTTACTATAGGCAGAGGTTAATAATTCACTTTTCGCCGTTTATGTTTAGGTTCCATACGTAGGGACAAACCTAATGCTATTCACCGGGAAAGATTCCAAACTTCGAGCTACAATTTAGAATACCAAAACAACATTACTTTTTCAATGTTTAATTTTAGAGAAAATTGAATTTCCAGAAGATAAACATTCGATTTTAAGTTGGTGAAATGGGTGTTAAAGCGTGTAAAATAGTTAGTTGCTTAAAGTTACTTTATATTCAAACCGAATTCAAAATGTCAAGCATTTCAAGTGCATTACAAAGGGTTAACTGTTATAGCTGTGTTGAGACTCGTCTAAAAACATTCAGGCGCCATTATTAGGATATTAGACTCGGATTTTATTGCTCAGGCAAAGTGTGATTCGAGATAGAGCCTCTACTATGAGATATTCGTAAGATTCGTACATACATTTTTGAATTTTATATGCATGAAGATCAAATTACTAGGTACAAGAAAATTACTTAAGAAAAAAAATACTTATAATTGAAACATACATAGCTCTCATGCCTCTATCACCCGCAGGTATAGACAGAGGTGAATATCACCCACATTTTGCAGGCTATATAGGAAAACTTTTTAACTTGGTAGTACGCAAATGTTTTTGAAGGTTTTATATCAGTAATAGAACACAATTTTATTAATTAAGTTAAATTTAAATCACTGGCCACTAACATCTTTCATCAAAAACTTAAACGCGATCTATTTTGTGTTTCCTATTCTGCTTGTTAAGCCGTGAACAATGGTGTGGGTTATATGTTTACCAATTTAGGATATATATTTTTACTGTAGGTATTTCTTTAACATATAACTGTTTTATGTTCCCATTTAAATAAATAAATCAGTAAGTTGTGGACGATATATTCGTAATAATATTACCGATCAGTGCCCCTAGCGAGTGCACAGCTGATACAGCGCAGCGGCGAGAGGGTGACGTTACCCTCAGTAATAGTAAAAATCTTCCGTTCATTTTTAAGTACAAAGACTTACAACATAAAAATACGTGTATAATAAAATTTGTCTAAATTTATTTTCTCAAAATTTGCGGGCTAGTTAAAAAGTTCTTTTGCATATAGATGCTATGGAGGGCAATTCTTTTGCTCTTCATCAGACACAATTCAATTCAAGATTTTCTAAGTGCATTAGAGAAGTCTTTTTGCTCAATTGGGAATTCGTACCCGGTTAAGTAAACACGATTATCAGTCACTGTGAACCACCGTAGCAGTGGAATCATTTTGGAACAACTTCAAGTGGGTACCTAATTTAAGATTATATACTTTAAGTCTTCGGCTGTGGGTGTACACATTTAATTGAATCCCCACACGTGATCCCCAGGTGGTGCAAATTAGGTGAAATCAACTGGTGTACACTGGGCTAGCGCGTTCCATCCTAGACTACATCATTGCTTAACATCAGGCATGTAGTCAAGCGCCAGCCTATCGTACAATGTAACAAGCTGAAAATACTAAACACTGTTGGATTTGTTGATGTGTCAAAATAGCTAATAAAACCGAACACAATACCGAGCTGAAACTGCGCTGAAACTCTCGAATTTTTATTGTTTTCAAAATCTTTTGACAATTTGAATGTTCCAATGCTCTATCGAGCATCACTGCATCTTTTATTTTAAAACAATATCAATACAGCGGAATAATTGGTATGTATGATATATATTATTTCCTACTTCCGGTTAAATTTGCGTTCGGTTCGCAAACCAGTTCTAAAACTGGAATAATAAACTTGAAATAATTGTATCATACTCTATTAATAAATGCATTATTTTATTAAACACGTATTTTTTAGTTTGATATTATGTTTTTAGTGATTATCATTATTTAGTAGTAATTCTCATTCTTGGGTATAGTTCGTTCTCTCGGTCACTACTCTTCCGCTTCGCGAATGACATGGATGAATGAATGATGGACTTCATCTCTAACACATCTCTTTAAAATAAAAATTAATCACTAAATGTGTTGCTAAGCGCAAAACTCGAGAACGGCTGAATTGATATCGCTAATTATTTTTTTTAAATATCTCTTGAAGTACGACAATGGTTCTCACGCAGAGGAAAATAAAAAACCAAACTCCTCCGAAGCGACTTGACCAATATTTATGAAACTTATATCTATATTCGGTAGGTCTTAAAATCGGTCGTAATCTATTTCCGGACCCTGTAGGTGGCATTGCTTTACCGGGCAGGGCGATGGCTACGGGGTTCGCTAGTGTTATATAAAAATGGAGTTGCGTATTGGTTTAACTATGCTAATATTATAAAGCTGAAGAGTTTGTTTGAACGTGCTAATCTCAGAAACTACTAGTCCGATTTGAAAAATTCTTGCACAGTTAGATAGCCCGTTTGTTGAGTAAGGCTATAGACTACTTTTTATCCCACTGCTGGGCATGATATTTAGTTCACGCGGGCGTAGCCGTGGCGGAAAGCAAATTTTTAATAAAACGATATCACATTATGTATAAAGATATTATAGATACATAGAAACGTATCTTGTCTCCAAGCGCTGAAAGAGGTCAGGTGAAGTAATTGGGTCATCGGGAGTTATGATGAGAACCGATAATCGTTTTATAGCAAACCATTTATCTAAACAACCTTTGAAACTGCGCATTTTAGTAAATAGAGATAAATAAGTGTAAAAGTACTTCATCTTCAACGTATTAATGTGTATGTTTTATTTTTTGTGGAAGCAATTGCTTTTTTTGCGGATGACCTAACCCAATCGTCCGAAAGGATCGTACTTCACCGTACTTTTTCGGTGAGCCGTCAGAGGACGGTCGAACCGATCAAGTACTGTGGCGACTGCCATGAGGGCTCCCTATGTGGTGACAAACCTGACAAACCTCTACTCAAGACGTTGCCGGACACACTAGTTTTAGGGGATAGGGGGGAAGCAATTGCAGCGTGGCAGCATTTTATAATATAGCGCTTAAAGAAGAAGGGTCGTAATTGTCGTAACATTGGGGATATGGATATTGCTGAATTCAGTGTTGTGGGTCGCCTCTAGTAGGTACTCACAGCGTTTACTGAGCAATGTCCATGTTTGACACTGATGGGTCACACTTACTCTTTGTTTTTTTTTCTTCTTCTTTTTAACTATTTTAATTTGTTTGTTTTTTCTCTTTTCATGTGTTTTTTTTTTTCAATTGTTTCTGAGTGCCCTGTCTTTGTCAAAAAAATGTTATTCTTTCTTTCTTTTTCTTTCTTAATTTGGATGTTTGTATATTTATGTCTGTATTTAAAAATTATGAAATAGAATATTATACATTACAATTATACCAATATATTTGCAGTCAGTTTTTATGTTTCTTGTAATGCTTCTTTACATTTCTATCAAAGACAAATAAGCAAAAATAACATCTACTGATGGACGGATGAACAATAGAACACCAGCAAAATGCATGGCATGGCGTGCGTAGTTACGCCCTTTTAACTAACCCTTTGTCACTCAGTTAAAATAACAAAGAGGCATCTCTAAAAACGGACAGCTAAAACGCTGTAGTGATTTTATTCTGAATTGTTTGTTTAGGTGTGAGTGGGAGGTCCTTTTATCAACTGCTATAAGTGCAATTACTGTTTAATATGAAAACAATAAGACATCTGCAAATCTATACGGTGCTAGTACATAGTAGTGCACTGGAAACTAGTGGGCGAGCGGTGAAAAGCGAGTATATAGTTTCGATAGTTTTATCGCAGAGATTGTTTGAATACGATGAGCGACTACTCGCACCACTTGCTCAGGTGGTGGCTTTTCAAGATCAGCACTCCACCTAGCTGGAGGGGGTCTTACTCTACACTTGCCAAGACTCTCCACTCTAAAACCCGCAGTAATCAGCTCTTTGACAGTTAAAGTCAAACCACTGCCACTTCAGCTTTCTTATCCTTTGCACTATGTTAATTTTAGTTCTTTGTCGGATAACCTCATTGCGGATTTATAATAATAATATTTTCACTCATATACACAGCGCCATCTAGTCCCAAATGAAACAATTATATTTGCTTGTATATTGGGTACTAGGAACGGATATAATACTTAGATACATTTTTTGTAAATACATACATATTAATTTGTAGATAAAGTACACTTAGACAGAAAAAAAATTCATGCTCATCACACAAATATTTGTCCTGGGTGGGAATCGAACTCACGACCTTCGGCGTAGCAATCAGGGTCACTAACCACTACGTCATCAAGCCAGTCTAAATCTAATCTTCATGCTTCAAAGAAACGCCAGGCACAGTGTGACCTAAATTTCAAATCTAGATTTAAAATCGGCGTAGTACCGTTGCTCATCTGATCAAATTACAAATTTTAGATGCATACGATAAATCAAAATCTAGTTGATTGCCAAGACTACGCAAACACTACGTGCGAACGGACACCCAGCCGTCAACGAACAAATTGATTCATCAATTCACTTTGAGGCTTATCGAAATCTCGTTTGATACTCGCATTAAACGGTACTAGGTACTAACCAGAGTTGATTGATTGCCGAAGATTTATAGTGGGTAGTCTAATTTAAGTTTCGCTTCGATTGGTTATTAAGTTGTCGAAGTTTGACTGGCTTAGGGAATTATAAATATAGTCGGGTCGAACAAAAAGACTTTTCTAATCTACTTAAAGAATCGTTACTCTCAAAGTTTTGAATTGTACCCTATGAACGGCAATAGGCTCGCCCCCTATAACGTATGACATAAACATAGACAGCGAAAAGTTGGCGATGTTCATCCAACACCTTTGGGTAGTACAAGCGAGACGGTACTATCCGTTTCAAATAAGAATAGGACTGGACTCGCGGCTAACTTCATACCAAAAACCAAGCAAAAGTAGCGCTGGCACAAAATATGAAACCACAGACAATAATATTATTTTAAAATGTAAGGAAAAGTGATTAATATCGAAAAATTTATTTAGGTATGTAAATGAAAAAAGTTACCTACCTCAAACTAGTAAATTTACAGGCTAGAATACCACACGGATATAAATACACGTTTTAACGGACCACACCGCTTTTTTTGTGCGAACGTTAATAAAATATGTTTGTATCCTAAATATTCGATTCCAAATTTCCAATCTAGATATAAGATAAGATAAGATATTTATCTTATCGTCTTTTCAGTGAGATTGGAAATGAGAGTGAAATTGAAAAGAAGTGAGATTGAAAAAAAAAATGCGTACATATTTATATACGCATTTTTTTTTCATTTAGATGTGTTTATTATATCGAATTAACATTTTTGGCTACCGTACTGAAAAATGTGAAGTTGTTGCGCTTTCCGGCCCAAGATGGCGGATTTCCAATCTTATTCTTATTTGAAACCCGTAGTACTTATGTTAAATCTGGTGGACTGTGCTGCGGCACTTAACCCAGATACGCCTGAAACTATTTTTGTCTAAGATACTTGCGATTTTTTTATATACTCTTAATTATTGCCTCGGTATTTCCGAAAAAATATTTAAAAAAAATTGTGTCCTTCGGAAAAGCTGGAAAATGACATCCCACATATGGATCGGTCGGCATAACATGTACTATTTTACTAAGAAGTTTTTAACAATGTATGGAGGCATAAATAAAATACTTTTTGTTAAATAAAAGTATTATTTATTATTGTTTTAGTAACATTTAAGTTTTTGCAAACATTTATACTGAATGGTAACTAAGAAAACACTCTTTAGGGTGTAAACGTATATTACACTTCACGCAAATATAATTGCAGTTTCTTTTACATACTTTACATTTCAGAATCTTGCTACCATAGCTTATTGGGTGACCGATGTTATCAAATCGTATATTTTCAAGGTGACTTTTAGGTGCAACACATTTCGCATTAGAGGCAACGGTAACAACACTGTTATCATTCCATTTCCAAACAAGTATCTGTTCTTCTAAACTTGCCTTGTAAGCAAAACTTCCACGGTCAGTTTTTTTGAAAGCCTGGTTGGATGGCAAAGGGCACTTGGAGACTCGATTTTCACGAACTGTACCGGTCGCTTTCAGGTTTCTATTTTTCAGTTCGTGTAAAAGAGGGATAGATGTGAAATAATTATCAAAGAAAAGATGAAAAGGATTGTTAGGATACATGTTTTGAAGTGTATTTGCATACTGTAGTATTACACTACCACCAAGTCCAAATTTCTTGTAAACAGCTGGTAATTGTGCGGACTGTCCTTGGTAAGGATCGAACCAAATTACATACCCTAGACGAGTAGCCCCAACTCAATACTTGAATCCCCATCTAATTGGCTTACCCCTGATGAACTGCTTACAACCGTGACCGCCGTAGTAAGGAATCATAGCCTCGTCAATACTATGCATCTCTTCAATGGGTGCGTTTTCTTGAAAAACAGCATTTAGCAAGCTAAATAAATGCCGCATTTTAGCATATTTATCACTTTCGGTCTGAATCAATGAGTTGTCACAACAGTGTAAATGGTTCATGATGTATGTAAATCTGTCACGAGATATAGATTGATTCACAAGAGAAAATTCACAATCGGACGAGTTTTCCCAATACATACGACGTCTTGGCAAGCATACGTATCCACTATAAAGTAATATTCCAATAAAAGATTTCATTTCACTGGTAGTTACATTGCCTGGTTTATTTTTTTGAGTAGCATACAAATTGGTATATTCCACAAGCATATTTATAACTTCATCATTCAATAATTGATCAAAATAGTTTATCGGAGAATGTAACATATTTTTGGGGCCTTCTAAGGGCTGGAAACTAGGAAAATCATTTGGTTGATGTCGATTCCTCCATTCGTATGTTTTTTTTGCACTGATGGAGGACGAACTTCTAGTTCGGCGGATGTAGATGGCCTTGGTTGTTGAAGCGGCTGTTCAATGCGAGATCTTTTCTGTAAACTAGCCAAAGAAATCTCATCTTTACTCTCCGATTCAGAATCAGTCTGATTGCCATAAGTAGCTTGAGCAGGTGCACGTAAAATTGAACCAGGCAGGTTATGTATAACAATATTACCCTCTTCACCTGAATCTTCACCAGTAACCGCAGTATTAGCGTTATCGGGTGGTTCAAATGTTATGCATTCTGGGACCGGGTTATCATTATTCTCTAACTCGGTCAAAATGTCGTGTACCGATAAAGGTTTTGATCTGAAACAGGAAAAAACAAAATATTTAGTCAAAACTTCCAATGTATTATGGTTGTGTCGACAGACCCATACATGGGTTCATAGAACTTGCTGCCATATAAAAGTGACAAAAAGTTAGGTTTTTATTATTTGATTTTCAATATAAATACTAACATGTTACTAGTTTCTATTTTAACTTCTATATTTTTAAAATTATAACAATAGTATATTATAAACTTACCTTTTTGAGGACATGTTGTACAATTTCCAATAACGATTTATTCAATCACACGAAACACCAAGAAAATAATCAATTCACTGCGTTACTTGTCACTACAATTAACAGTTATCAACTAAAGCTTCTAAAAAAATGTGTAACTTGGTTTAAATAAATCAAATAATGAGGGCAGATTTTTTTATTTATACGAACCCATGTATGGGTCGGTAGGTTCATCTGGGTTAAGCAAGAAAAGGGTTGAACCCAGCTTCTCGATATTGAGATATAGTCAGAAAACGAACAAATTTATGACTTTAAAAAACTATGACAAGCTTTGGTTATCAAAATAATATTTTCTAAAAGTTAAGATAGTTTTACCCGAGATAAGTCGTACATTAACAATAATAATATATTGACAATCTATAATAAAATACTTAATTAATTCATTGAAATTGACAGACAAATGTTTCTACACCAGAAATGGTAGTTTTAGTAAACTTATGAATAATTTTAAGAACTCGATGTAATTAATGATTTAAATATTATTAATTATTATTATTATTGATTATCGAACAGTTTGTATCTCTGTAATAAATAATGGTTCTTATACAAAATGTAGACAATTATATGCTTTGTTATATTGAATTATATCGTAAACTTTAAGATGAAGGTTAACCCTTTATTAGTTTAAGTACGGCAGTGTGCTCGTTGAACTTTGGCATAACATTCCTATTGACTCACTGTATGCGTCCTATCACCGTCTTCAATGCCACACCCTTAACTAAGTAAAATTGACTAACTTGCTGTCGCTTGAGTATGAAAATGTATCTAAAATGAAAGTTTACTAAGTAGTTTTCTTTTTGTCTTAAAGGCACATGTGAGCGTGGGTGAGCAAGACCACAGCTTAAAGCCATGTTTAGACACGATGAAATTTTCTTTTCCATGTAATCACTACCGCTTTGATTGTGACTCTGTCAAGGGCTCTATTGATAGCTACCAGAATTAAATGAGTGACTGCGATCAGACCTTGAGACTTAGGAAACGAGTAGCAGACATAGTTTTTTTTATCCTATTATAGGTTTGCGCTTGACCACAACTTGCCTGATGTGAAGCAATGTTGCAGTCTACGATGGAACGCGCTTGCCTAATAAATACCGATTCACTCGTGACTTGAAGACAGGTAGATTATAGCTATCGGGAAACAGAGATGCCGGCAACGAATTCCACAACTTGGCAAACCAAGTGTCAGATTATATAAGGCTTCTGTCTACCTGTAACGATTGTCATAAATATTTTAATGACAACTGGGACTGAAGGCTTAACGTGCTCACCGAGGCTCGGAAGAGCTGCTTGCTGAACAAATCAGACGCCGAAACAAATATTTCTTTGTTACACAAAGAATATCCAACAATCCTCGACCTCAATAGTTATTGCTTGATCAGACGGCCATTGCACTACTCGACTACAAATTACAATTGATATTGATTCCAAATTATTAAATTTAATTTCTGTGTTGTATTGCAGGACAGCTGTGAACAGTCTCAACTCAGCATAATATTATTGATTGCTCATGTAAATTGGGTAGACTATGAACAAACTTCAACTTGAGTTAAGTTCCTCTGCTGTACTGTCAATAGCAAACTTAATGCTAACTTTACCTTAAATTAGGACAGTATTCATGAATAATCTCTCATCATAACATAGTATAAAACAAAGTCGCTTTTTCTGTCCCTATGTCCGTATGTATGCTTAGATCTTTATAACTACGCAACGGATTTTGATGCGGGTTTTTAATAGATAGAGTGATTCCAGAGGAAGGTTTATAAGTATAACACATTGCACCCGTGCGAAGCTGGGGTGGGTCGCTAGTTTACTATAGTTTAATAATATTAATAATATTCTAGGACAATAACACACACGGTCATAGGATCCCATACTAAGCAGCGCTTGTGTTATGGTGCCTAGGGTGGGGATGAATATGATTTTGTTTTTCACAAATTTTAAATTATCTTTTTGTAAAAATTAACTTTTTTAGAACTATGCCTACACTGAATGTATATAATTCTTACATAGTGATCACGTTTAATTACTGCAAGGCCACGGGTTGGATTCCCGGGTCGAGGAAAAAGACTTATAATAAACTTAGAGAAGCTTAAAGTTTGGAATTGTCCATGAACTGCAATACGACGTAAGGAACCGAAACATACGACCGAACCGGCATAAATTGGATCATTTTAACCTCTGCCCACACTTTTGAGTAATACAAGCGTGATGCTATGTTTGTTATATATAGTATTATTTTTGATGTTACATTAATGATAACTTTTTTTTGTCTAAAACACATCTGATTACGTTACAGAAATACTTAACACTTTACAATTTATTTTTAATGAAACTGCTGAAAATTGGGTTAGAATCGTATTACGAACAACCGCAATAGCCAGGCTGCCAAAGTGGAAACGTTGTTTAGCAAAGTTTCTCCACAACTGAGCAGCTGCGGTAGAACTGGCACGCGACGGAAAAATGGTTCCAACAATACATTGGTACAACTGAAAAATTACTCGCACGGAAATCATTTAGACGAAAACTATACAGGCTTAAGTTATAAGTTCTTTTTTGAAAAGGATAATTCACGCATTCAGTCAAGTCTTATAACCCACACACTACTTATTTGTATTGTTTTGATTTTACTCAAAGGCGGTGATGTAACAAAGAAAATTTCTAACCAGGCGATTTCTGGAAAAGCACGACTGACTATCCACACCGTTGCGTTGGAACCGTTTCCGAGACTCAGATTATATATTTAGGAATATAACATACACAAGAATTACTCGTTTAAAGGTATTACATTCAAACAAGACTCACAAATAGAGAGTTGTGTTTGATAGTAGTTGTAGGACAATAGCGGTGTATCATTGAACGAATTGCTGGACATAGGCCTCTTTCAAAATACACCACTAAGCACGACCCGCGGCTTTTCTCATCCAGTTCTCGCCGGCCGCCCTGCTGAGATCGTCACTCCACCTAGTCTGAGGGCGTCCTACGCTACGTTTGCCAATTCGTGGTATCCACTCTAGAACTCGTTTACCCCAGCGGTTATCATTTCTGTGGCAGATATGACCGACCCACTGCCCCTTCAGCTTACTAATCCGGTAAGCTATGTCGATCACCTCAATTCTCCGTCGGACTTAATTGCGTAGTCGATCCTCCAGAGATACTCCAAGCATAGCACTTTCTCGCTAAGCAACTTTGAATTTGTGAATCAATTCTATCGTGATTGTCCACGTTTCGGCTCCGTATGTCATAACGGGTAGACGCACTGAACGAATGAATGAATGAATTCAAGTGAACCACTACAAAACGATATAACTAAAATATTAATCTATTTCAGGAGACAATCCAGTGGTCCTCGTTACGGAAGTGAGGCAGATGTTCCGGGAAACATGGTTACAAACCTGCTAGAACTATTTAGGTAGGCTGCCTCACACTTTTTTTTATTGGGACTTAACCCACCTGTAAGTCAGGATTGACAGCATTGCCGTGAAGAGACTCGGGACTTGAACCCGCCCAAGTCCCAGGACTATCTAAAACTATCTTGGATCCCGCACATATTTAATCAGAAAGATGATAGGAGGAGTTGGAAAATAATATTGTTAACTTCCCTCCAGGCAAAGCAGAAGATAGCACATAGAAAAAGGAGAGGTTTAAAATTACTTCACCAAAAAGACTAAGTACCACGGATAATATAATCTACAGGAACCTATTCGGCTGTTTCCAGTAATTATTATGGCAAAATAATCGTTTGAACGCACAAAAATTCGCTGCGGTTGCAACAAGATTGGTATAATAAGGCATTATACACCTATAGAACCTGCGACCCTATTCTAAGATACCACCGATCAGGGAGCAGTGCTCGAGGGGACCACGAGCTCAGGTCAGCGAGGTGCATACGTTGCACTCTATGTACCCAGTAACATTCACCTATGCTTGCTTATATTTGCGTAAACTGAAATGAAAATATTGAACTATATTCAGTTCTGTCTATTACCACACATTGTTAAGTTTTTATCTGAAATTGAAATCCTAAATGGCTGTAGTCCCTTAACCTGCGTTTGAAATGTAGTTTGAATTTACTTTTTCATGGAAACGAACCGAAGAAATGAACGTAAATATTATCTGTAGTTCAAGATCCAAATGCCGTCAGACGTTACTTTTTGGTCCAAAAAAATTGGTTGCCTGTAAAGTCGGTATACGGGCGAAAGTTTTACGTGACAACGACTTTGAGTGGTAAAATAATTTTAATGTGAATATTCATTCGTATAGTAGGAAGAAGGATGAAATAATAGAAACAATTTAAAACATTTATTTATACAAAGAATTATATTTAAAACATTAATTTATACAAAGAATCTCGCTCTTAGGCGGGCTAACTGTGTTCGAGTGGAAGGGACGCGTGCCTTTCACTTTTTATGTCTGTCTCTCTCGCTCTTAGGCGGGCTAACCATGTCCGAGTGGAAGGGACGCGTGCCTCTCACTCGCTCTCATTGTGAGCGCATAACGTGAGCGGAGCGTAACGCAGTTTCTTGAAGTGTCACCCGGCAAACCAATTTATAAGACGTTGTCACGTCAAAATATTTTATGTTAATTGTCACTCGATCTGTCTCGTATTCAGGGAGCCATGAAATAAAAGTTAAACAAACCATTGTAATACTTCAAAATTATAGACCACAGATACTGAAAACATTCTACATTAAAATTTGAAGTTTTGTCATCGGTCGGATTTTATGCACCATCTTTAAATATCGATCAAATTTTTTATGAAACATCATTTTTATGACACACTTCTCAAGGCGAAATTAAAAAAAAAGATTGTAGTGGTTCCAGGTGGTCAGGAATGAAAGTGGACTGTATTTTTATAAGTCGCTGATTTATTAGATTAACTATAGTAAAGAAAACGTCACGTAAGTACGGAGCGGTGGTCCAAGGCGAAGTAGTTTTCGAATGCGTGTGCCGCGCGTCCGTCCCGCAGCCCGCGCCCCGCCGTAGCCGCCGTGCCGCCGTAGACTCAGCGGTAGTAGGCGCGCGGCTTATGATGTATGGCGAGAGTCGAGGTTCGATTCTCGACATATTCCCGCCCAGGATGAGAAGTTAAGAGTCGTCAGCTGGAAGAGGGCAAATATTATTATAGGCTCTCCGAATAATTCCTTTTTTAGTCTTCACATCTGCGACGCGTGTAAGCCCGTCGATGCCAGGGTAAATTTTAATTATTCTTCCCAAAGACCATAGCAATGGTGGAAGAGTTTTGTCCCGTATGAGGACCAAATCGTTCGGCTTGAGTTCATTGTTTGAAGATGAGAGCCATTTAGTTTTTTGTTGTAAGGTAGAGATGTACTCGTTTCTGAATCGTGCCCAAAAATGTTGCCTGATGTATTCGACTCTCTTGTAGCGATCAAGGCTCGTTATGTCTCGTTCAAGAACATGTGGACATGGATTTGACGTGAGTGGTCGTCCTATTAAGAAATGTGAAGGAGTAAGTGCAGTGAAATCTAGAGGATCAGTTGATAGGTGAGTAAGTGGCCGAGAGTTTAAAATAGCCTCAATTTGAGCTAGACATGTCGCCATCTCCTCGTAAGTGAAGTGAACCGATTGTAACAGTCGCCTAAGGTGATGTTTAGTGGAGCGGACAGCTGCTTCTGCCATTCCATTAAAGTGTGGGCTATAAGGAGGACTAAATTTAAAATCTATACCTTCTTGTGCCATGTTGTATTGAATGTTAGACTCAGTTAGAAATTTATGCAACTCGTTGCATGCGCCAACGAAATTAGTGCCGTTATCAGAAGTGATGCTTTGTGGCTTCCCTCTGCGAGCAATAAACCGGTTCAAGGCAGCTATGTAAGCTTCCTTAGAAAGCTCTGTAACAATCTCCAGATGAACGGCTTTAACAGAAAAACACACGAAAATACACAGATAGGATTTCAAGAGCCTGCAGCCTCGACCCTTGCGGTCAGCGATCAGCACTGGCCCTGCGTAATCAACACTGCAGTGCAAAAAGGGAAATTCTAAATTAGTTCTGTTTAATGGAAGTTGGCCCATAATAGGTTGAATGGTTTGACTTTTATATCTAAAGCAAGTTAAACATTTATTTACTGTAGATTTGGATAAATTTCTACCCTTTAATGGCCAATACGTTTGACGCACATTTGACAACAACATTCCTCACTTCAAATAGCCAGTTTGAACTATACATACGCTTATTTTAGACATACATCTTCCAAATATTAAACCTTAAATTTAAATCATCTACTTACAAATCATATTTTACATAAATTAGTAAACGCCGTGACTTGCAAAATCATCGCTTGCATTGTATGTGGCGCAAACCGGCTTAGCTACCCAACTACCTACATACGCGCACGGTGATCGAACGGCTAGCTAATTCTTTGTTCTTTAAATCATCGTAACATAATTATTTCTTTTATTTTAACTTGTCTTATAAGTTTGAATACGTATTGCTGTTTTTTCGCAACTTACATTTAATTTCTTTTGGTATTCGACCATCTATCATAATTTTCAAATACCTTCTATAACTATGGCCGATACTCTTAAAAAATTTATAAAGCAAAGATCTTCATTAAAATCAAAGCTTACTTCATTTGGTAAATATTTAGCTATCCTTAAAAGCTGTAAAAGTCTTAGCGAACTGCAAATCACTGAATTAGAGTGCCGTCTGTCTAAAATCGAAACAATAAATAGTGATTTTGATGCTTTACAGGACGAGATCGAGATGCTTTGTGACTCCTCCTCTGACGACCCTGCTACCGAGCGAGAGCAATTTGAGAACGAGTATTTCGCGCTGGTAGCTAGCGCGCGCTGCTTACTCGCGTCAAATAAACACCGTGAGGGTTCTATGGCAAGATCCACCGACGATGCATCAGGTGAGGGTTTCAAGACGAGTAATGTCAGACTGCCTAAAATCGATTTACCCCATTTTAGCGGCAACTATCAGCATTGGCTCGAATTTAGGGATGTTTTTACGTCTATTGTTCACAACAATAAAACAATAGATAATATTAATAAATTCCATTACCTACGCGCTTCGCTTCAAGGAAGTGCAGCTTTAATTATTAAACATATCGACTTTTCAAGTGACAATTATATAATAGCGTGGGACTTGTTACGAGAGCGGTACGATAACAATCGTTTACTTGTCAACAACCACGTTCAAGCCTTATTTAATATTAATGTTTTACAGAAAGAATCTTGCAAATCTTTACGTTATCTTATTGATACAACTACAAAAAACTTACGAGCACTTACTACATTAAAACAGCCTACACAACACTGGGATACCTTAATTATTTTTATGATGTCTTCTAAATTAGATAATGTAACTTTACGTCATTGGGAAGAACATAGAAATGGATTAAATGATAGTCCAACTTTAGATGTATTTATCACCTTTCTAAGAAACCGCGCTGATTTACTGGAAAGTTTAGAAGACCATCATAACCTTAACAATAATAATTCAACTTATCCAACTACCTTAAACGATAAATTTAAACCTAAAAATTTTAATGAAAATAATAAATTGTACTCTTTACAGTGTCCTATGTGTGATCAATCTCATGCCTTATTTACTTGCGAGTCTTTTAGAGCTCTTTCAGTCGAATCTCGCATAGAAAAAGCAAAACAATACAAAGTATGTTTAAACTGCCTACGTTCTGGCCATACGAGTAACAAATGTCCTTTATCTCATTGTAAATACTGCAAATACAAACATAATACCTTGTTACATCTTGAACGTACCTATCCAAGTACATCAAAACCTAACACCGAAGCTATCGTCCTAACTAGTGACGTCAACACGGACACTACTGCGTCTCGTATATTTCTATCCACAGCGGTCGTGCGAGTGATTGACGGCCACGGCAACGAACACAACGCGAGAGTACTGCTGGACAACGGGAGCGCGGTAAACCTGATATCGCAAAACTACTGCGATGAGTTACAAATACCGCGACGCAGCGTTATCACGAAAGTAAATGGTTTTAATAATTATATATCTACTAGCACACAGTCTTGCAATATCAAAATCAAGTCACTTTGCAGTGATTATACAGTTGACATTAATTGTACGGTTTTTCCAAGTATTACTCCACCCATACCTTCGTCTTACATAGACGTTAGTAATTTACGATTTCCACTTGGCCTTACATTAGCCGATCCATTCTACAATACGCCTTCAAACATAGATATTCTTTTAAATGCAGATATTTTTTGGGATATTCTAGGCAAGGAGTCGATTGAGTTAGGAAAAAATAAACCTATACTGCGCGAATCTAAACTGGGTTGGTTAGTCACTAGGCATATTATGTTGACGACACCTTCCTCTTATAATTATTGTTTATTTTCTAATGGCGATTCTAATCCCGATCTATCACGTTTCTGGGAACTAGACACGATTGATTCTCAACATTCTATGTCATTAGAGGAGACGGCGTGTGAGAACAGTTTTTCACTTAATACTTATCGTAATAACGAAGGTTATTTTGTTGTGAAAATGCCTCTAAAACGAGATCCTAGCGTATTAGGCGATTCGTTTCAATTAGCTAAAACCCGTTTCTTCTCATTAGAGCGTAAATTCAAACGAGATCCAATTTTTAAAGATATGTATTTAAATTTTATGCGTGACTACGAATCCACAAGTCACATGACTGAAAATAAAACTCTTTTGTCTGAGGATAATGCACAAACAGCATTTTATTTACCTCATCACGGAGTTATTCGCGAGTCTAGCACGACCACAAAACTACGTACCGTATTTGATGGTTCAGCGGTCACTACAACAGGCGTCTCATTGAATGACTTACAAATGGTCGGGCCAACCATTCAAGACGACCTCTTATCAATAATTATACGCTTTAGGCAACATAAATATGTCGTATCGGGAGACATCGAAAAATTTTATAGATCAATTAAAATTTGTCCAAGTCAACAATCTTTACAACAAATAGTTTTTCGATATGACAGTTCAGAACCTTTGAAAACTTATACGTTAAATACAGTCACATACGGCACAGCTTCAGCGCCGTACTTAGCTACAAAGTGTTTGTCAAGTTTAGCTTCTACTGTAAATGATAATGACGTCAAAAATGCCATTATTCATGATTTTTATATTGATGATTTTTTAAGCGGTAATTCAACAATTGAATCTACAGTTAACTTATGCAAAGGTGTGATTTCAACTTTATCAACTGCTAAATTTAATATTAGAAAATGGCAGTCAAATAACACTGACATTTTAAAGGCCATTTCTAGTTCTGATTCACCTGCCATTCATAACTTTACAGATCCCAAATTAGGTGTATCTAAAACCTTAGGTTTAAGGTGGCAACCAGAATCAGATACCTTATCCTTTTCTATAAATATTGATAACACTAAAAAGATTACAAAACGGTATATATTATCCACTATCAGTCAAATTTTTGACCCCTTGGGACTAGTCGGCCCATGCATATTAGAGGCCAAAATCATTATGCAAAGACTATGGAAAAATAAACTTTCTTGGGATCAAGAATTACCTAAGGAAATAAGAGACATGTGGGTTTTGTTCTCTAATAAATTACCACATCTTAACACCTTAAAAATACCACGTTGGGTAATCAGTAATGACTGTACCAGAATTGAAATTCACATTTTTACAGACGCTTCGTTAAATGGTTATAGTTCATGCTTATACATTAGGTCCTTTGACAGTTTAGGTAACGTTCACGTACAGCTAGTTGCGTCAAAAAATAGAGTCGCTCCTATAAAACCAGTTACCATTCCACGTCTGGAATTGTGTGGTGCTCTATTAGGTACCAGACTGTATGTCAAAGTTAAATCTGCGCTTACAATACCTATTAATAAATGCTATTTTTGGTGTGATTCAACCATAGTCTTAGGGTGGTTGTCATCTCAGTCTAGTCAATATAAACATTTTGTCAAAAATCGGGTAAACGAGATCCAAACAAAAACAGTCGGTCAAGAGTGGAACTACGTACCTTCAAAATTAAATCCTGCTGACTTAGGTTCCAGAGGCTTATCAGCAGACCAACTAGCCAATTCAGACTTATGGTGGCATGGGCCTGACTTTTTAAAGTTAGACGAGTCTCTCTGGCCTAAATCACCAAACGTTTATCGAAATGGTCCGACAGAGTGTGAGGAAAGCATGTGTCTATCTATAGATATGAATAAAAATATTAATCAAAATAATAATATAATTTCAGAGCTTATACAAAAATATTCAAGCTATCAAAAATTGCAAAGAATCGTTGCTTACGTACTAAGATTTATTAATAATTCAAAAAATAAAAATCGACTTACACATAATTTGTCTACGTCAGAATTACAAACTTCTCATAATGTCATTATTCGTCAAGCTCAGTCTGAGATGTTTCCCACTGAATATAGCATGTTAAAGGCTGGCAAGGCTTTACCATGCAAACATAGATTGCTATCCTTGTCACCGTTCATAGATAAAAATCATATGATTCGTGTAGGTGGCAGGTTAGATAACTCACCCTACAGTTACAATGTAAAGCATCCTATATTAATCTGCAGTAAACATCATATAACAAAACTAATTTTTCACATGTATCATATTAAATTATTACACGCAGGACCTCAATTGTTGTTGTCAAATGTGCGTCAAACGTATTGGCCATTAAAGGGTAGAAATTTATCCAAATCTACAGTAAATAAATGTTTAACTTGCTTTAGATATAAAAGTCAAACCATTCAACCTATTATGGGCCAACTTCCATTAAACAGAACTAATTTAGAATTTCCCTTTTTGCACTGCAGTGTTGATTACGCAGGGCCAGTGCTGATCGCTGACCGCAAGGGTCGAGGCTGCAGGCTCTTGAAATCCTATCTGTGTATTTTCGTGTGTTTTTCTGTTAAAGCCGTTCATCTGGAGATTGTTACAGAGCTTTCTAAGGAAGCTTACATAGCTGCCTTGAACCGGTTTATTGCTCGCAGAGGGAAGCCACAAAGCATCACTTCTGATAACGGCACTAATTTCGTTGGCGCATGCAACGAGTTGCATAAATTTCTAACTGAGTCTAACATTCAAAGAAAACGTCACGTAAGTACGGAGCGGTGGTCCAAGGCGAAGTAGTTTTCGAATGCGTGTGCCGCGCGTCCGTCCCGCAGCCCGCGCCCCGCCGTAGCCGCCGTGCCGCCGTAGACTCAGCGGTAGTAGGCGCGCGGCTTATGATGTATGGCGAGAGTCGAGGTTCGATTCTCGACAAAGATCTTTTTTTTTATTTAGATAATGTTAAATTGCATTTTTGCGAGTCTTGGACTCTACTTAATGGTTTATGTGCCAAGCAAGAGTCGTCATACCTTAAATAAATATTCTATGAATGAAATGTGCAGAATAATGTTCTCATTCTCCATACTATAGGCAACTGCCCCATTAATACTAAGCGTTCCAGGCGAGTATCTAAATATTACATGTAACATTTTTACAACGGTTTTATCAGCATTATTAATATTCAACAGTATTGGTCTGATTTCTAACAAAATGTCTTCAAAATATATATATTTTTTTGTTTCTTGTTGCACCTGTTTTTGTCTGAACTTTGTAAGTTTAATATCGTCTTAGGCAGTAAATGATTGTACATTGACAACTCTCGCTACATATTGGAGACACATAGATTGACTCATAGATTTGGAATGTTGTTCCTTCTTAGGCTTGTGTCTCACACTTCAATTATCTAATATTTTGACAGCTAAAGCATTTTGTGTGGTCAGTTTTTGTTGATAGCGTTTGCTACAAATAGCAATTTCTTATTACACGGTGTAAAGTCTTGGATCTTGCAGAATTTATTTGCTGTAGATTCATTTTGGTTTTTTGAACATCAACCTGATTACTTAGATCTGGAATCTTTCAAGAATTTCAATGTTGTTGTTACTTGCTGTACCAGAGCTCTATTCCGTATGTCCAGACCGGTATTAGCATTAGCATAGTTAGTTTAGTATTTCTCATTTTACCTTTGTTGTTTTGCTGAGACTTTCCACCAATCAACTAATACATGGATCTGAGGACTGAGTCGCCTTCGTCCGTGGGTGTACACATTTAATTGAATCCCTCACGTGGTCCCGGGGGGATGCAAATCAGGTGACAATCAACTGGTTAGTGACCACCCACCAGACAAAGCCGCACCGCCAAGCGGCCTTGTCGTGTTCCGGTGCGATGTCTGGTGACACCATGCAGAGAAGGTGGGTCGGAATAGTTACTCCTTTAAGGTTTCTAGCCATATGGAGGCTCATTCCACTGCGCGTTCCATCTTAGATTACATCATTGCTTAACATCAGGCAAGTTGTAGTCAAGCGCCAGCCTATCGTAGAATAAAAAAAAGATCCCAGTGTTCCTTCTAGGTATCTTACCAATTGGTGCATAAAATAAGTAACGTCTGAGTGCTCTGGGATCTTGTTGGTAGCTAGGTCTCTTTTTATTTAAGCGGGAAATCAAACATAGTTGATCTATATGGATATTCGATTAAGTAAGCGAATCACTTCTGACTTTACGCGCTACCCATCGTACGAACTATTTAATTTATTTAACACGGCTTTAGCATAACAGTTCATAGGCACATAGTTATGTGTTATTTTGAATTTTTTTCAATAATTCAATCTGTGAATGTTAACAAAAATTGTCTTTATCAAATTTATTATAAGCAACTTCTTAAATAAACCAATTTTATCTTTGAATATACATTTGACGCATAATCAAGGCGATGTTATTATTTAAATTGCGTTAGGTATTTACAAAAATGATGATGATTTGGATTGTCTCTCAACTTGTAAGATAGGTGAGAGAAGACCCGTGCCCAGTAGTGGTACTAAAGAAACTTGAAGTAAAGATATAATTTTTAAAAATTGAAGAAAAACATAACCGTTTCTTCGAAAGTAAAAAAATAAAATTTACATCTATGTCTTTGTCTTAAGTAGGTTCAGGTTCAAACCCGCGACCTTATATTTCTATGGCGAGGCCCATACCGCTGCGCCACCGCTGTTCAATAATGAGCTATAATGGTAAGTTAAATTAATTTGTTGAACAATGATTCCCTTCATTGCTATTGAATATGCCTTGAGTTTTCCAAGAACTTTGTAGACTATCTTAATACAAAATATTTTTAGCTACCGTTTAAAGCAAAAGTAATTACCAACTGTCAATACCAGGAACCGAGGGCCAAATGATTAACATTTTAAGTCTTTACGTCAGTTAATAGCTGTTATAATTAACTGAAACTCTTTAGAACTATGTTTTTCTGCTTATGTGGAAAATATAGCAGACTGTATTAATTACTATTTTTTTTATTACTTCAGAGTTTATTTATCATGTTACGAACACTGCTCAACTGTTTATTTGCATGCACAATCTATATAATAAAAATGAATCACTAAAAGTGTTGCTGAGCGCAAAACTCGAGAACGGCTGAACCGATTTCGCTAAATCTTTTTTTAGAATATTCTTTGAAGTACAAGGATGGTTCTTACGCAAAGAAAAAATTAAAAAGTTGCCTGAAAATGTCTATAAACAACTCTTTTCTATACTTCCATAAAAACGATTCGTAATAATACTTAGTAAATTTAAACTTTAATAGGCTGTTAGGCGGTACGAAGTTCGCAGGGTCAACTAGTAAAGAATAAAGATTAACAAAATTGAAGTAGGAACCTATTTATACCCATGCCTATTAGCATATTCAATCTAATAGGGCTCTATGAAGTACAAGAGACTGATTTTCTACTGGTGTTGCCAATACAATATATTTTTCATGTATTAAAAATATATTTTAAGTTGGTAACAATAGACATAATATTATGTTTTTTACTAACCTACTTTAGACAACCGCCTAACAGGTGAAAAGGGTAACCCAACTAATTGATTTTAAAAAACAAGCGAACTGATGCTTTAAAAAACATGTAAAGCTTAGGAAATAAAAATAAAAATAATTGAAAAGTAAAGATACCATATAAGTCCTTATAAGTCGCTCTTAGAGTTGGGGAAGATGAACAATGTAACTCAACCAGCGAAATATCACGGACTTATCCACCAGCTTACTAACTCTAGAGTCTAGAAAATGAGTACTTAAGAAAAATTTGCAGGCAAATACAATGCTGAGATGAAATTCAAACCAGAAGTACTAATCAAACAATTCCTGAAATGATTTCATAAAACAAACATATTGAAATTACAAATTGATTGATTTAATTTACATCACAGAATCGTACTAATAATCTCATTTTATCATTGTAACGTATAGATTGAAATTTCTGTTCAAAAATATTTGACTTGGAAACGTTGGGAATTAATTAATTTCTGTTTTCGTAAGCCAATGTTATGCAAATCACATGTTGTCGTTAAGTTTGATATTTCGGTTGAGTTTGTTTGTTTTGAATACGAAATAAATGTAGGTTAAAATATTTAACATTTTGCTTTAAAAAAACAGTAACCTAGTGTATTCAGTTAGCTCCATTTTCTCGTTTATTTGTATCTAGACTCTATATTGTAAACCAATGTTCTCACTACACACTAAACAAAATATAATAGGTATGAGATAAGTACATAGACCGTACTTTATGGAAAAAAGAGATATAAGCCTATTGAGTTTTAAGCAGTGTTTCTCAGTAGTTGTTGTAGTGTAGGAAAAGATAATTTATGTAGCGGACCCCTAATCTCCAATAAATAAAGAATATGATCTTTTTCACAAGATCTGCTTAAAAAAATAAACCTTAATTTGGATCGCACTATTTCGTTAATTTGACAAATCATTATTTTTTAAGCTCTGCTTAGTTTGGGATCAGATGGTCATGTATGTTAATGTCGCAGTGTTAATGTGTCATGTTAATTATTGGTGAACTTATATACTTAAATATTTGTACCTATCTGTCAACGAACACATAGGGTTGCGGTCATCACATATACCCTTTTCTTCATGCATCTCGATTTTGTATCTAATCGAAAACACGAAATAACACCACAGAAAGCTAATCAATATCTTTGCTAATAATAATGGCACCTCCCTAATAACAAATATTCACAAAATTGGATGGAAACGGATGCCTTTTTGTGAGATCATATTTAGTTTGCACCACGTTCTCACCCAGGCGTTTTTGCCATACAATCACAGACAAGCTACCCAAGTGACACTAACGTCTTGTGAGTTTGAGATTTGACAGACAAAATGCTATCACAACTCACCGAAGTGACATCATCTACGTTTACCTATAGGTTACGTGCTGCGACATACCTATAAAAGTCCCTATTTATATATACAGCTGACTTATAAGTTTAATGGATCGCATTATGCGCAACTAGCAGACAGAAGACCATTATACATAGACCCCCTTGCTTAATGCATTCCTTTCTGAAATGTGCAATCTGAGGTACGGAAGAGATCTTATTAAACTGGTAGATAACAATGAACTGTTTGAATAAGTGGGTATTCTAGTGTTAGTAAGAAAGCTATTCTGTTAAGCTTATAAAAGTGACATCATTAGTTAGAAATGGTAGAAGAATTCTACAGTAATTGGCAATTTTAGAAATAAACATTCAAAGATGTGGGGCATTCACCTACTCACGCCACTATAGATAAATGATAAACGTTTTTCGCACAATTTTTTTTTTTTTAACTAATATCCTAAAAGGAGAGCAGCGGAGGCGCAGCGGTACCTACGAGCCTCGCCTTAGAAATATAAGGTCGTCAATTCGATTCCAGGTCACGCCCACACGTCTTTGTGTGAATCGTTTCACGCCGCTGCTCAATATCGGTGAAGGAAAACATCGTGAGGAAACCGGCATATCTAAGAAATAATCATTCGAAGACGTGTGATCCACCAACCCGCACTTGGCCAGCGTGTGTAGATTAAAGCTTAAACTCTTTTAACTCGTAAGATAGTTGATTTTTTGATTAATATTTTGGAAAGTGTTGAGTGGACTAAAGCTACCCGGGCGAAGCTGGGGAGGGCCGCTAGTATGCTCATATAAACAAAAAACCCAAATCAGAGTGTGCATAATGCATTCTTGTCATGAGATACTTTCTAAAGTATTTTCTCGCGGACGAAATCACGAGAGGAATTAAGTGTAGAATAAAGTAAAGTATGCAGCGCTCAAAATAGAATCTTGACGAATAACTAAAGTGTTCAGTCACTGAGTACCCTCGTCAAACCATCAAGAAAGGCAATCTACTTATAGAATTTTGCTCCCAATTCTTGAGATAAAACTTAACAATCGTCTCTCAATAAATCTTAGGGTTACAAAGACGGATTTAGGTACAAATATTTACCTACCTTTTATATGCCTACTAGATTTATATGACATCGTTCAGATAAGATAAGATAAGATAAGACAAGACTTTATTTTCTTTATGGTTTTTTTAAATTTATCGAACACAGTTTATAGTATCACCTCGTCACGTTATGATATTTATTCATTGATATTTGATCGTTTCATCACTTATTCCATGATATTAAATCCGTTTTCTGTTTTATTAGATTATTATCTCCTCGCAAACGTATCTATCATTTAATAAACGTGCAAGAATTGCAAGATCGATCGATCGACCGGTTGCAACATGCAGTAGCACGAGTAAAGTTATGAATTCAAGTATTTTCAGTATTTGCAAATGGAAATTGTGAATTGTTTCACCGCCGCTGTTGAGGGAAAATATCGTAAAGAAACCGGTATGTCTTAGAACCACAGATAATATAATACTATATTAGAACTAATAATTTAAGGACATGTGACATCCATTAACTCGCACTTGGCCAGCATTGTGTGGATTTAGGTCTTAACTATCTCCACTATAAGATTTGAGAGCAGACCCATGCCCAGCAGTGGGTCACTAAAAAGGGTTGAAGTCAAGTGAACAATGATAGAAGACCCATTTATTGTCAAATATGTATCTTAAGTGTAGTACCTACCTACCTTAAGGTATTGCTACATTTTGCCTAATATAAATTATATCAACATAGACCAAGCCACAGGCGGTAAGTATTTAATTCATAAATCTGCTTCCTCAGCCCCAATTAGAGAAAAATCCGTTTCATAGCACCTCTTGCACCTGCTGCGTCTAAATTTAGACGGAGTAATACTTATGAGATGGTGTTTTGTATCTTACAAATGGCTTATAGAGAAAAACGGGCTTTTTTTAGTAAAGCAGGTATTTATTAAAATTTGATATATACAGGGTTATTTTAAAAACACTAGCAACCTCTTAGGAGTCGATAGCTGGCATCATGCAACAACTTTCGTTCTACGACTTTTGATATTATGGCAGTTTTTCTTTTCATACACAACTAACTTAGTTTAGTTCATAATTTAGGTTAGTGTTGAGATTTTTATTCAGTTGAGTACTTTATTGTCTAATTGTATCTTTATGTTGTACTAATATTGGTTTGATTTGATTGAATCTTTAATAAACTATGGAGGTACTGTGAATACATACTGCTTACAAGCCTCGCAACCACTTAATATAAACCAGATGGTTATCAGGTGAAGTTGGTGAAACTTTTGTATGGAATGCAAGCACGCGTAACTTGTCATGTATTGAGCCATTTCAAAAGTCGTAGAACAAAAGTTGTTGCGTATAGTGTCAGCTATCTATTTCTGTGAGGTTTCTGATGTTATTAAAATAACCCTTTAATTCGTATGAATTGTTTCATCAAAGCTGCTCAAAATCGGTGAAAGAAAACATCGGAATTAAGATCTAAATTATCTCAACCCTTCATACTTAAGAGTAGACCCATAAACACCAGTACAGGATTGTTTTTTTATGATTTATTGCAGTAACTATAGGTACACACATCAAGCTAAACGAATCCAGTTTAGACTGACCTCTCGTTGTACTAAATCCTATACAATGCGAGGTCACCTTATACTGGAAATATATAGCTTGACGTGGAGCCGGGTGTACAGTCCGCGAGGTCAAATAACTGTGGAAGTAGGTAGGTATTACGCCATGCAATATTAACTCGCAAACTAATAAAACGGGCAACACACGCCACGCTTTATAAACTTACTACAAGTAAATAACAAAACTAAACTTAACAACGTAGTGTAACACCAAAACAGTATAAGCACTATTAATAAGTCAATAGCATATGGTATTCTCTGCTGGTTATTAATTTCTATTGTAGAACAATTCCTAATGTTACTGAGCAACACCCGATAGCAATAAGTTATTCATTGTTAGTAAATGTTGCTCTAGCAATCGATAAAATTGTAATGTTACCTCAACAATGCGTCAAAATGAAAAAACATGCTGTTGCTTTATATATGACTTGGCGACACGTCCGTTGCCTGCAGAAGTTAGAGGATATATGTCGTGCTCGATTGTAGTCCAAAGTTATTCTTTGTTATATTTTGTTGAGCACTCAACAATTAGTAACAACTAGTCTCAAAAGTTAGAGATTGTTATTTAATGTTGCCTTGTTTCAAAATGTTGTTCAACAAAAAGTACCTGCGGCATGGATGCACGGTAAGTAAAAATAAACGATTAATAATAATGAATGTTTCAATTAATCATATGTCGAGTTTTAGATAAATTTCTTAAGCAAGAAAATTAGGGTCCTTGGGCCTATAGGCAAAGTCACATAGCAAAACAATAGCGAAAGGTCGAAAATAATAAAACGTATAAGATTGAAATTCACCTTCATAATGTCACGTGACAATCTTATGTCATTCCCATATATTTTTATCTATTCGATCGTTTGTTTCGCTATATACCGTTGTTAGGGGCCCAGGTGTTACATACAGTAAGCCCTTGTACGCACCAGCAATTTAACCTCGAGGGCAGCTAGCCGTTTTTCCAGTATAAATAATAATAATATCGTACGACATTAACACACACGGCCATCTGATTCCAAATTAAGCTAAGCTTGTACTGTGGAAACCAGATAATTGATACTAAAAACTTTTCTTTTGTAAATTCATACATAAATAGTTAAAGATAATTACACCCAGACTCTTGTGTCTTGACTTTATCATTTTGTCTTGACAATCAGACATGTTATAGATTGTAGCGGGCTTGGATTTCCGCAACTCGACGTTAAAAAAAAGACAGACATGTTAATCGCACAAATCAATAATGTACAACCGGTTGTGATTGCACTTAACCGTAACAAAATTTCTAGCGTTTCAATATTAACTATATTTACCTACTGGTAAAGCGTCTAGCCGCCCCCTCGTTAAACCGCTAGTGCGTACAAGGGCTGTTGTGTTGTTTATTTTATAAATTAACTTTGTTTCAATAAAAACAAGGTTTAAAGCTGTGTTATAAAAACAAACCTGCCAAGTCTGTAAGTAAACGTAATCGAAAACGTTTACACTGCGATCATTTGCTAAAGGAAATAGAAACTTAACTGGATTGGCAACCATTGCTGCTATTTGCGTATCAAACACGTATCGGTTTGTGATTATGTTGGTTTAGCAAAATATTTTGTTTGGATTGAGTCAGCTTAAATTTTTATGCGAAACATACAGCGTTTTTATACATAACTGTCTAATAATAATAATATATAGGGGGACATTAACACACACGGTCATCTGATCCCAAACTAAGTAAAGCTTGTACTATGGAAACCAGATAGCTGGTAATATACTACTTATAATACTTTCTTTTGTAAATACATACTTAAATACAGATGATTAGGTACACCCAGACACAAGACAAATATACATATTTAAACAAATGTTTGTCTCTGGTGGGAATCGAACCTGCAGCGTGAAAAGCAAGTATCTTACCGACCACGCCACCGGCCTAGGGTGGTTTAGGGGTAACACCATTAAAAAATTAACATAGAACTGGTCACTTTAACTCTTTATAGTGACGGGTCACCTCTCAACTATGTCACGAGTTGAGAGAGATAGGCCTTAATTCACACACACTGGCTAAGTGCGGGTTGGTGGATGTCACATGTCCTCGAATGATTAGTTCTTAGACATGCCGTTGTCTTCAAGATGCTTTCCTTCTCCGATATTGACCAGCACGATGTAACAATTCACACAAAGATGTGTGGGCGCGACTGGGAATCGAACCCGCGGCCTTATATTTCTGCTATAATATAAAAATATATATTCTTACTCTGCAGGATCTGCAGAATAAGCTGAACGACCTGGCTGACTCCTCACAAAGCATTAGTCTCCGGATGAACTTTGATAAAACAAAGGTCATGTTTAATGACCATATCTCTCCGGGATTAATTGCGGTTAAAACACCTCGGGAAAACACTGCAGATGGGTAAAACAACTTCCAGAGAGAGGCTAATAGAAGAATACAGCTGGGTTGGGCAGCAAATGGGAAATTACGTCGAGTCTTCACGTCGTCCATTCCACAGAGTTTAAAGACGAAAGTCTTTAACCAGTGAGACCTGCCCGTTATGACATACGGAGCCGAAACGTTTACACTCACGGTAGGACTGGTCCACAAATTTAAAGTCGCTCAGCGAGCTATGGAAAGGGCTATGCTCGAAGTATCTCTGAAGGATCGAATACGAAATGAAGTGACCCGACAGAGAACTAAGGTAATCGACATAGCTCCCCGTATTAGTAAGCTAAAGTGGCAGTGGGCCGGTCATATCTGCCGCAGAAATGACGACCGCTGGGGTAAACGAGTTCTCGAGTGGAGACCACCCTCAGACCCGGTGGAGTGACGATTTCAGCAGGGCGGCCGGCAAGAACTGGATGAAAAAAGCCGCTGATCGTGCTCAGTTGCGTACTTTGAAGAGGCCTATGTTCAGCAGTGGATTAAAGTAGGCTGATAATGATGATGATGATATATTTACTACCACTACTGTATCATAGCTAATAAGCTATGCTTAATTTATTTGTACCAAAACTCAAGGAAAATCAACTCAGAATTCAAGACACTGTTAGCTCAGTTTGCTTAAATCAGTACTGAACTTAAATAATAATGCTTGTAGTAATAATTGTGATTAATATTTTTGGACCTCAAATACCTCAGTCCACCCGTGAAAATAAAGTCTGAAAAGTCTTTGAAACGTCGGGATTTAAAATTTAAAATAAACCACGGTAAAAATCCATTAGAAAGTATTTTTATTTCAAAGGTTGTTCCTAATTCAAATTTTACCTACAAAAACATGGAAACTATTCGTAACTGGTATGTTCCGTAACCAAAAATAAACAAAACACGATCTATATTTGTTTATAGCGGTGGTTGTTAAAAGTTTGGTTGACGTTCGGGGCCCAATTATGTCAACGGTTGGGACCCCAACTTTCCCTCAAGTGGTTCTATAATCTGGATATATTTGTTGACTTACTTTACTCAACAAATTGTTTACAGCATAATCTATTAGGTGGGCTACCTCTCAGTGGTGAAGTGTGAAAGTCTGAAAAAAGAAAGCCGGAGCAAAAAGTTCTTACTTAGGTTACCTACTTACACCCAGACACAAAACAAACCATGTTCATTATTTAAAGATATGTTTTTCACCTTTGTAGTCAATAGACAAATATATTTGATCTGTGTGTTAAAAATGTTATATTTTATCGTACTTAAAAGTTAAGAGGAAATTTACCATTTGGCTGATCATTTTTTTTCTGATGGATAACGCTTATCAATATCGTAATGACAAAAAATATACATGACGCGATAAAGAGGAGATTGAAAATAAATTCAATAACAAATACAATAACCCCTGAGATAACCGAGTGCAGCCACTATACAGTTATAGTAAAGAAGTTCCATCCAAGACTGACGTCTGTTTTTAGAATTCTGAATCCTTGCTAATATTATAAATGCGAAAGTTACTATGCCCATCGCGCTTTTAAGCCAAAACTACTGAAACGATTTGGATGAAATTTGGTGTAGAGATAGTTTGAAACCCAGGGAAGGACATAGGTTAGTTTTTATCCGACTGCACAACAAGAGGTCAATGGTTTAACGCGATAACCGACCTACGCGCAGGCGGAGCTGCGGGCGGAAAGCTAATAAAACTATAAGCAAACTAGCTTTCCGACAGCTCCGATGGCTTCGCCCGCGTGTATAAATAAATAAATAAATATTCTGTGACATTAACACGGTCATCTGGTCCCAAGCTAAGCAGAGCTTGTGTTATGGAAACCAGATAACTGGTATGTACTATACATATAATACTTTTCTTTTGTAAATATATACTTATAATAGATATTTACACCCAGACTCGACACAAACACAAATGTTTATCATTAATGTTTGTCTCGGGTGGGAATCGAACCCACGACCTGCGGCGTGAAAAGCAAGTATCTTACCGACCACGCCACCGGCCCGTCGTGTATGTCGGTTATCGCGCCAAAACATTACCTTCTTTTTGCGCAGTCGGATAAAAAGTATCCTATGTCCTTTCTCGGGTCTCAAACTACCTCCATACCCAATTTCATCCAAATCGGTTCAGTAGTTGAAATAAAACTACTTTTTAACGGATTTTATCGCGGTTTATTTTAGATTTTAGATCCCGACGTTTCAAAGTCTTTTCAGACTTCATGTTCACGGGTGGTTCAGTAGTTTTTGCGTGAAAGCGTAACAAACAAACTTACATTCGCATTTATAATATTAAGTATAGAAGTATAGATGAGCTGCTGGCCCTGGGTTCGCATGGGTGTTGCTAAAACTCACGAGAACATTTTTTTAAATTACTCTTTACAGTAAACCTAGTAAGAACAGAAAAAATTAAAAAAAAAAATGAATTGATGGTCTGTTGCCATAGTGGTTAGTGACTGAGTGATTGCTAAGCTGCAGGTCGTGGGCTCACAGGATTGTTTGTTCTGTATCTATTTATCTTTAAAAATATGTGTTTAAAAACAAATCTTATAAGTATTAGTAGATTTATGAAGTATATCCGTTCTTAATTCCTGCAAACCTAATTACTTAGCTAGACTAGTATTATAAATTTTAATTATCCATTTCGTTGTAGTTTTTCTGAAGTTACAAGGTAACTTTGTCAAAACTTACAAAAATTAGTTAAGTGTTACTGTCAGATTAGGAAATACTTTTAACATAGTATTTTATTCCACCCGTGACCATGAAGTATGAAAAGACTGGATCGTCGGGATCTAAAATAAACCGCAATAAAATTATCAAATTTACAAAATTGACTTAACAAATTCTTGCCCTGTAATGAACGCCAAAAAATATGCTCAAAATTTGCCTAATTTTATAAAAAAAATATGATTTATCTTACAAGTTACACAAGCATGTTTAAATAATTTATTATCAAGGGTGATAAGATATGCTTAGATTAATATTTTAAGAAAATGTCTTGAGAAGCTTTGAAGAGAACAAGATTGGTACGATTTTAATAATTTTATGTGAATTTTTTAGGGTTCTGTTCGTACCCAAAGTAACCTTTTGCGAGTTATTTTGTTAAGTTTCCGCTTGTTTGTCTGTCTAGCAATAAGAAACAGAAAGATATTGCAAACAGTCTACATGTTACAGTCAAGTTGCACCAATCGAGGTCACAAGCAATATTTGGATCCCTTCATAAGTGAGTCCGAGTATTACACAGTATTAGTATTTTAATATAGTTGAATATAATGTTTATTCAAAAAACGCAGAATATGATCACGTGTTGATCGTAAAACACGTTTATTTAAATAAAACATGCATACGCTGATACAACAAAATGGCTGAAATATTTTATGATGTTTGTGCGCAGTTGGTTTTCTCATAAATCTTTTTGTTTAGCAAAATATATGACTATTCATCATATTATTATGTACCTAAGTATTATTTTCATAAAAATAAAAATGCTCGAATTTTAGAATTAGTTTATTTATTTTATCATATTTTATGTAAATACTGTGTTAAACTGGTATATTGTGTCTTTTTGAGAATAAATAAGTACTTGCTTTTTCAAAGTTGCACAAAATAAATGAATTGTATTGAATTGAATAAGTAGGTAGCTATTTTAATGATTTATATAGACCAATTTTTCTTTTTTTTTAAATGAATTGACGAATATTTGTATTGCTATAACTCAAGAATGGCTGAACCTAATTTTGGTTTTATAGTACTCATACAAGTCTAAGAAAGGATTAAAAGTGAGAAATATGCGGTATTAAGTTCACTGGGATATAGTATGTTATAAAAACCAATCGTAATAAAATTTTACGGAGTCAATTCTAAGACGTTTCCTGAAGATTCTATCGACGTTGCAGTTTATCACTTTGAGTCTAGTTAGGCCATGTGAATTGTACAAAATAGTCTATGCCTTCCTCAAAAAATGGGCTATCTAAGAGCCAAAACGCATACTCGCGTTGCGGCGCCGCACCGCAAGGTCGGCAGTGCCGCCCGCCTCATACATAGAACAAAATGTACTAGCACTACGAGCGTTGCATTGCGGCGCCGCAACGCGAGTATGTGTTTTGGCCCAAACAGTGCAAGAATTTTTCAAATCGGATTGGCGCTTTCAACCAAACACTCTTCAGCTTAATAATGTCTAACACTTTTACTGTGCCCAACAGGGCCCATAATGATTCTATTATAATAAGCACTTACGACCTAAGCATCTACTTACTTATGGTAAAGCAATAAATTATTAGCAATTATTGAGTATTGAGTAATGGTATACATATAAGCATAGATAAATAGTATTATTTATTCCACAATGCACGAAACACATTTCTATAACTAAGACATTTTTAGATTCTAAAACCTAGACGCATATTTAAACTTGTTTGAACCATCTCTATAATTTTAGCTTTTGAAAAAAAATACTTCTAAGTCAGTCCATCCATTTATGGGCTACATAATACATATAAACTTGTTCACAGATACACCGACACAGATACACAAATACGTTAAACTTTTAACACCCCTCTTTTTGTCTGGAGTAAAAAATATGCATAGAGGTATATAAATCAGAATTTTTGTGCCGAAAACTTGTTTATACTCACAAAGCAATGTCGTTATGGAGTAACAAAGCTTATTCAGAAAACCTGCGTTTGACTTCTAACTTCGTTAAAACACTGGTGAACTTTTTAATTCTTTGAGCTTAAAATCCATATTTTCTCTCATTATAAAATAGTAGGTACTATACACGGTGAACCAGAAAGGGAATATCATGCCTGCAATTCTACGTTACTTGAGTCTTATTGTAAATAAAAAAAAAAGAATAAACCCTATAAAATAAAACTATTGTTCTTTAATTTATTTTATTAGACAACCGTAACTTTTGAACAGGCCACCAATGGTCATTCATTTGTCACATCTTTTATTAAGCAAAGAGTGTTCAGAAAAACAGCTTTAAGGCAATCAAAATATGGAACACCAAAATTAAAACTACCTATGTATATCCTAAACTGGTGAAGAATTTTGTTGATCGGTGGCTAAAACCTATTCACCTGTTGTAATGTTTGTGGTATTTTAATGGCTTTTCAATTTTAGTGCTTAGAACAAGAAAGAAATTTTAAAGATGCTGCTATGGCACAAGATTATGGATATCGTGGAGCTGTAGAACATGAACACCACGCGGATTATGGAGAACATCCCAAAAACGATGGTGTTGTGGCCGATTTAACTCGCGTCTCGAGAAGTTGATAAAATCTTGCGTATCCAAGATCGTATCAAAATACAATGCAAATTAATGTTTGACTTCATATTATCTTATGTAATGACCTAAAGAATAGTCATTGATTTGAAGTATAGTATTTTCTTAGCCTAGCCTTTCGTAGCCTTTCCACTTCATCCTGTAGAAGATTCTGAATATTAAAACGCAAAAGAACACTTTTTTAAGTTAACTTTTTTTTGTGTTTAGTGATGTAAATAGAAATTAAACCAGCTAAGTGCGTATCGGATCACGCACAATATAGGGTTTTGCTACTCACCTGAATATAAAACTTACCGATTTTGTTTGGTTTGACCATTAAGGGTAAATTTCTAATTTTAAATAAATTTCTTGTCCTTGAGCGATCCAATCACAATTAGCTTGTTGTCGGATGATATGTTGTGGTACGACATAAGGCGAGCACTGGGGCCTAGCTGAAGTGCATCTATAGGTGGTCGGTGTTACATAAAGACCTGTCTAATCTCACACAGGAGAATAAAAATGTCATTGCTAAATTACGCCATGGAGAAGTATCCTGAAAAACTAATTTAATTTTACCCGCTAACCGGCAGCAGAACATGTCGAAACTTCAGTTTAGTTAGGACTCCGAACCCCAAAACTACAATAAAATGTATGTAAAAAACAATTTTTATTCAATCCTTAAGAAATAAAAAGAAGTTATTGTTGATTCAACCAATAGGACGCACAGGGCGTGTTGTAACAAGTTCATTTTCTGATGGCCTGTAAATTAAATGAGAAGATTATGTTAACTAATAATTAACTAATAATCGTTATTTTAATTACATAACACGCTCAGCGGTGGTGCCTACCGTTGATACAAATATTGTGGGAATTAATGTCCCACGATCTGAATTTAGGTCTACTAAAACTTTTAATAATCGTTTACCTAATACTTTAACAATTTAGTAGTATACCGCCATTACGTTCAGTAAAGTTATTTTTATTTTTATTATTTTTATTTTATTAGGTGGACTGATGTCTTTGTAAAACGCTTTGGAGTTCAGTGGAAGGCATACCTTTCAGTCGACATTCCCACGAAAATGGTAATAAGCAACTAACGCAAATCAATTAAAATGTCTACTTACCCGTCAGGATGGCCAATCCAAGATCTAAATTGTTCAAATTTTTTAAATCCACTTACTTCAGGTGGACCGTCACACCACTTTGGATAAGATTTTCTAGAAACAAAATATGATACCTTAAGTTTTTGCTAAAATATAGACAAGGATATTCGTTATATGTATACTCTCTCAACTTTCAGAATAGGGAGGCGACCCGTGCCCAGCCGTGGAATACTAAGATTAGGAGTTAAAAGTTAAAGGAAGTTATTTACTTACTTAGTGTATCTACTAAACGTATCTTCTTTAAAATGCAGGTAATGTTATGTTGTAGGGCAGCTTATGTAGCTAAATAATACTTAGGTACTAATTTCTAATAGTAATTTCATTCAAAGCCATCCATTAGTGTTTTTGTGAAAGAGTTACAAACATCCATACAAATTTGCATCTATGTTACTAGTAGGACTAAAAATTACCTAGAATATATTTTAGACATTTTCCCATTTAAAATGCAGTTAAGAAACTTCCCATTGCAAAAAGTACTTGTAAACAAAAAAGGTCCAGTACATCGATAATCTTTCGATACTCTAAACACCGATGCTACACCTATTAGTACTTCTTTCATTCCTCTCCAAGCCACTAATGGACCTCCATGGTCATTCTGAAAAAAAAAAACAAGATAGTTTCAAGAAAAAGAAGATTAACCATTTATTTGACTCAAATACGACATAGGAAAACAAATAAAAAACAGAAAGTAATCAGTGTCAAACGTGGACATTGCTGTGAGAAAGTGTTAAGGAGGTTTAACGCTCTTAAAATGATTTTGAATAGAGCATCAAACATTAGAACTTCATTAATAACATATTTGAAATTTTTCTCTAACTTATTCATAAATAACCCTGCTTCAGGAAGCGGTTTCATTACTTTACTACAATTTTAATCAAAAACCTGACAAATTCCAACAGCATGTTCCTTTTCATCTTCTCCTCTTCTTGAGTTCTGTGTGTAGTTATTGTATATAGTGGTACTATTTAATGTCATATTAATGTTCCTTCGAGTCAAATCGGCCTCAGCACCGCTCGGTTCTTCACGATATCCATAATCTTGTGCCATAACAGCATCGTTAAATTTTCCTTCTTGTTCTAAGCACTAAAATTTGAAAAGCCATTTAAATACCACAAACATTACAACAACTGAATAGGTTTTAGCCACCGATCATCAATATTCTTCACCCGTTTAGGGTATACATAGGTAGTTTTTATTTCGGTTTTCCATATTTTGATTGTTTTTAAACGATAATTAGATAATTAACAATGATTTCTGGTTTGCTGGTTTCCTTCATGTCTGAATAGCTTTCAGCTACTAAGTACTATTGTTCCTACTTCTAGTTTTAGCGAATCGGAGTTTGCATTTGCTGACACCATTAAGTCAGGCCTCTGAGCTGAGTATAGTCAAATATGGATATGAGTAGCTGACTACGGAGTATGATACCGCTGTCGGAAAAAGCCGCTGGATTGTTTGCGGGGTCGAATAGGCAAATCGATTTAGTTTACAAAGGTGTCTACGTTTTTGTTTTTTCTTGCTGTGATTTCTGTTCTAAAAAATACTTGCCTCTCGCATTAGTGCTGGCATAGATCTAAGCTCTCTACAATGTTTCTTATACTCTACAATCTCTTCTTCCGACACGTATCTTCCATCAGGTTTGAGGTGACTACGGCCATCAGTACATATCATATACTTTTTTATAACGTTGCTCATTTTAGGATAATCATTGTACGATTTTAAACATTCATCTTTATTAATCAGTGCAGTGGGAGCAAAATGTAGATATTGTTTGTTGTAATTTGTTGTATCAGATGGCTGAAAGATTCAATTCGAAAATTTAACGCCATTAATGACTATTTTGACTGAGTGAATATTTATTTTCTTAATCTTATTTGAAAATAACTAATCATACAATTCCCTATAAACTATTCTAACTAGGGTTTTGACTCAAACAGTGCCCATAGGATTAACCTTATAATGATAGTAGATATGAACCGTGGATAGTACTAAATGCGCAGTAGCCGTTCATTGGTCTGGTCGGGGCTAGTCATCTTAATCACTGCTCACAAGCATAACCGTCAGGAAGCAAAGATATGTCACCAAATTTCTCAGTTATAAATGACGTAATTCTTGGTGAACCTCTCGTGATTACGAATAATTTTTGGGTGAGAAGGCGGCTGTAGAATTAAGCTCCTTATAATTGAAAATCATACAGGAGCAACAATTTCAACTCACTATCTCAAAATTTAATTTAGGAGCCTCTTTGAGGAGTATAAGGAGAAGTGATCTTTTTAATGAAACAAGACCGAGCTTAAATTAACTCCAAACCATAAGTGGAAAGCTTAGAAGGAAAGATATCTAGAACACACCTTTCGCCACCCACCCTCTTTATCATGTCCCCATCCATACACCAAGACGTCTGCTCCAGGTGATTGTGTCTTCTCGTAATAGTTGACGGGTATAGCACGGGGTGCAAAACTGCAACCTTCGACCACCTTATCAAAATTATATGGCGACTCCACTTTGACAACTGCTATATCAATTTCTGACCAGCGCTCTACCTCTTTTTCAACAAATGTGTAATCTGAAACAGCAGATGTTACTTATGCAGTCTATACTGAACATCCTGAAGTGGATGTCCTGTCAAACTATCTTATTATATACTCGACTCTAGCTGCCGAGGTCGCGTTTTTATTAATAAATGAATAAAATAAAATAACATTTATTTCTGACAAGATCCATCAGTGTTAGTCAGTCACATCCATATAGTGTTAGTACAAAGAAAAAAGATCTCATGGCTATGATAATAAGATATATTAAATTAAAATAATTATAAAAAACATTTATTTTGGTCCTTAGTTATTGTCCGAGATACATCTACGAACAATTCCTAGTAACAATGGCGAGTCAAATCTCCATACTATGGTGTTCAGGATGGAGTTGGAGCTGGCTCGCAGTCTACAGAGAAGCAAAGCAGACTTTTTTCGAATGATGGCATGATAGCTATTAACACCCGCATGAGAAAGCATACCAGACGCACTGCAGAAACGAGACAGCCCCATCAGCATCCTGAATCCGTTGTCGTATTGGACGCGTAAAGCGCTGACAGCCCGTTGCGTATAGTTTGTCCACAGGCTGCACGTGTGGAACACTTAACAGTAAGCTTTGAAAAACTACAACGTGCAAACCTTCGCGCTACCATATTACATCAAACTGCCAGCACCCTACGCTCCCTCTCAATATCCACCTGATCTTTGTGTTATGTGTAGCGGTTTTAGTCAGAAACCCCTGTGTATCAAAACGCATGGTATGCCTTCCATCCTTCTTTCGGTCTATCATCAGTCATAGCAACGTATCCCGTCGAACCGTCAGAGTAAAGACAACACAAAGTGCACCTGTGTTTTCACATACACTTGTGCACTCCTACGTACCTGGCTAAACAGCTTAAACTATTACTACGAGTATTAGTAATTAAGGTTACCTTGTGGAATGCAGATGTAAATAATTTTCTTTCTACCGTTTTTAAAACAATCGTTATCATATATTTCTTCATCGTTGTAATATTCTTCAGTTCCTGCAACCGCATATAGGTAGTTCACATCTTTGACGCATGCTGCTGATGTTACTATGAACACTGAAGACACTATAGCACCACCACATAGCCACGCGTCATAATATTTAACATCTGCTTCTTTTGCTTTGACTAAATAAACCTAAAATATTTATGTTCAAATTCAAAGCGTATACTTATACGTATTTCAAACATATAACTGGCTAATCGGGACATGCTTGGGAGGCTTGCGCACCTTTTGGTCAGAAGGGTCACATCAACTAAAATTCTACCACTATTGCTTTAACATACTCACTGTCCAGATATACCTTATTATCTTATTAAACTAGAGAACATTTTTCTCACCACATATCTTGTCGTCATATTTTCACTTATTTCTAATTTTTCACCTCCTAGAATTTTTCTTGCACTTTCGCAATCTAAAACAAGATTATGTTCTTTTACATTTCACAGTGTATAATGGCTGACCTTGACAGTGTGTGGTCATAGAGTGTAACTAACTATACTGAAGAACAAAATTGTAGTAGAATAATTTTCTTATGTATAAAGGACTATTCAACTCTTTCTATTATCTAAGATTAAATTCGTGCTGGATCCAAGACAGGTTTAGGTGTCCCATGATTTAGCCGGTTTTTAAAAGCCTCTTTATACGCACTGCGTTGATCCCGACTTACAGGAGGAGTAGTGGTGGGATTGTGGGGGTGAGTTCAACCTAATAAAATACTTACCCTGTAAACTTAACAGGATAATCAATGATTCTACAATAAACCAAAACATTTTTACGTTGTTAATTAAAATTCACATACAATTATTGATCAACCATATTGCTAGCTATGTAACAGATTACTGAAGTAGCGCTAAATTAATTTTAGATTGAAGTAAACTAATTAAAAACAAACAAGTGCTTTTCGATGAAATCTTCAGAGTCGGGCTAGATGCAACCCGTCTAACTACCTAATGATATTAAGGTACGAGTACAGCATACGAGTACAGCACATAGCGGGTTTGATGCTTGGCCGTGCCCACATATACTTTGTCTGATTTGTTTTATCGCCGCTGCTCAATATCGGTGAAGAAAAACTTCGCGAATAAACTTACATGTCTCAGACCTAATCATTCGAGGATAGTGACAGCCAACCCGCACATGACTTGTATGTGGATTAAGTCCTAAATTCTCTCCTCCTTATCCTTAGCAATGATCCTGGCTTGACTTTATTTGAGATTTCGCTTGGACGTATCGCCGTAATCTATCAACACAAAGAATAAATTCGTGTCCAACATTTTTAATTTATTTATCTGATGAACAAAACAAAAAAAATGATGTCAAACCTATTATAGATGTATTTAGGCACACACTATGTGCCTAATGATTGGCCGCCAACTAGGCAACTAATGATTGGCCGCCATAAAATATTTAAAAAGGTATAGGTACCGTTTATAATAATAAAATAGGTGCCAGGTTGGCACCTAGTTCGATAAAGCTGATTTTTTCATCTTACTATTCACATCATTTTAAAGTAGGCATGAAAATTACTCAATTTAATATTAAAAGATAACACGAGTTCTGTGACATAGCCCTAATATTTTTTATCCTTATCAGTCAACGTTTGATAAAGGTAGCAAGATAAAAACATTGTACCGCGGCATTTGACAGAAAACTTACGTCATCATAGTTTTGGCGGACACAGGCGGCCATATTGCTCCATTCATAGTGTTTTGTTTGAAGAGTAATCGTTTGATATTTCATTACTATTGCTAATAAATAAGTGACTGTTTATTATGTAAATATGGCTATAATAATCTACAAAACTGCAGTGAGCCCACCAGCAAGAGCAGTGTTAATGGTGGCTGAAATCCTCGGTATAAAAGTGGAAACTCGTGAAGTGAATTTACCTAGTCGTGAACAATTTGACCCTGAATATTTGAGAAAAAATCCAATGCACACAGTTCCCCTTTTAGAAGACGATGACGTCATATTAGCTGACAGCCACGCGATAATAACCTATTTAGTCTCTAAATACGGAAGCCATCAAATGAATTTGTACCCTAAAGATATATTAGCAAGAGCGATAATAGACCAGCGCTTGTTTTTTGATGCTGGTGTACTTTTTCCTCGGTTGAGGTCAGTTATTTACAGTGTAGTGAAGTATCGAGCACCGGGCCCTACGGAGGAACAAATTGCTGATATTAAAGACGCGTATAATATTACTGAGAATTATCTTGAGGGAACAGATTATATTGCCAGTGATAATATTACCGTAGCTGATATTTCATGTGTGGCAACACTGTCATCTTTAAACAGTATCTTACCAATCGATGCAAAATATACAAGATTGAATCAATGGTGGGATCGACTTAAAAAAGAGAGTTGGTATAAAAAAGAAAATGAACCAGGATTGATGTTGTTTCATAGTTTTATTAAACAGTTTTTGTAATTTTAATGGACTTGGTTGCTAGATGTCGTTAGATTCTTTCTCTATAAGACTAGCTACGTAAACACTAGTAATAATTATTCTAAAATAATGTTTCATCCTCAGATTATCACTAACGTTTAATAATAGTATAAATTTGGCTTTGTGTAAGCCTAATCTTATCAAACGAAAGAAGCAGTATGAGGACAGTGTTAGTGGATTTAGCCAGAATTTAAAAAAACAACTTACTTACAAGCGGTTCAAATTAAAATTTAGTTTTAAAATAAAACTCGCACTTATTATCTTAAAATAAATTATATTTAACCAAGATTTGCTGTATTATTTATAGACACTATTCTATGAAATGAAATGAAAATATGCTTTATTTTTTTTAGACGCATGTCTAAATTTTTTTCCTACCGTGCAGTGAATGACTGGCAACTACCGAGAAAAATTGCCAAAAAAACTCACTAGGCTTTTTTTCTTTTTTAAATGAAGTACTTATATCTATTACATTTAGTTTAATGTGTTGTATTAGAGCGACTTAAATCCAAGCGTTTTTATCCGATAAATACTGTGAAATTTTATAATACGCTTTCTTATATAACGTAGACTAGGACAACTTGTCAATTCCACGGTTCCTAAAAATGAAACTCTTCAAAGTTTCATTTTCATTTCATTTCATAATCGGCATAGCTCATCGGATAAATAAGCCGAAGTGGCAATGAGCTGGGCATATCTGCTGCAGAACTGACAACCGCTGGGGTATACGATTTCTTAAGTGGAGACCACGACTTGGCAAACGTAGTGTAGGACGCCCTCATATTAGATGGAGTGACGATTTCAGTAGGGCAGCCGGATGCAAGAACTGGATGAGAAAAGCCGCAAGTCGTGCTCAGTGGCGTGCTTTAAGAGACCTAGGTCCAGCAGTGGACTAGACTAGATTGATGATGATGATACTTAAACCAAAATTCATTTAGCACAACCTATAATATCACCACAGTCAGAACCAGAAATACCTTTTTACTGTGCTATTCCGGTCTTTGAAAAAAACGCCATCTATTGAGTTTGTTACGTACTACAGAAAACTGTGATCATTTGGAAAACCCTTCCTATTAATATTTTGATGGGTGTACAAGTGTTTTCCCTTGAATTAGTTTCACAACTATGTTCCGAAACACCTAGATGTCGTTAAAAAGGAGATTCCTAAGGAAGGTCAAGTGCAATAAATTTAATATTCTCCTTGGGTGTTTATTAGCAGCTGCTGCCCGCGTCTTAGCCCGCGTATCATTAGAATAAAACTACAACTTTAATATTTGACTTTAATATTTTTCATTCGGAATTTTTGATAGAACGTGAACTAAAAAATAAAATTCGATTCTATATTTTTTTTACTATTTTCTTCTTTTTATTGCTTTATATTAGTAATCTGTGTGGGCTTGTAATTAGCTAAATTGGCAACCAAATTTACTTTCTTTAAAATGTTATGTGTCTGTTAGCCCTCTTATTAATAATAAATAAATAAATAAAAGTAGCGTATTTGCTTTTCCAGACTATAATCTATCTCTGTGTCAAATGTCATCTAAATCCGTCCAGTAGTAATTGCTAAAGAGAGTTACAAACATATATCCAAGCATACTTAAATTCATACAAACTTTAGCATTTATAATACTAGTAAGACCAGTAAGAAAATTTGACACGAACTGGTGTTGCGCATGTTTACATGAACAGTTTGTATGCATAAACTGTTCATGTTCCGTGTTTGTGTGAAGCTTTCAATTACGTGTGCATTTGTAAAAACGCTTCAACGTTTGCGTGTCCTGTACGTGGTTAAGATGCTTGCTTTTCACGCCTCAGTTCGTGGGTTCGATTCCCACCCAATTCAAATATTCGTATGATGAATACGTCTGTTTGTCTTGTGTCTGGTTGTAGTTATCTATATTTAAGTATGTACATATTTACAAAAGAAAATTATTGTATGTAGTATATTACCAGTTATCTGGTTTCCATAGTACAAGCTCTGCTTAGTTTGGGATCAGATGACCGTGTGTGTTAATGTCCCACTATATGATTATTATTATTATTATCATTCGACTTCCAACCAACCCGCACTTTGCCTGCGTGTGTGAATTGAGGTCTAAACTCCCTCAACTCGTAAGATAGTTGAGAAAATACCCGTGCCCAGCCGTGGGACACTTAAATAATGTTGAGGTGAAATGACATAACACACCTGTATTACCTGAGAGTGTAGGAAGAGGTAGATTTCGCCTGTTATATTCAGGTTCCTTAAGTTAATAGGCGGCGGTGGCGCTGCGGTACGGGCCTCGCTCGACTTAAAGTATGAGGTCGCGGGTTCGACTCCCAGTCATGCCAACACATCTTTGTGTGAATTGTTTCATCTCTGCTGCTTTCATATCGTTAAAGGAAAACATCATGAGGAAACCGGCATTAAGAACTAATCAATCTAGTACATGTGATATCCACCAACCCGCACTTGTGTGTGTGTGGATTAGGGCTAAACGCTCTCAACTTGTAAGATAGTTGAGAGAAAACCCCTGCGAAAAAAAAGGGTTTAAGTGATGTTAATAGGGGGCAAGCTTATTGCCGTTAAAAAAAACAACTTCGAACTGCTACTAAGATTTTTCTAAATATACCTAATGGGAACATTTTTTTGCTCGACTTGGGCTATGAAGCCAGGACTTCGATTGATGAAACGGATTAAATAATAGAAGGTAACAAATTGACAAAACTGGTTTCAAAATCTGTAATACTGTATTATTTTAATTATATCTTTTCTTTTGTGTACGCAATTCATTTTCTGCTGGCCTGTAAAAATATGAGAAGCTGGTAAATACAAACATTTTTCATATCAATTCGGTTAGTAAAAAATGTACCAGGCATCCACCCTGTCATGGCCAGTGGCGTGGCCGGTAAGAGACTTGCTTTTCACATCGCGTCGTGAATGATTTGAATGAATGAATGAATGAAATGAAATGGATGAGATGAATGAGATGACTGAAATGAATGAAATGACTGAAATGAATGAAATGGATGAGATGAATGAGATGAAAGATATGAATGAGATGAATAAACCAATGCTGGGTGCAAAATCAGTACAAAATCCTAGGTAATCATAATAAAAAATGTAGGAATGGGTTAAACTTTTGAACGCTACACTAACAAAGGATTATTGCCGCTAGAAGATGTTTAACCGCCAATGTCGCAAATATGCAACAAATGTGTTTGTTACTCCTGCACCCTTGTACAAGTCATGTGACATAAAATGCAGGTTTTTAAAACAATTTTCATCCATCTTTTTTATATATTTTTGGGGGCTAAGTCACCTTCGTCCGTGGGTGAACACAGTTAATTGAATCCCCACACGTGGTCCCCGGGTGGCAATCAACTGGTGGTAGGCTTTGGCCGTGGTTAGTGACTAACCACCAGACAAAGCCACACCGCCAAGCGGCCTTGCCGTGTTCCGGTGCGATTACTGGAGACACCATGCAGAGAGGGTGGGTCGGAATTGATGCTACTTTAAGGTTTCAACCATATGGAGGCTCATTCTACTGCCACCTTCTCACCGATAATCATTTGTAATCACGAGTGAATCGGTCCATCGTAGACTACATCATTGCTTAACTTCAGGCAAGTTGTAGTCAAGCGCCAGCCTATTGAAGAATAAAAAATAATCCATTCCTTATGAAAAAAATTGGGGTCACGCGCCACTGTTACAACAATTGATTTTCGACCGGCTAGTTAATAATAATAATAATAATAAATTTTATTTAATGAAACAATACAAAGACAACAATGAGTGAAGATTACAAGTTACACCTTCCGCTAGATGCCACTACAGCCCGCTTGACCGCGTCAACGTCACATCCGCCCTGCGAAACGTCAAACATCCGACCACAGCAAGCCACCGTTATACTTCCTCATTGTTCGTCTCATAATGATGTGAACACCAGAAAGAAATCACCTGGTCTTCGGACGTCGGAGGAAACACAACACCAACTTCATTGAAAGGTAAAATTGTTATATTATGTGTTCCGTGAGACGTCCGAAGACCATTATGAGAGACGTGTTTGTTATCTTCTGGTGGCTTGCGAAAAAATGTAACAATGTGATGTCTAAGGATTTTCTATTATGTGTTACATGTAATTACCATGCTAAAAGGCATATTATAGAGCGTATGTTTCAAAGCTTCAAATAGCGAAATAGACCTAAGTAGGTATTAGCACTTAGATTTGAGAACTTACCCATCAGGATGGTTAGCCCAAGATATATATTTTTCAACCTTATCAAACCCTCTCAGGGCTGGCGCAGAGTCACATCTAGCGGCCCTTTTAACAAATAAATAACAAATAAATAATTAAATTCTAATCAAAAAAATGAGAGTGGCGTATTGGCCTTTATCCTTCGATCGTCAGTGGTGTCATTATATCATTCACACTTACAATTTAATTTGGTCTGTTGAATTATTCAGGATGCAGGTTAAGAATTTTCCATTGCATTGAGTGCTGGTGTACAAGTAAGGGCCTACACAGTTCCTGTCTTTATCCACTCTGAACGCTGATGCCACTCCAATAAGAACCTCTTCTACACCTCTCCATGCAACTAGGGGTCCTCCATGATCATTCTGTAGAAAAAACTTTAAATCTATTACATTTGTACAAGTAAGGTACAAGATACAAGCAACTTTAGTTTAAGTGTTGGGACTCCGAAAAACCGCTCAGATTTTGAACACCGATGTTTTTAAAATCTGAGCGGTTTTATTATTATTATTATTTTAAATAAACTACCATTACAGATTTCCCCGATTCGATAGTTTAGTAACATATAACCCAACACGCATACATAAAATTATTATAATTAGAAGATAAATAGATTTAAACTAAAGTAAAAGTAATAATAATAGGAAAACGCAAGCCAAGCAATAGACAATAGGCAAGATGTGGTCAAGCAAAGGCAAATCATCAACACAAGCGTGGTTTAGAGTGTGATGATAAATACTTATTTATTTTATGAGTGTAATAAAAATTAATAACTGCCGATGCATATTTTGTTTTCGCTAAGAACACTTCAGTTTTCAAATAAAAAAACACATTAAAATCGGTTCATCCATTTAGGCCCTACGTGGTAATAAACGTGTAACATTTTTGTCGGGAGTTCCCCATTCCCCACCTTCCTTAACTTACTATTAAATCCTACTAATATTATAAATGCTAGGTTTGCTAGGTTTGTTACCACGTATTTCCATAACCGCTCAACCAATGTTAATGAACTTTGAAACGTAGGTAGTGTATACCCTAGATTAGGACATAGGCTAATAATATTTCCAAAAATCATCCCCTAAGAGGGTTAAATAGAGAGGTGAAGTTTTTGTGCAACTTTTTATTCCTTGGTCCTATTCATTTAAAATTCAGTACACATAAACCTTAAGACAAATAATGAGATACGGGTTTTTTTATTTTTCCATAATTACCCCATGGGGTGTAGAAAATGAGTTTCAATGTGTAACATAATGTTACATATCTAATTGAATTATTAAAAAGTACCTACTTTAAAACAAATATTTTTCTTTATAAATTTCATCAATACGCTAGTATATGGAGGGTAGTATTAAAGACCGGAGTAACATTGATTGTTCGCAACAGAGCGCAGCGCAAGAGCCGATCGCTCACCCCTACCCCGCACCGCTTCCTCAGATTGTTGCGATCACTTTGACGAACGTTCGAGGAGAACGCACGTCACCTTAAATACCGTAGCGTCTTTCGTTGTTTTTTAAACACGGTATTATTAAGTTTAAGGAGTTTGACGTCCCTATCGTTCTCTCGATTTATTAAATAAACTAATTAATATCAGTGTGTGAATCGGCCCCAGATTTGGGTAAGTGTCGTGCACAAATTCGAATATACTTAGCGTTGTAACGGTTTCCTTCTTAGTTTGCTTTGCTTTAACTTTAGTTTCCCTGCCTACATTAGTGTTTTTATAATAGTCTAAAGAGTATTTTATTAGCCCAATCGAATTAGATGGAAAACAGGCTTGAGATTTACAAAAATTCCAAGCAGTAAATTTCCTTCGGAATTCGGTGGGGGGGGTCACTGGTAGTCTAAATTCAAAAAGTAGGGGTACCAAAGTTTTCACTTCAGCCGCCATCTTGATTTAAAGGGTTTTTTTTTGTATCTTGAATAACTCATGTATTTACAATTTTAGGCGAAAAATTGTGATGAACAAAGTTGTTTAAAATTAAATTTCCTACAATTTTTTTGTTGCTAATTTTTTTGTAGGATCAATATTTTTCGATTTATACCCGACGAGAGGGGGTGAATTTTTGGTTATCGAACAACTCTTTTATTTTCAATTTTACGCGAAAAATTGTATAAACAAAGTTGTTTAAAATTGAATTTCCTACAACTTTGTTCTCATCAACTTTTTTGTAGGATCAATATATTTCGATTTATACCCGAGAAGAGTGGGGGTAAAATCTTATCATTGTATTATCACATTTCTTCTCAATTTCACGAGAAAAATTATAATGAACAATGTTGTTTAAAATTAAATTTCCTACATTTTGGTTCTCAGCAATTTTTTTTTAATTGGCATTTTTTTAATTGTAAAAAATATACTGTTCGTTAAGCTGATTATTTACACCCCTCTTTTCCTTTACCGTGAACGTGCGTCCCAAAAATATACACTTTAGAAAAAATCGGAATCATAATTATAGCAAATAACATTTTTCGCACATCAAATTTACAACGACAATCAGCAAAAAAAACAATCAGAAAAAATAATCGTACAACATCAATAATATACACGATCATAGAATACTTCAGTTCACCCCCCTCTCGTCGGGTATAAATCGAAAAATATTGATCCTACAAAAAAATTAGCAACAAAAAAATTGTAGGAAATTTAATTTTAAACAACTTTGTTCATCACAATTTTTCGCCTAAAATTGTAAATACATGAGTTATTCAAGATACAAAAAAAAACCCTTTAAATCAAGATGGCGGCTGAAGTGAAAACTTTGGTACCCCTACTTTTTGAATTTAGACTACCAGTGACCCCCCCCACCGAATTCCGAAGGAAATTTACTGCTTGGAATTTTTGTAAATCTAAAATCCTAATTCGATTGGGCTATATAGTCGTTTTTATATCTAAACCGCAAACTATTGTAATCTCCATGTCTGGTAGTGAACATCCACGGCAACACTTCTTCGTATTTAGTGCTTTCCTGTACCGGCTGTGACCGCCCCGCCTTCATCGACGGCCTGTGACGTCAAGGGAGTACTAGGCCTGGTCGGATATAAAAGCTGTTAGGCTCAAACCCACTTATTCCTTTGATCTACCGGACTCACCGGACATTGTAATTTTTTTTTTATATTTTGTCCCAAATTTACCTTGTTTAATTATATGTAGGTGCCTAGTCACCCTTCTAAACCCTAGCGGGACAAATGGTTAAAATTAAAGTTTCTCTGGATCTGTTTAGTCTCAAGTCCGATTCACTCCAAATTCGGCACACATAAACCTTAAAAGAAATCATGAAACACGTGTTTTTTATTTTCCCAAAACTACCCCCAGGGGGAGTGTAAAATGAGTTTTTTTGGAAATATTAAATATTGCGGAACTGTTTAGTCCTTGGTCCGATTCACTTCAAATTTGGTATACATAAAGCTTGAAACAAATAATAAAACAGGTGTTTTTAACTATTCATTTTTTTTTATTTTTATCCTAGTACTACGCGGGAGAAGCATGAGAAATTATTCTGAGTATGATGTTTTTCGCTGTTGATATCAATACTCTTTCGTGCTTTTGATTCAAATTACTCTTTATCTTGACACAATGACATGTTTGATAACTCAATGGGATGAACAGAATTCGAAATTTAAATTAAATTAAAAACTTACATTATGGTCTAAGAGCCGTAGAAAAACGACCTTCATCGGTGTGACAACCAAGTTAGACATATTTTTTATGAAACTCCTATAGATTTATGGACATGCATAGGGGAGCTTGCCCATTTCAAAATGTTGCTAACTATCTCCATACAAAATTTGTTTAATAGGTAGGCGTCCACTACTGAACCAATTTTGTATGGAGATAGTTCGAGACCCGGAAAAGGATAGTTTCACCCGACTGCGCAAAAAGAGGTCAATGGTTTAGCGCTATAACCGACTTACTCGCGGGCGAAGCCGCGGGCGGGAAACTAGTAGGTACATATTTACCAACCTACCTGACATATTCCTTGTCTTCTGAAACTATGCATTTCTGTGACATTATTAGGAGTCGATTTATTCAGGTCCGTTTGACTTTTTGTTGTATCGTTTCCATTTCTTAACATTTTTCCCATTCTCATACACTAAAATTAAATATTTAAGATTGTAATGTTTAAAAATTACGAACATTTTTAGCTACAAACGATCTCGATCTTATTTGATTTATAATAAAGAAACTGCGCCCAAATCAATTCATGTGTTAAGACTCTAAAAGGTCACAAACTTTTACACAGGTATCAGTTTATTCCCCAAATATAACTACACTCATAGGCCTCTAGATAAATAACATAGCGAAGCAATAACAAAACACCGAAAATAACAAAATGGATTAACATAACATTGACACGTGACATTTCTAAGGTGAATGTCATTTTGTTCATTTCTATCTTTTGTTATTTCGCTTCTTTTCGTTGTCTAGGGGCTCTGGTGCGTCTTGAATTTACCGACTTGAACACATGGCATTAATTCAGCCAATTATTGTGGTCTGAATCGAATCGGTCGAATCCCCCCCTTACAAATGAGTGAGTCAATTTTTAAGAAAAATGTACCTACTAAGACGTTTGCAACGTGCTTGATTGAAAAAAGAATTGAAGTTTGTTTGTCGCACTAAAAGAACGGTTTAACTGCTTTGAATGATTTTGGTCTATAATCTTTAAATATAAAAGAAGGTCGTGTTAGTTACACCATTTATAACTCAAGAAGCCGAGGCGGGCCGCTAGTTACTTATACAAGTCTAAGGAAGGTTTCAAAAAATGAGTAATAAGCGGTAGAAAATTTGCCGGGGCAGCTAGTGTCTTAGTCAAAATGACCCTACCTCAACAGTTTCACATCCATCAATGTACTCAATCTCTTTATCTTTATTCAATAGTTTACCATCAAGATTAAGTGACCCTTCTCCTTCAGAGCAAATCATATATTTGTTAATTACATTTTCCATATCATCATTCTTTGTGGAATATTTCTTCACACATTCTGATTTTCTTATCAATACTACAGGTGCGTAGTGTAATTCTTTTGTGTTATAATTTTTCTTGTCACCTGGCTGTAATTTATTAATTTTTTCACAATAACTACCCACACATAATTCAACTAACGATTTTTCAGTGCATTAAGGGTATGATGGATTGTTTTATATAAACTCCTTAATTAATCATTAACAACTAAATCGCTAAGCATCTCCGCGCTTTTTTTTAAATGCCCGTTCACGAAATTCAGCGTCAAGCGCTGCTTTTAAAAGTTTTGTCATTCATTGCGTATTTGTTTTAGCAGTGTATTATAACAAGTGAACGCTAGCGGGCAATGAACTGCAAAATCTTACGCTTTACGCTGTTTCGTGGCTTAGCGGTAAAATTGCTTTCATTGTCAATTCAAGACAATAGTAAAATCTTTTATCATTTCTGTCGGTTTGCTCAGGCGCTGACTCTTGGTTAACTTTAAGTTCTGCGTATGACTTTGAATTTTACCTTTCTCCATTTGTTTTTATGCCCCCAACCATAGACAACGGCGTCTTTACCGGGCATTTGGTTTCCTACGAGGTAATTCACCGGAATCGCTTTTGGTACATACGAACATGATTCATGCTTGGTTGCCTTGAAGTTATACGGCGATTCCACTTTGACTACGGCAATATCTATGTACGTCCATTTATGTAATTTATCAGGTTGCAAATCATATTCTGAAATGTAAAGCAATAATAATATAGTGGGACATTTACACACACGGTCATCAGTGAGCTAATTCACGTAATTGAATAAGTTCAGTTGCAGTCAAGTTTCGATCAAAACAGCCCATTTCGTACTGTTGTCATTTTGACAACCGCTGTTAGATACGCTCGCGTCAAGTTCGCGTCATGCGAGCGCTTTAGCGTGTATGTTATTTGTATGACAATCACAAGAATACCATTTTGCACTAAGACGTAAACTTAATTGGAACGTGATTGCAACTGCACCGCAGCTTAATCGGCGCGTCAAGAAGTTACGTGAATTAGCCTGCTGATCCCAAACTAAGCAGAGCTTGTACTATGGAAACCAGATAACTGGTAATATACTACATATAATACTTTTCTTTTGTAAATATATACTTAAATATAACACTTAAATATACCCAGCTACAAGACAAACAGACATATTTAAACAAATGCTTGTCCCGGGTGGGAATCAAACCCACGACCTGCGGCGTGAAAAGCAAGTATCTTACCGACCACGCCATCGGCGGCCCGTCAAATAGATACAATCTTATTCAAAATTCAGCTTATTGTTAGTTCACATTTTCTTAGTCAATTCACCGTGTTGCTAAATCAATTAGTGACGGTAGTCTACGATGTCTCTCAGTAGTTGCCAAGTCATTCATTATGCAGAATGAAAATAGGACCGTATCAAGAAGATTCGCCTGATTGAGAAAACTTGCGTGCTAAAATCTGGCCCACTGAGCGCCAGGTTGTGAGTCGTCTCCAATATGCACCTGACGCTGCGATACTCCTCCATTTTAACAATACAATCCTCCATCAATACCCTCAATTTTACCATGTCTTTGGCGTGTCCCATCTAGCCCAACATCCAATTTACGAGTAAATGCTTTGCACTTATCGTTGCAGCATCAAATAATTCTTCCCTCTTGTTGGACAGATCCTAAAACTCCATATGACTTAAGAGCACAGCAATTTTATTCGCTCTATGGGAAGCCCGAGTTTAACAGATACACGCAGTATTATAATTTTTGGTTATGTTTCTGGATCTGAGTAAACAAACTAAGAACGTCGATATAACTATATCAGGCCGGCAACCCGCGAATGATGCTTTGGTGTTGCAAGCGTAAATATGCGAGGGTCGTTTATGTAAACAAATTCTTCAACAAACTAAATCCAGTCAATAATAAAATGTTTGCTCACCTTTTGCATAACATTTGTAGACAACTTTCTTTTTATTTTTATTGAAACATGGATCTTTGTAGATGTCAGGTTCTTTTACATAAATTGAATAACCAGCTAATACATATATATCATCCACGTCGACCACACACGCCGCAGATGTTATGACATATTCCGTAGAAACTATAGCCCCGCCGCATAGCCACTCATCGTAATTTTTTTTCGATTTCTGTGATTTCACTAAGTAAACCTGCAATATATTGAGCTTTATTCTTGAGTCTTGAGTCTGGTAGTGTTAGACTTGTAGAAGTGTATATTTCAATGGTTTTACAATAAAGAGGTGATAGCTGTTTATTTTGTCATTTGTCATCTATCGAAAGGTCTTTACGAATATTAATGCATAAAATAAAATATACCAGACCACATATGGTTTTTCAGAGCCGGAGGTATCACGCCCGTCTATTAACTTTCTGGAGCACTTACTTTCTGCAAATAAAACCATATATTATTATATGACTCATAAGTTAAAATGGACTTTTGTTTTTTTCTTACTAGTATATATGACCGAATCATAAACCAGTTTTAGCTATAATAAGCATATAAGACGTTTATGAAAACGGGGGTTACTTATGTTATTGTCTTTAATAAATACATTTTAGTCTTTGCTGAAATACTTGAAGAGCTTGATGCTTAATAGTTGAGAGAGTGAAGTCTTCAATCAACACACGCAAGTAGTGTTGGTGTGGCTGCATGTTGGTAGATGTCACAATGAAAGGTGCCTAGGTATAAAGACTTTACCTTGAAAATTCCAAAGAATTAACACGAAATATAGACCTGAGAAAAACATTTGAACAACGTATATAGATTACATCGGGGAAAATGAAAGTTTGTACTTCAATTTCATGGTATTGTGATTGTTAGTCTTAGTCAATTAATCTTGTAAAATGCAGCTGCAATGCTGTAAGAAAATTTTAAAATGCTGCACTATAATAAAAACTGCGATATTGGTTACATTTGGTATATATTTATGCTGATAGATTTACTATGAAGACCTGTATGGGTAAACTATTAGGTACTTGGCAACGCTATGACAGTGTTTTTACTCTCAGGATATAAATGCGCAATTGAAAGTTAAAATCGTGTCATAGGCGGATAGCCTGTATCTAGATCATTTATTTATTTATTAGGTTTACGACATCGTACGTCGGCAATTTCCTAAAATTATAATTATAACACTTAGCCTATTAGAGAGTTCCACGACAAGCAACAGTTTTAGAAAATATTTAACATGATATTACTAAGTACATTGATTGTTTCTACGGAAGGTAACACAATTTAGAAATAGGCAATTGTTAGTCTATGAGATCACAATTTTTATTTTTGTTAGATAACTCTAAATAAAATTTTAGTAACCTTGATCGGTTTTTTTTTGTTGCTAAGAACACTCCCAATAAATTCAACTTTCATAAAAAAGTTAGTCAAAATCGTTTCATCATCCGTTCGGTAGCAACGACGCACACAGACTCGTCTTCATAACACCCCGTCGTCTTTGCGAAGGGGTTAATTAAAGGAAAATGCCTAAAGATATCACTTTAAGTATTGTTGTCAACACGTAGTAGCCATCGAATAGTTGAGTGACGCTCATTAAGAAAGAAACAACTTGTGTTGACTCCCATATTCTCAACATTTATTTTATTTTATTTTATTGAGTAGGTATACAGATAACAGATTAACATATTACAATGGATAGTCATAACAGAACATAGTGCGTAAACCTGACATCCAATTACAGCTGTACACAACATTCACAATATAAACAATGCTTTTATTTAATTTGAATTGTTAATTAAATGCAAAAAAGGTGAAAAAGTTTACTGTTCATTTAAGACATAATTATTGATGAACCTGTTCATCAGCGATGTGGCGAAGTAGAAAACTTTTAAATGCACTGAAGTCGTCATGAAATATATCTGTATGAACAAATTGTATTGTAGTCGCGGCACATTCTATAAAGTGGGTTGTTGTTGCTCATAGGAACATTAAACAATTTTGGAATACGTTAGTCATCTTAATCTACAATTTTAACATGATTAGCCTCTCTTAAAGCACCCCACTGAGCACTCTTTGCGACCTGGTCTCAATTCTTTCTTACCAGCTATGTTGCAGATATCGTCTCTTTATTGCTAGGGCGTCTCACACTACGTTTCTTTGCTGAAGCAGAGAATAATCGTTTAATTGAATGGTTGTTAGCTCTACATTGTATGGCTATATAGCTGGCTACATTGTATCGACACTTACTATTTTGACCTATTTCGAGACGACATCAACAGCCCATTTCAGTTTACTTCTGGCTACAAGTCTCTTCTTAATAACGATCTGCGGCTCCTAGCTGGATACTATAATACGTACAGTATCAAGTTTCTTTCAATAAAGTGCCCTTAGTCATGGTATTACCAACAAGAAATCGAATAACCTTCTCCTCCTCTTTTCCTAAACATTTATTTAATGAAGCCAAGGGAATATAAAAAAACTAAAATGCAAAAGCTATGTTTTATTTGTTATATTTAGAATTGATGGATTCGTCGTATTAAGTAGCGATGTTTCATTGTTTCCAGTAACAGACCTGTAACAAATTGCTGTGTAAATAAATAAATAGTTGATTAAATCTATACAATACTTGAGTTTGCACGTAAAAAATGAATGGGTAAGTAGAGTAACAGTAGACTGGTATAGCCGAGAGCATCAGTTTGAACGATCGAAGCCAAGCAGCCTTTATGCTTTTGCCAAAACATCTAACAACAGAATCAAGTATATTTTAAGTTGTTGCTGCAGTTATTGTACGGCCTGAGTGCACGCTCTATTCAAGCGTCGGGCGGGGCGGGGAAGAGCGGTCTAAACGCGTTCTTTCAGAGGCCTCAGTGCACGCTCAGCGTTTGTGGTGGCGGTCGTTTGTGTCGATCATGGCGTATGCGTCGTACTATATTATTGATATGTATTTAGAGGAAAATTTGGGGCTAAAATTTAATTATGAGCCAAGACAAGGTCCTAGTAACATTGTGAAGCAAAGAAAATAATTTGGAGAGTTTTCTACGTTATTTGAAACATTAAGCTCGGCGCAAACAAGCCCGCTGCTGCCCACGCTCCACTCGGCCGGCACTCAGGACGGCCACCACGGGTAGCACCGCCCCGCCCGACGCTCGAAAAGAGCGTGCACTCAGGCCGTACACTTAGGGTTTCAAAATAAGTTACCTCCATTGAAGCGATACTCAAAAATTTACTTGATAGTCAGACACTGTTATTGTGTGTATTTTAGAACAAAGTCGTTTACGACCTTAATCGTGATTCGTACTTGTCTTTGCAAAAAATACATCAACACTAACTCTTCGTTTTTATACACCTAATGAGCACTTGATCGAGAGCATTGTCTCTAGACGATCTACTCGCTACGTGTAATCCGGACATTATTTATATTGTCAAGGTATTGATATACATATACAACTAAATATAGCCCCTTTTTCACGTACCTGTTGGTATCTTCTTTCCATGATATCCCGTTTTCAATGGTGTGGAAACCTTTTTCCTTCGGCGGCTTATCACAGACACTTCTTCTTCCACTGAAAAAAGGCAAAGTTTAAAACTTAGACCGAATTGACGGAAAAATAAAATTATTCACCCCATACTGCGGGATATTTTTGTTTTACCATGGGGCCCATAGTACGCATCTGTTTCTATTTTTAAATATATTTTTTATTTTAGTCATGCTAGCTGTATATTCTGGAAGAGACTAAAAACTGAGCCGTCACACGCCGAAAAATGCTCTCCCTTGCTTCGTTACGACTGCAATACATTAGCAAGTGACAGCAAATGAAGCACTTCTAAACGAAATTTGTTGAACCTTCCACAAAAAGTGGATTTCGTTCTTTATATTCATAGTTTTTTTAATATTATTATAAATTTTAAATAATGTCGTTTTCATATGTCCTTACCTCGGTTTTGGCTCTATAACACATCTTAGAAAAACATTGGTGCAAGTTGTACTAGTATATAAATAGGGGCCGGCGCATTTATTGTCTTTTGTGACTAAAAACACTGAAGCGATACCAATAAGCATTTCTCTCCCATCTACCCACGCCACTAGAGGTCCACCGTGATCATTCTGAAACCATTCACTTTCTATAGTAATCTACACTACTTTACATAATTATAAAACAAAGTCTCTCGCCGATTGTTTGAAAAAGTATTAAAAGGATTCATGCGGTTATCAGTGAAGAAAAAGGTCTAGACTGGTTATTAGTGTACTAGTGTCATCTTCTCGCATTGCATCGATGAAATGAAATGAAAATATGCTTTATTTTTTTGAGACGCAAGTCTACCTATAAATAGTCCAATTTCTTTTCCTACCGTGCAGTGAATGACTGGCAACTACTGAGAAACACTGCCAAAAAACTCAGTAGGCTTTTTCCTTTTTTAAATGAAGTACTTATATCTATTACATTTTGTTTGTTTATTGTGTTGAATTAGAGCGACTTAATTCCAAGCGTTTTTATCCGTTAGATAGTCTGAAATTTTTTTATTGATTGTGGGCTTATAAGTTGATCTTAATTGGTTCGGCAATTTAGGCGTACCTACCTGCCTAAACCATATTATATCTTAATATCTAAGAGACACCAAAGCCATATATTTACCTGGCAAATACCATATCGTCTTGTATTAGTGAGTTGACTACTGAAACTTTGATTAATATTGACTTCAAAAACATCCGAATTTCTCGATACATTTTCAATAGATTTTACCGTTGATCTTCTATTGGATCTTCGAGACTGACACTGCAATAAAATATAATTTTGTAGCAAAAGACCAAATTATCATTGCCTATAAAGTCGTCAAGTCACCGAAGACTACGTAATAAAGAACAAATTTCAATAACAACCATGCGAATTATTGCACCTGTACGGTCCAATTACCGCATATGTGACAGCGATTTACCTTTAAAATAGGTTTTTACATTCATTGAAAGCAAGTCAATGTAATCGAAAACTCGTGTATAAAGTCAGTAAAATAAGTTCTAATTGGAGGATTTATCATTTATCAAGATCTATAAAAAACGTCGTTCGACTGCAACAAGGCATCACTCGACAGCACCCACGGCTTCATCCGCGTGGTTTTAGGATATAAAGTAACCTATGTGCAGTCCAGATCTATCTCTTTGCCAAGTTTGATCCAAATCCACCCAGTAGTTTGTGCATGAAAGAGTAACAAACATCGACAAATCCAAACATCCATTCAAAATTTCGGCTTTTTAATATTACTTAGTAAGATTACTGTCTGAACAGGTCTGATGAGCCGTACAGTGCATAGAGCACCTGCTACGATACTATCTTCACTTCCATTATCACTAACTACTATGTGAACTGGAAGACTAAATTGGCACCAATCACGCATAAAATAAAGTCTAATTCTCAGTACCATCAGAATACCACTCACTTTAGGGCCTTGAACCCCCTCTAGTTCCTCTTCACTAGTGATACAGCCTTGAGGACCCGGCAGAATTCGAACTGGATCAAGGTCAATGATAGAGTTTTTTTTACTATACACATTCCCTTTTTCATCGAGGCCTCCATTTCTATCAGCACAAATCATATATTTGCCTATTAATAGGGACATTTTGTATTCTTCACTGTACGCTGTATTGCAAATTTCCTTTGATAGAATTTCTGTTGAAGTATATTGTAAATGTCGTTGATTTAAATTCCTTGTGTCGTTTGGCTGAAAGAATGTTTGTATATACTTAATATATTCATCATAATATTGTCTCACATACACACAGCGCCACCTAGTCCCAAATTAAGCAATTACACACATATGTTAGTATATCAGTTCCTAGTGGAACTGTCATAGTACTTAAATACTAGTTTTTGTAAATACATAAATATTTCAGATAAATTACATCCCGTCACAGAACAAAGAGTTACGCTCATCCACACAAAGATTGGCCCTGAGTTACAATCAAACTCACGATCACCAGATTGACAGTCAGGGTAACTAACCACTACGCCAACAGGCCAGTAAATAAAGGTCAGTATACTTATCAACATATTATAGTAAACTAGCTTTCCGACAGCGGTTTCGCCCGCGTGTATGTCGGTTATCGCGCCAAAACATTACCTTCTTTTTGCGCAGTCGGATAAAAACTATCCTTTGTCCTTTCTTGGGTCTCAAACTACCTCCATACCCAATTTCATCCAAATTGGTTCTGTAGTTTAGGCGTGAAAGCGTAACAGACAGACAGAGTTACTTTCGCATTTATAATATTAAGTAGGGATAGGGATAATAGATTAAGAATAGGTAAAGTAAGGAATAGATCACTCATTGAAAACCATAAAAGACGAACAATTAACAAACTTATATACTCTACGTCTTGATACAGTAATTATTATCTTTCCCCTGTATTAATAAACATCATAAAAGCTCAGTATAACAAATAAAATGGTTTAAAATTCGTTCGTCTTTGTCTATCATCTTGATATTTATACTAGTAAGAAAAAGACAAAACCCGTTTTAACTATAGTGTTTAAGATTTTGATGAATAACACCGTTTGTTTTAAATTGGGTTGCACCTTTGGTTACACCGCAGACATTATATTATAAACGAAGTATAATCCCCTGTATTCATAAACGTCTTTTAAGCTCATTATAGCTAAAATAGGTTTATAATTCGTTTGTCTTTGTTTATCATCTTGACATTTATACTAGAAAGAAAGTGACAAAGTCCATTTGAACTAATAAGTCTTATATGATTTTGATGAATAAGATCGAAAATCTACTACAGATGATTGGACCGATAGATATTATAAATTGCAACGATAATACGGTTCGTACAACCCACGTGCAACCCGCAAAAAAAAAAGAGTGTCTTATTTGCCCGTTAATCACAGAATATGTCGGTCAGCCCATCCCACTGAGGAAATGGAGAGTGCACCTGCGTTTGCGCACACTTGAGTACACTATAATATCTCCAGCGTTCTTGGCTATTCAACTTATATCTGCCGCAGTAGCTAAAGTATTGTATAGCGATTATTTAGGATCTCAACAAGTGTACTCACAGTCCGCCATTCACTGGCATGTCCCCACCCTAGAGCCATAACCTTTTCTCCAGGTTCCTCGTATGAAGGGTCGTAGTTTATAGCTATAGGACCCGGCACAAAATCACATAATTCTACCATCCATTGTTCTCTTTTATACGGTGTTTCTAATTTAGCAACAGCGATATCAAGTTTTGCCCATTTATTAACGTCATCATATTCAAAATCGTTTTCTGAAATCAAGTAAAATCAATTTACTTTAGAGTGCGCTAGTATGCCTACAAACACTGATAACTTTTTCTTTTTCAAAGTCAGTTCAGGATCAAATGTTATTTCTGGGAGGCAACAGTGGCTTTGTAAAAGATAAAGATAAAAGATAAATTTATTACAAAACAAAAGACAAGATTATGTTTTAGTGCACTAGCCTCCACACTAGGATTCCCTGTGTCGTGGAGGCTAGTTTCTTCCCTTATCAAGTACAAAAACCACCCGCGTAAAAATACATCAATACAAAGTGGTTAAGCTTATTTGTGATATTTTGTGATTCTTAATAGGCCTCTGACCTGCATATCTATACGTCATGATTACTCTCTTCTTTATTTTATTGGCGCATTCATTGTCCCCAACATTAGGAAAGTACTTGTAGAGTCCAGCGACAACGTACATAAATTGTACGTCACTAACACACGCTGCTGATGTCACTACGAACTCGGGCTTCACCAGGACACCTCCGCATAACCAATAGTCATAGTCTCTTGGAGATGTTGTCGTTTTTACCAAATAAACCTGCAAAATGTGTTAAATTATGAATTTGAAAGAAAATTATCGTTATATTTTCACTTAACGGTTGAATCGCTGGACCAATTATTACATACTTAATGAACTCTGAAAATAGACATAAACTAATAACTAATCCTAGCCGTATATTTGCAACGGCGGACAGTAAAAGCTGGCTGGGTTTGCAATAACAGTGCACAAGTAGGTATTTACGCAACAAAAGTGCACTCTCAGAATCTGAAGGGACCGATTGAAGGACGTAACCGATGAGAGAGAGAGCGCAAGACAAACACTTTAACGTGCTCTCCAAAGTATGGGAATGTTGTTTTATTCTTTAATATAAATGCCGCTTAGCTACAACTTGCCTGATGTTAATGCAACTTGCATCTTGCCTGATGCGATAATGTAATTTGCGATGAAACGTGCCTACCCAATATACCGATTCAATAATGATTACAAATGATTTTCGGGTAAGGAAATGGAAGTAGAATGAGGCTCCTTATAGTTAGAAATCATATAGGAGCAACAATTCCAGCCCACCGTCTTAAATGGTGTCATTTCACATTGCACTGGAACACGGCAAGGCCTCTTGGCTTGCGGTTTTGTCTGGCGGGTTGTTACAAACCACTTCCGAAGTCTACCACCAGTATATTGTCACCTGATTTGCACCACATGTGAGGATTCAGACTAAAGGTGTATTCCCACGGATGAAGGTGGTTCAGCCCCCAAGCCCCTTAAATATTTAAACAATAAGCAAGAAAAATCATGTACCATGTAACGTTTAGGCGTAGTTACATTTCTTCCATTAGTTATTCTTCTTTGACAGTAGATTACTAAAACAACAAATCACTAGTTAGGTATCTCAGTAAGTCAGATAGACCAACTAAAATAACTTAACGAGGTTGAAACAGAGGCGATACCACTCACATTTTGCCTGTATGTTCTTGCCTGTAATTTCATGAGCTGCACGCCCCAGCTTTGCCCGGGTGGTTATAGTTTTAGAGCACACGAGAGGTGATAAACGCAACTTCTTGTACCTATCCTTAGTTTACTCTCGTTCCCCAAATGGGTTAAATTCTCGACACTGGTCACACAGGACCTGACCTTGGCACGAAGCCTCAACGGACATAGGCGCAATACCACTTCCAACTGAAGGGTTCCACGAAACGGGCACTCGGGCCGCGCAATAACCGCTCTAAGCGCATTAATCCACAAAAGCTCGCACTTAGCATATTGCTTCAACACAGGAATGAGTTCAGTACAACCTTACTCCTAACCACTGTTCTACTGCGTAGAAACGGACTCCCCAACCAAATTATTTCTGCCAGTTTTTGAGGAGGCGACGTAACCACGTCCAGCACACATGTAAAGTTGAAGCGAAGCAAGTTACAAGTGCACACATACACAAAATATCAGTTAATCCATACAAACTGTTTATGTACCTAGGTAGAGGGAGACTCGCAAGATACCAGTTTCGTGTTAAATTTCTAAGGGTTTTAGGTTTTAGTAGTTACTCTAATTTTAATAATTTCCCGTACATTTATTTCTAAGAACGAAGCATGTTACGAATCTTGTCCTAGTAATAATAATCAAAACAAAAGCATAATTTTCCATTTTGGTGCAGTCATTTACAAGTTATGTGCTTTAATAAATGTTGTTGTAAAAGATAATTCTTACATTCTGCCTCACACATGCATAAAATGCGGATAGCAGATCGAAACCCCGAACTCTGTTTAAATATACTTACACTGCCAAACCAATGAAAAAGAAAGAACAATCAAATTAAATCTCCACATTTCATCAAAACTGACTGCAAATTGAAATGCCATGAAATTAGTTTGCGCGATTTTATTGAATCCTGTGTAACAATGATTTTTGTAGTTACATTTTATATTGTATTTCTATTAAATCTGCAAGGTGGGTGTCTTATACTCTGATTAGTTGCTAATAATAGATGTAGAACCAGTAGTAGGAACAGCAACACACACCAATAAAAGCTCAAAGCGTTCACTTCAACCCTTTTTAGTGGCACGGTACGGGTCTTCTTTCAACTATCCTACCAGTTCCACTACGAGAATCCACACACGCTGGCCAAGTGCGAGTTGGTGGATGTCACATGTCCTTGAATGATGTTCTTGGACATGCCGGTTTCCTCACGATGTTTTCCTTCGCCGATATTGGGCAACGGAGATGAAACAATTCACCCAAAGATGTGTGGGCACGACCAGGATTCGAACCCACAACCTTATTTTTCTAAGGCGAGGCCCTTACCGCTGCGCCGCCACCGCTGCTCTGTATATTATTATATAATCACATAAAAGTCAGTTTAGTAGTTTTCGAGTTTATCGCTAACGTCTGTTTTAACGATAACAGAAACTCAAAAAAAACCTTATCTTGTTATACATTATTATCCTTATCTTTTAATATATGCATTACAGATTCATTATGTCAAAGAAAAGTTGTCGAAGGAGTATATACAAGTGCAGAAAAAAGATTTGCGGTATGTTTTTTATTCTTCGATAGGCTGGCGCTTGACTACAACTTACCTGATGTTAAGATGCCTGTTGTTATGACAACATTTTAGATGGACTTGAATCTTTGAGACTGCTGGACCGATTTTGATAAAGTTTATTGCAGGCAGATAGTTTCAATGCGGAGGAAAAAACTAGTTTGTTAATTTTGTAATACAAATTATATTTGCCCGAACAACTCCTCAAAATCTTTAATCTCGATCATTTTAACGCCCAAACCGATGAGAAAAGTTCTTTTTTTATTTTTGTTTAAAATAGTTTTTCAATCTAAATTTTATTGTAATCAAACCAGGGATTTTTGAGTTATTGTAAAAAAAAAATTATCATAGAAATTTATGACCTGAACACGTTCTATAGTAATATAGTTAACTTTTTAGGTATATTTTGTGAAATCAAGGTATACAGAACCACAACGATACCATTGGTTATGTGGGGGAGCAATAGTGGCACCCACAAAGATCCTCACAGCAGCTGGATGTCTTGTAGAAATGAAACATATTTACGCTATAGCGGGTTATAGGAAATATGTTAATGAGGAAAATATTGAAACAGACGAATGTACCAAAACTAGAAAACAAAAGGTCGTTGAAGTACACATTCCTGTAGGTATGTATCTACTTCTCACTTCAACCCTTTTTGAACCCACTTTGCTACAATTGTGGGATAAGTCCAAGACATAGGCCTCTCCTTTAGAACGCAACAACGATCGGTTCCTGGCCGTTAGCAACCCTCGGCATCCTGCAATTTAAAAAATGTATTCAGATCAGTTACTGACGCTGTGGCGTCCATTACGTGGTCTCTTGAGAACCTTCATTCCCCAGCAGTTATAGGTTCTACGAGCGATGTGGCATTTTTTTAACGGGGGAAATCCTTTATGGATCCCCTCACCCTCACGAGCGCAGGACGGGTGTATGTGGGACACCAACTGGTTTCCCGAACTATAGGCCAACCGTTTAACTCGCGTATCGCCATCTAAGGTACAAAGTCATAACACATTAATTAAATCTCTTAGAGAATTATATAACCACAGATAAAAGTAATGTAAGACTATTCGTCACTAATATCCATATCGCTTGAATCATCGGCACTGTCTGTACAGCTTGAGGAGTCATAATCTTGGCTATAGGCGATACGCGAGTTAAACGGTCGGTCTATAGGACCTGCCGGGCGTTCCTTCGCGCCAGGAAGTCACGGAACCAGATAACAAGCGATGTGCTATGCCCAGTCACTTGAACATTAATAACATGTTTTATAGGTTACAAATTATCCAAGAATTGGACATCATGGTCGTATATGGATATTGGTGTAGCACAGGTAGAAAAACCATATGATTTTGATGATTTCTCATACCGGTACGTTTGTGATTACATACCAGCACCAATTAAGATCAACTATCTTCAGCGTTATGAATCTGATGGTGTTCATGGCGTAGTTTATGGGTGGGGATCAGAACATCAGACTCCACTTAGGGTAAGTTTGAATAAGATTAATTCAGTTGTCTAGTGGTAGTTGTGTTAGATTTATAACCGCGAAATTCTGGGTTCGATTTCCTGGTTGAGCGAGAAAGACTTTTCTATATAATACCTATATGTACATAGCAGTGGCGAAAGGTGGAAAGTTGAAAAAGGGAAGACGGAGCAAATTAAATGATAAGTATTTCTTGGTTACCTTTTTTTTTCCTGGTGGAAATCCTTTATGGATCCCCCCGCCCTGAGTGGGCGCAGAGCAGGGGGTATGTGGGATTCCCTAAGGGTACCTACTAAAACCCCCCGGGTGTTCCATCCCACACTTAAGCCAGGGGTCGCAGGAACATGTGATACTTCCTACGCCAACTTTCAAGCTTACTAAGAAGTATATACTGCATTTTTGATGCTGTTTCAAACTTTTAGGCGTTAGGTACATAGGTACAGTATTATATTATCTGTGTAGGTACCTAACGCCAACAATATTAAATTTAGTATGATGATAATATTGACCAATTACTAAAGGGAAGCCGATGGCAGTCGTGTTCTTCTTCTTCTTCTTTTAATTATGGCCTCTGCAGAAATTATTCCGCAATTTTGCCAATGTCAAGTTTAAATAAGTATACAAGCTTTTAAAAGATTAGTTGTAAAAAACTTATAAAACTTCAGCGGTATTGTACGGTCATTACATTAAAACTATCATTAATTAAGTATAGAAGCTATTAAAAGATTAGTAGTAAAAAAACTAAAAAAAACTGCGACGCTCTAAGACGCCATTTTCCTCTCACCCTTTTTCGTCTCACTCCGGCAGTCATGTTATATGGACTCTTCGCCACTGATGCTTAGACAATCTTAGTTGCAGCTCAGTAGGCTAATTCACGTAATTTCTTGACGCGCCGGGTAAGTTGCGGTGCAGTTGCAATCACGTTGCAATTAAGTTAACGTCTTAGTGCATAATGGTATTCTGGTGATTATCATACAAATAACATAATTATACGCTAAAGCGCTCGCGTGACGCGAACTTGACGCAAGCGTAACTGACAGCGGTTGTCAAAATTACAAGAATACGATAAGGGGTGTTTTGCTGAACTTAACTGTACCTAACTACACTGCAATTGGGTTGTAGAATAAAAAAAAATGATTTTTCTTATGTCTATTAAAACTGTATTATTAATAATATTGATATTTATTGCAAAAAAAACTCGAAAAAAAAATTCAATTAATTATGAACAATTAAAAATTGATGAAATATCAAAAATCACGTGACTATAAACGCGCCATAATTGGTCACCATTGTTGTGACGTCATAATGTTATAGCCATTTAGTAACAGTATATTATTAAGCGGTCTTAAACTGCGCCCCACTTTGTGGTCTCCAGTTACAACCCGGGAAACCAACTGCAATGAGTGAAAACTAACATTATGACGTCACACGCGCTCGGGGGTTTTTCGTCGCGGTCGGCGTGTCTTCGGTACTGGATTTAAAAATTAATTTTTGTGTTTAAATAACTTTTGAACTATTGCGAAAAATAATGTTATGTTTTTAATTTATTAACTACTAGTTTTCCGCCCGCGGCTTCGCCCGCGGATGTCGGTTATCGCGCTAGACCATTAATCCCTTTTTTCGCAGTCGGATAAAACTATCCTTTCCGGGGTCTCGAACTATCTCCATACAAAATTAGTTCAGTAGTGTAGGAGTGTAAGCAACATTTTGAAATCGGCAAGCCTCCATAGGTATATCCATAAATCAATAGGTGTTTCTTAAAAAATACTACGGCTCTTAGACCATACTTATAAGAAGAAATAAAATTTAACTCAGAATAACTCAGAATAATTTCGCAGGCTTCTCCCGCGTAGAATTAGGGTAAAAATAAAAAAATGGAAAAATAAAAAACACGTGTCTCATTATTTGTTTTAAGCTTTATGTATACCCAATTTGAAGTGAATCGGACCAAGGACTAAACAGTTCTGCAATATTTAGTATTTCCAAAAAAACTCATTTTACACTCTCCCTGGGGGTAGTTTTGGGAAAATAAAAAACACGTGTTTTATGATTTATTTTAGGGTTTATGTGTGCCGAATTTGAAGTGAATCGGAGTTGAGACTAAACAGATCCAGAGAAACTTAAATTTTTACCATTAAAACTCATTTTCCACACCCCATGGGGGTAATTATGGAAAAATAAAAAACCCGTATCTCATTATTTGTCTTAAGGTTTATGTGTACCGAATTTTAAATGAATAGGACCAAGGAATAAAAAGTTGCATACAAACTTCACCCCTCTATTTAACCCTCTTAGGGGATGATTTTTGGAAATATTATTAGCCTATGTCCTATTCTAGGGTATATACTACCTACGTTTTAAAGTTCATTAACATTGGTTGAGCGGTTATGGAGATACGTGGTAACAAACCTTCACACACACACACACACACACTTACTTTCGCATTTATAATATTAAGTAGGATAGGATAGAATTTTTTATTCAAGAACCCAATTGAATTTATTTAATTACGTGAATTAGTCCACAGATGAACAGCTATAGGCCCGCCACCTTTTTGGTATGGGACCTAAACATAGCCAGCGAAAAGTGGGTGACATTCACCTCTGCCTACTCCTTCGGTTAATACAGGCGTGATGCTGTTTTCTTTGATTTTTTTCAAACAAACGCATATTTTGCTTTTGTTTGTTGCGCATTTCAATCCAAGATGGCGGATTTCCAGTCCTATTCTTATTTTAGTAATAATAACAATTGTTTCAGGAAGTAGATTTCGAGTTGAACTATCATTTTAGAGCAGGTAGTACTATACTTTCATCGGATTATTGCAAATATGTCTATGAAAACCAATCTACGATAAAACTAATGCGGCAAACGATGTTGTGTGGGTCGCTCTCAGGAGCGTTAAACGCATATGGTTTATTTAAAAACGTAAGAAGGGCTGGTTTTATTAATGATGGCGAACAAGTAAGTAATGAGTACTTACTATTTTTTTTAACACGCTTTTATCAGCTTGTGTTGTATGTATGTATGTATGTAACGGAATCTTTGAACTTAATTTTCACCAGTTTTCAGAAGTCTGATTAATTTGAAACTTTGCATACGTATCAAGGACCGATGACAATGCAATAATTTGATAACAGTTTCTCATTATCCTTATTAGGACGGCCAGGATTAATAAATTCCTTTAATAAAAAATAAAAATTATAAATATAAAAATAAATATATAAATAAATAAAATAATAATAATATTAATTTATATAAATTATAATATATAAAATTATAATAAAGTTTAAGTTATTAACAAAAGAATTCAATTCAGAATAAAAAGCGTGGGGTGCATTTTACTACTTTTCATAACTCTCCTCTCATAGATAGTTGCCAATAGAATGGTTGTTACATTTACTTTATCAAGCACCCCACGCTGTTTACTCTGAATTGAATTCTTTTGTTAATAACTTAAACTTTATTATAATTTTATTTTGAGGTGATAAATTCTGATTGATTGTTCGATCTTCTACTACTGTATTATAAACTCTCTGATATTAAAAATTATTTTCAAATTTTTAGTTTGGTTAGCTATAAAAGCGTGTTTTTTAGTTTTTTTAAATTATTATTTATTATCATTTACTAACCACCCCAGCTCCACCCGGGTGGTTTCTGTACCCGATTTTAAATCTCTTGCCGTTTAGTTTTTGACGTGACAACGTCTTATAAATTGGTTTGCCGGGTGACACTTCAAGAAACTGCGTTACGCTCCGCTCACGTTATGCGCTCACAATGAGAGCGAGTGAGAGGCACGCGTCCCTTCCACTCGGGCATGGTTAGCCCGCCTAAGAGCGAGAGAGACAGACATAAAAAGTGAAAGGCACGCGTCCCTTCCACTCGAGCACAGTTAGCCCGCCTAAGAGCGAGATTCTTTGTATAAATTAATGTTTTAAATATAATTCTTTGTATAAATAAATGTTTTAAATTGTTACTATTATTTCATCCTTCTTCCTACTATACGAATGAATATTCACATTAAAATTATTTTACCACTCAAAGTCGTTGTCACGTAAAACTTTCGCCCGTATACCGACTTTACAGGCAACCAATTTTTTTTTTACACGAACTACAGATAATATAATACGATATTAGTACGCAAACCTTGTCTGGTCGCAGCGACTGCGGCGCTTGTGCTGCCGCCTAAGTCTACGTTCGCTTTATAAAAATAAAAAAAAATATTTTGTATAGTATTTATAGTATTTAGATTAGATGAAATTTAATATTAATATTGTATTTAATAAAATAAATAAATAAAAATCTTTATTGGAACAAAATAACAAGTTAACAATACAATTTATCGATAATAGCTACATTAGTTACAAACTGTGTCGTAGCTACTATCGCCCACCTCCTGGAGAATCAAAAATCAACGTTCCTTTTTCACAAACATAAACTGTTTACTATATTTTTATAACAACGAGAACTTATATAACTAACACAATGAGAAAACGAAAATAAAAATTTACGAAGCCTTGTGACACAACCACTCGTTATCGAGGTCCGGAGTGAAAGGGAATTTGTTCATAGTGTTATATTTTATATGGGCCTTGTAGCCTAGAATAAATGGTTATTATTATTATAAACGTTCTTATAATAGGGATGACGAAAAGGTATGAGAAATCGTATTTTAATAAGTCCGTCAGTAAGATTATAAAAAATATGTAAGACACGTATCTATTATTTTCTTTATAATTGAAACTAGCGACCAGCTCTGGCTTCGCACGGGTGCAATGCTGATACTATATATAATAAGTTATATTTACAGAATTTCTTAAAAAATGCTTAAATATAGATAATTACACCCAGACACAAGACAAACAGACATATTTAAACAAATGTTTTTCTCGGGTGGGAATCGAACCCACGACCTGCGGCGTGAAAAGCAAGTATCTTACCGACCACGCCACCGTCCCCTATGAAGGGGACCAGTGATTTAACACGCAATCTTATCGATCTTATCTCTTCATCAGTTAATCAGTTTTAATAATAGTACAACCGAGCAATAGGAAATCACATCTATTTGAATGTTACAGCGAAATAATAAGACCACTTTTCAAAAAACTCGACGAACGTATTATCCTGGGCCATGTACGGTAAGGATCCTTAAATTATTATGTACTAGCGGATCCCGCAGGCGTAGTCCTGCCCGGTAAAACAGTGCCACTTGCCGGGTCCGAAAACAATACGACCTATAAGATTTCATAAAGATCGGTCAAGCTGTTTCGGAGGAGTTTTTTAAATTTTTCTCTGCGTAAAACCATCCTTGTACTTCAAGTAATATTCTAAAAACAGAATTAACGAAATCGGTTCAGCCGCTCTCGAGTTATTAGCTTACCAACACATTTTGCGATTCATTTTTATATTAAAGATGATCAATGTCAGCTTTGTCGTACACATGGCTACACTTCGAGCTCTTTTTTTTACATCTCGTTATAGGGAAATCGTATACAATGCGAGATCAGCTAATACTGGAAATGTATATCTTGATGTGCAGCCGTCATTTAAATTGTAATTAACTTTATTTCGAGTTGTACATAGGCCAAAACAAAAGAGAGAATTTACATTGACAGATAAAACTTACGTCTAAGTAAATGACAGCTGTCAGTCATATTGACAGATGACTAAAGTGCGTTGGTTTCATAACTAGGTTTCTTAATATATTTAAAAATTAAGAATATTAAATTTACTATAAATAAATATTCTATAATTAAATCTTTGTTTTATACTAGGTCCGTTTACTTTTGAAGATATTGAAGATTTTCTATCCGGCCATTTTCTTTGCATTCCATTCTGTTACCTACACCTTACTATGAACAATGAAGTAGGCAGGAACTGCATTGAGGGCCTATCTAATGGACCTGGGATGTTATGTATTGTATATTTTTCTAGGGTGACCATGGAGCGCCTTTAACTACATGGATAGGGCCAAGTGAATATCTTATCGGTGTAGCGGTTGCCAGTTCCAATGAAAACAAAGAACAAGAATGTATGGGACCGTTTATTTACATGAGTACCGCTCGCACTGGCAATGTTATTAAGTGTCTCCTTGAATTTGACAAAGAAAAGTAAGGATTTAATTACATAAAAACTTTTTAACTAATTAATTTTTAATTACATAAATAAAATAAATAAAAGTTTCAAAAATTACAAATTGTATTTAAATCCATGTTTTTTTTTCTTATTACAAAAAAATCCGTAACGATAGACCATCGGTCTAGAAATATCTGTACCATCGGTACAGATATTTCTGTCACCCTAGTGCCGCCATGTCAGCTGTGCGCTAGGTAAGGTCACTGACCGTTAATTATACGCAGTGCGCTTTCATCAATATTATTACGAATAGATCGTCCATTGTTTGCTAATTTTATGTTGAATAAAGAAATTAAAAAATATATTAATCAATTTGTTCTATTACTGATACAGAACCAACAAAAAAATTGCTCAATGGTTAAAAAGTTTTTCTAAGTACATACCTATATATTTATCCCCGTATTCATAAACGTCTTATAGGCTCGTTATAGGTAAAATAGGTATATAATTCGTTTATCTTGGTCTGTCACCTTGACGTTTATACTGTTAAGAAAAAGACAAAATCAATTGTAATTAAAGAGGTTAATAAGATTTTTATCTATTAGTCCCTTATTTTTTACTAGCAACAATCGTTTGACTCGACATATCTGAGCTCTTGTGCCATATAGGTGCACAGGAATGTGACCATCAGTTTAGCAAGATAAAAGTCTAGATCCATCTCTGGGTTCCACGTAAAGAAAATGCAAAAGAAAATAAATTCTGTATTTTTAGGCGACATGAATGCAACAATAAGTTAAAGGAACAGTCGAAAAGAGCTGCAGCAATAAAAATTATTTGGCCTGGGGATAAAACCGAAAAGCCAAAAACTTTGCGAGAGGTATCAGAGATTTCCCAGAACCACACAAAAGCTCCGAGTGTGAAGACGACAGTGGATACACCGACAGAATCTGTGCCACTTACGACTCTTAAATAGATACATTAAACAATGGTACTTATGTTTTATTGTCACAATTTCTTCCTCAAAACCTAAGTTCTTTGGAGTTCTAAGGGAGTTTGTCTAGGTCCCTGTCTAGAGGGAGTCACATTGAAGATCAAAAAGCATGAAGGCCATACTACACATAATTTTTGGTGCATATTATTAGGCGCATATTCGTCTTTTTTTAAGTCGGTTAAAAATAATTTGATATAAAATAATTACAAGAATTATTTTAACTTACAGTCCATCAAATCTAAGAGATACCGTCTGACGTTTCACTGTTTTCTATTAAATTAGCTTAATAGAGGCGTAATTCAGACAATTTTTATTAGCTTTCTTGTAAGATAATTGAATTATGAAGCTATTTTTATTTTAATCTAAATATATTAAAGAAGAAACTGACTGACTGACATATCAACGCAGCGCCCAAACCGCTGGGTCTGGAGACTCCAAATTTGGCACATAGGTCCCTTATGGGGTCGAAGGGTGCACTAAGAAAGGATTTTTCAAAACTCACCCTTTAAAGGGGTGAAACGGGATTCCAAAGTTTGTATGGAGAAACAATATTAGTGAGATCAATTTCGCGGGCGAAGCCGCGAGCGGGAGCTAGTATAACATAAACAATTTTTATACAAAAAATAAAATTGTAAATGTACTACGTTTAGAACTGTCAAACGGTACTTCTTAGATTTGATGGACTGTAGTACTTTTTTCTTTGACTGTACTACCTTGATATTATCTGTTATCATGCGATGATAACGTAGATAATTTTTAAAGAGGAAACAAAAACTAAGGGAACCGCCAGTAACCCCAAAACTATGTATCTCTTTGTGTATCTTTTTTTTCAAATATTGGTTCGCGCTTGACCACAACTTGCCTGCTGATAAGTGACGACGTGGTTGACGGAATGCGCTTACCCAATAAATACCGATTCACGCATGAGTTTTAACTAGTTTTAGAGTACGTTCAGACATGGCGGATTTTTCCTAAATACATACATATCCTAATATTAGTAATTATAATCGCGAAAGTAAGTCTGTCTGTCTATCGCGCTTTCACGCCAAAACTACTGAAATGATGTGGATGAAATTTTATATAGAGATAGTTTGAGACCCGAGGAAGGACATAGGATAGTTTTCATCCGACTGCGCAAAATAGAGGTCACTGGTTTAGCGCGATAACCAAATAGTTAGTTGCAAATTACACCCAGACAGAACAAATAATCATGCTCATCATCACACAAATATTTTTCCAGGGCGGGAATCGCACCCATTACCTCCGGCTTAGCAGTCACTAATCACTACGCCAACAGACCAGTCAAAATAATATATAAGTTAAACTATTAACAAAAAAAAACAGACTTCATGGATGCCATTCTCAGAACTAAACCAAACTGAAATGGGACCACACGGGAAGCATCAGCTTTCATTTAAAATAAAAATTATCAAAATCGGATCACCCATTCGAAAGTTCTGAGGTAACAAACATAAAAAAACATACAGTCGAATTGATAACCTCCTCCTTTTAGAAGTCGGTTAATAACGCGATAAAACATTAACATCTTCTTGCGCAGTCGGATAAAAAATATCCTATGTCTTTCCCCGGGTTTCAAACTTTCTACATACCAAATTTCATTCAAATCGATTCAGTAGTTTTGGCGTGAAAGCGTGACAGACAGAGTTACTTTCGCATTTAATTTTATTGGTAAAGTCATTGTAATAAACACCGCGCGCTTCAATTGCTCAATTAAATTCCGTGAGTATTCCGCTATGTTCGAACTATAGGCCGACCGTTTAACTCGCGTATCGCTATCTAAGGTACAAAGTCATAAAACATTAATTTAATCTCATAAAGAACTATTTAACCACAGATAAAAGTAATGTAAGACTCTTCGTCACTAATATCCATTTCGCTTGAATCATCATCACTGTCTGTGCAGCTTGAGGAGTCAGAATCTTGGCGATAAGCGATACGCGAGTTAAACGATCGGCCTATAACACTTCTTGTTATGGAATTCCTTAAGATGGCCGCTTCTAATCAATAAAGTAATTTTACTACCAACATAACTACTATAAGTACGAAGTAAGTGAAAATCAATTATTTTTATACATTTTGCAAAATGTTTATTTCTTTAACTTTTCTTGTTCTCGGATTCCATCGCTTCGTGGTAAGTATTGTACACACGGCTACACATCCTTACTAATATTATAAATGCGAAAGTAACTCTGTCTGTCTGTGTTGCTTTCACGCCTAAACTACTGAACCGATTTGGATGAAATTGGGTATGGAGATAGTTTGAGACCCGAGAAAGGACATAGGATAGTTTTTATCCGACTGCGCAAACAGAAGGTAATGTTTTGGCGCGATAACCGACATACACGCGGGCGAGGCCGCTGTCGGAAAGCTAGTCAAACTATACAATAAGCTAACCTCTCGTTGTACGGAAATTCTATACAAAGCGAGATCAGCTTATACTGGAAATTTAGTTTGATGTGTACAAATTTTTTTTGTAGGTTCGAAAATATTGGACTCTTATGTACTTACACATCAAGGTATACAATAATCTGACCTCTCGTTGTCTGGTGACACCATTTAGGAAGGTGGGTCGGGATTGTTGCTCATTTATGGTTTCTAACTATATGGAGCCTCATTCCACTGCTACCTTTAAACTGAAAATCATTCGTTATCGAGAGTGAATCGGTATATTGGGTGCTCACCCAATGTACCGATTCGTGCCATGTGTGTTAATGTCCTACTATAAATATTATTATTATTATTATATTTATATTATATATATAATACTTTTCTTTTGTAAATTTATACTACTTAATAGATATTTACACCCAGACTCGACATAAACACAAATGTTCATCATTAATGTTTGTCTCGGATGGGAAACGAACCCACGACCTTCGGCGTGAAAAGCAAGTATCTCACCGACCACGCCACCTGCCCGTCAAAAAAATGAATTAGTAGATTTAAGGATGTCAGTTGAAAGGAATTGGATTTAACTCAACACAGAGATAAATTATAGTTTGGGTAACCTCTTGCCTACACTGTCATGTTAATTTATTATTTTCAGAGTATAGTTGCCAATAGCGGTCAAGCCGTTGATGATGATAAACCATTTATGGTGAGTAAAAATTTAAAGGCCATTACTAATAAAAATATTCTGGGACATTAACTCACACGGTCATCTGATCTTATACAGAGTTTGTGTCATGGAAACCAGTAATGGGGCCATGCATTTATTACGACGATTTGAGAGGCATTTCTTATTTTTCTTAGAAAAGGGTCTGAGGAAGTCACGATAGTTCTTATTTAAGATCATAAAAATGTGCAAAGTTAAAAATATTTTGAATAAAATGTCAATAAATTTACTTTTAAAATACTTCGAAAATGCGTGGGTAACCGCGCGAGAGCCGCAGTTCCATTTCCATGGCAACGGACCCGCGGCACCCGCTTCCCGGGAACTCCCTTCAAAACGTGCAATACCTAGCACTTATTTTTTTTAACCCCTGAAGAAAAAGAGGGGGTGTTATAATTGTGACGCAATAGCAATGAGCCAACTATCAATGGCGTGTCCCAAATACAATGTATGGCTACTCAGTCTCACAAACACCACGTTGGCCAACTGTAAGAGCCACTATATCATGACTGTTAATTTATCGTGAATCGAACCCGCGACCTCATATTTAGAAGACAAGGCCCGTACCGCTGAGTCACAGCTGCACTTTTGAGCCACTGCTGCACCCTTAGAGCATACTGCACCTTTAAATAGATGTTAAAATTAGATCGTTATGTTGGTACCTTGCAGGTTTACCTTATCAGCGCTTGTACACAAGATGAATCACTGTGTGGAGGTTCCCTTATCTCAGCATCACAAATACTGACAACCGCAAATTGTCTTTTGGATGTAAAACATCTCTACGCTATCGCTGGCTATAGAATATATGTCCCTGAAGGGGACAGAGGAACAGACGATTGTATAAAACATCAGAAGAAAAGGATTGTGAATAAAATCGTACCTGAAGGTAAGGACCCTTTAGCTGACGTACTTATAAATGAATATACAACTTGCCTGGTGTTAAGCAATAATGTAGTCGACGATTGAACGCGCTTATCTAACATACCAATCCACTTGAGATTAGTAATGATTTTTGATGAGGAATAAATAAATAAAATATAAATAAAACAAAAGTAAGTTTATTGAACTTCATGGCATATACATGAACTAGTTACATTATTAAGCAAAATATAATTACTATAGGCCTTCCCTAAAGCATACCATTAAGCATGATCCGCGGCTTCTCTCATCTAGTTCTAGCCGGCTGTTCTGCTGAGATCGTCACTCCACCTAGTCTGAGGACGTCCTACGCTACGTTTACCAATTGGTGGTCTCCACTCAAGAACTCGTTTATTTTTATGACCGGCCCACTGCCAGTTCAGCTTACAGATTATGCTAGTTCTTATTTTATGTAAAGTTAATTTAATTTTAGGCTTCCAAACTAAAGTGATGCGCGATCGTTTCAATATTGGGATAGGCGTTGTGGAATCACCTTACGATCCAAGCGACAATTCATACCGAGCGAGGTGTTCCTACATTCCTAAACCTATAAAAATAAACTTTGATCTAAGAATTGAAGTGCTTCATACTAGTGTACTAGCATTTGGATGGGGTACTGATCAAACTGACAAAGAAGTAAGTACAATCACTACGTAGTTAAAATAAAACAAAAAGTTGATATATACGAATTGTGTATTAAAGACCGGGGCCGAAGCCTTCAAAAATGGTAAAAAATTTAAAAAAAATACAGTTGGGTGAAACCCAGTAGAAAAGAATATAATAAATAAAATTAAATTTTCCTGACATTTTTATCTTAAAATCATAATGAAAGGAAAAATAAATTATGTTCGATCCCAGTTCGGGAAGTGGGAGGGGGTGAGTTTTTTAGGGTAAAAAATGGTTTATCTTGATTTCCGGCAAAACTAAAAGTCCTATGGAAAAAAAGTTAAATGGCAAAGTTGTAGGTAATAAAAAGATCTACAACTGTTGTTTTCACAATTTGTTCACATTGCTAAGCCGGAAGTCGTGGATAAAAAAAAATAAAAAGTAAATAAATATTCTGGGACATTAACACTCACGATAATCTGGTCCCAAGCTAAGCAGAGCTTGTGTTATGGAAACCAGATAACTGGTATATACTATATAAATAATACTTTTCTTTTGTAAATATATACTTATAATAGATATTTACACCCAGACTCGACACAAACACAAATGTTCATCACTAATGTTTGATTCGATTCCCACCCAGGAAAAATCATTATATGATGTGCATAATTGTTTCCTCTGTGTCTGGGTGTAGTTTATCTATATGTTATAAGCATAAGGTAGTATATCTAGTTAATAGGACACAGAGAAATATAATTCCTAGCTTTGGGATTAGATTGCGCTGGGTGTATGTGGGAAAACATTAAATTATAAAAGATTGATAATTATCTTATTTTTAGTATTGTCTTAGATTTACGCGAATATCACTCATTGAAATAAAATTACTTTTAACAGGTTTTATCGCGGTTTATTTAAGATTTTAGATCCCGACGTTTCAAAGTCTTTTCAGACTTTGAAACGTCCACCACCACCAGCTTGGGACCCAGTGCTTAATTTACTTGTACCAAAACCCAATCAAAATCAACTCAGAATTCAAGATACTTTGACCTCAGTTTGCTTAAATCGGAACGCAACTTAAATAATAATGTTTGTAGGTAGTCAGTAATAATTGTGATTGATATTTTTGGACGTCAAATACCTCAGTCCACCCGTGAACATGAAGTCTGAAAAGACTTTGAAACGTCAGGATCTGAAATCTAAAATAAACCGGGATAAAATCCGTTAAAAGTAGTTTTATTTCTATATCTTATTTTTGTGTACATACTTACAGCTATCTGAATTTGTTAAATCAAACGAATTGAGAGCTGCTTCTTCAGAACTCACAGATATAGAGAAATGCATGACACTTATAGCTCCATATCGTAGCGATGTTAGAGTACCAATGCTTTTGTGCGCCTTAGGAAACGTCACTGGAGGTTTCCAGCCGTCAGGTGTGTTCAGAACTGGCCACTATAAAAATAGAATCGACTGTCGAGCGAGACTACGCGGAAGAAGAGACAATTGCGTAAGTACTTTCTTTTCTCTTACTCCCTTATCTTCTTATATCTTCTATAAAAGGAGAAACTGACTGACATATCAATGCACAGCCCAAACCGCTGGGTCTAGAGTCTCCAAATTTGACGAATAGGTTCCTTAAGTAGCCTAGGGGTGCAGTAAGAAAGGGTTTTTTCAAAATTTATCGTTTAAAAGGTGAAACGCTTGATATGTTACATTACAGGCGAATGCTCGCGATGTAGAACCTTTGTTCTGCTAAGTTCACTCACTGTTATAACCCCTCTTTTATATCTCTAGGAGGACCCGCCCCGGCTTCGCACGGCTGCAAAGCTGATACTAAATATAATAAGATATATTTACAGAATGTCCTTGAAACGTTTACAGCTGTTTTGTCATTAGACAATACAAACAGCAAGCGCCGCACGCGGCCGCGCCGGTGTCGGCGCATAGTGTTTATTGGAAAAAAAAATTATATTGATAAAATTCTATTTTTCATACAGTAGGTACTCGATCAAACCCTACATTTAGGACTTAGAAAAAAAACATTTATCATTACAAACAATTAATGCACTCACTATTTACTTCGCATTACGTTTAAACACGGGTTTCACCGGTCGGGGTCGCAAGTACTGATCCAGCGAAAGAGATCCGTTGATGACGGTGACCGTAGAACAATATATTAAACTACGGTCTTATGTAATATTAATTACTAATGATATTAAAAATATTTGATAATAATGCAGGGCGAAAGTATATAAGTATATATTGCGAAGACATTGTTTTAGGAGGATGATAATTTACCTCTACAAGATGACCCGGCAGCAATAAATGAGACAGAGGGGGGATTTCCTCAAACCATTGCCACTACAGAAACTAGAAGGAGAGTGAAAAGGGAAATAACTGTTTGTGCGGTAATTCTATTTATTATTCTTTTCCATTGTTGTGTGGTCTGAACTTTGAGACTTCTAATCGGTGTCCTATCGGTTCGGCCGTCCTCGCATGGCTCACCGAAATAGTCCGGTGAACCACTAAAGGCATTTTATAATTTGGTTAGGTCATCCGCCAAAAAAAAAATCGGTGTCCCTATTGTGGTAAGTGTCGCATAAACAGTGTGTAGTATGGAACCGGGGATCATAATAAAAATACATTTACTTATGTAGTACTAGCTTTCCAACAGCGGCTTCGCCCGCGTGTATGTCGGTTATCGCGCCAAAACATTACCTTCTTTTTGCGCAGTCGGATAAAAACTATCCTATGTCCTTTCTCGGGTCTCAAACTTCCGCAATACCCAATTTCATCCAAATCGGTTCAATAGTTTAAGCGGGAAAGCGTAACAGACAGACAGACATACTTACTTTAGCATTTATAATATTAGTAGAGATGTCTCCAGCAGCTGAACTAATTAATATCAAAACTTTAATTTTTGATTTCTTCTAACTTACCTAATCGTAAATTCAATATAATGCAAACAATGCAATAGTTTCGCTTAGCTCCGGAAAGTTTTTTTTATTCACTATGCACTGTATACCACGACTTTGACAACATTAGCGATAACATAGTTTTGCACTGATTACGAATTGTAATTTTAAATTTTTGTTGTGCACCCTTGCATTAATTTTGGTTAGCTGGAATCTTTTCAGAAAAAAGTAATAAAACCTACTCTAGCTAGAGTCTCCTTAGTACTGTTGCACCAACTTTTAAACAAAAAAAGAATCTTAAAAATCAGTTTACGTTTTACAAAGATAAAAACAAACATAAAAGAAAATACAGTCGAATTGACTAAATCCTTCTTTTTGAAGTCGATTGAAAACTTTGTTTTAGTTCGACGAGGGAGGTCCTTTAGTCACTTGGGCTGGGAAGTTTCCTCTACTGATTGGAGTAGCGCTGCCTGGATTCACCAGATGGACAGACAATACCGTTTATTGCACTCCTGGTAGCGGGTTCTTCATCAGCACGGCTCAAGACAGGACTTTAGTCAGGTGTCTTTTGGCAGGAGGCGATAATAGTGAGTTGTGAGTAACATACTCCCGTACTTATAAACGTCATGTAATGTCTGTGTCACAAAGAAGAAATGGACAAAAACGCTGGGGGGGGGGGTTAGTTCTTTATTCGGTCCACAAAAACTGGTATATGCGCGTTCGTTTCTGCTAAGTTACATGGATAAACTGTTTATTTGGTGTAGCTTTTATTTACGTGTGCATTTGTAAAGGCACTAGGGTTACTTAATTCGCCTCGCCCGAAAATTGGCAGAAACAATTTTGTAGGTGTATCTTCCCGTGTTAAATGCTCTAAGCATAAATTATACGCTCGAGGTCTGTATTCTGTATGCATAATGCATTCGGAATTACCTGGACCCAAAAAGAAACTGCGGCTTCGTACAAGACCGGATTCAATCGGACTCACGAACAATCATCTGAACATTTCCCGCGACGTTAACTACAAAGGATCAGGAACCCTTTGAGAATACGAAAACTAGTTTTCAATTTCGACATTCGCCATATTTTGTTCCGACGTAATTATGTCCAGTTCGAGAAGTGTCTGTAGAGCAATCGGGGTCCTGTGCCCCTCCAATCTCAATTTTTACCCGGAAGCAAATTTAGTTCTGTTGCCGTTATTCGGATCTATGATCGCGTGCCTGTGCCTGGCCCGACCACCACGTAGATAGGTTTAGAACCGCATTCATTGCAGAACTTAAACTCCCGAAGTAATGAAGGTACCGCTTTAGTTACGGAGAAAAGGTGACTTGGCGTTGTCCCAGACCCACATATAATTTTATATATTTATTAGTTTATTTTATGTTCTTAGCCAAAGGACGTTGGTATTTTTAACATGTAAGTAGGTATCTAATGCAAATAACTAAGTCTGACGTTATCTGAAAGTAACATAATACAATTCATAATATTATACTAATTTATGATTATTAATAATTTCAGAACCAACGTGTGCAAGCTCATGGACCTAGGAATAAAAAACATTGACGATACAGATTGGAGCACCTAATTTTTACTATAGACCTTTCATTTGCACACGTAAAAATAAAGAAAATAAATAGTAGTATTTAAATTTGAGGTTTTAAGTAAACTCCAACACCTTTAAATAAAAAAAAATTGTGTCACTTGCCGCACAAAAAATCGAGATTAGACTTTGGTCTTGATTCGTAGTAACCCACCCAAAAAGGTTTTAAAATGTGAAAATAATACGAGTTTGCAGGGGCAGATAATAAAACAATAAATATTTAATAACGTAATTTATTTACATATTAAAATATTTTAAACTATCACTTAACATTAAATTTGTTGAAAATTGGTATAATATTCACCATTTGCAATATACAAAACTATTGCTATATTGAATACACGAGACCTTTACAAAATTTACACACAACACTTACATTAGCTTAACATCTAATTGGATATAAAAATCATGGAATCTTTTTATTTTTTTTATTTTTTCAACAATTAAGGCAAAGGCAAACGAGGATATTTATACGAGAAGAAATTTTACGATTTTTATTCCTAAAACCAAAGGCTTATTTCTTCAAAAAGGGTTTGATTCCAGCATATCAGACGAAAGTGAAAATTCTGTTCCGTCCAATCGCAATATCGGACGAAATTCAAAGTAAGTCATAAGAATTCTAAAAACTACTCCGTGAGGTTACTTGTCGCTTTGGCTCACTGTGTCGCCTTTATTTTGCTATTGCGTAAAAAAATACGTGTTCAATATTTTGGACCAATCTACAAGGCGGACTAAAAAGCACATAGTTGGCTTTTTAGAAAGGTACATATTTTGTTTTATTTACTTTAAAACAACCAGTCTTTAATAAAAAAAATATCCATAAATATCTGCCTAACTTCTTTTGCTGACGGTCCAAACTGTCATTACAAGTATAAGCCCCCATTTTCGATTATTATATTTATTAGCACAGGTTATTTAAACAATATTTAAGGCAAAATTGCGATAGCCTTCCACAACAGGCCAAAATAAAAATTTAATTGAATAAATAGTACATTTTGTTATGTGCGGTTTTCAACTTATCAAGCTATGCTCGTTTGCCTTAGCTTAATGTACTTACATCACCAACGCAAGATAAATTATGATCTCAAACATTATTAGACAAGATTTTTCTTATTCTTAAACAAGTTTAAGCCAGTGTCGTAGGGTGCCTTTTCTCGGTACTCATAAGTCAGACTGTTTAGTTTCGGCTCTATAAACATGTAATAATCCTAACCTTTTAGAATTGTTTTATCAAAATTGGTTTTTATTTTTATTTAGTTTGAGGAGACCGGAGGTTCGGGTGGTAGTAACTCTCCAATGAATAGGGAAATTCTTAAGACCGGTCGAGTTGTGATGCGCGGCGACCGCGGTCCCCTATTTCTCAGTCGGGAACTTGTATATATTATGCTAATCATCGGGGAAACATTGCTTGTGCGATTCAGGATTGCTATGAAGTCAAATGTCTCTTGACGTTAGATATACATCGTAACTTCGACAGCAAAAGTTTATATTAGTGTTTATTATAATTGAGGCCTAAACAAATTAAAAGTTTCTTACAATAGAAATAACACTTAAATGTTTTTTCGGTATTTTTGAAGTGATATTGTATACTTCACGAATTTTTGCTTACGCACATTTAGAGTCTTTGTAGCTTAAGGACCCTGTATCATATATACAGCGGGAGCCATGCGTATGTCTGTCTAAACTTACACTTTCTGCACTTTCAGGACTACACTTACACTGTTTTGGAATAAGTCTCCTTACCATTTACATTATATTGATCATCTTTCAACTTGCTGTGGTGTTGTAAATTACTTTAAACACCGACTAGATATCTATCATATTGAAATTGTTAACGTCAGAACTTGAGGATATCGAGGAAAGTAGCTAGTTTTGATTAGTTTATTCGAGTTCTTGTTCTTGAACGAACCAATAAAAATTAGCTTATGATCCGACAATAAGTAGTGATAAAACGTGAGTTAGGCGAGTGGGGAGGCGACTTATGCGGCCTCTATAGGTATCAGGTCGGTGATTCACACATCCAGTGTCTAAGAATCAAGTATGTACGTAATAAAAGATCACTTTTGTAAAAACATCAATTGCAGTAATACTCCAAAATGTTTATGATCCATAGACACTTAAAATTTGAAGCTGCAATACATCGTAAGTCGGAAATTAGTGAACAGGTAAAATGAGTTCTATGCCTCAAAAAATTAGGGCCATTTATCGCAGATTACCGTGTGAACACTTACGAGATATTGCAACTTCACTGTCGATATGTGTATTTTAGTTAATGGTAGTAGCAGAAAAAATACTTAGGTACTATGAAATGTATTCTAAAACAAGTGACATAGTTGTAATCTACTTTTTAGGGTTCTGTACTCAAAGACTGACAACAGGACCCTATTACTGAGTCCCCGCTGTCTGTCTGCAGTTGTATCTCATTAACCATAAAAGGCAGAGATTATTATCACAGAATGTTCCTATTGCTGCTATACCAAACACAAAATCGTACTGAACCCTTTGTAGTAATTCCAACTCGCACGTAATAGGTTTTTATACATGACTGCTACTACCTTACTGAATATTACTATCTAATATCTAATAAGACAAATGGTAATTTAAAAAATATATTTTCAAACATTCTTAAAATCTAAAATCAGTTTACACTCTTTATGTTGGGGCATCTAAAATCTTAATATGTCAATTATATCTATATTTCAAAACCAGGTTTCAGAAGTCCAGATTAACTACAACAAGTCTGGACTGGAAAAAAGGTCAAATTATTAATTTAGAGTAGAGTAGGAAGTTTAGGAAATTTCAATAGTGAGTTTTTAACCAAAGAGGTTTAACTAAACGTAGGTAACTAATGTTAACTAACGTTTAGGTTTTTGCGTTTAGTCAAACCTCTTTGTTACTCAGTACCCTAGTATGAGTTGTCAATACAAAAAGTTTTCAACTAATATCACTAACATGTCAAAATGATAAAAGTTTATAAACCAGTTTATTTCCAATTCTATTCTATTTCTAGCATTTTACTGCTTTTTAATTACATTTTCAGTATGGTAGAAGATCCGAACCTATATCGACCTTCACCGAGCTGATAATAGAACGAAACATATTTTACCATGAATTTAGTATATTAGAAAACATATTAAAAATGGGTTCGCTACAAAAATCCTGGGCAGACTATTTTTAATAATTAAAAAAAATATATTTTTAATTAAATGTTTAGCAACATTAGGATAATAAAAACATTTTTTCCTGACTGAAAGTATAAAACGTATAGAATGTGTAGCCGTTGGGTTGTCTACTATTTACCTGGGCGAACTACTGGGTTGTCAGGTATACCTGACAACCCAGTAGTTCGCCCAGGTAACCCAGACAAATATTTTAACGGGTTTGACGGGTTAAATTTTTTTTTAATCTTAAAACAGGCTTGCGCTTGACCACAACTTGCTTGATGTGAAGCAATGAACGCGCTTACCTAGTAATCACCTATTTAATCGTGACTTGAAGACGCAGATTATAGCTATCGGGAAACAGAGATACCGGCAGCGAATTCCACAACTTGGCAGCTCGCATGGTGTAAGTGGAAGCAAAGCGCAAGCAAATAAAATAGTATTCGAAAACTTATTTTTGTATTGACGAACTCGTACCAGGGGGTCTTGTATGGATTTTTAGCAGCGCCATCTAGTAGAATACTAAAGGAAACATTACCATACAAATAGATGTGAAGGTTATAACTCACACTAGCCTTGGAAGGTTGCTAGATAACAAAAATCGTTTATTTCCCTTTTTTTAGTAATTACTTATTTTTTAACGCATTGATATTATAAATTACATGTTAACAAGATAATAATAAATCCGTTATATGTTTTTTTTTCTAATTGTCAACAATATTTATAGTTTTAGAGAGCTACCTAACAAAATAATGAAATTCTTATGCCTAGTTACAAGAAAATTTTATATCAGTCAATATTATGAAAGTGTAAAGCTGTTATTTGACTATGGAACATACGTATATTTTTATCAGTACATCTATATCATAATTCTATTTTAGATTATCATTTTCTACTAAGTTCACGTTGCGATCGCGATGTGATTATTTTGCGTTGTATTATTAGATAGCAATTTTCGGTAAAAAAATTGTATCATGAGATTTAACATAAAAGTATTCAATATTCCATAGTCAAGAAATAGCTTGAATGAAAAATTATTTGTAATTTATTATTGTACATATAAATCAACAGGTCTTCAATATTCGTTATCGAGTAATAATAATATTTTCACACATACACAACGTCATCTAGTCCCATTATTTTTGTGTAACCTTTTTAGTTACATACCTGTAGAGGCGCTGTGTTGTATCAATAACGAATACAGAAGATATACCACCATAGTACGCTTAACTTACATTTTTATGGACGTAAAAGAAAGGGGCAAGACGAGGTAATTATTATTATATTATTATTACGAAATTATATAATATGGAAGTCACTAGATGTATTAGGGAACTAGCTACACTTATTCAGCTCAATTCAGCTTTTGTCCATAGAAAACACAGTTTTTTTAAAAGAGAATTTTGAAATATCCTTTCTAAGTGCATCCCTAGACCTCTTCGGAACCTATGTGCCAAATTTGGAGTCTCTAGACTCAACGGAGTAGGCTGTGCGTTGATATGTCAGTCGGTCAGTTTCTACTTTTATGTATTATTATTTAGAAGATACATTTCATGTTAAGTAGACAAAAGCTGGTCAATCACTTAGGCTTACTGTCCACGGAGGTGTAGTTTCCAAGATGCTTTAAAATACGCCGTGCAGCTTGTGCAATCCAGGGTAGTAAGTGGTGAGTGTGAAATTTCGTTTAGTTTAACCCTACGCGCTTTGTATGAAGAAATTGTAGTTTTATTAGAAGAAGACTTCTTTAGTCTAGCAGTGTAAGCGGGTTCAATTCCCGCCCCGGACCATATTTGTGTAACAACAAACATTTGTTTTGGGGTCTGGTTGGTTAAGGGACTACCCTCCGTGTATTGGAGAGCTCGTTATGCCGTCGGTTTCGGTTGTCATTCAAAACATCAAAGACAATCGTTACAAGTAGTCAGAAGCTTAATATTAACAATCTCGGTTATTGGTTCCTTGAGGGTTCCGAGGGCTGATGGTATTCATTCGTTTAATTCTGGTAGCTAGCCGCTACAGGTTACACTGGGAACAGATCCAAACTTAAATGGTAAAGAGGGAAGGGAAATTATGTTATAGTTTTATTAGAATTCTGTATGTAACTTGCAAGCATAAACGTGGCGTACACAAACCGTATAACGACGAATATGCATCCATGTAGCTACGCCTCCGTGGTCAATTACCTCAATATATCATCACTATAAAGTTCCCCAATAACACCACAATTTTGAAGTCAACTACAGTAAATAGCATAAGATACTATACAGGGTGTCCCAGGATTTTGCAATATGAAGGGAAAGTATGTTAATTATCGTAATAGGATATTTTGCTGAAAGTAAATAACTGCATTAAAATATTTTCTAAAAATGAGTTGCTTCTAAAACTGACTTAAATGTGAAAAATAAACACCCATATTTTCATGATGCTAATCAAAATAATGGTAAAAAATATCAATACCTCTGAAGTATCATATGTTATTATCTGAAAGGAAAGGAAATAAAATAAAATATTAGATTACAATTTCAAATTTCTTTAAACGCAGTACTACTTACTTGTAAATATAACATAGTCTTCTTTCAACAAAATATTCTATCTACGATATTTAAGGTACTTTCCCTTCATGTCGCTTAGGCTTGGGACGCCCTGTATATGTAGACCTTAGCGAATCTTTCACATTGGACTGTCATACAACGTCTATAAGCAAAATGCACCTATTCAAAATACTATAAGATACATTTTGCTCTGTCACAACTAAGATAAAGTTTCACCGGTGATGTTGCGAGGTGTGAGGCCGTCGGCAGGTGTTAGCAGGGGATCGGAAGCACTCTTCACACACCCGAACGGGCTTCAACTGTCCGTATCGTGGTAAGGGAATGGAGTTGGAACTACATGATGCGCAGAACACCTTACCTGCAAAATGTATTAGGCATTAAATTATCCAACAATAGCTTCGCTGGCGTGGTCGGTAAGTTACTTGCTTTTCCCGCCGCCGTGTGTGGGTTCGATTCTCACTCAAGTTAAACATTTGTCTGATGAACATGTCTGTTTGTCTTGAGTCTGGGTGTAATTATCTATATATATAAAAATCAATGCCACTTTTCGTTGTAATTTTATAACTCAAAAACGGGGTTACCTATTTAAACCAACTGTTTAGGCATTATTCAGAGTATTTAGTAGATGGTTTATGTGAAGTTTGCACAAAATCGGTTAAGCGGTTCTTTATTTATCACATTTTTTGTAAATTGTTGAGTGGGCTGAAGCTACCCGAGCGAAGCTAGGGCGGGCCGCTAATTATCTATTTCTAAGTATGTATTTACAAAAGTAAAGTATTATATGTAGTATATTACCAATAATTTGGTTTCCATAGTAATAGTTCTGTCTTGTGTGTTAATTTCCCAGTGTTTTTATTATTATCATATTAAAATGTACAATTTATTACGCAAAAATTTTTAAGCTATACAGAAATCAGGTGCACTCTCCGTATCTCTTCCAACGTACGTTGGAACAGATGTAGAAGCTCATTACCGGTGGCGTCGCTGTATAATTTTTTGGTACCGTGACCGGGCTGAGCGTACACACGTTGTCGTCGCAGTCGTCATCTGAGTGGGAAACTTTTTCGAAGTGCACAGGGTGCCGAGGTGAGAGACATTTTGTGAGCATTACGAGTCCTACACACCCTCGTCTTCTACTAAGGGCTGGATAGGGCGTTAATGAGTTCCCACAGCGGAAGCAAAAATAAAGTGCAGTCTTAGGCCGAAGCCCAAGCCGACATACCACAGTTCCGGCAGTGATGGCGCCGACGGAAGGCGGTGAAAGGAGCGGCGCAGCGCATGCAGTGCGGCGCCGCTATGTCCGGCACCCACTCCGGCAGCCGCTCCGGGGCTCTGGGCACACGGACACACACATACACATACACATACATACTAACATAACTATGGAAATAAATAAAAAATATACGTACGAATTGTTTGCAAAGTTAACTATTCAAATGTTGTAATTGTTAGCAATGGCTAATGTTAATAATAAACAAATTACCATATACTAAAAAAATATACGGGGATTACGAACAAAATCGGATGCCTTTTATCGATAAGTCTCATTAAATTCATACCATGTTATAGTATCAACTGAGACATGGCTATTGGACGGTATTTCTGCCGAGATCGGGATTATGAAAGTGACCGGCCAGTCGCAAGGCGGGGGTGTACTGATCACAACACGATAGGACATATCAGTAACAGCACTAACTATATTCCATTCATCAGCGGAAGATTTTTGGTTGCGTCTAAGGTTTAAGACAACTCACGTGAACACTTAAACCTATATTTGTGTGAATTGTTTCATCGCCGCTGCTAAATATCGGTGAAGGTAAACATCGTAAGGAAACCGACATGTCTAGAACCACCTAAGAACTTATAATTCGAGCAAATGTTACGTCCACCCGCACTTCATTGACCGGCGTATGCGGATTAAAGCCTAAACTATGTCAACTCGTAAAATAGTTGAGAGAAGACACGTGATATTGACTTTTACCAATTTCCGGATAACTTTTATTTTATTATTTAAACTTTAAAAAATATTCCATAAAATAAATAACAACGTCAATCTAACTATTCAACAATTACTTAGTAGACCTAAACTCATTTTACGCAATTTTTTATTATTTCATCACTTTACAAAACCAGCTTACATTTAACTACAATTTTTTCTACTACATACATAATTTTTAAGTTACAGACCTGTAAGTCAAATCACCAGTAGACACAGAAGCTTGAAGGTTGGTCGTGTTGTCAACTGACTTCCTCCTAGTTTCAGTAGTAGGTTCTGGTCTGGCATCCGAATTGACAGTGTTCCGGCGAGTGACCCGCGCGCTGTTGTCAGAATTTGTGTCTGATGTACTGTCAGCATACACTTCCTCTGCTGAGTACACGCTGTCGAATGAGCTGCCTGCAATAAATATGAATACAACTTTAGTAGATATTTAATCTTTTTCTAAAGTAGGCAAATGGGTTGTGGCCACTCTCATTTAGCTTTTTGCTAAGATCGTCTCACCTAGCATGAACTTCACAGAAACCAACGGCTACAAGGATACCGAAGTTAAAGCCGACAAAAACGCAGATACAGCGGAGACTATTCAGATGCACCGAAATCTATCCAGACAAGCCGAAGTCCATTTAGATACGTCGAAGACTACCCAGATGCGCAGAAGACTACCCAGGCGCGCCGAAGACTACCAAAACGCGCCAAAGACTACTTAGATACGCCGAAGACTACTTAGATGTGCTGAAGACTACCCAGACGCACCAAAGACTACTTAGACGCCTCGAAGACTACCCAGACTCACCGAAGACTACCCAGAAGCCCCGAAAACTTACTTAGTTACGCCGAGACTACCCCGACGCGTCAAAGACTATCCAGACACATAGAATACTACCCAGACTCCCACAATTAAAGCTTCGCTATTTTACTACCAGAACTAACTAATTTACCGTTCTGTATAACTTGGTCTTCGGTAACTTCATATTCAATAGCTGGTGATTTCTCTTCAGGCGGCGGTTCCGGCTGGTCGGGCGACTGGTTCATAAGGAACACAGACTTGAGTATGTTCCGTAGGTCCGCTGCGAAGTTTGTCTGCAGTTGGTCCGCGACGCCCGCTATACATACAAATAAGCGGTGGATAAGGTCTTCACTCGATCTGGAAATAAGAATATCTGTGTTAAAATTCAATAATACTCCTATACCTCTGGTTTACACCAGCGAAAGATTCACAAGAAAACACTGCCCATTTCTTGATAGAGATGGGCAGTGTTTTTCAAAACTAAAATTATCTATTACTAATTGTCTCTTTCTTACTATAGATAGACCGTTTAACTAGCGTATCGCCTATCGCCAAGATTCTAACTCCTCAAGCTGCACAGACAGTGATGATGATTCAAGCGATAGATATAGATATTAGCGACGAATAGTCTTACATTACTTTTATCTGTGGTTAAATAGTTCTTTAAGAGATTTAATTAATGTCTTATGACTTTGTACCTCAGATGGCGATACGCGAGTTAAACGGTCGGCCTATAGTAGAAATGTCAAGATGGCAGACAAAGATAAACGAACTATAAACCTATTTTAGCTATAATGAGTTTAAAATACGTTTATGAATATGGGGTCAAGATTTTAAAAATTCTACTGTTAAACATAAGTGATGTCATAAAAGGAAAACTTGACAAATTTCTCGATTTCAGCTTAAGTAATTTCGGCTGTGGTTAACAATCATGATATAAAGATTTATTACCCGTTTCCTATAATTAACGATGGGTAACTAGTTAGTGAAACCATTAATTACCTACTACTATTGATGAGACGTCATTACCATTCCACAAGTTTTTATAGGAACGGTTTTAACAAGGCGTTCAAGGTTTTGTTCGATAAAATACGATCGAACACCGATTTGCTGATCTAGCGAAATAGCGATTTTATTTAGACGCTTTATTTCCCCATCTCTCTAGCATAAAGTCACTTTAAAACACTACTTTAGGCAATAAACTTACAATTCTACCTATCCAAGTCTTTTTACTAGTCCCCATCAGCTGTACCCTATAGGTTGCGTACCTTCAAGTATTTTTTTTAATTCTGCGATAGGCTGGTGCTTGACTAAAACTTGCCTGATGTTAAACAATGGTGTAGTCTACGATGGAACGCGCCAGCCTTGTATACCGATTAACTCGTGATTATCGGTGAGAAGGTGGCAGTAGAATGAGCCTCCATATGGTTAGAAACCTTAAAGGAGCAACAATTCCGACCCACCCTTCCTGCATGGTGTTACCAGATATCGCAAAGGAACACGGCAAGGCCGCTTGGCGGTGCGGCTTTGTCTGATGGGTGGTCACTAACCACGGCCGAAGTCTACCACCAGTTGATTGTCACCTGATTTGCACCACCCGGGGACCACGTGTGGGGATTCAATTAAAGGTGTACACCCACGGACGAAGATGAATCAGCCCCAAAAACAAGTATTACGGTTTGCAGGAAATATTCTTGTTCATTACTAAAACGAGTGGTTTTAATAATATAATCGAAACCGGGCATTATTGCTCGACTAATAAGATTAGATTGCTTACTTGAACTTTCCTCTAGCTTGGTGCCTCGCGGCCAACTCTTGTGCTTGCAACGCCAGTGCGATTTGTTCGTCGTCCGCACACTCTGACAAATTACACGACGTACTCCTAAAACAATAATGCAACACACTATATAAAATGAGGTTTTAGCAGTGTTTCTCAGTAGTTGCTACGTCATATACTGCACAACAGAAATATAAATTGGACGATGAGACAGTTATAGCCTTAGGAACATTAACATGAAACTGGTATTGCGCGCGTTCTTCTCTGCCGAGATACATGATTAATATGGATGAATATATTGTCTTTGTGTAGCTTTAATTACGTGTGCATTTGTAAAGACGCTTTAACTATTACATGTGTGATATGGTTATCTTACCTTCCCAAAAAGTGGAAAATACAATTTAGTACTAGAAGTTACGAACACCTCTTCTCATTTTCGAGCATTTAACACCTCCTGTGTTAAATGCTCAAAGAAGACTCGAAGACTACAATAACTTACTCTTATTTAAGGCTTTCCTGGATGCACGCTAGATCTAAGTAGTGAAATTTGGACGGATGATTTAAACTTTTTAATACAATAATGTACCCCTTTAGGATGCGGAAGAAGTCGTGGTAATAAACTAGTTAGAAAAAAAGATCAAAACTTACCCTTCATCAACAAAATGATCCAAATTCAATCTCAATGGACTATTCTGTTGCTGAGTCGACCTATTGTCCAACAGTACAATCCCAGGCGACCATATTTTACTCTTTTTCCTTTTACTCCTACTAGATTTTCTTGACTTTTTTACTCTCGTAGCTTCTCTACTAGCACTTGGTCCCTCATTAGTATTATTGTCTCGTTCAAAAAGAGAATTAATCTTTTTATAACACTCTCTTTGTCTTCTCAACTCTGAAATAACTTCATCAAACGTCTTATATTCTTCCCCAAAAGCGTTTGCACCCCAATCTTGTAATACTCTCCTCGCTTCTTCATTAATTTCACTGCTTTCTTCATCACTTAACCTATTTATCACCCCTACGGATGACGACCCCGCTTCACTCTTCCTACTATCATCTTCAACGTAATTAATATTTACAGTAACATCATTATTTACATCGGAAAAAGAACTTTCTAGACTATTTTTGGTGTGTTTCGTTTCATCTGTTTCAGCTTCTGGACTTTTTAGTACCCTGTTCTGTTGCATATAGTGACTGTCTTTTAACTCTCTACTCTGTTCGGATTCAGGCGATCTATCTAAGCTAGTGTTTTCAGTACTGACGCCCGAGTCTACCGGTGATTCGTGTTCACTCTCATAACCTAACATAAACTTTACTTTATCATCGTCTCTATCTACATTACCATTCTGTTCCGCATCATAACTACTGATCTCTTCATTTGTAAGTAGCAATGAGCTCAGATTAGCATTCGCTATTGAAATATTAGTACTAACTATATTAGCGTCAATATTATCTGGTATTATTAATGGAATTTCTGAATTAAGTATCGCACTATTTATTTCATTCGACTCATCATCTTGATTAAACACTGCGGAATTATTATGTGATAGGGAAGACAGGACTGCTGGTTCATGACTAATCGCGTTTGGTATTAAATACCCATGGCTGGTTGAGGGCATACAACTTAATTGTTCATTTCTAGGACCACTGAAGGCGTAGGATTCAGAATCTTCTGTAGATATTAATGTAGGTACATCGTTAGTTGAAAACGAGTGATGGTTGTGCTCAATAATATCTACATCAGTTGCAATTGATGATAATCTATCAGCTATTTCAGTTACTTGTTCATTTAACGATGTTACTAGATCATGATTGGGTAACTGCCGAGTGGTTTCACTTGTAACAGCATTAATAACTAAAGGATCAAACATCATAAGTCCATTCGTTGATAAATTTCTTAATGAAGACAGATCATTTGATTCGGTTTTGCTTATTTTTCTTGTTTTATTATCTATGAAGTCTTTGCTGTCGTTTGTTTGGAATGTATCTGTGCTAGCGGTGTCTGTGGAGTAATGTCGTGAGGTTTTGAGTGTTTCCTGTTCGGAATCTTGTGCTTCAGTCTCGTCTATGCATTCGCTGAGGCGTCTCAAGCCGTCAATGATAGGAGTCATCACTTCAATATTATCAGGTAGGTAGTCAGCGTCTGTTATTACCGGATCACTTGAACTAAAAGGATAATTGTCATGGTAAGATTGCGTAAATATTAAAGAAAAATCACAATGTTATGAACTTTTCTGAAACGGCCAATAGGTGCTAGCTATATTCTAAATAAGTTTGAAACCTAGTCTAGGCTTGTTAATCGTTCCTTAATCTATCACGTGGTTTTCATGTTCATAGTTACCTAGTTATTCATGAAATTCATTAATTGTATTTTACTAATAACATAATAGACTGGTACACGTATGAGACCAAAATATAGCCGGCGAAAAGTGAAACATATTCACCTCTGCTAATACAATAGTCCTTCGGTGTTTATATAACAGACTCAAAATTGTCGCATGTAAACACGACAGATTTCAGTCTTACTATAAATGCAAGTTTATTTAACAATTACATTTTTCTTATTTTTTTTATCAAATACAAACATAACTAAATAATAATGTGTATAACATTTCGTTGATTAAATGGAAAAATGTCATTTTTCAAATTTTATTCTTAAAGTGTTTTATGTACATCCATACTAATATTACAAAGCTGAAGAGTTTATTTGTTTGAACGCGCTAATCTCAGAAACTACTGGTCCCATTTGAAAAATTCTTGCACCGTTAGATAGCCCATTTGTTGAGGAAGGCTATAGGCTACTTTTTATTCCACTGCTGGGCATGATATGTTCACGCGTGCGTAGCCACGGCGGAAAGATAGTTTAAAACAATGTTGATAATTGACTCGTTTTTTTAATGTTATTTAACAACAAATTTGAAAAATGTAATTTTTCCATTTAATTGACGATTATTACCTTTGTCTAGAATATAAGTCCCGACAGTTCGCGTGGTCAGCGTAGAACCGCGATACAAACTCGCCAATATCAGGGTAAGCGCACTCCCAGTCATTGTGCGTTGGAGTTTCTGTCGTAAATAAGCATGTTTATTACAATAATAATACATTGTTTTAGAACACCTGCAACTAGGTGGAGTGACGATCTGCGAAAGATAGCCGGCAGTAGCTGAATGCGATTAGCCGCAGACAGGGTGAAATAGCGCTTAATGGGAAGAGGACTATGACCAGCAGTGGACTGATAATAGTGTTGACCTATAACGATGGTAACATAGTTTTAAATAGTACCCATTTAATAATATATCCATTACTTAAACCCTTTTTAGTGTCCCATAACTGGGCACGGGTCTTCTCTCGACTATTTTAAGAGTTGAATGAGTTTAGGCCTTAATAAACATACGCTGGCCAAGTGCAGGTTGGTGGATGTCACATGTCTTCGAGTGATTAGTTCTTAGACATGCCGGTTTCCTCACAATGTTTTCCTTCACCGATATTGAGCAGCGGCGATAAAAACAACTCACACAAAGATGTGTGGGCACGACCAGGATTCGAACCCGCGACCTTATTTTTCTAAGGCGAGGTCCGTACCGCTGCGCCACCGCTGCTCTTTATTATTAGGGATAATCTCTCAACTCCTAAGACAGTTGATGTATATATCTAGGGGTATTAGGCAGCGGTGGCGCCGCCGTATCAGCATCGTTGGCAATATAAAGTCGCGGGTTCTATTAATAGTCCAGACATATACCAGACAAAGCCGCACCGCCAAGCGGCCTTGCCGTGTTCCGGTGCGATGTCTAGTGACACCATGCAGAGAGGGTGGGTCGGAATTGTTGCTCCTTTAAGGTTTCTAACCTTAAGGAGGCTCATTCCACTGCCACCTTCTCACCGATAATCATTCGTAATCACGAGTGAATCGGTACACTGGGCTGGCGCGTTCCAACGTTGACTACATCATTGTTTAACATCAGGCAAGTTGTAGTCAAGCGCCAGCCTAGCGAAGAATTAAAAAAAAAATAGTCGTGCCCACACATCTAAACACTCATTTAATTACGTGAATTAGCCTACTGATTGCGTAACATACCAGTTGGCAGATCAAGGGCTGCTAAATTGGAGATGTCCTCGTTGGTGCAAAGCAACCGCTCGAGGGCCATCAGCTCGCGTCGGTCGAGTGTCCACAGTAACGAGCGAATCTTGTGTAACAACGTGCGGAACGGACGAAACATGTCCGACATCTCCTCTGTAATACATATAATAAAATACATTTAATAATATTATCACCACTGATCGGAGTAGGTAGAGCTATTTAGGTTCATTGACCGCAAACATTGATGTTATTATGGATATTCTACGAGATTTCGATTGATACTCCGGGATTTTAATGAATATATTTAATATTACTACTTATCCTTAAACCGGTCCTTATACTTAATTGTCGGAGAAAAAGTATATTCTTACATTACTCCCTAAGGCGTAAATAGCTTTTTATTATTTTACTACTTAAAAAGCAATTTTTTATGTTTTTTATTCTGCGATAGGCTGGCGCTTGACTACAACTTGCCTAATGTTAAGCAATGATGTAGTCAACGATGGAACGCGCCAGCCTAGTATACCGATTCACTCGTGCAATTCCCAGAATTCGGTGATATCCATATTATTCTTACATAGGGCAAGTACACAAAATAGCTCTACCTACTCCGATCTCTGCTTATCACACACATACAGCGCCATCTATCAAGTACCAAATAAAGTTTAATATTTGCTGTGTTATGGGTACTAAGAACCGATAAATATTTAAATACTTTTTTGTAAATACATAGGTAGTATTGTCTTAGATTTACGCGAATATGACACATGGGAATAAAACTACTTTTTAACGGATTTTACCGCGGTTTATTTTAGATCCCGACGTTTCAGTCTCTTCAGACTTCATGTTCACGGGTAAACTGAGGTATTTGACGAATTATTACTGACTACCTACAAAAAGAGCAGTTTGTTTAAATTGGAGCGCAACTTAAATAATAAATGCTGACAATTAAAAATCAATTTCAGATTGTTTTAAAGCTCATATATTATTAGTTAAATTAAATCAATAAAAATTTATGAGGGTAAGATGCTATTTCGAACTTTGTGCTTATTATGAGTATTTTTACCTGGTGGCTTGTCTATGCTGAGCGGTCCGCTGGAGTATATCAGCAGTCCGCTGACTATAGCCAGGCGTGGCACAGCAAACATTAGCGCTGGATCATACGAATCCACCTGCAATCATCGGATATACATTATAGTCACATAATTATATACATGATAATCATATGATATATGAACGATAGGACGGGCGAACTAGACAAATTTCTTGGGGCAGACTGTAAATCTGTCGAAGTTTTAGCTGAAGAACAACTGTGTGGTTAACTTTTTCTTAGTACTATATTGAAGACAACAATATATTGAGCGGTCAGGGCGCACGCGCAGCTTGCTGCATGATAAAATGTATGGCGAGATATTTCGTGCCCTTTTCTACAGGCTCTGATGGGAAAACCTTAATTCATTAAGAAATGTTAATTTATTTATTTCATTTTTTTAAGAATTTGATAAAATATATTTATGTCAGCACGAGGTCGAGCGTAATATTTCATTTGTACAGGCACTAAACATTAATACCACAATTTTTTTATATCATGAATTAGTCATTTTTAGCTTAAACATCGTTTTTAAGGGTGTGTATAATGATAAAACATGATGTCTGAACAATAATATTATTATATGAAGGAAAAAATATCGACTAAGTTGCATATTCTCCATTTCTACCAGTTACCTAACTTTGTTCTAAACGGTTTTATTACCTGTTCTTGTGTAAGCAGACTCTGTTTGAGCGCTCTCCTGAGACTTTCGGAGAACAGCACACAGATTAACTGCTGAGCTTCGAACTCGTGCGGGGTCTTCACATTCACCATTGCGCTTACGTAGCATAACTCGAATTCCGCAAACAATCTGAAAAAATATTCATAATAAGTATATGTCGAATTCTTAAAGAGCTGAAGATTTTAAATTATTTCTGCGCTCAACCTACACCCACATTGTGTCTCAAGGCTAATGATTTGTTGATCCAGAAGTAAGCTTGCTAGAATTCCATGGCGAACAAAAACTTGGTTACAAAAATAATAAGCAATAAAATACTGAAAAGCAAGTATTTTACCGACCACGCCATTGGCCGGTGATGAACGTTAATGAAGGCAACAACGCTCACAAAAAAATCATTGATAATATCAAAATTGATATACCTATGTAAGAAATATCGATGTATCGATATTTCAAAAAACAACAATCAATACAAGAGCCGTCGCCATCAATGTGGGTGAGCTTACGAGCTAGGAAACTGTATTATAAAGCGAAAGAGACGATATGTAGAGAAATCTATGCTTGTGACTGAGATAGATGTGAGCAGTTCGGGACGATAGATAGCGCTATATAACATCATTTGTAAAACATTGCTTATGAACAACAATGTAGCATCGATTTATGAACGATATACCGATGTTGTATTGTTTGAATCCTATGAGATCCAACGAGCTATGCTGTGCTTGGTATCTTTTTGAAAGATTTAGGTTATCAGACAAATGGGGTATGGCAGTGGCTATATCTGTCCAAGAACTGATAACCGCTGGCGTTAGTGAGATCTTGAATGAGAACTCTATCCTAGATTTGATTACCTGTCAAAGATCCTCAAGCTCTCGTGCAGCATATCATCATGTTGAGACAGCGCCATGCCTCTGGGTCGCAGGCATTGTTCCCGCAGCAACGAGCGAACGGTCTCCAGGCTTCTGGTCAGCGCCTTGGCTAGAGGACGCATCGCAGCTGATTCCTCCTCGCGATTCATTATCGAGGAGCCAGCCGCAAGGCACTGAAAATAATAGGCCGAGGGTCTTAGGGCCTTACTAAGTTAAGCATGCACAGGCGGTGGGTGACAACTAACAAGAGCGGACGCGTGCGACGAGTAATGCCGAATAAAAGTTGCCCGATCCGTGCACCCGCAGCGTGTGCTCGCTAACTTAGCGAAGGTCCTCAGGAAGAGGTTTCACTCCTTCATTTACGTTTCTAATATAGGTACATCGGAGTTGGGTCATGCGCACAATGAACGGTAATAGGCTTGCACGCATTACTTATGGGGCCTAATATAAAAAAATATGTAGCAGGCGAAACGTGAGTGATTTTCACATCCGCCTACACCTTTGGTTAATCCAGACGTGAGCATTATGTGTTTCTCCCAATATTCCCTCTTAATAACAATCCTATAAGGTTGTAAATTAGGATCAGCCATGTCGGATTAGGCCTAAACTCTCTCAACACGTAAGACAGTTGATAGAAGACCCGTATTCAGCCGGAAGACACTAAATGGTTTGATGTGAAGGTTTTAAATATGCAAGATACCTCTGCGCCGAACCAGAGCTGTCCAGCCAGGTTATCCTGGAGTACGTCTTCCGGGAACTTGACACGGAAGCCGCGCGCCACCCGCTCGTCGCCAAGCAGTTGATCCATGATCTGACTGGTGATGTTCAACACACGGTCCTGGAAATTAAATGTATGAGGTTATTGACAACTCTACGGGAGATCTACTGAAGAGATGACTTTTGATAAAAGTGCATATAGAAGCTATAATTTGGCCACAGAACTTTTAATTTGATAGGTCTTGGGATCTCCTTTACGGCATCAGACATAAAAATTACTAAGGGGACAAGCAAAAGATGACGTTTTTCAAGGATTGCTTGCTATTGTAAACTTATTTTTCAATTCTAGGTAGCGAAATTACGAGGTTCACACCTAGAAGCGCTCGTAAGGCAGATGTTTTGCGCCCTGTCTCTTCTCCTTCATCGAGTTCCTATTATACTGGCCATAGACTATCCTTTCTATCGTCTAATTGGCATGACGGTGTCGATTAGTTAGTGCGGTTTGATGTGTACGTGGATTAGCATGACCACTGCCAATCCACGCCCACACGCGGACAATTCTAACTGAACCAATTAGTTTCGCACAGACCATCACATTGAACTGTGCATATCGCTATAGTTTAACTCTCCCGGTGTACACTGATGATAACATGAAAGCCTTTTGAACATAGGTCAGTAACCCATTCAACCAACATTTTCACTAATTTATTGCCCGATTGCTAGCCTGCTATACGTGAGTAGGTATATGTGCCAAAATTAACTAATTACTTTCTATAAACACGCACAGCCTACACCAGTACCAAATAGGATCAACAACCTACGGCTGCTTAATATACAAAATCGACATTCGCCGCCCGACACTGGGGCACCACTGATCACGTGTTTAGATATCTACGTAAATATTTTGCCCAAGTTTTATTTTTACTTGATAAAGACGACATTTTATTACAGGTTCTTGGCCTTTTAAGGCATTGTAAGCCCAAAAAAACAAACAACTTTTAAAAGGACATATTGCGTCTGTAGGTATGTATGGTACAGCATACAGCTAAATAGATAATGAACCGTTGTCAGTGTAGTTTAAAAAATATTATTCTTTGAACTAAAAAATCTCCCATAAAACCCCTATTCGTAAAACTTATAACTTATAAAGACATCTAAAGGCTTCCTAAAGTATGATTTGACATACCACGATCCTACTAGGTAGGTAGGTATAGCAAGCCTTGTTAAGTTGGAAGTTTTTATAAATAACCCCCTAAGTATCTAAAGGTCACGGGGCACGGGGCTTCGTTCAATGTGTGACGAACATGTCTGTTTGTCTTGAATATGGATGTAGTTATCTATATCTTAATATATATATTTCTTGTGTGCGTGTGTATGTGACTGAACTCCTCCTTAACGACTGGACCGATTTTGATGAAATTTTTTGTGTGTGTTCAAGGGGATCTGGGAATGGTTTAGATTCACAATTTTGCGCGGTACGAAGTTCGCTGGCGCAGCTAGTTTAAGTATATATTTACAAAAGAAAAGTATTATAATAATATCTAGTCCATATATTACCAGTTATCTGGTTTCCATAGTACAAGCGCTGCTTAGTTTGGGACCAGATGTCCCACTATAGTATTATTACTTTGCCGTACAAATAAAAATTCAATTTGTATGACAATACTTATAGTAATGTTATTTAATATAGTTTATGGTCTAGTTGTCAAAGGAATTAAGTCAACACTGTTTCAATGTGTGTACTGAATAGTTATGTACTGAATGATAATGAGACCACAGTGAACGCGCAGTTCAAGGATTTTATTGTATTGTGGTACACATATTTTTTTTACATTGTTAATAAGTTAGTAAACTATTTCAACCAAGATCCTTGTCGCACGATGTAGTTCAGACAGATTGCGAGAGTACGGCACCGACCAAAAACTTCGGCGGATTCAAGCTGTACGGAAAAAAGGTGTAACTGAAAGAAAATTTATTTATTAGTAAGCGCCAACTGGTCTAAATCGATTTCCATAATTAGGAATACGTTTGGTCATGAGATCATCTCATTTTCAAACCACATCAGAAAACAAAAAAAAAACTATAAACAACGTTAAACAACGTTTAACTGAGGTAATCCACGTCTCTGCAGGCCTATTTCAACTAGATTATAGGACACTAGCTTTCCACCCACGTCTCCCACTCACGTGGGCATGATATAGCTTATAGGTCACGTGAATGAACGTGACCTATATTTTATATCATGCCCAGCTGTTGGATGAAGTAGCCAAGCCTCCCTTAATAAATTGGCACGCACGAATTTTTCAAATCGGACCAGTGCCTAGTCCCTGAGATTAGCCCGTTTACCAAAAGTATACCTAGATAGTGATGTGCAACGTTGCAGCAGGCGTTCCAAGCTCTGTCGGTGTTCAGCTCAAACATAGAGCGAATTGCTTATCATATCTAATGAAGTAGTTAGTTGCAGAAGCACCGAGCGCAAAACATTTATGTTGATAGATTTTAAATCATACATACATACAATTACGCGTTTTTCCCATGGGCACAGACTATAGAGTGCCTCTTGCTACGATCTAAACATAATTCACTGGCCCCACTAATGTTCATACATCTGTTCATACATGCACGGCGCACCTGTCCCTTTTGAAGGATATCACCGATGAGACCAGCGAATGTCTTCCTAGGGCATCCTCTCCCAGCATTTCCACTTACCCCCGCCGTGTATCTTTCATCAATCGTCTATCATCCATCCTCCCCACACGCATACTTTTTTCCAACTTTGTCACTACATCTTCTTTAATACCACAGCGTTCTCTAATTACTTCATTCCAATTAATTAATAAACACTTTACTTAAAGCGAATTAATTTGGTTAACAAGCAACTCTGCACAAGTTTGCTAATTATTGAGGGCAACACGCTATGACCGCTTTGATAGCGAAAGTAGATTTTACTTTTATCTTCGAGACATGTAGAACCGTAATCAGTATGTCAGAAATGTAGTTTAAGGATGCATTCTGATTTCGTAATAAACTTTCTCTATACGCCTGATAAAACCGGATCATTGTAAGCATTTGTTGAGAGAAGGCACAGTTTGACTAAATCCAGGATATAGGTACTTCTGTAGCGCATCCCACTACATATCTATGTACTAATAATGAAGCTGAATTTCTGCTTGTTTGTTTGGATAAACGCGGTAATCTCAGGAAATACTGGTCCGATTTAAAAATTCTTCAAAAATTGAGTCGCTGAAACCAAGCCCTTCTCACCTACTTGTTATCCCGGTTTTTTTTATCTTTCTATGGATGCTTTCCGAATTTACACATGGATGAAGTCGAGGACGGAAGTTAGTAGTAATATTTGAGTCATGCCGGCTACGTCTCATTAGACTTAGAACAAAGGCTATCTATCTCATTTAAGCTCGATAAGGGAGTAAATAATGTTGACTAAACAAAACCAGACCAAAGTTAACGACATAACAACTTAATGATTCATCGTACCTACTACTTATAACGTACTTGATGTTATCAAATTACTTTACCAGCTGTTGTTTACACTCACAATATTTATACTAGCCTAGCGTAGTAGCCTAGCGTTGTAAATACCTAGATAGGTATCAACAGTACCCATCAATAGTAGCTGTGATAAATCTGTGATAAAAACCAATAGTATAATAATTGGAATGAACCCAATTTCAAACCCCCTAATGCATTTGGTGGTTTTAAAAACACACAATGAGAAAGTCGAAGATCAAGTTAGCACAGATAATATAATACTGAAGTTAGTAACGATGTGCATTTTTAAAGCATTGTAATACCGCAAATGCTGTACATCACTTGTTTTTAAACCTCAATTTAAACATTTTTTGTAGCTTGTAGCGATTAGCAATACAATATTTTAACTACGAAATGACTTGCTTTCTGCTCGCGGCTTCGCCCGCGTTAATTACATTTCATATCACGCCCAGCAGTAGGATAAAAGTAATCTATAGACTACATCAATAAATGGGCTACAAAACAGTGCTAGATTTTTTTAATCGGACTAATAGTTCATGAGATAGCGCGTTCTACGAAATAAACTCTTCAGCTTTATAATATTTGTATATAGGCTCAACAAGTATACTATTGCCACCTTTGAGTACGTACTCAACCTATAATTGCCATAACGACACCGTAAAGTCGTTGACAATAATCTAGATTTTCCTACTTACGCTGCCGGCTAATAACATTAATAATGCGAAGTCAATTTCCCCATAACTCAATCCGCGCTTACAATTCAACAATACAGTCACGGGTTAACGCCATAGAATTTACCAAACAAATATGCTCAACAAATATGGATACAATTAATCTTATAGCAACTTTCGTGGTAACTAGGGTTACCAAGCTCTAAGAGCCAAAACGCATACTCGCGTTGCGGCGCCACACCGCAAGAATCAGCAGTGCCGCCCGCCTCTACATAGAACAAAATGTACTAGCACTACGAGCGTTGCACTGCCGATTCTGGTAGTGCGGCGCCGCAACGCGAGTATGTGTTTTGGCTCTAAGATAAATAAGCGTGCGGTTGCGAATATTTTCCGTCAAAATTCGCGAATAGGTACGAATGTTCAGTTTTCAATAAGGCGCCATTCGTTTATGGATTCATTTTGACAGGTAACTTAGCGCGCCAGTCACACTACACATTTTCTATCATCGTTTGCATTCTAATTCCGATATTTTACTATTTTATAATATTTTAGTTTTTTAGAGGTTGTTGTTTATTCATATTTTAATTTGATAAATGAACTTATTTTAGAGTCAAAATAGCAGAGAATTTATGTAGACTGATTAAAGTTTAAGAGTGGAATATGTTTTAGTTTGACGTATTTTTAGTTTGGTTAAACATAATAATTAAAAGTTGATTGTTTAAACCATGCCAATACCAAGTACCTATAAAAGTGAAGTCTGATGATTACAAATAAAATGCATATACCTACAAGACTGTAAATTAGTAGGTAAGGTTTTATAATGAAAATTATACAAAAAAACATGTTTTTCTTACTATCGACATCTTGTTACTTTTCTGAACGTTCATATTAGGCAAATATTCGCATACAACTGCGCGAAACCGAATTCGAATGTCTAGGAACGTGCGAATATTCGCGAATACCAATACGGATACAAATATTCGTTACATCACTAATAATATTGTAATTATAAATGCGAAAGTTCTTGCCTGCCTGTCTGTTACGTTTTCAAAAATGAACAGCTAACTTTTTACCTATCTGAGCAAAAGTAGGTCTGTCATTAATGTTATTAAACAATAAACTACTTAAATGCGAGCAAAGAACAAATTTACTCCTCAAAAAAATCCTTAAACTCAAAAAACAATAATCTGACAGCCTTGACACGAATATTTGACTATAATTAGAGTTTGTTCTCGGGAATTCTCGTCCCGGGAATTCCCGGGAAATCGGTCGGTCTCGTACCCGGGAAATTCAGCTCGAGAAAAGTCGAGACATCGAGAAGTTTAATAAATAAACATTTTTACGCTTAGCTTTCTTTGTAAATGCGAGGCGGCAGCGGCATCCTTTGACAGCACGGCTCGTGTCTGTCGGTATCCTTTGTTTTTGCCGACAAACGCAAGCGCGACGCGGCCCCAGTTGTATTTTGTTCATTCGTGTTTCAACTCCCGCCGTGTTCGGATCGGTCGGATCATAAACCCAGCATAGTGAGTGTATTTACTATTTAGTGACGCACGAGTAATAGAATCGCAGAACAAACAGGTAAGTAGATATTGTTATTATTTATTTAAATAGTTCAAGTGTTTGTTTTGTTTTGTAAGTACTTTTGTATTACCAAAATAATATTTTTGTTTAAAATGAATAGGTATGTTAAAGAAATAAAACTTTTGTTTTTAATCAAATAAGAGAATTGTTAGTGCATAAATATTTACCGATTTCATTAATTGCATTTGTATTGCAGATGTTGTAATAATCCCACAAAAGCCTAAAGTTCTAAACTAAACACATAATATTAAGGCCACAGTGGCGTAGCGTGCCTTGTCGGGGCCCCATATAAAAAATTTTTGGAGGCCCTTATATGGAGGTAAAGATTTTTCACAAAAAAAAAATATTGTGAGAAGAAATATTTATTTATCACATAATTTACCCATTTTACAAATAAAAATCGAATTTTAAATATTCACTCTCCTTGCCTTTTTTTCGGCAAACTGATTTATTAAATCATTTATGGCTGATGAGGACTTTAGTTTTTGTTTTTATTCTTTTTCCTTACACACTTTGGGGGCCCCCGTGGCCCGGGGCCCCGTATAATTGATACGGCAAATACGGCGGTAGCTACGCCCCTGCTTAAGGCATATTTCATAAGAATTAATAAGCAGGCTTAAAGACAGTTATATTTTTCGTATTAATAGTAGATAGATATCTCTTATTTAACTACATTAAAACTGCCAAAAATTGTGATACCATACCACCCACATAGTGAGATTAGTGAGATTAGTTATAATAAGAAGAAGTATGATTGTTTTTAGTTAAGATGTTTGTTTTAAGCTGATTGTTAACAGAGATTTTGTTTTTTATTACAGATTAGTGAGATGAGATTAGTTATGATAAGGAGAAGAAGTATGATTGTTTTTAGTTAGCAATTTTGTTTTGAGCTGATTTTTTATTGAGAACTTGTTTTTTTTGTTAAAAATTATGTTGATTTTTTTCATGTAAAATAAACACAGTTAAATTAAAGACTCTTTTTATTAATGAAACAAAAATTTAGACGTATTTTATTTTTTCTCGACAACCCGAGAAGACCCGAGAAATCAGGCTCGAGAAGTCTCGACACCCGAGAACTAAAAAACCTCGAGAAATCGGAAACCCTAACTATAATATACAGACTAAAAAAAACAATCTAGACAATAGTTAAGTTTAACACCTGGCAACCCTAGCTATGACCCTATAAGCGACCACTGTGTGAGTCATTAAACATTATACAAGCAAAATAACTGCGTATAAATAAATAGGTATATAAATTTAGGATGAATAGGTAGTGTTGAAAAATAATTTAAAATAAAATACTGGCATAGACTAGCTAGAAAGACAGAGGTTAGGAGTAGTGCATGAAGAAAGATGGGTAAGATTGTAAAATTATGTCAAGAAGTATTTCAAAATTAAACAAGCAAAGTAATCCCATTCAATTTTATCAAAATTGGTCGAACAGTTTTTAAAATAGTTATTATATTTGCTCAATAAATGTTTTAACTAAATAAATGTTGTATAAGTACCTTTAGGTACCTAATAATTACTCCAAGGAATATTTTCAGATTCTAACGAACTCTACTTTAACCAATAATAAATAAATATAAATAATATAATAAATATTTTTGAGACATTAACACACACGGTCATCTGGTCCCAAGCTAAGCAGAGCTTGTGTTATGGAAACTAGATAACTGGTAGGTATATACTATACATATAATACTTTTCTTTTGTAAATATATACTTATAATAGATATTTACACCCAGACTCGACACAAACACAAATGTTCATCATTAATGTTTGTCTCGGATGGGAATCGAACCCACGACCTGCGGCGTGAAAAGCAAGTATCTTACCGACCACGCCACTGGCCCGTCAACGGTCTGACGTTTCTTCCGTCAATTGATAAATAATGTTTTCCTTCCTGCATACATCTCATTGTCGTTTTTCTCAGTAATTAGCTTGGAATTCATCAAAACACAACAATTTATTCTCAACAATAAAACCCTATATGTAAATTTGAAATGGTACTAATTTAATAAAGTTTATATAACAAAAATATACATAAAACATGTTTCATGAATAAGTACTAAAAGTAATTTCTACTAATTAGGCTACTTAATAGCCTGTGTTAATTATACGATCTTTAATTTGCATTTTAACCCCCGACAAAAAAACAGGGGTTTTGTAATGTTTATGTTTGACGCGTAATATATCTGTATCTGTATACAAGTTTTTTGCTTCGTAGCGCGTAACGCAGCCCGCAGACGGCCGATTTTTACGGCCGATTTTGTGACTGAACACGCGTGACCTTGACTTTGGTATTGACTTGCACAAAATCGATGAAAAAATCGGCCGTGTGTAAGCAGCGTAAACGAATGAACCCGCTACAGGCTGAAGAGGGCTGTTGGTTTTAGCTGAAATTACCTACGCGTCGGTGGCGAATGTAATTAAATTATAAATTAAGGGTTAATTGGTAGGTATAGGCATAAATTAGTGCCGAAATGTGCCGCATGGGAATAAATTGGGTGATATTAGTCATAAGGGAGAAATTATTGAATTAATGATGTAACCGTGTAGGTAATACCTACATATTTGTAATTTTAATTGTATAACCGGAATTTTATATTTTTTTAATTGTATGTTATGAAATGTGTATTGCAATGATGAGTTTATACTTAAATGGTAGAAATAAATTAATTATTTGATTTATAATTATTAATATAATTTATTATTATTATTCTAACTAGCTTCCAGCCGCGGCTTCGCCCGCGTGGTGTAGGAAAAAAATCAGCCAAGTTAAAATTGATCTCCCTAATCTTGTTTCTCCATACAAACTTTGGAACCCCGTTTCACCCCCTTAAAGGGTGAGTTTTGAAAAATCCTTTCTTAGTGCACCCCTAGACCCCATAAGGAACCTATGTGCCAAATTTGGAGTCTCCAGACCCAGCGGTTTGGGCTATGCGTTGATATATTGTCAGTCAGACAGTTTCTTCTTTTATATATTTAGAAGATATGTTACCTGAAGGTTTAGACAGAGATAAAAAACATCCACATTTCGATGGCTAGTTACGTTCACATACGTAATGGAGGGCAAGTCCATTGCCATTCATCGGGCACAATTCAATTCTCATCTTTTGCCAAGATTTTTATAGAAAAATCAAAAATAATATTTTAATTAGACTAGAAAAGTATTTTGCTCCACCCGAGATTTGAACCCGGGACCTGGCGACTATTAAGTGAACACACTTACCACTGGTCCGAAGAGGCAGTTTCTAAGTTGATTTATAATTATTAAACAAGTTTATTTAATATTTCCGTGATTCCAGAAGTAATAACACCTATATACTAATAACTGTTATTATTGTTATTATTTAATAGTGTGGTTTTAATGATTTTCAACTAAAAACAGGTAGTTTCTGTAATAGTTGTACAAACACCTAGCAGGAAAAATATAAAATACTTTGTTCCCTACCTACTATTACAGTAAGTATGACATTTTTTTTGTCTTGTCCGTCAGATAGACAAAATAAAATAATTGCACCTACAAAATTTTTATTCTTTTATAGGTAGGTATATTTTTTTTTTTAGTACGGCGATACGTCACACCTAATAAGTTACCCAAATAATACGAGCGACTGCCATCTGTCCTCTAAACCCATAGGGGACCAGTAGCCGAGATGGTTATACCAGGTGTCAGATTATATTAAGCTTCTGACTACCTTTAACGAATGTCATGGATGATTTTTAAATGACAACCGGGACCGACGCACAGTGGTCTGAAAATCGAGCTCCCCTTTCATAGAAAGTCAATGTGGGATATTCATAAAACTAAAATATGGAACGTCTCAGGTATACATTCCTTTAATGCATATTTTAGTATGAATGATTTTAGTTACTCCGCGCCTGAGAAAAAAAATATTTAGTATTTTTTTGTATGGGAGAAATTACATAAAGTACATTTTCTTGCGACTGAATGAAACTGAAAGGCTGGTACTCATACGAGCTATTGCCGCTCTTAAGGCGATTACGCTGACATACCACTCGTGTACCTTTAGGTGCCGCTTCACACGTAGGATTTTTTTGAAATTTCGAATTTTCGGTATTGAATATTTTATGTTATGCCTTTGGGGTTGTTGTTTTCTTGCGAATTCCTTATGAAAACAACATTTTTTTTTATGGAAACAATCTCTAAATCGCGTAAAAATGTCTGCTGTTTCATACTAAAGTTCAATACCTGCTTGGCCGTAATGTATGAAACAGTTGTTTTCTTTTCCGTCATTTCAAGGTGGTTTCCATAAAAAAAGTTGTTTGTTTTTATGAGTAGAATCACCTCATAACAGGAAAGCAACGACCATAAAGTCACGCTATTTAAAGAAGGAATAAAACACTTATTTAACATTTTTTTCATATTTGAAAATTTAATACGATTAAAAACTGTACAATCAATTGTAAAACAAGTGTTTAAATATTATAACAGTTAAACAGCTAAAACTAATTTATTTATTTTTAAATTTAATCGAATAATTTAGAAAACTTCATTTGGTTAGTATGTACATTCCTCAAAATACTTCGTCTAAACCCTAGCCTTTGTTTGTTTAGTACTGAAAAACGTTATTTCTCTAGTATTAGAACATAAAATAATAATTACATCTATAACTAGAAAAAAACTGAATTAAAGAATACAAAAAGCTTCATTTGGTTAGTATTTACTTACATTCTTCAAAATACGTCTATATTCTCTTTGCTTCTTTAATACCAAAAATTCTTATTTATCTAGTCTTAACATTAAAATAAATAAAAATAATAATAACGTCGATATGTATAAAATACGCATTAACAATTATCATCAAAATCTTCTAATTCTGAATCCAGCATTGCGACACTAACATCAACAAACTCAATATTTTCTTTGTCCACACTTGTATTGTCTTCATTAATGAGAAGTGTTTTCATGTCATCAGAGACAGCTGTTCTGATTGACTTTCTGTGTACAGGTCTTATGCTGGATAGGTACGGATCTGACGATACAAGGAGTCCATTAAAAATATCTTCATTTGTTGCTCTACGACAAAATTCCGCGAATAATGTTCTCGGATTTTTTTGAAGTCTTTATTCCTGGCTTGTTGAAATGCCTGATAATTTCAGCACCATGCAGTAAAAGTTTGTGAACACTTGACGGCATATAATACCAACCATAGTGTTCCACATATCTTTCTGCAGTAAGGCGCGCAAAATTTGCAAACGCTTCAACATTAACGGGCTCCCCACATGCTATCACACCTAGAATTGTGGCAAATCTTTGGATTATAGTGGAATCTAATCCAGTGATGGCTGCCGTTTTTACAGGATTACTAAAAAATTTTCGGGCTGTACTGCCATCATTTGTAGTGCCTGCACCTGAAACAAAAACCAAAAACTTCACCATTTTGAGCAGAAACAAGGTATTTGGTAAGTAACGTTTTCAAAATCATTCAAATCAACTCGTTGCACTTCAAGACTCACCTTGTTTGATGATATCTACTAAGAGGCCCATTTCATCACGAAACTTCTGCTGGATGATTTGCTTTCTTGCCTTCAATAATTTTTTGCTGTCTGCATCCCTAGCTTGCCATGTTTTGAAATCAAGTCTGTAGGAAATGTGAAGCAAACATTCCATACACCTAATCCAAGCATGGAGAGTAGACAAACCATATTGGTATATTTCCGTTGACACTGGTTTTCTGGAAAACAAATAAATAATATATTTAAAAATAGGTATTCATGATTATCAGCCAAGAAAATTATAAAAGTATTCAAAACATACTCTGAGATCACATGTAATTTATTCATTTCAGATGGGGTTGCTTTACATATGTCACAAGTTTGGGTTGATGTTTCTGATAATTTAGAAACTATTTTACCATCTATCATAGTCATGAGCATTTTAACTTTAACTGCATGATTTCCCATTATAGAAGGCACCAGTGTAGCAATTTCAGCTTCAATCGTGGCTTGTTCTCTCTTGATGTCTAATTTGTTTTCACTTGCAAACTTGAAAAAAAGAGGCCTGCAAAACATTGTCGAAGACGGTTTTGGATTCTCCCATACATTTTCTTCATCACAATCTAATCTTACAGGTACAAAAGAACACATGAAGACGCTGGAATCATCTTCCTCCACCATGCTTTGCTTATACAAACTCTGCCCTGAAGAACCATCAAAGCCCCACTTACACAGAAGTGTTAACTCCTTGCCATCTAAAGTAGAGGGCAAACGTAGATATTTTCCAAGTCTTGACACAGTTTTATCCAAAATTGCTTGAAGTTTAACTCGTGCCCCATTTTCAGAAATGTCTATGCTATCCTTAGGTGGGTAACAGTCCTTTTTCGCTTCTAGGACAGTTGTGTATGAAGGAAATAGTGGGATTCCTTCTTCCTTTGCACAAGCTCTCAAAGTAGTATACTGCCACTTCGACAGCTTCAACGAAGTCAAAATACCTAAAGCTTTATCAGCAGAATATATGGGCACATTTTTTTTAGTTTTAAGTATATCTTTTATGTTTGTAGCCTCTTCGGGATTCTCTGTGACTAATTTTATTATGTCTGCTACATCTTTATTTTGCGCCTTCAAGCCAGTTGCATAAGCAAGACTTTCCGATGGATGATTTAAAAGCTCTTCTACTCTCCTTTTCTTCTGTAACGGGCTTAACACCGAAAACTCCTTTCTTTGGTTTCCAAGAGATGTTGAGGTTCCAACACTACAAGTCTGTGGTTGTGCGGATGTTGATGCACCTTCGTTTACGGGAAATTCTGAACTGGAACACTGTGACTGATCTATCGTTACGGAGGAAGTCATCTTTTCCTTGATGACTTCAGGCCATTTGATGTCTTCTTGGAGCCATGCTTCGTACTTTTTAATGAAAGTATGTCGTTTACGATTACATGAGATCCATTTCCTTTTCAATGCACACACATAAGTTTGGCAGAATTGTTTCAAGTCTCTCTTTTCATTTTCTGACAAATCAATACTATTCACAAACACATCAAACAACACATTGGGATCTGAGAAAGAAGTGTTGTTGGCCACAAACATGAAAATATCAAGATTGGTACCAAAACCTTCCATTGCAATAGAAAAATTGAAAGAACAGAAAAATTAAAGTTTACGCGCACAAGTGCTAAACGTTACTGACTGAGTCCATGCCAAACATTCTATTTATGTATAACTCTCTCACCGACCCTCATTAAGGGTCGGTACAAATTAACACGTAATAAAACTGAACTATTAGTAAAGTAATAAGTAATTCCCGTAATTGATAATGATAACGAACCTCTGTTATCATTAGGTATAGTAAAAATCATTAACACCCTCTTAGCTAATGAGGTTACTATTGTAAAAAGTTATTTGTTAAAATAAGGCAGATATTAGTTCAGTGCCCTAATTAGTATTCGCAAAAAACGAATTTCTAAAGTTAACTTATTTTTTGAGTTAAAGTAATTGAATCTATTATAACAGTTATTATAATATTAGGTGCGTATTTATTATAAATATTTAATTCCATATTCCTTACCAAACTAATTTAAATGCGTCACATACTTAAAATATTCAATGCCGAAAATTCGAAATTTCAAAAAAATCCTACGTGTGAAGCGGCACCTAAAGGTACACGAGTGGTATGTCAACGTAATCGCCTTAAGAGCGGCAATAGCTCGTATGAGTACCAGCCTTTCAGTTTCATTCAGTCGCAAGAAAATGTACTTTATGTAATTTCTCCCATACAAAAAAATACTAAATATTTTTTTTCTCAGGCGCGGAGTAACTAAAATCATTCATACTAAAATATGCATTAAAGGAATGTATACCTGAGACGTTCCATATTTTAGTTTTATGAATATCCCACATTGACTTTCTATGAAAGGGGAGCTCGATTTTCAGACCACTGTGCGACGGCTTGACGTGCTCTCCGAGGCACGGAGTTTCTCAACCAGCCAAACACCGAAACAAATCTTTTTGTTATTACACAAAGCTTGTCCGGGGCGACCCACGACCTCTCGGGTAGAGTATAACCCTATAGGCTATAGGGTGGCTTATACCGCTCGACCACAGACTTCGTCAAGCAAAAATATATCTATTTCATTTATTTAAAAACGGACTTATTAAAATACCATTATTCATACCTTGTCGTCATCATTACTACTGTCCCGGTAGTTTAGGGTATACCTTAGCTACCGAGGCAGCGGCAAAGGCTTCTTATAAAGCATGGTTAGTATAGGATGGCGTATTAATGGTATGTAAACACTCAGTTCATTAGTTAAATCAATTAAACACTGAGATAGTACAAGCACGTTCAACATAATTAATATTAATTGAACGTACAGAGATAACTGATGGCAGTTCAAAACAAAATTCTTGAACGTTCTTATCTATTCTATAGATACATGTCTTGCTTACAATATTACTACTTACTCACTATTATATCCATCTTTTTGATGTTTCTTAAATCAAAAAGTTATGGAATCGGAACATAACATTTGCTTTCAATATCAGCGAAATTCCGTTTTAATAGCAATTTTTACATGTCGTCAGATGCTAGCTAGATCGATTTATCGTCCTCCAAAATTATAACTACCAAATTGGTGCCATTTCTGATATACCTAGTAGTGGACATAATAATGAAATGATAAAATTTTCGTAATTTATAACGGAATCCAACATTTCTACTCAAAACTCACTAGAGCAACGGTGGCGCAGAGGATTCGGCTTTGCTTTAGAATAAGCCTATAAGCTCGCGGGTACGACCAAACCGCACCATGGCCAGCGTCTGTGGATTAAGGCCTAAACTCTCTCAACTCGTAAGATAGATGGAAAAAGCCCGTGCAAAGCAGTGGGGCACTTAAAAGGGTTCAAGTGGCTAAATAGTCGCTTACTTACTAATAATTATCTAGGTAGGTATTATTTATAAGGCATTGTAAGTATATTTTTAGTAAAGGCTAATAGTATAAAAGTGAATAGGCGCCCCAAAAAGGTTTCGCTGTCTGTCGGGTCGCAGCCGTTACGTCATATGCTACAAAAACAGTCAAGGTCGTATCTATTTGTAAATACATAAGTAGCTAAAAAAATATTGTATAACACGACTATAACCAGACTATGAAATCTGTCGCAAAGTCGCACGATTAATTAATTAATTGTTGTGCCACACAACAGTCTATCGGTTTTAAAGCGTTATGCGTTTCGCGCAATAAATTCATGGTCCCGTGTTCATTCGTACTTAAATGTAGTGCAGAAATGTTTCAAGCCACAAATACACAATATTAAACATAACTAGTTGAATAGATAGATTGTAATATAGAGTAAGTAAGTTACCTGTGCATGTCTCAGCTGATTGACAAGCGTGGAGCACCTCTCAGGATCCTTGCGGCCGTCAAACGAGTCCAACTCTGCCGCGACCATGTTCAAAGCGTCGTCGGCAAAGAAGAACTGCGCGAGAAGCGACCGATCGTCCCTCTGAAACAACAGAAGAATAAGGTGGATTAAGAAGTATTAGTATTAAGATATTTAGATTTCTGCTTCTAAACACGTCTTTTGCTAAACGAGTGGCCATTCGTAGGAGGTGTGATCTTTGTATTGAACCGCCTTGGCACGTGTCGAAACTTAGGGATGTCGTGTGTAACTCAGTGAATTTCGCAATTACCAAATACCTCAGTCCACCCGTGACCATGAAGTCTAAAAACTGAAACGTTGGAAATTAAAAATCTAAATTAAACCGCGATAAAATTCGTTTTAATGTAGTTTTATTTCATTGATGTAATGAAAGATTATCTTTGCTGCCTAATTTGTGTGTATTTTTTCATTTCGTATTTTATTATAATAACCACTAGTGCCTGCAGATATACTTAATACTCTTGGGTATACCCGTAGGCACTAGTGGTTAATACTACAAACGGCGAATCGTGTCACATTGTTTCGTGCGACAAGATTGGCGTTAATTAAACACGTAACGTCTCTCGACCATGCAATATGAAAAGATGCGATCGGTCGTATCGTTTGCGCGGTATTTCGATTAAGGAAAACTACGTACACCTGGTACACTGTCTTAGATAAATAGAAATAAAATTTTCAACAAAAATTCTCAGAAGAGTACCTTAAATATTACGAAGTAAAAATATTCTAGATCTGTCTTCAAAATATAAGACCTTTAACAGGACAAAAGGACATGTCGCAATGCGGTGCGAGCCAAGAACAAATAGGAGATTCCACTAGTACCTACTAGACTGGAATCTATTACGCCTCCAATTGTACAAAAAAAATACTTTAGTAGATCAATTTATAGGGTGCTGAAAACTTGATGATAAATTCAAAAATATTTTACTATGATTTTAATCATAATAGTAGGAGTCGCAAATAAAAATTAATGTTAAACAAATCGGATTTTTTTTTGAATCTTCATTTGTGTCACAATTCTGGGCACGGGTCTTCTCTAAACTATTTTATGAGTTGAGGCCTTTTACCACACCGACTAACCAAGTGCGGGTTGGTGGATGTCGCATTTCCTTGAATTCCCCGGTTTCCTCAAGATGTTTTCCTTTTACCGATATTGAGCAGCAGCGATGAAATCATTCACACAAAGATCTGTGGCCACGACCAGGATCGAACCCGCGACCTTATTCAACGGCGAGGCGGATACTGCTGCGCCACCACTGCTCTACCTTGATATTAATTAGTTATGAGTAGCAATTAAAATTTTGATCTTCATAGTTATCTACATTTAAAACCTATAGACCAATACAGACCACCGCATTGACGCGACGCGGCGACGCGTGGCCTGCGCCCATATGTTAAACCACTATGTTAAACATAACAGCCAAAATAGCTGCAAAATATTGGTCAATGACCGTTTACAAATAGATCACTTGCTATTTATATCTCTGCGATTTCAGGTGCAAAAATCGGAATACTTATTACTACATGTATACAAAGGGGACTGACCGGCAGACTATACGACGCTTCTGTGCGAAAAATGACTCAGATGTAAACAGGAGTTTCACAATCACCGAATTTCATTATTGAATCTGACATGACATCAGTGACATATGGCAAGATACTCGACATGATTTCACATAACAAAATTGTGTGAAATCTTTTCGTACATGGTAACATGTTCCGGATTAATTCATAACTACTCGTCATTCAATTTACATGTCTGGTAAAGCCATATGAACACGGAAGACAGTTAATTTAATGTACACGATTTCTCGAATTTTCAATGGATTTATAAACCACGTATTCTCGTAAAGGGTCAGAGCAGCATTTACGAGAATACAATGCAGATGAATTGATACAATGACGATTAAATTCACAATCAATTAAAAATACTATGGGTACTTTATTAGACCATTAACACGTGAGGTGGTATACGCAACTTCTAGTAATAAATTGTTTCTGCCAGTTTTTTGGGAGGCGGGGAAACCATGTACAACACATGTGTACAAGTTGAAACGTCTACACTAAACGTCTACTAAAATAAAAGTTACACACAAACACAAAACATGAACAGTTTATGCATACAAACTGTTCATGTACCTCGGCAGAGGGGAACGCGCGCGAGACCAGTTCATGAGTTAATATTCACCTCTGCCTACACCTTCGGGTAATACACAGGCGTGACGCTATGTCTATTGAGTAATGATAATCATTTAGAAACGTATGACCAATCATTCATGAATAAAATTGGTTCGTCTGTAAGTACCAGCTACTCAATCGATTTCTAAAGTGCCGCTTGCCCAACTACCGAAAATCACCCATGGTCATGGCATTCTGTAAATTAGACAATAGACTACTTGTAGAGAAACTAAAGTTACTCATTTATTTAATGGTTTTTCAAATTTTAAAGAATCAAGGTCCTAAAAATAAAATATTTTTTTACAAACGGCCAAAATAAGAGCAATAGGAACAGGTGAGTCAGTAGTATCCTTCAACCAAACATAATCACCATCATATCATCTAAAGTCAAATCTACGACCCATGTGTTAATAAAAGACTATCTTATTGCCATTCTTGGGACAAATATTGACACTGAACTACAAGTATCTGTTTTTCATTGGAAAAGCCAATAGCTAAGTTTTATGCTAGATTTTGTGACTTATGCCGATCAGGCGGCATACCACAACATCTTAAAGCAGTATTGTTGGAGCAGCAGAAGAGAGACGGCGTTACACTATGTGTAGAGCAACTTCTCTTTCGTACAATTGGAATATTAGTATACGGTGTCATAGTACGGCTGCAGGTTACTAATAAACAAGACAGTAAATTTAATAAACCTCATCTAAAACCCACCACTGAGCACGATTCGCGACTATTCCGAAACTTCTGCCAACCTTGCCAAGTAATACCAAACATAAAGTTAATGAAACAAACAATGTAGGTTATGAACTTGGAAGTGTTGTAAAATCGTAGAACAATCGCTATAGAGTTGATATTGCACGTATCTACCGCAATTTTCCGGCATTCTGTTGACAGTGTCGCCTTGAAATTGTCGTCCACAAAGATAAAACCTCTGTGACCATAATAAGTGCAATTTTACTATTGGTGTTTGTATACGGAGTAAGGTTATTTGTCAGGTTTGGTTAGTCATCAAATGACGTAAAACAATAACACGCATAAGTTCTTGCAAGGAAAATGAACAATCAATTGAAATAACTCAAAAAACCCATTCACGTAACTATTATTGGCTGGAAATAATATTTTTAGAGCTAATCGTGTAGAATACGTTTCAAGATTGTACAGGTGGCTAAATTAGTACTAGAGTTTGGATTGCTTTAACTACGGTCTAGGTACTGCATAGATAAATCAGAGTGTAGATCAGTTATTATTATTTAAAAAAAAACTAAACACTGTTAAAGTGAAACAGTCCTGAAAAAGTAATAATTCAGTCTCATTGTCCTCAAATATTAATAGTTGGCAACAGTACAAGAAACAGTGATACAAAATACGAACCGACTAGACAAGGAAAATATGTTTAAGGGATTTCCCGCTCAGACAAACACGCTATGAGGATATTAACAGATTAAGTATTTGACGTAATAATACATAATTATGTATAAAGTTAATAATCTACAGTGTTAAAAGAATACTTTTACCCCAGAATAATATTTCTGCACGAGGCATTTAGTAAAGCATGCAGAATTACCTAGTTATACGTTTGAATCAGTCAATAGTAGGCCAGTCGTTGTTTCAAGAGATGTTTACGTTTAATTTAATGTACGTTGTCAAACAAAAGATGTTTTTCTTAGTTGTTATGATAACAGGACACTTTATTCATGTCGTTTAACACCCTTGATACGATAATTAATGAGCCGAGTGAGTAATAGATGGTGGTGTTCGACAAGGTGCATTAAATTCACACTTTCTATTAACTTTGATGGTCATTAATACCTAATAGGATCATTGATAGACTCGGTGACCATTTCATCGATTTCATAGTGTCCAAATTATAATCTTATCATATTAAAGTTGACTGAAACTCTTCTCCAAAATTATTACGACTTTTAGTGGTCATTAGGATAGACAGTAAAGAATGTAACAAACCTGAGTTTTGAAGAATGTTCGACCAAGTAAACCAACCTCTAAATCAAGTTTTCAATATCAAGTTAAATGTGAAGTTTAAAGATACTGTTTACATTAGACGTCGGTTATGTACAAAGACGCGAATATAAAGTGAATAGAATTATTTAATTTGCATTTTAATTAATCCTCGCAAATGTCAACTGATCGTCGTTTTACTAATTTATCGAAATTGATGTTCCGTTCGGTGTACGGCTTTATTCACGCAACACCTAATTAGAATATTTGCATTTTATGCAAATATTTAACTTACAAAATAATGAAAGGACATTTTACATTCCACACGTAAATTCACAAACACACCACTTCTGAAGGTGTAAACTGAGGTGGCTTTTAGCTACATAACTAATACAGGGGTTCCCAAAGTGTGATCACGAGCAAATATTGAGTAGGATGTGAACTTTATGACAACCCGACCGAAATCTAAAACTAAAATCTATGCTAAAGGTGCGATTGCAAAAAAATAGAATAAAAGAGAATAGCCTTCCCATTGAGATAGCACGTATCTTATATTTTAACAGAGACGAGGCAAGCTTAATGTCATCAATATTTTATGCCCCCTTTTCAAGAAGATCAAGAGGTGCGTCCCGAATTTGGCAGTTTTTGTAATGTGGGTCGTTTAAGTTTGGTAACCACAGGAATAATTTATTTATTTAATATTAATTTATATACATAGAAATAATACAACCATTATTTTATAAAACACAGTTACGTGACATCCTAGAACTTGATCAAGTAAGTCACATTAGAGGTTAAAATTTTGCAGAAATTGTGGTAAAGGCGTATGATGTAGAAACCCCAATTGCGCAAATTTACGCGATCTTTGGACACTTTTGATATGATATGATCAACACAACTGAACAATCCAACCGAACGCACTGTATAGGTACAGTGGCAGTAAAATAACTTGACTATCCTCTGGACTGCGCAGTAGCTGATTTTCATACATAGGTACCTATGTACGTGCACAAAGCTTCCCCTACAGTCTTGTACCTGAGGTCGATGCCTTGTCTAATAACCACTGTTAACATAGTATTGTCTTAGATTTACACGCGAACTACTTTACTTTTTAACGGATTTTCAAAGTCTTTTCAGACTTCATGTTCACGGGTGGACTGAGGTATTTTACGTCCAAAAATCTTAATAACAATTATTAGCGACTACCTCCAAATATTAATATTTAAGTTTCGTTCCGATTTAAGCTTAAATTGATGAGCGGTGATGTTAACCTAAATAACTGTCGTATGTCAATAGCACAGATAATATAATACTATACTAGTCAATAGTAATAAAACTATGAGGAGCATCAACGATAACATGACATGACGCATTCACTCAACTCACAAACCTTGACTGAACGCAAACACTGGCCAATGGCCGAGAATCATATCAGATTAAATTCTTCCTGCAATTAGATCATAAAATCAGCAATACCAATAAGGAATATTACTAAACACTAGATCAAGTGACAAAAACCAATGTTAAACTGATAAACTGCGATTAAAAAGTTCGTGAAACTTGGCCAAGTCATTCAATTAGATTGAGATCGCAAACATCGGAAATGGAAAATTACACGAAAATTATATTGAAGGTTGATATATTACTAACTTATGACGTCATTTGTGATTATTAAACAAACATGACAACAGATTATCCAACTACAAAATGCTTAGTATGTATGTACAATGTAGTTCTGCTACGTCAATTCATCATCATCATCGACCTATTATAGCAGTCCACAGCTGGACATACACCTCTGCCGATAAGCGTCATTTCACCCTGTCTTCGGCTTGTCGTATCCAGCTACTGCCGGCTATCTTTCGAAGATCGTCACTCTACCTAACTGTGAGGTCCTACACTATGTTATCCAAGACGTGGGCTCCACTCGAGAACTGGCTTACCCCAGCCAGCGATTATCAGATTACGACAATAACAAAGCTGAACAGTTTGTTTATTTTGTTGTACGCACTGATCTCAGGGACTACTGATCCGATTTAAAAAAATCTTGCACTGTTAGATAGCCAATTTATTGAACAAGGCTATAGACTACATTTTATCACACCGCTAGGTATGGATAAACTCTCTTTCAAATAAAAAAAAGAATTTTAAGAATCGGTTCACAAATGGGGGAAAATAACGCTATACATAAAAAATACGTACAGTGGAACATTAAACCTCGCCGTCTTTGTTTTGGAACTCGGTTGAAAATGTGGTTCACTAAAAAGCTAGTTTAACAGTCGTAATAATGATTCAAACTGATCTTGAAAATTTTTTTGTTCTTTGACAAAGTTACAGTTCCGGTTAAAAGTTGAAGTCAAATAATTTAATATCTGCAAAACGGTAGTGAGTTTAAACTATGCGTAATAATTAGTGAAAGTTTTAGCGCAAGATATTTATAATTGTATCTTGATAAATACCTACAACTTTTTGAAGTTTAAGTTAGTAACAAAATAAATCTACAGCGCGACCTAGACACCGTTCTTTGGTTATCAGCGCGAGATAAATGACGTAAGCATTGCGTGAGTGGATCAGTCATTAAATTAATACACAATCGAATTACTCCCACCAAAATATCGGAGTAATAATAATAACCATTATTTCAGGCTACAAAGCCCATGTAAAATATAACACTACTAGCGGACCCGGCAGACGTAGTTCTGCCCGGTAAAGCAGTGCCATCTTCCGGGTCTCAGATCACCGAATATAACCAATAATAAATAATAGGCATCTAACCCGGTTTTCGGCACTTCTTCGCTTTCGTAATTTTCATTTTTTTTTCAATTTTTCTCTGGGTAAGAACCATCCTCGTACTTATAGGAATATTTAAAAAAAAGAATTAGCGAAATCGGTCCAACCGTTCACGCGTGATGTCGTGACAACGGAAAACGGGTTTCATTTTTATATATATAGATAGATAAACAAAATACAATTAAAAAACATCAAATTACTATATAAAAGAAAATCATTTATTCCACGCTGCAACGTGAGTTTGTTGCGCGGTGTTCAGGTATCCGACCTCGGAAGGCGAAAATGTGCACAGGACACATTTCAACCAAATTTCTTTAGCGAAGGTCGGCAGATGTTCAGTGAGATAATACCAGAATAATGCATTGTGTCAATTTATTGTCCTTTATAATTGTATCTATTCTTTCTATAAGGAATCTCGTGAAACGCCTGTCCCAGCGCAGCTACTAGTAACTAAAATAATCGTTCAATAAGATTAAGATATAATTATACCAGCGGTATACATACAAAAAAGAGAGAATGAAAAAAAAATTGGGTACTTAGACAGTAGGTATCTTCTCAAAAATCGTACCCCTCTTTCTGGCGCTTTCGGGAAAAAATCAATATTTAACTAAAACCTTAGGTTTTAGTTAAATTTTTACCCGGGACATAGACAAGGGACATAAACTTGGACGAACCAATCACAGTTAGGTATATTACCCGATACCCCGCCAACTTCGGCCGTGTCATGCCGTGGCCAGGCTGCCTAACGCTCGGCTGGTCTACGTTCCACTTTGGCGTGAAACAGTAAATAAAATAATTCATCCATCCTCCAATTTTCGCGTTTAATATAATTTAAAGGATTGTATGGAGTTTGCTACGCTTTAGTAGTACCTACTTGGTAGATATTACTTCAGCCCATTTTTGTATTCCACAGCTGGAAACAGGTCTTGTCACAACTATCGTTCGAGTAGACCGAGTGTAAGATGTCACATGTCCTTGAAAGATTAGTTATTTATTAGACATGCCGGTTTCCTCAAGATGTTTTCCTTCGCCGATATTGAGCAACGGAGATGAAACAATCAAACAAACGTAGGCCCGACCGGGAATCGAACCCTTATATTTCTAATGAGAAGCCCGTACCGCTACGCCACCGCTGATCTATGATATTTATGCATATCTAGTTAATTACAAGGAAATCTGACTAGCCAGTAATCACGCTACAAATAATTTCCTAGTAACAGGTGATAAGGCACCACCATACCGCACCACACATTCGTCGTACTTCATAGTGTTTAATACAAGGTTGTTATTGTTACCCAGTTAAATGTAGGCATCACCGCCACTATACGTGCATATGCATGCAAATTTTATACATATTTTACACCGTAGCACCAGCATAAACAATGTTACCTCTAGTACGATGTCGTGAATACGAGACAGTTCTCGGATACTAGTATCTTGAACTTGTTCTTTTATCCAAAACGTTCGATTAAAAAACTAATAAAAATCTATAAATAAATTATAATGAATTGGAAATAGAATAGTAAAATAATTTGTAGGGTATTTTGCATTTTAACCAATTTTTATAACTTATTATAAAAATTGGTTAAACCTTGTATACCTTCATCATCATACAAGGTATAACCTTGGTTGATTATAGTATTCGAATCGTTTTTTCTTCGTTTTAAAACTCGTACCAAGGGTACAGACTTAGAGCATTTAACACGGGAAGTGTTATACACAATTTCTAGTACTAAATTGTTTTTGCCAGTGTTAGGGAGAGACGAGGTAACCACGTATACAGCACACATGTAACAGCTGAAGCGTCTTTACAAATGCACACGTAAATAAAACACACAAATCATGTTTCATATGAACAGTTTATACATACAAACTGTTTACGGATCTCGGCAGTACATGCGGCGGTACAGAACAAAACGTTATTATAGTAGGAACTCATAATACCATTTTACAATAAACATAGTAACCTAAAGTAGTACTAAACTTAAATAAAAATAGAGGCGCTGGTCTAGACTCTACACAAAATGTGCTGTACGTAGCTTTTCTTGTGCATGTTTCGCTAGTGCAAACCAAAAGATAATTTATTTTAAGTCTCGTATGATTTGCTTATCGCGTTCGTGCTTATTTGTGGCAATAAGATCAAGCTTAATAAAACTACATACCTACCTAGCAATGAGTGTAGACCAAAATGTGTTTGTCAATCAAATTATCCAGTCAGTTTTATTTTTATAATCAGAAAACATCTGAGGGTCCAGCATGTGTAAAAACCACCAACAACATGTCGGTGGTAAATACTAAACATTCGACGACATGTGACATCCACTAACCCGCATTTAGCCAAAACACTCGAAGTCTCAAGATAGTTGAGAGAAGACTCATGCCCACCTAGCTGTAGGACATTAAAGGGTTACAATATTTTAATTGTGTTATTGTATTTGCCAGTTTAACAAGGCATCGCATAAGTAAAACGTACTCTACCTACCCATGTAAATCATTCATTCTTACACGCTGATGTGAATGCACCAATGGCCTTAATTGTGTCATTGCTTTCACACACAGTTAGCCAAATATTCATATACATTACCCAGATATTGAGCTATCTACATACAAACTAATTGTAGCAAACTTAATTTGTATCATTAAAAAATGTTTGTACAAAGATAGTTTTATCTTTGCACAATCATTTTTTTAATGCATAAGAAATAGTGGGATAAGATAGGCTACAAATACTCGATAAGGTAGGTAGGTATTTGCACTCGAAGCAATGCTAGATGACCCCACGAAAAAGAACTTTGTATCGACTCTGCGTCTAGATAGCGGCAAAAAGTAGGTAAATTGATAAGCTGGTACCTACACACAAACAATGGCTGCTAAGCCGGTTATTAACACAAAAACAATGCCAAAAGAAATTCAATTTGTAACCTCAAACGCCCACAAACTTTAATAGTTGAATGGCCATCAGACATTCGCCAACATTTGGCAAAGACGATCGAGTTTCGCGATTGGGAAAGCTGAAAAAAGTGAAAGCGTGCGAGGGAGATGGAAATAATCAACCGGTTTAATAAGAACGTGATGCAAGTGATGACGTCACCCATAGTAAAATAAGGATAGGTAGTTGCATCCGTCAAGTTCTAACGATCACAATGTTAGTTCACATCACCAGTTAAGTTTGACCTTGACGTAGCTCTATGACCGTGCTTCACTAAGAATACGCTGTCTATATGACAGCGTATTCTTACACAAAAGAAACAGGTTTAGGAGGCTGGAGGATCGGGTGGTAGTGACCCTCCAGTGTAAAGGGAAGATCTTCCGGCCGGGTGAGGTGTCATGCCCGGCGACCGCGGCCTCAGACTGTTCTTGTAGGGAACATATTGAAATATATTATGCTAATCTTCGGTGAAACTTTTGGTTGTGCGATTCAGGACTTCTGTGACGTCATGTCCCTTGAGTAACGTAAGGTATGTGACGCTATAGGTCTACTATCTGTTGTACCATAAAATTACGCTTGGTAAGCTGACTACTCTCGAGAGACTGAAACGCTTGACCAGACTAAAAAAAGACTGGTAGTAGATGCGTTAACTGAGTACTTTGAGCTGCAGAAACACCTGTTTTAAAGTAGGGCTAGCAGAGAGTTCCATTTGCTTAGCATGAGACACTGAGGTAACCACGGAGCACATACTGTGCGAGTGCGACTCCCTAGTGCGAAATCGCATGAATGCATTAGGATCAGGCCACCATATTTCTGGTGAATACAGCCTCATGTGTCCCTTACTAATAGCAGCAGTCATGGACAAGCTGTGCAGAGGCTTCATAGTATCAAGGAGAGTCACAAAAATGATCACACCGGGTCAAAGTGTTCCGGGTATCCCAAAACAATATATGTATATCTAAAATATTTTATATTGTATTTATAGAATTTATAGTGTTATATTTTTTATGGGCCTTGTAGCCCGAAATAAATGGTTATTATTATTATGATAACAGCCCCATTAAGAAAATAAGCTAACTAGCAATACGAGGCACCTAATAAGAGTTCTAGAGTGGCATTGCTCCGTATTCTACCATAGCGAATTCGTATTCTCCATTCAAGATCTCATAAATACTAAATATCTGGATGACCGAGCTTTGCTTGGTATTTAATTTTTTTAAAAAGGCATTTTCTAAAAATGATTTCTAGCTAGATCGATTTATCGCCCCCGAAACCCCCCATATACAAAATTTTATGAAAATCGTTGGAGCCGATTCCGAGATTCCAATTATATATATATATATATATATACAAGAATTGCTCATTTAAAGATATAAGATAATAGTAGTTAATAAACTATGAACCTAAATAGCTTTGTGACAGAAATGGAAATAAACTTTGTGAGCTGACATGAATCATGTAGGTAATTATGATAAGTTATCTATCACTGTTTAGATAAAAGTTATTGTATTTATGTAAAATGTACTTCTGGTCCACATGTTCTGCTATCTCTTATCATAAAATAAAATATTACAAGAAGGTTAATTCTACATCAAGATGTTTGTTAATGTTATAGATACACACACTCAGAGTTCTGTTTTATAAGTTTTCTATCAGAATTATTCGAATATTAATTTGTAAAATATAGGTACCATAAGGGTGCTGGGTTAACATTAAATAAGTGACTTGTGTGCTATGTTTTGCAGTGACATCATACAAGTGTTATTTTAAGACATATAATGATTATTATACATATTCTACGCCATGAAAATATTTGATGGTATCAGAAACAAAAACAAAAAATTAATAGATACTTTAAAAAAAACAACATATTAATAATAAATATAATAATATAGTGGGACATTAACACACATGGTCATCTGATCCCAAACTAAGCAGAGCTTGTACTATGGAAACCAGTTAACTGGTAATATACTACATTTAACTTTTCTTTTGTAAATATATACTTAATTATAGATAATTACACCCAGACACAAGACTAACAAACATATTTAAACAAATGTTTGTCTTGGGTGGGAATCGAACCCACGACCTCCGTCGTGAAAAGCAAGTATCTTACGGACCACGCTACCCGGCCCGTCATTATTAAATGCATCCTGTTCTATTGTTTCAGTAAAGTAAACAATTTGTGTACTTAAAACTATTTGTGTACTAAATCCAGCAGGTCACTTCCAGTAGGTATTTATTTTATAGTAATAAAAAAATGTGTGAGGTGTCATTTGGACATAATAATATGAATGCAAAAAAGTTCATGTTGGTAATAGTATTGTTTATTACTAGCTCCCATCCACAGCTTCGCCCACGTGGTACCTATTGGAATAAAAAGTAGCCTATGTTTTAATCGAGATTATAATCTATCTCTGCGCTAAATTTCATCCAATTCCATCCAGCAGATTTAGTGCGAAAGAATAACAAACATCCATACATTCTTACAAACTTTCGCGTTTATAATTAGTATGATTATTAGTATTTTATTGACTGTTCTGTTTGTGTAGTGGTTAGTGACCCTGACTGCTAAACCTGATTCGATTCCCACCCAGAACAAATCTTTGTGCGATAAGCATCATAGTTTGTTCTGTGTCTGGGTGTAAATTATCTATAATATGTATGTACCTAAGTGAAAAAAGGTACTTAGGTAGTGTATTGAGTTCTTACTACTCATAACATAAGCAAAAAATGTTTAATTAAAGACTAGATGGTGCTGTGTGTATGTGCCAATTACCATTATGTGGTACCTATTTCTGCTGGATCCACAGAGCATTAGTTTGTTATGAAAACTAGTGGGACAAGAAAAAAATAATAATCCACCTCTGATATAGGTAGGTATATAAAGGTTAATGCCCCATGGTACAAATAAAGATCAACAGGACAAAACAGAATATGGGTCATTCTAAGTTAAGAGGTACTTTCCATGGCCAGGACAAAAAAATACTTTTTTTATATACTAACTTCCTTAATAACCTATTAATTACTTAAAACTAAACGTTTTCTATATGCTCACTTAAATTTATTACAGAAATGTACGTAGTTTAGTCACAATAAGTTTTAATATAAGAAAAAAGTCTCTCCCCTGGTCTGTCCCCAAACCGACTTTATTTGTTAGCCAGTTATTATGAATGTATTAAAATTCAATAATGACTTTATCATCGTTTATTTTATACAGAACAATAACTTAGTTACAGTGTCTTATACGTAAAATTACTTTTATTCCAATTCTTCATAAATAAAATCAACGCCGAAATTTGTCCTCCGAGTTTCGTGTCTCGTCCCCTGGCTTTTGGTTTTCGTTTAAAATTCAGTTTTGTTTTACTAAGTTGTGGAAGTTGTGACCTTGAGTGCATAGGATGTAATGTGAAGCTAGCAGCAAGCACCCCATAAGCCCACTGAGCAGCCATTTTAACGGCCATTTCAGTCCCACCGCTCGCTGGATGTAGAACTGTTGAGTGAATGTAGTCTTTCCTCTGGTAAGTTTCATTTAGAAATTATTTGTTAAATTATTAATATAGACTTACACGTTCGCTATGAATAGTGCATACAATCTTACGTTTAATTGTGAATTGCGTATGAGAGACACTTTTACGGCTATTTAAGATATCAATCGAAAATGTCTTTCACCTGGCGTATTTCCCCTGGCTCTTTTAATAGCAGGGGAGATACTTAAAGTCCAGGGAAGATACATTTGTATGCGTTTTCATGAATATTTCTGCATTTTTCTCGGGTTTTACAATTTAATATGAGTTTTACAGGCACACTAAAGGTTCACTAAGTTACCGATTGCGTATATATACGTAATTGCCTGACATTGAAAAGTTTGAGCTGCTTCTGTGACTTAAAGTTATGTCGTCATTTTCAATTGGATACTGTGGATTATCCAGAAACACGTAGTAAATTCAATCTACGCGTTGATGATTATTTACAGAGCTAGCAATTTAGAAGATGACCCACTCATCAATTTCACATCTCAAGAACACAGGAAGAAGCCTCAAGAAACACTACAGCATTCTGTACCTACCAGTATTTAAACCTAACTGCACAAAGATGACTCAAAGCCCTCAACATCTGGAAGGGAAACATTCAGCAATAGGGGCTTTGTGCTGGTTAAACTTCAAGATACAAAAACAGAATATCGTTATGTTGCAATGTGCACAGGTGATGAAGAAGATGATATATTTTTTAAATTCTGTGATCACCTGAGATCAGGTTTTAAAAAACTACCTTCCCCTAACTTGAAAATTAAAGCGAGGCGTATCTTTTATGCATTTAATGAATCTATATCTTAGAATGAGGGTTTTGGAAAAAGATTTTTTTAGTTTCCTTTAACTAAAATGTTTTGAGAGTTTATCAAGAAAACAATATTACTGTTACTCCAAGAAGTTTTTGCTTAATTTATTAGTGACTATTTCATATCCTTCATGCTTTTAATTCTTCGATAGGCTAGCGCTTGACTGCAAATTGCCTGATGTTAAGCAACATTATAGCCTACGATGGAACGCGCCAGCCCAGTATACCGATTCACTTGTGGTTGTTAATGATTATCGGTGAGAAGGTGGCAGTGGAATGTAGCACCATATGGTTAGAAACCATAAAGGAACAACAACTACGACCCATCATCCTAAATGGTGTCACCAGACATCGCACTGGAACTCTGCAAGGCCGCTTGGCGGTGTGGCTTTGTCTGGTGGGTGGTCACTAACCACGGCCGAAGCCTACTACCAGTTGATTATCACCTGATTTGCACCACCCGAAGACCACGTGTGGGGATTCAATTGAAGGTCTACACCCATGGACGAAGGTGACTCAGCCCCCAAAAATGTATTTCATGTTGATAGTAAAGTTATAGATATTTTTGTTTTGATGGAAAGGAAAAGTAAAGACCCTGTTATTTTTTGTACCTAGCGCTTAAGACTGCTAAGAAATAACAAATATGATTATTAGAATATGATTAGATAGTTCATAATTAAAATAAAAAATTAATAAATACAGTTCATTCTTTAAAAAAACGTGTTTTTGATATGTCTATCTCTCTTCCCTGTGCATAAAGTAGCCTCCCCTGGTCATCTTGTCTCTACCCTGTACTGAGTATTTACCCTGGTCACTTATAAAACGAGAAAAAACCAACGAATTGACTGGCCACTTTGTAAATGTTTTCATCTTAAAAGTTTCTATTACATAAAATGTATACTTATGTAAAAATATAAAAAAAATGCCATGCCGTCGCTTCATACAACATATTACCTCTTAACTTAGAATGACCCATATACAGGTTTTTAGGATATAAATTTTAGACTTTTATTTGTTTATGAACCCACGCTGATGAGATACCTATAGACACTGCATATCTGGAGACTTAGTCCTACTTTGTTCATTCAAGGACAAGAACTCAAAGGAATTAATGAAAATTAGCTGTCTTCCAGATAACCAACTTTTGAGGATAACAATTTTATACAATTTTTAATAAAGTGATGTCTAGTGGGTATCTAATCCGTACAAGCCCATTTCCAAGTGACTTCTATACTACAACTATAAATAAAAAATAATAATAACCCCTATGCCTTTTTTTACAGTTAAGACCCATTTCTGTCACTTCACCTAAGCATAAAATTGGTCATCTGTTTAAAGACTATGTGGCAACAAACTTGAACACAGACTAACAGATACATTAACATGGACATGAGCAGCAGTGGGGCTGTGGTATCAGCCTCACCTTTGAAATATAAGGTCACGGGTTCGATCCCCGGTGTCCGGTCCCTGGGCCCCTACTATGTGTGAATTGTTTCATCGCTGCTGCTCAATATCGGTGAAGGAAAACATTGTGAAGAAACTGGCATGTCTAAAAATTAATCATTTGAACTTGTAAGATAGTTGAGATAAGACTTGTGCCCAGCATACATGCATCAAATTTATAATTATATAATCCCCTCTTTTTTGTCAGGGGTGAATGAAGGAATTACTAAAATATGTGCATACAATGTAAGTACATAACCATGGAATAACTGTAGCAAATTAAATAATTCTTTTATTATTTTTATAACGACATGTTTAGTGTAAAAGAAAATTAGAAAATGCAAAGGAGAATCTTTCCGCAATCATCACTACCCTTGTTGTCTAAAATACACTTATAGGTGACAAATTCTATAAGTGCCCCATAATTTAAGTATGTTTAATACTAGCGGCCGCCCGCGACTTCATCCACGTGGATTTCAGTTTTTTTCGGAATAAAAGGTAGCCTATGTTCTTTTTCAGGGTCTAAAGATTGTCTGTGCCAAGTTTCATCAAAATCGGTTGAGAGGTTTAAGCGGGAAAGCGTAACAGACAGACAGACAGAGTTACTTTTGCATTTATAATATTAGTAGGGATTTTAACAACACACTAAACAAACAAAATGTAATAGATATAAGTACTTCATTTAAAAAAGAAAAAAGACTGTGTTTTTTGTCAGTGTTTCTCAGTAGTTGCCAGTTATTCACTGCACGGTAGGAAAAGAAATTGGACTATATTTATGTAGACTCGCCTCTCAAAAGAAAAGTATATTTTCATTTCACAAGTGTAAAACCATATAATATGGCTGTGTCTGTATTATTGGAAAGTGTAAGCTCACCCATTTTGCTGGCTATGTTTATATTATTATGATAAACAAGTCTAATACAGATCATCAAGTACAATTTCCCAACATCAAGCTACTACCGAGGTTTATCTACAGTGGAAATGTTTTGATGAACCTCATCTTTAGCTTTAAGGAAAATATCTGAGTACCTAGTAAATATATAATAGATTCAATTTGTTCTCTAATAAATACCCATTCCAAAATTTTTCCTTACCTACTTAGGGTTTGCTGGTAGAAGATTCATATTTGTGTCAAGTTCACCTGTGTTTATGTGTTGTATGCTATTTAAATTGTGTGTTTTGTGTACATTAGAGAATAAGAAAGAATAAATAAATAACCTTAGTAGTCTAAATCACCATAAAGAAAGGTTTCAAATCACTGTAGTAATGTAGTAGGTAGTTAAAAACACCAAAAAAGTGCTTGTCCAGTTAACCAACTCCAAAATTACCATAAATATGATTTAAACTGGATTTCTAACATAAAATCTAGTGTTTAGCAGTTATACAGTCGATTAGAAGATAGGATTACATGAAAACAAACTTCGTTGATTAAGTTACATTGTTGTCTAGTTTCCCAACTATGTTACGTACAACTTGGATTTGATGACGTGAAAACAATCATTCTCTAATGATTTCATATTCCCTGAGCACTTTATTAATATAATAATCGCCCCCGAGCGACGAACAATGGTTGATAGAAAATAACAACGAAATTACTGAATCATACTAATATGCCAACAAAGAATCATAACTCGCAAGTTTTAAGTCATTTATCACATCTATACCATTTATTATAAAACGTTATACATATTTTTACAACCATAGTACTGTTTAAGTAAAAATATAGGTATTTGAATACTGAAAAGGCATTCTTAAAACAAGATTTTTACGAAAAACTGCATTACCTTCGGTTTGTAGAACCACTTTCTTAGTGACTCCATTGGGCCTGTTTTGTATAGCAGCCTCATATGAACGGATCACTGCACATCCACACACATTATAATCATTTATTAGCACCAACAAACAAATGTATTATATGAAAACACAAACTTGATTTTCGTCAATATTTACGTCAAATATCACAAACGGCAGACATGTTTTCACTGACCGCGCACTTCACAATAATGATGATTAGTGATGGGCGTTTAAACACTCGGTACGTTGATTGATATCGACAGTTTAACTTTAATTTATTTATAGGTAACAACATACAATTTTTTTGTAGATTGAAATCGAAATAGTCAATTCATGAAAAAAAACATTTGCAATATAAAAAAGTTAACGACTTATGTATTTTTTTCATCAAAACTGAAATTGAATCAATATTAAAATCTACTGAAACCTAAATTATTTTTAAGATATAAATTTGTTTCTATAACTTATTTATTTAGTCACATAAACTAGATTTTAATTAAGTGTCTAAAACTAAAACCTATATCTAAAACCAAAAAAGGACTAACTATTAAGGTTAGGTAGTTAGTTAGATACCTAAAGATGAAAAAGTTTAAAAGAAAGCCAAGTTGAACTACATTCACTATAAATTGTTTTTTTTTATTCGAACATCATTATTATTGCGGTAATCGATATGAAGATCCATCGCGCGCGTACATCTCTTCACTGCATGAATGAGTCACCATAGACCTACTAGTACCCATAGACAATACACAAGTTCTCAGAATACATAAATCTAATCTCCATAAAAATCGAAATAATTATTATTTTAGGTAGTTTTTTTTCATTGCTGGCTCATTCAAGTCTTTTTTTTTCTACCAGCATTAAGTGCGTTATTTTTATTGCCTACTAGCTCCATCTATGAACATAAGTCTACACTATTACACTAGCGTGCGAGACATAAATGAACCATTGCAAGGAACCCAAATAATTATAAACTAAAATTTCGAATCTGACCAAAAGCAGGATTACTATAGTTATTCACCTAACTTTACCATTTCTAACAAAATTATAAGCTTCCTACGATTAACTAACTTTTCAATTCCACAGTACCTAGAGACTGCGTTAAATATTAGCACAGATAATATAATTACTAGATACTAGATATACTAGAATTACTAGATATTAGCAACTTAGATAAGTACTGCGTGGGTTTCATTTGTTTGAGTTAGCACGTGAATAAAACTGCTTTTCTTTGTTTGAATAATAATATCTAAGATGACCAAATTTTTTTCAGTACATGTGATTTTGAATAAATTAGCATTTTTAATTGGAAAAATTCAAATTCATTCGGCTTTCGCCTTACGAAGAATTAATGATTTGAACACGCGTGGCCCTCTCTTGCACAGGCCCTGTTGCAAATGCTACTATTGCTATGGAGTTAATCCGGCACTGAGGATAGCAAGCCAATAGAAAATACAAATACACTGCATTGAATTGTCCTCAAGACAGCTCTTTCCTTTTACACAATGCCTTTTTAGCGGCTTGCTGTCCTGTCTTACTGTTCTGTTCTGTCTCATGTAAATGGCTTAAATGTTTTAAGTAATTTATGTACGTACCTAGGTACACACATGTATAACAATTATCATCACTGCGACCAATCTATAATAATAATAATATAGTGGGACATTAACTCACACGGCCATCTGATCCCAAACTAAGCAGAACTTGTATTAAAGAAACCAGATAACTGGTAATATACTACAAATATTACTTTTCTTTTGTAAATACATACATTAATACTAGCTGCCCCAGCGAACTTCGTACCGCGCAAAATTGTAAATCTAAACCATTCTCGAATCTCCACGAACACACACAAAAAATTTCATCAAAATCGGTCCAGTCGTTTAGGAGGAGTTCAGTCACATACACACGCACACAAGAAATATATATATTAAGATAGATAATTACACCCAGACTCAAGACAAACAGACAGAGGCATTGGAGCTGGCTCTCACTCGGCGCACCAAGGACGCGCACCCCTTACGCATACTTGCGTGGAAGCAATCGGTGCGCGCCGCTGCAAACATTCGCGCCGCAGAATCGGGGCAGCCCCAACACCGACCTAAAAGCATAAGGTACACGGGGTACACCTACATATAGGTAGGTAACGGTTGTAGTTTCAATTAAGTTAAATAAAATAACTTTTAATAAGAGATTATAGTAACTAGTAGTATTTATCATAGAAATTAATATAAAAAGTCACAATAAAAATAAGTAGGATAGATAGGAAAATATATAGTAAAAACCCCAGACACAGAGAGGCACAAAAATGCAATCAGGACTCCGATTTAGTTCGGGGGTAACTGCAAAAAAACGGTTGTAAATCCGCCACCTTGGATTGGAAATTCGCCATCTTGGACTGGAATACGCAACAACTTCATATTTTTTTAGTACAGTGAGCAAAAATGTTTGTTTGATATTATAATCACATCTAGATGAAAAAAAATACGTATATCTTATTGCTTTTTGAGTAAGATTGGACATTTTAGAGTCGAATATTTAGATACGAACATATTTTATTAACTTCCGACGACAAAAATCGGAGTTATAAGTTAAAAAGTGTGTTTTTATCCGTGTATATAATTTTGTGTGCAAGTTTGTGGTATCCTAGCGCATAAATTTACTTAGTTAACTGCATTGTAACTACATACTTGTGTAAAGTTTTCACATAAATCACTTTTCCATACATTTCAAAATAATATTATTGTCTGTGGTTTGACATTTTGTGCTGGCGATACTTTTGCTTGGTTTTTGGTATGAAGTTAGCCGCGAGTCCAGTCCTGTTCTTTTTTGAAACGCATAGTAGTTAAAAATAGCTGGCATTGTAAATAAATAGCTGTGACATTTACCCCTGCCTACATTTTCTCTACAAACTATATTTAGTTGGTACATACTTGCTTGTAATTTTGTGTTTTACCAAAATAATGATAGAACATTTTCTCTGCGTGTGTTCACCCTAACCTTTGATATAGCAATGGTATCAATTTCAAATGGATTCTAGTTTCACTTGTTTGTTTTATTGACAGTGTGTAACTATTCAAAATAGTTTTCATAGAGAAAATACCCGTTGAACTGTTTTAACATACTTGTGTAATACAACAACATCATTATCATTCTCCTAGCCTTTTCCCATATCTATTGGGGTCGGCTCCCAGTCTAACTTGATGCGGCTAGCTACCAGAATTATACGAGCGACTGCCATCAGACCTCGAAACCCGTAGGGAACCAGTAGTCGAACTACATGTAACGATTGTCATAGATGTGTTAAATAACAACCGGGACCGACGGCTTAACGTGGTCTCCGAGGCACGGAGGGTAATCCCTCAACCAACCAGACACCGAAATAAATTTTTGATTTTACACAAATATTGTACGGTACGGGAATCGAACCCGCGACCTCCTGGACACAGTATAGCCCAATCGGACGGCTTACATCGTTAACTACACATAGATATAATTAAATGTAATAAATTGGCAAATTTAAGTAGTGTTGTAACTGGCAACACAAAAACGTCACTTTTTTTTTTAAATGGTCCAGTAGCGGTTCACGTATTTGTGCTCTTGTAATTATTTTATAATATAAATAATAAACTCTGTTGGAATAGTGATTTATTTGATTTCTGGACCCAACAATACTAGTAAACAATTTTTTTCACTTCAACCCTTTTTAGTCTCCTCCTCCTGGACATGGGTCTTCTCTCAACTATCTTACGAGTTGAGAGAGTTTAGGCCTAAATCCACACACGATGTCACATGTACTCGAATGATTAGTTCTTAGACATGCCGGTTTCCTTGCGATGTTTTCCTTCACCGATATTGAGCAGCGGTGGCGTAACAATTCAGACAAAGATTTGTGGGCGCGACTGGGAATCGAACCCGTGACCTTCTATTTCTAAGCCGAGGCTCGACCGATGCGCCACCGCTGTTTGCAAAAGTTTTTTTAGGATAATTAATTTTACCCTAATTTTGGCAGCGCTCTTTGTTGACCCCTTAAAACTCTAGGTATTTGACTATTCCAGCTTTACAATACTACCTTATGCCAGCTTATTCCCTATATGATCTTAATGGGTCATTTACACGAGGACAATCGCCGGAAAGTAAGATATCAAGCCACTAAAAAGCATCGTGTAATGACAACTGGACAACTGTCTTGAGAACAATCTACTAATTCTACAATGAACTTCCAAATAATATTAGGGAAATGACTATTAGCAAGTTTAACATAATTATAAAATCTACGTAAGAAAGCGTATTATAAAATTTTTGACTATCTAACGGATGACAACGCTTGGAATTAAGTCGCTCTAATTCAACACACTAAACAAACCAAATGTAATAGATTTAATTAAGTAGGTACTTTATTTAAAAAAGAAAAAAGCCTACTGAGTTTTTTGGCAGTGTTTCTCAGTAGTTTCCAGTCATTCACTGCACGGTAGGAAAATAAATTAGACTATTTTAAAGAAGACTCGCGTCTCAAAAAAAATAAAGCATATTTTCATTTAATTTAATTTCATATTTTTATTTCATTTCAATCCAATGCAGTGTATTTTAGTGACTTGCTGTCCTGTCCCGGTTATTGTCCTTGTGTAAATGGTTCATAAAGATTCTAAAAGAATGTAATAAGTCTTTTAATAACTGCGTCCTGATCTTTTGACTGTCAAAGTGGGTAGTCAACCGTCAGCCCCTGGGGATTAAAACAACAATATTATCAAAGAAGGAAACGAACAAATTTCAATGCAAATTGATCTATGAATTAGGGTAAATCGCTAGAGGATGAAAAATTATTATTTTTGTACTTTTGACTAAAAGTCGCGATAAGGTAAGGATTAGGGTAAGGAGCGATAGCGGGCGCCATTTTTTACTTATTTATAAAATAGTTGAAGGACCTCGTCCCACCTTTTCTTTTTTGTTCACTAAAGAGGAAGGCAAAAGTCTTGGGTGATTCGCTGGTATAAGATCGATTGCTTCGTAGCGTGGTTGAGATGTTTCATAAACATCTGTAAAGCTATTTAAAGGTACCATACCTATATCGATTTCCTTAAAATACAATACACACAAAGATTGTGACGGGGGGGGGGGGGAAGAATATTTCAAAATTTCATAGTCAAGTGCCCCACCGCTAACGAAACCACTTCTTTTCTTCTTGTCACAAGATTTTTCTTGCAACTACATTCCTCTGATCGGTTATCCCGTGACCCGTCCCGGATATGAAATCCATTCGCTGGTGTAAAAGCTTTAAGTTTTTCTATCACATAAAGAAATAGTGGTCCACAAAGCCGTAGATGATGAAGACACAGGTCAGACTTACTGAAACCGCCGCGCCACCGTTTCTAACGTAAATTGAAGTGGGCGACCACTTTAATTGAATTATTTTAATGCTAGTAAAGTTTTAATTCTCTCTAGACTGGAATGATGAAACGTTAAAGTTTATAATGTGTGTTTGTGTTAACGACCGACGCGACGTTGAAATGTTATTAGGTACCTACCTATATGCATAGTTCTGTAAGAGGAGACTGAAGTAAATTTGGAACTTTATCAGCTAGATAAAGTTTCACCAATTAGAGTGCTAAATTTCCTATACGGAATTTGTCAGTAACTGATACAACTAGAACAGCAATGGCGCAGCGGCAACGGCCTCGTCTTTGAAATATGAAGTTGCGGGTTCGATCTCTAGTCCCACACATCTTTGTGTGAATATCGTCGCCATTGCTGAATATCGTGAGGAAACTGTCATCTCTAAGAACTAATAATTCAATGACATGTGACATCCACCACCCCGCCCTTGACCAGCGTGTGTGGATTAAGGCCTAAACTCTCTCAGCTCGTAAGATAGTTGAGAGAAGACCCGTGCCCAGCTGTGGGACACTAAAAAGGGTTGAAGTGAAAATGTTTTATCTTACTTGAAATGTGCTATAATTTTAATTCTTTTTTTATCTAGATGTGATTATTATATCGAACAAACATTTTTGTCCACGGTACTAAAAAATGTGAAGTTGTCGCGGTCCAAGATGGCGGATTTCCGACTTAGTCTCTGTTATTTTTTTATTCCATACAGGTAATTTTTACTGCCAGATCAATAGGTAAACACAACTGTTTGATCCGATTTTCGTTTTCAAAAAAGTCAAACACTTTTAACACGAGATTTCGTGAGGAAACTGGCATGTCTAAATGCCAGTTTCCTCACGATTTTTTTTTAACTTAAAATAAGCTGCTTGCGCTTGACCACATTATTACGATATTTTCCATCACCAATATTCAGCAACGGCGATTAGTTCTAAGACATGCCATTTTTCTCACGATGTTTTCCTTCACCGATATTGAGCAGCGGCGATGTAACAATTCACACAAAGATGTGTGGGCGCGAATAGGAATCGAACCCACGACCTTATATTTTTAAGGTTAGGTCCGTACCGCTGCGCCACCGCTACTCAGTGCTCAAGTCGCGGGTATAAGCTAGTAATTAAGATAAATAGGTTTAGACTAGCAAGTACACTCAACGTCATAAATTAATCCACACTTGTGTTCTGAATATCATCGTATGGTTATTAATAAACTTAACACATACAATGATACTAATTATACTCCATGGAATGATCAAAGATTAGAAGCTGTCCTTAGAGATCATTAAATAACTTGTATGTGATGTAGGGATATACTAGAAGTGGTTAGAGCGTAGTTGGATAACGATGACAGGAGATTTAAATTTAAACCAGATACTAATTAACAAGAAGCAACACATGTGGGTTGTTTTAGAAAAACCCTATAAGTCCTTATGCTATAGTTTTTTGAGATAACTATAACAAGAAGCCCATTCCACAGCCTCATGCGTGGCATAAAGTTTTTCTGAAGTTCTTCACTAGATACTAAGTGTTAGGGTCCTAAACGGACGGAAATAAGTGGACTGTATATATGGGAAAGCTGGTATATTAATTTGACCATTAAACTTTCAAACATCCAAGAAAAAAGAAGATGTAAATTCGTTCGCCTGCGCTGGACACACGAGAGGAGTGCGGCGGCTGTGCGTCGCCGCGTTGCCCGTCATCCCGCTGCCGCCCGCGCCGTGCAGCTGGACCGGTTCGCTGCCGGTGGAGGTGGGGCTGTAGGTCGCTCCGTTGTTGTGTGAACACTAAGAAATGCTACTATGACAAGTAGTTAATATGTAAGGAATGTAAAGATTCGTAAATGTATTAAAGTAGATAAATAGTCTATGTTGATACTTAGGTATCTGTATTTTTTACTTTGAAAAAAGAAACGATGGAGGAGGTTATCAAACGCCTTTATTTAAATCTCAGTTCGTTTTCTGCAGGCAAATTCAAGCTGCGAACTAATTTTCTACGATAGCCCGCTTCAGATGCTTGAATCGCAATTCATAAATCTACAACCAGGACCACCATGCGCCATTACACTGTATTGAATCATTATTACTATTGCTAGCCGGATCATCCCACAGCTGGGCAAAGGCCTCCCCTAACACCTTCCAGGCGTCGCGATCTTGTGCTACCTCCATCCTATTATCCAAGAATTTATCAATTTCGTCCCGCCATCTCCGTCTCGGTCTACCGCGACGCCTCCTCCTTGGATCTGATGCCAGTCTGTGGCTATCTTTGCCACAGACTGGCATCAGAGCTTCAACTTAGAGCTTACCTTTCCGAGCTACATCAGCGATTTGTGTTTTACGGTGTTACGTACTCTATCTTTTAGTTTGATACCTAAGATGCTGCGCTCCATAGCCCGTTGGCAAACCTTGAGTTTGAACATCTGATTCTGCGTCAATGACCAACTTTGCGCACCGTAGGTTAAGACGGGAAGAATGCATGTGTCCATGAACTTTCTTTTCAAAGAAAGTGGGAAGTCTGGAGTCTGGAGTCTTCATTCCCTGGGCCCAATGGCTTCTCCAGGCATTTTCGGTTCACCGAGCGATCTCCTTGTCCTGCTTGGAGTAAAAGTAAACTATTTGGCCAAGGTATGTATAGGCCGACCGTTTAACTCGCCTATCGCCAGGATTCTGACTCCTCAAGCTGCACAGACAGTGATGATGATTCAAGCGATATGGATATTAGTGACAAATAGTCTTACATTACTTTTATCTGTGGTTAAATAGTTCTTCAAGAGATTTAATTAATGTTTTATGACTTTGTACCTTAGATGGCGATACGCGAGTTAAACGGTCGGCCTTTAGATATAATCGTCTACGTAGAGCGAATTGAATTCAATCATTAGAAGTAAATATATATGTAGATCACTAGCTTTCCGCCTGCGGTGTCCTCCACGAGACCTAAATTTTATATCATGCCCAACCTTAGGATAAAAATTACCCTATAGCTTTCCTCTATAAATGAGCTATCTAACAATGCAAGAATATTTCAAATTAGACCAACAGTCCCTGAGATTAGCGCGTTGAACCAAACTTTTCAGCTTTATAATATTAGGTTTAGCTCGAAGCTCATCTAGATATCTCAACCTAATTCATCGATCTTATATCCCAATAGCACATAATTATTTTAACATAGTAAATTATTCTAAGGAGATAAATATAGGGAGACAGTTTGTACACATGAATACTGATAATTAGATTGCTTTGATTAGGTTGTGTAGTACATAATTACAAAATTGATATATATTTTCAATATTAGTTTGAAGTCACATACCTAACGCCACTCAAGAGAACCACTTAGCAATCCTAAATCGCACAAGCAAAGTTTTGCCGACGATTTCCCGACAAGAACTATTGGGTATCACACCTCGCCCGGCCGGAAGATCTCTCCTAATTGGAGGAAGAGAAAATTGGAGAAAATTGTAACGCCCGGTGACCTCGGTCCCCCCAACTATTCTTGTCGGGAACTTGATATTAATCGTTGGTGAAACTTTGCTTCTGCAATTCAGGATTGCTACGTCATTCTTTACGGGCTGGTGGCGTGGTCGATAAGACGCTAGCTTTTCACGTCGCAGGTCGTGGTTTCGATTCCCACCCAAGTCAAACATTTGTGCGATTAACATGTCCGTTTGTCTTGTGTCTGGGTGTATTATTTAAGTATATTTAAGTACAGTTATCTGGTTTCCATAGTACAGATCTGCTTCGTTTGGGATCAGATGACCATGTCCCACTAATTATTATTTATTTAATATTATTATCCTTTTGAGTGGCGTTTTGTATGTGACGCCACACGGAAATGTCAAACCACCAACTTCTGACTACGGACTCGTGATTAGAGCAAAGTCCCAACACTATTTTTGATCTGGCGCGGGAATCGAACCCACAACCTTCAAGACGTGATCTCGCTATCCCCTACGCAAATAAGGCATACGTTATAACAACGTGGTAAAAGCATATTTGTTAATATTTCTAAAAGCTTTTTCCGTTAATTGATGCGAAAATATGGTTTCTACAGAAACAGGTGGCAAATTGCACACTCATTTGGGAAGGTTCTACTATTGTAAGTTTTAAATTTTCATTCGTTCGGACCATTTACAGAGTTATGCGTTTGTTACTCGACAACATTAAATCATTATTTAGTTTTCTCTTTTGTTTTCTTTTATTTTTTTTTTTTATTCCTGCATTTAAATTTGATATTTTTCGATTTTAAGTATTTCAGAAATTCACTATAAATCGTGCATTGATCTTTAGGCTTTAATTAGCAAGTACGTATTTCATCATCATCATCGTCCGACATGGACCTCTCCCAATAAGCGCCATTTCACCCTATCTTCGACTATCGCATCCAGCCACTGCCGGTTATCTTTCGCAGATCGTCACTGCACCTAGTTAGAGGGCATCACTACGTTTGCCAAGACTGGGTCTCCACTCAAGAATTCACTTACCCCAGCGATTATTGGTTCTTCAACAGATATGGCCACACTGCCCCTTAAGCTTGTTAATCCTTTGTGATATGCAGATACTTTATTTTGTTATTTTTTTAGTAGTCAGGGCCAATTATTTTTTTTTATTATGCCTAATTATAAGTTATTATGCCTTTAAAAAGAAACTAAATACTTAAACTCATCCGTAAATTGTCCTAACGAACGAATAAAGGAAAAGAGTAAGGCCTATCGCTTCACGTGCCCTAATGAATGTTGCACATTTTAATTAAGTAGGTACCAACATTGACGTCTGAATTTATATGATGTAACTTACATGTCATATGTGTGGTGTGTGAGAAGAACGCCACGACGATTTTTTTCGCCCTATAGGCAGCCCAATGTAATGTATGTAGGTTTTTGTATCTGCTGGTGCGCTGTCTTCCGGGAGTTGGGATTTACTTGTAATTACAATAGCATCGTTTTATTGCATTGCATTGCACTGCGATATCCCGGCCTTCCTGTGCTCCAGAATACTTCATCCAACTGGGAAGACACCCCCATCTTACAGAATACACGCAGTGGAACGCACTTTTAGTTGTGTTCCTGGGTATATTTAAGGTAACCAGAGCTCACTTCAACCACTTTTAATGTCTGACTGCTGAACTGACTTCTCTCAACTGTCTTACGAGTTGAGAGAGTTCGGGACTTTATCCACACACTCTACCCAAAAGCAGGTTGGTGGATGTCGCATATCTTCAAATGATTAGTTCTTAAACATGCCGGTTTTCTCACGAAGTTTTCCTTGACCGATATTAAGCAGCGGAGATGAAACAATTCACACAAAGATGTGTGGGCACGACTGGAAATCGAACCTGCGACCTTATATTTCTAAGGCGAGGCCCGTACTGCTGCACTAACGCTGCTCAACTACTGCGTGTTAAATATTTTAAACTAATTACAAATCATTCTTTAGAGTTGAGAGAAGGTTGTTATTAGTTTTTTATTAATTTGGCAAATAAATAAATAATAAAAATAATTTATTTCGGACCGGTATTCATAGTGTTTGTAAAAATTATCTTACTAGTTATGTTAGCATTATCCTATCCTATCCTATCCTATCCTATCCTATCCTATCCTATCCTATCCTATCCTATTCCTACTAATATTATAAATGCGAAAGTAAGTGTGTGTGTGTGTGTGAGGGTTTGTTACCGCGTATCTCCATAACCGCTCAACCGATTTTATGGAAATTTGAAATGTAGATAGTGTATACCCTAGAATCGGACATAGGTTAATAATATTTTCAAAAATCATCCCCTAAGAGGGTTATTTAGAGGGGTGAAGTTTGTATGTAACTTTTTATTCCTTGGTCCTATTTATTTAAAATTCGGTACACATAAACCTTAAGAGAAATAATGATATACGGGTTTTTTATTTTTCCATAATTATCCCCATGAGGTGTGGAAAATGAATTTTATTGGTAAAAATTAAAGTTTCTCTGGATCTGTATAGTCTCAAGCCCGATTCACTCCAAATTTGGCACACATATACCTTACAAGAAATCATGAAACACGTATTTTTTATTTTTCTAAAACTACCCCCAGGGGGAGTGTAAAATGAGCTTTTTTGGAAAAATTAAATATTGCAGAACTGTTTAGTCCTTGGTCCGATTCACTTCAAATTTGGTATAAATATAGCTTAAAACAAATAATGAAACACGTGTTTTTTATTTTTTCAATTTTTTTTATCTTTATCCTAATACTACGCGAGTGAAGCCTGAGAAATTATTCTGAGGGAGATTTTCTTTGAAGTTGATATCAATACTCCTTCGTTCTTTTTAGCTAAATTACTTTTTATTTTGACACAATGACGTTTGATAACTCAGTCCGATTATTAGAATTCGAAATTTAAATTTTATTTGTTCTCAATATGGTCTAAGAGCCGTAGTATTTTTTAAGAAACCCCTATAGATTTATGGATATGCCTATGAAGGCTTGCCGATTTCAAAATGTTACTTACACGCCTACACTACTGAACTAATTTTGTATGGAGATAGTTCGAGACCCGGGAAAAGATAGTTTTATCCGACTGCGAAAAAGAGATTAATGGTTTAGCGCGATAACCGACATCCGCGGGCGAAGCCGCGGGCGGAAAACTAGTTTAAAATAAAACGCGATAAAATCCGTTAAAAAGTAGTTTTATTTCAGAACATTGCATATTAATCAAATCAGTTAAAAGATATTGTCGTGTCCATAATAGATGGACGCGGGTCCAGTGCCTCATAATAACACTGTCCATATCATGCAGAAAGCTTTGAAAACTGTGGAAGAATGGTGTGCAACCCAGCACCTACGAGTAAATCCCAGTAAAGCAATGTTATTACCTGTAACGAGGAAACGCATCACAGTTGAGTTCGAAAACCTTCGAATCTTCGGTTCCAGACTCAAATGCCCAAATGAGGTAAAATATCTGGGGGTAACTTTGGATAGAAAACTTACCTGGAAGGCACATGTAGACAACATAACAGCAAAGGCCACCAGGGTCTTTGGAATGTGCAGATCCACATACGGAAAAACATGGGGCTTGAAACCAAAAATTCTGTACTGGATTTACACAATGATGGTGAAACCAATCATAACGGCAGCGCTGTTTGGTGGCCGAGAACCAAACAGAAAAACTGCATTGAGGCCCTATGTAAGGTACAAAGATTAGCCTGCATGGCTATAACAGGAGCCTTTACGACAACGCTGACAGCGGCAATGGAGAAGCTATTAGACCTTACGCCCCTTCATCTCGCAGTGGAAGCTGAAGCTCGGAAAGGCATTCACCGACTGGAGCAATTAGGACTAAAAGCAAAGAGAACAACTCGACACACGAGGTTCGAACAGGACAAGGAACTTGACCGAATAATGAAAATGGGTACTGACAAAATAGCGCCTATTTTCATTTTCGATCGCAGGTTTAAAATAATGCTACCCTCAAGGGAGGATTGGAAAAAAGGAATGAAACCACGAGAAGGTAAACATTCGGTATGGTATACAGATGGATCGAAAATGAAATCTGGTGCCGGAGCTGGCATATTCCATCCGGAATTTGCCTGCAGCCAAAGCATGGGTAGACTTACAACTGTGTTTCAAGCAGAAGCATATGCTGTAGCCACTTGTGCAAAAGAGAATCTTCATAGGAAGGCAAAGAATCAATCTATATTGATTCTCAGTGACAGTCAGGCGGTTCTAAAATCGCTGATGACACCAAAAATAGATTCAGGCATAATCCTGGACTGCGTTAAGTCCCTAAATGTTTTGGGGACATATAACAAAGTTGGGTTGGCCTGGATCCCAGGCCATGAAGGCTATGATGGTAATGAAAAGGCTGATGAACTAGCCAGAAAGGGGTCGATGGAAGCCTTTCTTGGCCCAGAACCGTTCATTGGTGTTACGGCCGGGACGGTTAAAGGAAAATTAAAAGAATATGCCCATAAAAAACATCAGGAGTCATGGAAGAAGACCCCAGGGCTACTCCACTCCAAAAAATTCATGGGCGATTGGCCCCTGAGGTATTCTCAGAGACTGAGGGGCTTGTCCAGGACTAAAATAAGACTGGCAGTAGGTGCACTAACTGGGCACTTTGGGCTGCAGAAACACCTGTTTAAAATAGGGCTAGCAGACAGTTCCACTTGCTTAGCTTGTGGAGACGCTGAAGAAACCATGGAGCATATACTATGCGAATGCGATTCGCTGGCGCGAAAACGCATGAATGCATTAGGAATGGACCGCCCTACTCCTGATGAATACGGCCTCATGTGTCCCCGACAATTAGCAGCGGTCATGGAAGAGCTGTGTGGAGGGAGAATACCTGAGGCTTCATAGTATCAAGGGGAAGCACAAAAGATCCAGCTGGGTCGAAGTGCTCTGGATCTACCAGCCCCATTTATAAGATAAGATAAGATGTATAGGCCGACCGATTAACTCGTCTATCGCCAAAATTCTGACTCCTCAAGCTGCACAGACAGTGATGATGATTCAAGCGATATGGATATTAGTGACAAATAGTCTTACATTACTTTTATCTGTGGTTAAATAGTTCTTCAAGAGATTTAATTAATGTTTTATGACTTTGTACCTTAGATGGCGATACGCGAGTTAAACGGTCGGCCTTTAGATATAATCGTCTACGTAGAGCAAATTGAATTCAATCATTAGAAGTAAATATATATGTAGATCACTAGCTTTCCGCCTGCGGTGTCCTCCACGAGACCTAAATTTTATATCATGCCCAACCTTAGGATAAAAATTACCCTATAGCCTTCCTCTATAAATGAGCTATCTAACAATGCAAGAATACTTCAAATTAGACCAACAGTCCCTGAGATTAGCGCGTTGAACCAAACTTTTCAGGTTTATAATATTAGGTTTAGCTCGAAGCTTATCTAGATATCTCAACCTAATTCATCGATCTTATATCCCAATAGCACATAATTATTTTAACATATTAAATTATTCTAAGGAGATAAATATAGGGAGACAGTTTGTACACATGAATACTGATAATTAGACTGCTTTGATTAGTTTGTGTAGTATTTAATTACAAAATTGATATGTATTTTCAATATTAGTTTGAAGTCACATACCTAACGCCACTCAAGAGAACCACTTAGCAATCCTAAATCGCACAAGCAAAGTTTTGCCGACGATTTCCCGACAAGAACTATTGGGTATCACACCTCGCCCGGCCGGAAGATCTCTCCTAATTGGAGGAAGAGAAAATTGGAGAAAATTGTAATGCCCGGTGACCTTGGTCCCCCCAACTATTCTTGTCGGGAACTTGATATTAATCGTTGGTGAAACTTTGCTTCTGCAATTCAGGATTGCTACGTCATTCTTTACGGGCTGGTGGCGTGGTCGATAAGACGCTAGCTTTTCACGTCGCAGGTCGTGGTTTCGATTCCCACCCAAGTCAAACATTTGTGCGATTAACATGTCCGTTTGTCTTGTGTCTGGGTGTATTATTTAAGTATATTTAAGTACAGTTATCTGGTTTCCATAGTACAGCTCTGCTTCGTTTGGGATCAGATGACCATGTCCCACTAATTATTATTTATTTAATATTATTATCCTTTTGAGTGGCGTTTTGTATGTGACGCCACACGGAAATGTCAAACCACCAACTTCTGACTACGGACTCGTGATTAGAGCAAAGTCCCAACACTATTTTTGATCTGGCGCGGGAATCGAACCCACAACCTTCAAGACGTGATCTCGCTATCCCCTACGCAAATAAGGCATACGTTATAACAACGTGGTAAAAGCATATTTGTTAATATTTCTAAAAGCTTTTTCCGTTAATTGATGCGAAAATATGGTTTCTACAGAAACAGGTGGCAAATTGCACACTCATTTGGGAAGGTTCTACTATTGTAAGTTTTAAATTTTCATTCGTTCGGACCATTTACAGAGTTATGCGTTTGTTACTCGACAACATTAAATCATTATTTAGTTTTCTCTTTTGTTTTCTTTTATTTATTTTTTTTATTCCTGCATTTAAATTTGATATTTTTCGATTTTAAGTATTTCAGAAATTCACTATAAATCGTGCATTGATCTTTAGGCTTTAATTAGCAAGTACGTATTTCATCATCATCATCGTCCGACATGGACCTCTCCCAATAAGCGCCATTTCACCCTATCTTCGACTATCGCATCCAGCCACTGCCGGTTATCTTTCGCAGATCGTCACTGCACCTAGTTAGAGGGCATCACTACGTTTGCCAAGACTGGGTCTCCACTCAAGAATTCACTTACCCCAGCGATTATTGGTTCTTCAACAGATATGGCCACACTGCCCCTTAAGCTTGTTAATCCTTTGTGATATGCAGATACTTTATTTTGTTATTTTTTTAGTAGTCAGGGCCAATTATTTTTTTTTATTATGCCTAATTATAAGTTATTATGCCTTTAAAAAGAAACTAAATACTTAAACTCATCCGTAAATTGTCCTAACGAACGAATAAAGGAAAAGAGTAAGGCCTATCGCTTCACGTGCCCTAATGAATGTTGCACATTTTAATTAAGTAGGTACCAACATTGACGTCTGAATTTATATGATGTAACTTACATGTCATATGTGTGGTGTGTGAGAAGAACGCCACGACGATTTTTTTCGCCCTATAGGCAGCCCAATGTAATGTATGTAGGTTTTTGTATCTGCTGGTGCGCTGTCTTCCGGGAGTTGGGATTTACTTGTAATTACAATAGCATCGTTTTATTGCATTGCATTGCACTGCGATATCCCGGCCTTCCTGTGCTCCAGAATACTTCATCCAACTGGGAAGACACCCCCATCTTACAGAATACACGCAGTGGAACGCACTTTTAGTTGTGTTCCTGGGTATATTTAAGGTAACCAGAGCTCACTTCAACCACTTTTAATGTCTGACTGCTGAACTGACTTCTCTCAACTGTCTTACGAGTTGAGAGAGTTCGGGACTTTATCCACACACTCTACCCAAAAGCAGGTTGGTGGATGTCGCATATCTTCAAATGATTAGTTCTTAAACATGCCGGTTTTCTCACGAAGTTTTCCTTGACCGATATTAAGCAGCGGAGATGAAACAATTCACACAAAGATGTGTGGGCACGACTGGAAATCGAACCTGCGACCTTATATTTCTAAGGCGAGGCCCGTACTGCTGCACTAACGCTGCTCAACTACTGCGTGTTAAATATTTTAAACTAATTACAAATCATTCTTTAGAGTTGAGAGAAGGTTGTTATTAGTTTTTTATTAATTTGGCAAATAAATAAATAATAAAAATAATTTATTTCGGACCGGTATTCATAGTGTTTGTAAAAATTATCTTACTAGTTATGTTAGCATTATCCTATCCTATCCTATCCTATCCTATCCTATCCTATCCTATCCTATCCTACTAATATTATAAATGCGAAAGTAAGTGTGTGTGTGTGTGTGAAGGTTTGTTACCGCGTATCTCCATAACCGCTCAACCGATTTTATGGAAATTTGAAATGTAGATAGTGTATACCCTAGAATCGGACATAGGTTAATAATATTTTCAAAAATCATCCCCTAAGAGGGTTATTTAGAGGGGTGAAGTTTGTATGCAACTTTTTATTCCTTGGTCCTATTTATTTAAAATTCGGTACACATAAACCTTAAGAGAAATAATGATATACGGGTTTTTTATTTTTCCATAATTATCCCCATGAGGTGTGGAAAATGAATTTTATTGGTAAAAATTAAAGTTTCTCTGGATCTGTATAGTCTCAAGCCCGATTCACTCCAAATTTGGCACACATATACCTTACAAGAAATCATGAAACACGTATTTTTTATTTTTCTAAAACTACCCCCAGGGGGAGTGTAAAATGATCTTTTTTGGAAAAATTAAATATTGCAGAACTGTTTAGTCCTTGGTCCGATTCACTTCAAATTTGGTATAAATATAGCTTAAAACAAATAATGAAACACGTGTTTTTTATTTTTTCAATTTTTTTTATCTTTATCCTAATACTACGCGAGTGAAGCCTGAGAAATTATTCTGAGGGAGATTTTCTTTGAAGTTGATATCAATACTCCTTCGTTCTTTTTAGCTGAATTACTTTTTATTTTGACACAATGACGTTTGATAACTCAGTCCGATTATTAGAATTCGAAATTTAAATTTTATTTGTTCTCAATATGGTCTAAGAGCCGTAGTATTTTTTAAGAAACCCCTATAGATTTATGGATATGCCTATGAAGGCTTGCCGATTTCAAAATGTTACTTACACGCCTACACTACTGAACTAATTTTGTATGGAGATAGTTCGAGACCCGGGAAAAGATAGTTTTATCCGACTGCGAAAAAGAGATTAATGGTTTAGCGCGATAACCGACATCCGCGGGCGAAGCCGCGGGCGGAAAACTAGTTTAAAATAAAACGCGATAAAATCCGTTAAAAAGTAGTTTTATTTCAGAACATTGCATATTAATCAAATCAGTTAAAAGATATTGTCGTGTCCATAATAGATGGACGCGGGTCCAGTGCCTCATAATAACACTGTCCATATCCAATCTCCTTGCTACTGTCTTCAGGAGGGAAACCCTAAGACACCAATATTTTACAAAAATTTAAAGTATCCTAAAACCGATTGTCGATGTATCGATATGAAAAGAACCGCGGCCGAGGTTCCATGCTGTGTCTCACAAACACTGCGTTTCATAATTTTTACTAGTTTATTGATCTTACTAATCTTGTTTCTCCATACAAACTTTGGAACCCCCTTAAAGGGTGAGTTTTGAAAAATCCTTTCTTAGTGCACCCCTAGACCCCATTTATTTATTTATTTATTTATTTAATAAGGTACCTATGTGCCAAATTTGGAGTCTCCAGACTCTGTGGTTTGGGCTCTGCGTTGATATATCAGTCAGTCAGTGAGTTTCTTCTTTTATATATTTAGATTTAATAGTACACCTATATATACAGTCTACTTTCGTTTTATTTAAATTAAAATTGTAATAAAAATTGAATTTGACTTAAATAAAAAAATAACACCGACTTTAATGAATTTATCCTTAAGTATTGTCTCCAAGTTACTTGTTCATAAACTGCTTTAATTGTTTAATGATAACACAATCACGCGCCGAAAACACTGTTCTATACAATAGAACAATTACATTACATTTAACAAATTGAAACTGAATATTAATGATTGAATGTGTGTATTTAAAAGTAAAATAAGCCGCAAAAAAGTTTGATAGAGATAACTACCGTAGACGTCGTCCGTAAAGCAGTGCCACCTACCGAGTCCAAAAATAGATTACGACCCGTTCTCCGATCTACCGAATATAGATAAAAGATTTCATGAAAATCGGTCAAGCCGTTTTAGAGTTCAGTTTCTTATTTTTTTTCTGCGTAAGAACCATCTTCATACTTCAAGAAATATTCTTAAAAAAGAATTAGCGAAATCGGTTTAACCGTTCTCGAGTTTAGCGTTCAGCAACACATTTAATCATTCATTTTTACTGTATAAATGGATGAATTTCGGTAATAAATCAGCTCAGTTTACTCTGACACAGCATAAGATTTTCGCGTGTCATTTCAATCCCACACAATTTGTTCTTTTCGATCTTTTGTTATTGCTTCGCTATGTGACTTTGTCAAGGGCAGTAGCTCTTATTACGAGTTCGTCGATACAAAAATTTTCGAATACTATCTTAAACTAATCAAATTGCGTTTAGCGAATAAAAAGAAAAATGCTAGAAATTGAATAAAAATGAATTGAAACTAAAATAGGGAAATGATTTGTCCTTTTTATTATTTTACCTTTGACAGATTTTGATTTGACATGTTGTTGTTGTTTGATAGTTAAAAAAATATATTGACAACTCGTACTAAGTGTACTGAATCGTAGCAATATAGTTACAAATAAATAGATTAACTTTAGGCCTGCTACGAAAATAACTGCTACAAGTCGTGAAGTCATGACTACTACGAAGCGTAGCAGTACGCTACGAAGTTTAGCGTAGCGTTTGAGTCACATTCTGTAGCAAACTTGCTACGAATCTGAGCAGACGACTACGGCTACGATTCGTAGCAAAGGACTTGCTACAAATTGTGCCCAGCTATAGATGCATTACTACGAGGCACAAATAGCCCTCCTATGAAACGTAGCAATACACAAGGTCTGCTACGAGAATGCTACGAATAATCAACAAAAGAACTGCTACAAATTTACTACTAGCGTACTGCTGCGCTTCGTAGTTATGCGTTACTACTGGCTACGAAGTTAACCGTAGCGTTTGCCTGTTACATCCCGTAGAAATGCGTAGTAAAACTACCTACTTATGTACTACGCTCTGCTACGACGACACGAAGCTCTACCATAATTATTTATTTACGTAAGTGGATGGCAAGTGAACGTTTGGACCTAATGGTGCATGCAACATTTGGTTTTAAATCGGATGTTACACAAATAAGTTAAATGGCCAGATATTGCCATAACTTTTTACCTGACTGCCAAAGAGGGTTATGTTTTTAGCGTGTATCTTGCTTTTATGTCTCTAGATATGTCTTCATGCCCTCCTATTCTCCCAACGGCTAAATGTATTACGTTAAAGTGTAGATTTTAACTCCCAAGTGTTACTTTTGTAGTCTAATAATTCTTGTCAAAATCTACAAAAATAATAGAACCATGCAACCCCTCTAGTTCTAAAACCATTTACGTAAAATATCTCAAGGAAATCCCATAGAGTTTCAACTGAAAATTACTAAATTTCCACTTTACTTACAACGATATAAAGTCCAAGATTAACTGATTCACTGTAAAACCGAGCTGAAATGATGTGCGATGTCCTTTGAATTCTCCCTTAACTCATCCGTATAAAAGGGGACGCCGGGATCTCTCCAAGCCACAGTCAAGTTGAACCTTCGAGGAGTAACAGTCTAAAACGAACTCGTCTTTGGGAACAATTCTTCTCTATTTGTTTTTAAATTAGATTTCCTTCAGTGGAGTTTGTGTATCAATTTTGATTGGCTGCCAGTAATTGAAAGGTGAGTTTTTGTAATTCGAATTTAGGAAAAAGAAAAATTTGAATTGGTGTAATTGAATTAGGAACGTTTGATTTTTTAATTATTTTTATGCAAATTTTACTTTCTGCGTGTAGTGAAGTTTCTTTTGTTTTCTTTGAGTAACTTTGTCAACAGACTACAAAATAGGGAAGGTTCTCAATTCAACTAAGATTTTTTTTGTCTTTTACGCGATAATTCCGCCAATTACAGATCAATTTTGGCAATTTTTTTTTGGTTTCAAAGGGTATACTTTACAGATAGTCCCATTATTTTTTCTCTAAATTAGCTGAGTATCTTTTGAGTTCGTATATTTTCAAATTTTCAAGTTCTATTGTTTCTTCCTAAGTTGAATTCATACATAGCATACAAAATGTGGCTGAATTTTCACCTCTGCCTACACTTAAGCATGTTCAGGCATGAATGCTATGTAATATTATTATTGTATAAATGGAAAAGTTTAGACCATAACGCGTGGTGTTAAAGAAGTTAGACACCTCTCTAAAAAGCCACGCATGTGGGTGATATTACCTAACCATAATTACAATATTTCAGCGAATTTGACAAACTTTCAGGTTACCCCTAGTTTCTAATACAATACAGTGATTTCATTGTGTTAAATACGAATCTTATTCAATGTTCAAACTTATTGTCTTCTTAACAAAACAATTTATAAACGGTAACAGTTCTGGGAAATGTTATTTTACTTGATATACAGACGACTTCTGTAGTTGAGTAGCGTGTTACACAAAATAATATTCTTTAATGCATTTTGGTATAGATAATAATAATTAACCTGTTAAACGAAATCTGTGTCGAATAATAAATGATACCAAAAACATCTTTTTTAACTATTTTTAATTTCGAATAAGAAGTTTATTTAATTTATCAAAAATTCTTTCGCGAGCAGTACCTAACGTACGATGCGATGCGATGCCGCGCGCGATGTCTGGTTCATTCATAGAAAGGCGCTGTACGGATAGCATATTAATATATAAAAAAAATACTTTGTGATTATGCATGGAATATTATATCAATCAACCTTTAAATTTGTAGATTTAATTTATTAACACCTTGTATATTCACATTCAGCGCACGCGAGCGTAGCAGACACGGGTCGGCACCGGCCACTGGCCAGCATTCAAAATGAACGTTTTGTGTGTGCTGACTTCTGTGCGGTGTCTGCTTCGTAACGTGCTGGGTACGCTAACAGCCGGTAGATTTAACTGATGCTTAAGCCGTTCAATTGGGCTTGCTGTGTCTCAGAGGTCGTTGCTTCGATTCCTGCCCCGGACAGTATTTGTGTATCAACAAAGATTAATTTCGGTGTATGTTCATGGTGTATGTATCATTGGTTTTCGAGGGACTACCCTCTCTATGTCACGACGAGCACGTTAAGTGGTGGGTCCCTTTTGTCATTAAAGACATCTATGACAATCGTTACAGGCGGCCAAAAGCCTGATATAATATGATACCTGGTCTAACAATCTCACTACTGGCTCCCTACGGGTTTAGAGGTATGATAGCTGTCCCTAGTTTAAATCTGGTAGTTAATTATTAATAGTAATATATCACCTTCATTTTATTGATTCTACAATCATAAAATGAATAATTAACTGAAAATAAAATGATAATATTTGAAATTTATATTAAAGTAACAATATAATTCGATACTAGATTAAAATTTGCAATAAATTATAAGTTCATTACTAAAATTCGTCAAAATTCAAATGAGAGGTATTAATTAAAAGGAAAGATTGAGTAAGTAATTAATGAAATAATTGTCATTTATATTTAAAAAATGTGACAAAAAATGGCATAGCCGGCGAAAAGTAGAAAAAGCCCGTGCAAATATTGCAGTTTGAGTAAGATTGGGCATTTAGAATCAAATATTTAGCTATTAACATATTTTATTAACTTCGATAAAAAAGCGGTGTTATAAGTAAAAACGAGTATTTTTCTGTGTATGTACAAGTTTGCATACAGAAAAACACTTACCGCATAATTTTACTCAGGTAGGTTCCACCAATACGGGTGGTCCCTACCTAAGTCTTAGAAGGGGAGCAAAAAAGTTCTTACTCAGAAAAATTACTTTTAATTACTTACGTGTAATATTGACCATTTCCTAAAGGGAAGCCGAAGGGAATCGGCTTGTATAGACCCTTAGCCACTGGTAGGTACATACTTTCCTACATAGATCACTCTCCCATATATTTTAATGTGATTTATTTGTGGTTTGATATTTGTGCTGACGCTACTTTTGCTTGGTTTTTGATGTAGAGATAGTCGCAAGTCCAGTCCTATTCTTAATATTAAAAAATTAAAAAGGATGACCTTTGACATTATATTATACTTTCCTCAAATTAATTTACTTCTAAGAATAGTATTTTTGCTGTTTTTGACATTAATTATGTTCTAGGAGATACTAATTATCTGTTGCGGAAGGTGTTAGATAGTAAGAGGTCAATTTAGTGACACCATACCGCCTTGACGCATCGTTGATACAACCACAGATAATATAATAATATACTAGTAATACAACCTAAATTCGATTCTCTGATTCGATATTATAGCAATTTATTTATTGATTTTAAATAAATTTTGAAGCATGAACTTTAGCTAGAGGGAACGAGAATGTGGCTCGTAAAAATTTGAAGGCAATACAAAATCGGTAGAAGACGATTCGCAGCAGAGTAGATCCTCAGAACATATATTGGTTCTTTTTTCAGAAGGCCTGGCCTGCCTTATTTGTCTATAGATCATCCTGTCGATGACCACTACTTGGCCTCTAGACAAATCACACAGCGAAGCGATAACGAATGATTGAAAAGGACAAAATATAACATAAGATTGTCACGTCACCTTTCGAATGTATGTCCTATAGCTTTGCTATGTAATTTGTCTAAGGGCCTTAGGCCCCGATTCTTGCGCTTTAGACGTTTATCTTTAATAGACATTTGTCAAACAAAAATGGCGATTTTATTATGTTTTTCAAAGACATTGGCAATTTTTTTTTACATTTGCGCATTTTAGACATTTATCTCTAATAGACAAATGTCGAAAAAATTGCGGATATCATTGAAAAACAAAAGAAATCACCATTTTTGTTCGACTAATGTCAAAGATAAATATCTTTGATGTACGTTTGAACAACGTTGTAGTTTTTTTATCGAATCGCAATCGAATACTCGTAGTGAAATAGTAAACGACAATTAAGGAACTACTAAACAGGAAATGTCGGGGAATTGTATTTTTAACCAACGTCAATAAAGGACAGTTTCTCGATTTGGAAGTTTATATTTTTTGTCTCTTTTATTTAAATCGGTCAGACTAACCAAAAATAGTAAAACGGATTTTTTACCCGAAACATCTTTAATTTGACGGGCTAGTGGCGGCGTGGCGTGGTAAGTTAGATACTTCCTTTTTGCGCCACAGGTCGTAGGTTCGATTCGCACCCAAGTCAGTCATTTGTGTGATGAACACGTCTGTTTGTCTTGAGTCTGAGTGTTATTAATTTGTCTATAATTAAGTGTGTTTTTATAAAAGAAAAGTATCTTAAGTACCTAGTATATTACCAATCATCTGGTTTCCATAGTACAATCTCTGCTTAGTTTGGGATCAGATGGACGTGTGTGAATATCCTACTATATTAATAAATTATTATTATTATTAGTTGCAACTCGGAGCTAGAAAATCTTGAAAATTACAGACCTAAACTTAGCTGATTAAAATAATATATCTCGATAAAATCCGTTATAAAGTAGTTTTATTACAATGGTTAAATGTGGTTGATTTTCACTTCTGTCACCCTCGGATAAATATAAGAGCGAGTAAAGAAACTGACTTATACTAAGGGGTGATTTCATCAAAGAATATGAGCACATAAGTTTACTCTTTATAAAATTAACCAGATGTGTCTTGACTTTAAATATGCAAGTATAGGTACATACACCGACGCAATTTCGACACGATGACGTTTAAAGTTTATACTTTACCATATTATGACATACTCCACGCCTGTATTATTAAAAGATGAAGGCAGAGGCGAATATAATCTGTAATGAAAGTTCTTCACCCATTTACACGACTGGGAGCAGTGTTGTTAAACTTCACTACAACCCTTTTCCCACTCCTGGCTCGGGTCTTCTCTCAACTATCATACAAGTTGAGAGAGTTTACGCCTTAATCGACACGCTGACCTAGTGTGGGTTGGTGGTTGCCACATCTCCTCGAATGATTAGTTCTTACTAGTCTACATACAGGTTTCCTCACAATGTTTTCCTTCACCGATATTGAGCAGCGGCGATGTAACAATTCGTAAAGATGTGTGGGCACGAATTGGAATCGGATCCGCGACCTTATATTTCTAAAGCGAGGTCCGTACCGTTGCGCCACCGCTGCTAAATAGAGTCGTGTCGTGTGTGTCGTAGAGTTGTTGAAATAGTGTCGTGTAAATGGGCTATGACAAGAAAGTGGAGGTAAGTTTGAACCGTGGTTAGTGATTATAAAACTAAAAAAAAATAAAAAATATTTATTTGCCACCAATCGAACATAGATACAAGAAACAAGGGGAAACAGTGTTGTAGTAATAGTTGTTTAACAGAACCGTGATGCTTAAATCTATTAAATAGTCTTAAATAGTATTGTCTTAGATTTACGCGAATATCAAACATTGAAATAAAATTTTATTTACCCCCTTCGTCCGAGGGTGTGCAGCTTGAATCCCCACACGTAACCTCCGAGTAGTGCAAATCAGGTGACTATAAACTGTCCCATTATAAACAAATTATAATAGAGTAACTTACTGGTAACCAAACTGATACACATAGTGCTAAGTTCCTAATATTCAGACTATAGGTACTGCTCGTTCAATTGATTTTCCGGTTGAATAAACAGCAATGAGGTGGGAAACTAAGTCGCTTCTACTTATTTTATTTTTTGACTAGCTTTCCCGCCAGGACTCCGGCCGATTGAACTACGTTTTATCATGTCCAGCACTAGGATAAAAAGTAGGTAGCATATAGCCTGTACGGGCCTCGCCTTTGAAATTTAAGGCCGCGGGTTCTATTCCCCGTCGTGACCACACATCTTTGTGTGATTTGTTTCATCGCCGCTGCTCAATATCGGTGAAGGAAAACCAGCAGAACTAATCATTCGAGGACATGTGACATCCACCAACCCGCATTTGGCCAGCGTGTTTGGATCAAGGCCTAAATTCTTTCAACTCTTATGATAGTTGAGAGAAGACCCGTGCCCAGCAGTGGGACACTAAAAGGGTTGCTGACGATATAGCCTTCGGATATGACCCTGAGATTAGTTCGACCAAGCAAACTCTTCTGGTTTAGAAATTTTTATTCCTTAAATGTAGTTTTTTTTGTCTCATAGAATTCTCCTTGTTTACGTAAAACATACTTTTATATGTGAAAAAAAATTGTTTTGTTTTAAAAATAAATACACTATTGCCGAAAAGTTATTTTATTGTAACTAAACCCAGCAGTCTTTGCAACCACCACAGGTACATTGTATACATACTTTAGGTTTTTTGGGTCTCAATGAACTAATTAACACGTATCCCATGACTGTTGTAGGTGGGGACGGGGTTCACACAAAATCCCGGTTCTTTGGTATTGCATCACTATAACTTCATGTGTCTTTATGAAGTCATATTAAATTAATAGGATAAATCCAGTTTTTGTTTTTTACGTCTATAAGTTTACAGTTTAATATATTTTTCTAAAGTGCAAAGAATAACATAGTGCGCAACTACTGAGAAACACTGCCAAAAATCTAACCAATCATAATACCTAATGTAAATACCTCCTTGTTCCAGCTACAACTATGGCTCCACTGGTCACCATATTCCTCGTCTTCGTGACCCTCACTTCAGTGACTGCGCAGACATTCCAATACTCCCGTGGCTGGACAAATGGCAAGAGAGATGGACATAACAACGACTTGAAGGAAATAGCCAGTAATTTGGAAAAGGTGCTCTCACCGTGCCAGATGAAGAAGCTGAAGTATGTTCTAGAAGGAAAGCCGTTAACTGAGAGGGTAAGGCGATTGTAGTTCTTACATTTGATTTAATTTTACCATTTGATGGTAAGCTTACTAATAAAATAAATAAATTAGTGAGCTGAAGTGGCAGTGGACCGGTCATATATGCAGCAGAACCGACAACCGTTGGGGTAAATGAGTTCTTGAGTGGAAACGACGTATTGGTAAACGTAGCGTAAGACGCCCTCAGACTCAGAGTGACGATCTCTGCAAGGTGGCTGATAAGAACTGGATGAGAGTAGCCGAGGATCGTGCTCAGTTGCGTGCTTTAGGAGAGGTCTATGTCTAGCTGTGGACTAGGATAGGCTGATGATGATGATTGCTAAGATCACCATTGCATTGGTAATGGATGCAACACATCAGGACCCCGATTTTCGCGGATTAGACATTTAGTTCGAACTCTACATACGAGTACATACCTATATCTAAACTAATTTTCGTATGTCATCTTAGAGATAAGTCTACCACCCAACTCACGAAATGTAAAGAGTAGTCCAGAGCAATATAAATCGTGTCGATTTCATTACTTTTCAATCGACATTTCTTTTTGTATGTCGAGTTCGAGATACATTTCTAAATCGTCCAGACCTTAACCAAACGTTGTTTTTCTTCTTGGTCGTATTCCCATGTCTGAGATAAAGAATTTGGGTGTGTTAACTCTACCCACAAATAAATTCAATAATATTCTTCACCACGTTGAACTTCCTTTAACTGACTTTCCTAAAAGATTAGCCCGTAATCGAAGTCACCATAGAGGCAGAGGTCCCTCCCTTCTCCAGTAGACTTATATTAGCAAGGTGGACCTGGTTTCCTCTTGTATGGTGTGTGTCCATTTCTTCAGAGATTGACCCCTGCTTCTGTGGTGACTTCGATAGCGGACCAACCTTCTATGGAAAGTCAGAAGGTATAGAAAGTTCAACATAGTGAAGAACGTTCAGGAATTTATTTGTGAGCAGGTGAAATTCAAATACTAAAAGACCAAATGTGATTGGACTTATGCTAGGTTTTCTTGTTTTCAGTTGTTCGTTCCATGCGATTACATCGACGATGAAGATGTCCCTAAGAGATACAAGAGTGACAGGACCCAAGACCCACTCTTCGAGGCTTTCCAATGAAAATAGAACATTTTTAATTTCATGTTTAGACTATGTGCCATAATAAATTATGAGTTTATTAATTTTATCTGTGGTTCGGTAGACAACCTACTTACATTTTTTTTCTGGACGTTCTAACGTTCGATATTTAAATTAAATTAAAATAGAGATGTTTTTAATCTTCTTTTAAAAAAATGCATTCTGGCTGGAAAATGCATTCTTTTTACCATATAATTTTTTTCATTAAAAACAAACAATAATTTTTATTATTGTTATTAGAATTATTTTTAAATTCATAAATGTTATGTAACAATACATTTAATCGTTGAGATATTTAATTAAGTTTAATTAATAATCAATTTATTACTATTGTCTATATTGTCTTTACTTAATATGTATTATGGAAGTATTAAGACCTCATATATTTAGGATAATGTAAATTGGTATTTATGGAATGGTGCAACCACCATCATTTATAATTAATGTAGGAAGGAACTGTTAAATTATATTGACAACGATGTTGTAACTACTAATAAAAATTAAAATTGATTAATCCATTATTTTTTCGTGAACTTTTAATAATGGGTTAGTTATTTCCTTTGCAAAGTAAAAGTAAAAATAACTTATTTTCATAAAGGAAGAGCTTAGAAAGGATTTTTTTCTTACCGTGCATTGAATGCAATGAAAGTATCTAAAATCTATTACTATAACATCATAGGAAAGGTCTTTTAATAGGGTGACTGTTAATTAGTGTACTACATTTAACTAAGTTGTAGTAATCCTCACAAAAATATAAAATTGAGCAACTTTTTATTTTATTTTCTGTATAGATATTAAAGAACTGAGCAGTAGAGACGTCGTTACGACGGCGCGTGAGACCCACCTCATCCTACCCTACTCTATCCTCCATTATCGTAGTCTCTAATACGCGTGTCAATAAAGAATAGCGAATATAATTTAAAAAATCTTCATGTTCGAAATTCACTTCACACTTCGCTTCTCTCGTCTTTTCATCCCTCACTTCACTTCAACCTATTAGCGTCCAACTACCATACGTATATCAAGAGTTCAGAGTTTAGGATTTATTCGGCACATGCAGACCAAGTGCGGGTTGGTAGATATCAATATGTCCTTAAATGATTAGTTCTTAAACATGCCAGTTACCCTTACATGCATTGATTTACCCATATTGAATAATGGCGATAAATAATTCACACAGATATGGGCACAACCGGAGTTCGGACCCTAAGCCGATGCCGCCGCACCATGCACCGGCATCTCTGTTTCCCGATAGCTATAATCGACATGTCTTCAAGTCACAAGTGAATCGGTATTTAATAGGTAAGCGCGTTCCATCGTAGACTGCAGCATTGCTTCACATCAGGCAAGTTGTGGTCAAGCGCAAGCCTATTATTAAATAAAAAAAAAAACCACCGCTGCGGATAGAAGGCAGCGCCTCTAGCCACTAACAATGTAACTAATTAGCTACTGCAAATTTAACACAATTATTTTGTGACAAAAATAAATGAATCACTATGCAATTTATAACAAAATTAAATGCACTCAAAGTAAAAGTGGCACCCGTATTGGTTACAAATTGTTCATCCCATTTCTTTTATTCTCGTTTATTTTCTCCACGTAAATTGCACTTTTGTTAACAACGCCATCTAGTATCGGGTAGCTGTACTACGATACCCCAACATAGTAGTTAGGAATTTCGGTTGTAAGAATTTTAAACAGTTCTGCTATTTGACGCTAGATGGCACTACAAGTACAATAATTGAAATATTCTTCAACTAACTTCCGCCCACGGCTTCGCCCGCGTGGAACCTATTGGGATAAAACGTAGGCTGTGTTAATCCAGACCATAATCTATTTCTGTGCCATTTCATTCTCGTCCTGTAGAGTGGTGTTTTAAATCAAATCCGACTGACGACAAGGTTTTTTAAACTTGTAAATTGATAAGGTACTTATATGTGTAGTACCTACTGCCTAGTATTCAAAATTAGTCTAAAATATTAGAACCTAAGTTGGTAGCTGATGCAGTTACAGCTATTCACCAAAGTACCAACAAAGCAGCTAAGGTGTATTACATTCAAAGACAATCATTCAAATTTCAACTTTAATACTAGAACACATAGCTGAAATTACCTTCTCAGTATTGGATTAATGTTAATTTTGTGCTTCATTTATCATTCGTAACTATGAAGGTGTCATTAAGGGTTAGTAGCAAGTTCTATTATCGGGCCGTTTAAAAGCGAATTAAGTTGTACCACAGACTAATATAATAAGACGTTGCATATCATAACACTGACACACTTACAACAGCGGTGACTCAGCGGTATTTAGGCATCACTTTACTTCACTTCAACCCTTTATAGTGTCCCACCGCTGGGCACGGGTCTTCTCTGAACTATCTTACGAGTCGTGTAAGTTTAGGCCTTAATCGACACACCCTGGTCAAGTGCGGGTTGGTGGATGTCACATGTCATCGAATGATTAGTTCTTATACATGCCGGTTTCCTCATGATGTTTTCCTTCCCCGATATTAAGCAGCGGCTATGTTACAATTCAGACATGTGTGGGCACGTCTGAGAATCGAATCCGCGACCTTATAAATCTAAGGCGGGGCTCGTACCGCTGGGCCGCGCCACCGCTGCGCTGCTCTCTTAGGTAGGTGCCAAAATTTCTTACTTTCAAATTAATGTTTCTTCACTACCGTCGTCGATGTTTATAAAGCGACCATCACCTTAATATTATAGGTAGATGTTTAGTTTTGATGCTATGTATTTAAAAGTTTTAGGCGTTACATAATGTATAATGAAGAATATTGACCAATTCCTAAAGGGAAACCGATTGGAATCGACTTGTATAGACTCTAAATAAATAAATAAATATGCTGGGACATCAACACACACGGTCATCTGGTCCCAAGCTAAGCAGAGCTTGTGTTAAGGAAACCAGATAACTGGTATATACTATACATATAATACTTTTCTTTTGTAAATATATACATAATAGACTCTTCGCCACTGATAGGTATATATAGGTATATAAGTATTTAAACAAGAATTGCTCGATTAAAGGTACCTATAAGATAGTTATACAGCTCACAAAACCAATTTCTATCCTATTTAGTATAAACTACTTAAAGGGTCATTACACAAACCAATTACTAATAATGTACGATTCGGTCGAACGAGCTCATAATGACGGCACAATGTATAGCTGATGAAATTGGTCGTCTGGCTGAAGACGTCGACCGTTTAGATTGCTAGTGATGTGCATGTGATATTGAAAATATCTAAATTTATCGATAGTATTAATAATAATATTTTCACAAAAAACTTCATTTGCTTGTGTTATGGGTACCTACTAGGTAACTGATGTAGTATTTAAATATTTTTTTTGTCTATAATTTTGATAGTTCGTTATACCTAAGTTTTTACCAGTTTCTTACTCTTACTATTACAAATGCAATAGTTCTTTGTACGCATATTTGAAGGTTGTGAATGTGCAGAAGTTTGTTACTATTACTACCCCTAGTTTCCACTTGCGAAACATGCACAAGAAAACATGTTGCAAGCACTATCTATCTCTTTTGTTTAGAGATGAATAGAAAGAGATAAAACTATGCTTGTTTAATGTTTTGTTATGCAGTGCGTGATATCCGTTTCACACTACACCCTCGAATAATTGAAAACCGATAGTTAAGTTTATTTTTTTATTTTTGTTTTATTCTTCGATAGGCTGACGCTTGACTATAACTTGATGTTAAGCAATGATGTAGTCTACGATGGAACGCGCCAGCTCAGTATATCGATTCACTCGTGATTATGAATGATTTTTATAGTTGAGAAGGTGGCAGTAGAATGAGCCCTTATATGTTTAGAAACCTTGAAGGAGCAACAATTACGACCCACCTTCTCTGCATGGTGTCACCAGACATCGCACTGGAACACGGCAAGGCCGCTTGGCGGTGCGGCTTTGTCTGGTGGGTGGTCACTAACCACGGCCGAAGCCTACCACCAGTTGATAAAAAATATAAATATCATAAATTCATTTACTTTTTCCTATTACAAAATTAATAATAGCAAATATACTCTAAATTAAAATTTTAACTACCCCGACGCATGTTAATTAGTTAAAAACTTCTAACTCACTTCAGCTTTTAAATAAAAAAAATCACATCAAAATGTACATTAGTTTAAACGCTACGTGGCAGAAAACTTGTCGGTACAGACTTATAACACCCCTCTTATTTGCAAGTGGTTGAAAAAAAATATCGATATCGACATTCCAAATGTTCTTCCTACTGTAAGAATGAGATGCTATAGACTTACGAGTAAATCCGTTTCCCGCCATCGCACAATCTGTACCGTGTATCAGCCAATAGAAAAAGAGTAGGGCGGCGCGAAACCGCCAAACGCTGCGATGATTGGTCGAAAAAATCATAACAGGTTGTTCGGAGTTCAAAAAAATAAAAAAAAAAGCAACAAACCTTACAATTGAGTGCAACTTTTTGCTTTCGTTAAATTGATGAAAAAAGACTAGGAAAAATTGTTACAGAGATGTAATAAAAAATGATTTATTATTCGCGTCGCTCAACTTTTTAACTTATTGGACGTTAATGGCTTTTGATTTTGTGTTATTTTTGAATTCTGTGCGCTTTTTATTTATAGATATTCAGTGTTGCCAGTTTTTATTTCGCATCTATTTTAGTACATAGTTTTTATATGATGAGTTGAATTGAAAATCAGAGGTGTGTGTTTTTAGTATTGTCATTTTCCTGTCTAATTGTGTCGTTTAAGACGACTGCCTATTTATATTAGGTATACCAAGTTAGTAAATACTTCATAATCTGAGTAGGTATAGTAAGTGCCTACCTAGCAGGTTGGTATAATATTAAAATACTTAAACAAGTACATATCAACCTAAATTTTTAGCTTAATTTTTTAGGAGGTATACAGCCTATGCAGCTAATGACCCAAATACCAGTGAAAGAAAGTATCACGAGGAAACCGATACATCTGACCATCCATCAGACAGCAATTGGAAAACATAGGTACCTTATTATGTTTGGCTTAGGTACAGCAAACTCACGGTTAGATAGGTACTTATACAACCCTGAAATGTTCCATTGCTGAGAACGGATCTTCTCTCAACTATCTTTAGAATTCAGATTTTAGGCCTTGATCTTCATAGGTAGATACTATGTAGATTAAGGTCTAAACTCTTTCAGGGTTGTTGAAACTGTGACTTTGTACTGCCGGGCAAACATGAAACAGCAACCTACCCCTTTCTATTCATCCCCAAGAAATAAAGATAGACAGTCATGCTTGTAACATGTTTTCTTGTGATCACTCGGAATCGCCTGGAACTAAAAAAAAACAAAGAAAAAGTCAAGGTAAATTCGGGATCGGTTGGCTCCTGATTCTTTGTAGTCGACGCGGGAAAAAATAGTAAGTCATGTAGGTAATAGGTACTGCTTCACTCCCGTCCTGGCGATGATTGCAGGTCATTTGAACTGCCATTTTATCCAGCACTAGGTACTGTGGCAAACATGTCACACGAAGTACCTACTGGGTAGAGTGATGGTCATTTATACATACCTACCTAATTAATTTTTCAGTTTTTTATCATGGCCACCTTTGGGATAAAAAGTAGCATGTCTTCCTCAATAATTCAGCTATCTAACAGTGCAAGAATTCTTCAAATCGACCAGTACCTAGTTCTTGAGATTAGCGTGTTTAAACAAACAAACTTTTTAGGGGCTGAGTCACTTTCGTCCGAGGAAGTGCACCTTTTATCTGAATCCCCACACGTAGGTATCTAGTCCCCAGGTGGTGCAAATCAGGTGACAATCAATCAACTGGTAGGTACCTAATTATGTTTAGGTACTGGTAATTAACTGGTGGTAGGCTTCGGCCGTGGTTAGTGACTACCCACCGGATAAACCCGTACCGCCAAGCGGCCTCGTAGTATTCCGGTGCGATGTCTGATGACGACGATGGTTAAGACGGTAGGTTGGAATTGTTGCTCCTTATGGTTTCTAACCATATAGAGCCTCAATCCACTGCCACCTGTTCACCGAAAATATTCGTTATCACGAGTGAATCGGTATATTGGGTGGGCGCGTCCCATCGTAACATCAGGCAAGTTGTAGGTACCTAGTCAAGCGCAAGCCCATTGCAGAATAAAAAACTCTTCGTGAACTACATTTTATAACGTGCCCAGCGGTGGGATAAAAGTAGCCTATAAACGAGCTATCTAACAGTGCAAGAAATGTTCAAATCGGACCAATAATTAGCGCGTTCGACAAACCCAGCTTAATAATCCCCACTAGTAACTACTGAACCGATTTGAATGATATTAGCTATGGAGATAGTTTAAGACCCAGGAGAACATAGGATAGTTTTTATCTGATTGCGCAAAGATAGGTTAGTGGTTTAGCGCTATACCCGTCACACGCACGGGCGGAGCCGCGGTCGGAAAGCTCGTATTAGTAGGTATTTTTTTTATTCTGTGATATGCTGGTGCTTGACTACAACTTGCCTGATGTTAAGCAATGATGTAGTCTATGTCGCCACGCACCAGCCTGGCATACCGATTCACTCATGATTACGAATGATTATCGGTGAGAAGATGGCAGTGGAATGAGCCTCCATATGGTTAGAAACCTTAAAGGAGCAACAATTCCGACCCATCCTCTCTGCATGGTGTCACCGGACATCGCACCGGAACACGACAAGGCCGCTTGGCGGTGCGGCTTTGTCTGGTGGTTGGTTATTAACCACGGCCTAAGCCTACCACCAGTTGATTGCCACCTGATTTAGGTATACTTAGATTTGTTTATAGTAATTATTTTTATATGAATTTTAATATGAGTCCATTGTTAACTAAAATACTAATTTTAATTTTAATAATTTAGCAGTTGAGGCCCTAAAGGATTGTTCCATAAACTAAATCGAATGCTCTACTAGTTCAAATATTAGCTACGATCTCATAAACAAGCTATCTACATCGATACATTATCCTAACTTATCTATCGCCGTAATACCAAACTTAGAATCACGTATACGTATATGCAAAGCTACAAAGCTTGTTTGTGTGAACAAATTTTTGATAGTTTGTTATGAGAGTTTGATTTTTTTTTGTTATAATAGAATTGAGCTTGTTCACTTGATGTTGAATTATGATAATAAGTACCTACTAGCTACTATGGAACGCAATTTACCAGTACCTAAATGTGGTTTTACACATGATTACATGGGATTTTTGGGGAAAGAATGAAATGAGGTTGAATAGGTATAAATTTTCTATTTGTTTTCAAAGTCGCGGAGGTTTTTAGTGAAAAAAAAACATAGTGGAATATGATTGTGAACTATCGAAATTTTATTTACCTACAGCAATCAGCAATTAAAATATGATAATATTTTTGATATGAGATTCAAAATACTGGTTAGTAAACGAGACAAAAAAAAAATAGGTATTTTTAACTTTCCGATCGCGTCTCCACCCGCGCATAAGGCGGTTATCGCGCTAAACCATTAACCTCTTTCGTCGCAGTCGGATAAAACCTATCCTATATAGGTACCCTGGTCTCAAACAATCTTCATACCAAATTTCATTAAAATCGGTTCAGTAGTTTTGATATGAAAGCGCGACAGATAGATACAACTACTTTTGCATTTAGGTATAGGTAGTATTAGTAAGGATTTTGTGACTCTGTGATGTTTTAAATAAATAAAAAAAACTGAAAAAAGTTAAAAAAAAATAAAAGTTGTTGAAAATAATATCAATTACCATCTCCTTAACCTTGAACCAACACACCACATTTACGGGACACCCTGTACACCTATAGACTACTATGATTCCTTGAAGGAGCTCTATTCTTACTTTCCGACCAAAGATGTTTTATTAGGTATATTGGTAGATAGGAACTTGGATTACATATTATTAAATACCTATTACCTAATATTAGCTCAAAGCTGGAAGTTGTAAATGGCAGAAGGCCTGCAGGGCCCGATTATCCATAAGGCGAATTAGGGCCCCGCATCGACTAGGAGTAACGCGCAGATTAATAAAAACGTTTCATCAAACGAATTAAGTAAGAAAACTGTAGGTAGAAGTAAGGGAACCCCAGAATTATGTTGCTGGGGGCCCTGAGAGTTTTTAATCCAGCCTTTCTCGCCTACTATTAGGGTATGGGACCTTACCTAAATCGAAATGTGGGTTAAGTTATTCACCGCTGCCTACATCCCTAGGTAATACAGGCGTGCGTTATATTAAAAAAAAAATGCTTCACTAGGTAGGTATCAATCAAGTAAAAATGGTGACAGCAATATTTTGCACCCGTACGAAGCCGGAGCAAGTGCCTAGTGTTATTATAAAGTGCATTGTCTACTAGAGGTCGGTCGACCGAACGTAAATAATTTAACTGTCTTAAAAGATTCAAAAATAGTTTCCTAACATTGCCCCCCTTAATATGTACACCATTTGTCAGACCATAACTGGATTTAAACGATGCATTACAACAAAAGGGATACGCCCTCTGAAAAAACTATAGCTACCTCGCTCTAACACATGTAAATCCAATGGAAAAGATTTCCTCTGTCCTTGTTACACGAATTCTTGGAGTCGTGTTAACCTTAATAGGGGACTGTAAGAATGTGATAAATGCCAAACTGTGCTTATAGATTTTCATATTTATGAAGAAGAAAATAAGGTCGAGTTTTTATTGTTAAATGCATTGTGGGGGGATTCAATTGAAGCGAGACGAGCAACGAAAGGGACGAAGCGAATCGTTCTGTTTAAGTTAGTGAGTCCAAACGAGTTTTTATGTTTGGAAATCGTATTAAGCTTTTGTTGGAAACTGTTCCACTCAACGGGCATAGTTGAGGCGTTTGTGTGGTCAAACTATCGTGTACCAAGAGGGGATACATCTGATTGGTTCATTTGGCAGTTACACTGTGAACCGTTTCGGTGGCGTGCGGTCGACCGTTACGCGCTATTTCAGCTGTATTTATGGAACACGAGTTTAAATTTAAATGTAGAATTAATTCTAGATTTAAAATATAAATTCGAATTCTAATTTTGAAGTGAATAAAAACAAAAATGCTGACGGTTAAATAAGTGAAGATTGAAGTGATAGTGTTTTGTTTGACAGTTGAAAGAGTAGGACTTTTACAACATGTCTTCGTTACATTCTGATGATGATCAGGAAGAGATTAATGTGGATTCTGATAGTAGATTATCAGGTCATTGTGATAGGAGCATCGCTTCTGATGATAGAGATTCAGAACACAGCTACCATGATAGATATCACGATTCTCCTAACGAGCATATGACAGATACACAGCCAAGAGTGAATTTACCCTTCAGCATATCAAGGCTACTCGGTAAACAATTCGAAGATATTGACAAACGGCGAAATTCAGGCGAAAGTGATGACAGAAGTGAAGATACAGAGTCAGAAAGTGTTAAAGACGATGGAAAAGAAAGTCTACCTTTAAATTTTTCGCATACACCAGGCTTATACCCAAATTCTGGGTTGTTATTAAGACCTGGGTTAGGTATGGGTGGGTATGGGTTTGGGGGTAACCCAGGGGTTGTAAGAGTACCTGCTCATAGAGCTTTAGGTGCGTTAGGGGCGTGGGGCGTTTCTATGGATCCCATGAGGCAGGCGGCAGCAGCGGCGTTCGCGCATCAAATTGTTAAGGACCGGTTAAATGGTAAGTTAAAAGTTCCATTTTAGTATCTACTTATGTATTTTGATACTGACCCATGACGAAAAATAGGGGTTTAATGCCTTGTAGCGCTTAAACGAATGGACAGATTTTAGTGCTGTTTTTTTTAAAAAAGCTAAATTGATCGAGCTTATTCTTAGGTAGAGTATTATATTTTAATATCAAACTGAAGTGGTGACAGGCCTGCCATTTTTGCCATAGGATTACTAATAGTTGGGATCACACAATAGCAAACGTAGCGTAGGACGCCGTTAGACAAGGTGGAGTGAAGATCTCCGCAAGGTAGCTGGCTGGAGCTGGATAAGATAGCCATGGATCGAGTTCAGTGACGTACTTTCTTCTTCTTCTTTTTCGTACCACTCGTCTCTTGCTGTGGTCACATTCGGTCCAAATCGGTTGCAGAGGCCGACACAGCTCTCCTTACGATATCTCGCCATCTGTGTTTATCGGTAGGCAGACTGTCTGGCACAGTTATGTAACCTATAGGTATGTTGTGGATTTAATTTGGTCAGGCCAGTGCATCGGTGTGCTTTAGGAGAAGTCTATTTCTAGTATACCTAGGCCTTATTTCAACTATATTTATACATAGGACGAAAGAGGTGGCCGCTGCTACTAACCGTGCCATCCGCGAGAACCAACCTTCTCCAGCATGCACCGCGGACGCGTAGGTACCTACCCTGCGTGTTCTTAACATAGTGTCCAGTAAAATAGATCTGTTATCGTGCACATTGAGTAGTTCACAAAAGTCACTTAATGTGTTTTAAGAACAAACGTATAAATAGGTACCTCAAATTAATATAAGTAGGTAGTGTAGTGTCTGCACCCATTGCATTACTTTTTAAAAATTGTAATAATGGTTGTTGGTTGGCTGGTTTTTTATAGGTAAATAAATAAATAAAAAGAGTTACGCCATCAAGACCGAACTTAAAAACCCAAAACTACAATGATAGGAGAATGATGTCGTAAAAGTTTGAATTACCTACCTGTAAATCTGTGTACAAGTATAAGGGATAGCAGAGCGTTAAAATGAATGAACCGGTTTTCTTTACTAGAAAGATTAAGAAATTGAGATAAATAAAAAAATTAAAACAAGGTTAATGGTTAATTTTTTTGTGTATAGTTTTATTCAAAATAGGTTTACACTTGACCACAGCTTTCCTGCAAATGCAATGATGCCTACATACAGATTCAGTCGTGATCACGAATAATTTTCGGTGAGAAGGTGACAGAGGAATAAGTCTCCATACGGTCTAAAACCATAAAGGAGCAACAATTCTGACTCTCTCAATGGTATCACCAGATATCGCACCGGAACACATCCAGGAAGCTTAGCAGTATTTACAATGCACTTAAGAAAATGACACACCTGGTGTTGGTTGATGTAAGGGTAGCAATAAATGATCATTTTCTGGCCGATTATTTCAAGTAACCTATGTACCTATGTTTTATTTCATCAAATTTTTGAACGTTGATTTTGACGATCGTTCTTGGCTTCAAGCCACCCTCCTCGTACGTTTAGACGGCCTCAGTATCCGAAAGGTTACTAATGTAAGCTTACTGGTAATTCTTCTTTCGGTCTACGGTACGAATAAGCTAACCATTAAGATTCTCTCTCCTACGTTGGCCATAGGCATAAACTGCCGTATACGTCCGTCGCCAGTAATTCTTGGATGACGGATATCTCAAGCAAGTTCCTGAACTTCATCCTCCTGGGGCAACGGGAACGGACGCTCTGCAAAGTCACTGCATATGATCTCATCAACACTTCAACTGACAGTGTGTATCGAGGCCGGTTGCTGACGGGTGAATTGGGGGACAGGCCTTGAACCACAGATACTTCCCTCTCCAAACATAGTCACTATGTTAAACAATGGCACATTTCGTATGACAGCATGTCTTCATTTCGATTTCACACGTGTCGCTCGGCATCGATGTGTTTGCAGAGAAAATGTGAAACGGCTTGGACACCACGGACATTCATGCGGTAGAAGTGCTGGTAGGTTGCACCGCTATTGCAGCATGAATGACATTATTCGTTGGACTCTTGTCCGCGCTAGCATGTCGGTATGTCATTGCTGCCTTGAAATATGGGAAGGCCGTTTGTGTGTCAACATTGTCTCCCAGTGCTGTTGCCGCATCGGCTGAGAGTTCTAAGCTGTTCGAACTGGCAAACCTTTAAAAAAATTACGTACCTATTTGAGCAGTTTTGTGTTAAGACTTTGGGTCCTTGGGGTCCTTAAGCAAGTTCGCTTTTCAAGGAGTTGTCAAAACGCCTAGATCACAACACACGTGATCAGAAGGCTGTTGGCATCTCGGGCAAAGGATCAGTATTTTCATTCAATGCAGCTGAGGTACTTACCTCTACTGTAGTCGTAAACATGTACATGTTTTGCTGACGCTACTGACTGCGCCAGGCATGCTTCGTTTTATAATTTTAGTTTGCAATAAACCGCGAGAAGAGTAATAGTAAATAAACGAATCGCTTACAGTTTCACGTGTAAATTTAACCTAACTTACTAACCAATGTGGTTACTTTAACTCCGCACTCTCCACTTAAAAGTAACAAAGCCCGTCGGTATCTAGAAGGTCGGCAACGCGCGATGCGGTGTCCATGATCAGTTGGGCTAATGGGGTATATTTTATTTGCCGACTTGGTACCTAGTGTAATAATAATTATAAATTTAAAATGTAATAACCCTCGATGCATATTTTTTTAGCCAAGAAAGAATCATCTCCATCAATTTCGAAAAAAAAGTCGCATCAAAATATGCATCGGTTATAGCTACGAACTTGTAACATAGAAACACAGATACATGCGTAAAATGTATAAAATTCAGCTAACAAACTTAGGTCGGGAGTTAAAAAATGTATTTTACTGTTTTAGCGAAGTGATGCACAGAATTCGAATCACATTCGAATTTCGATTTTTATCCGCTACGCTATCACAAATCTAAAGGGTAAAATATCTAAAAAATAAGTCACTTTTTTCCTTAACTTTTTTTTTACAAAAAAGGGTCGATCAGGTGCCAATGTCCTTAAATTGCTTGCGTGCGAAACGATGACACATAGACAACTATTTCTTTTTTTTCCCTCCAAGATTAGAGGCGCCCCTGTAATTTGTCGCCGCCGGACAAGATTTTTTGTTACGTCACTTATCCGGACAAAATTGGTTGTTGTTTCGTTGGTGAAGTAATTGGGTTCGATTTTATCGAGTTTTGGTTTTGGTATTGTTGGATGATAACGTTAATACCTACCTATTTGCAGTGTAATATTTTAATTGTTTGTAGTTGGTATCTGATAAATGTTTATAAAATAAAATGGCGTATTTTCTGAGCTAAGTGACTTGAATACTTATAGACTTTACCTACGTGCCATGTGTTTTTGCCATAGATTTAGGTATATGATAAATCTTTGGTTCTTACAGTTGGTTTTTTAAATTATTTCTATATTTCTGCATAACCTAAGCAAATAAGAACTCATTCAAACTTCAACAACTTTTTTTGTCCAGAGATAATAAAAAAAAACTATAACAAAAAAGGTCCATTCACAGTCGGACGCGTGCAGTTCGGTTTTTGAATTTTTTGCGACCACCGACTAAGAGGAAGTCTGCCACTCTATAATTGAGACAATAACTACACTGAATCATCCGTCAAATCTTGCACACGGAACGGAAATATTTAGGTTTAATTTAACAATTTACTGTGAAACCCGAATCGTATGTAATTACGTAGTTGGATTTCTGGAACGAAGTGTCATCCTTAAAAAGTTAAACCTACATTAGGTATGCACCAAGAAGGTCTGTATGAAATTAAACTCAGTACTTATTGGTACCTACATAAACAAAAATACTTAGTACCTAGTAGTAGTAGATGTTTTCCTGTCATTTCAACAGATTTAACAAAGTTTCAGATTGTTGTAGTATAATTTTTCCGTCAGACTGATTAAAATTATTCATTAAAAAATGGGTCAATTTTAAAATGGTCACATTTAAATAGTCGATGTTAAGGCTCATGAGGTCAAAGCAGCCAAAGTCAATATCCTTAAATAAAAACCTCGATTTTTTAAAGCCATTAAAAGTACAACATAACCTACAGGTAGTACCAACGTTACAAAAATATAGTGGCAAAGATTATATTTTTTATGTGTAATAAATTTTTTATTACTTTTTAATCACTTTGTCGGTATATTTTATTATTATTGATAGTTAATTTATTACCATAACTATATCCACATAAGATATGGTCAAAATAACAGTTTGCCTTTAATTAATTAAGGCATAAGATTAAATTAAATGAAGCTTTTGGTATAACGGAGATATGCCTTTATTCAAAGGAGTTTTTGTAAATTCTAGTTATTCATAGACACCGTTTGGGTGTCTTTTACTATTCTTTTTACAGCTGTTTATAATTTTATGTAGGTACCAGCGGCGAAGAGTATGGACTCTTCGCCACTGGTACCGAAGCCGATGGGAATCGGCTCTTGTGTATGGACACAAGAGCCGATTCCCATCGGCTTCCTTTTAGAAAATAGTCAATATCACACGTACTTAATAATATATTATGTAACGCCTAAAAGTTTTAAATAGCAACAAAAATAAGTATAGCATTAAGTGTAAGAACGATCGGTGACGGTAGTGAAGAAATATTATTTTCCTAAGTGTGAACTTTTTTGCTCCGGTTCCCTTTTTCAGACTTCCACCCTTCGCCAATGGTACCTAGGTATCAATATTATTTTTAAAACTACACACATCAAAAGTGTCCAGGGAGGAAGTACCTCTCGCGGTTGTGTCACCTATGGTTCCCGTGACACCCTGGCTTGGATGCGAGAAGGAACACCCGGGGGGTTTTTTGTTCGGGTAATCAGTATGGAGTCCCACATACCGCCCGCCCTGCGCCCATACAGGGCGGGGGGATACATAAAGATTTCCCCCCGGTAAACAAAAAAAAAACAAGGGAGGAAGTACCTACATTTTAAAGTAAGTATTACCATAGCTGGTATACTTTTCTACTTTAAAATGTGCTTGTTATCTTAGACACTTTAGATGTGTGGAGGTAGGTATAACACATATTAAGCTACAACACTGTTGTCAATTGGTCTTAAATTTAGTAATTTTAAGTAATTATTTCGTTATTTTTTCACATCTTGGGTTACATTATCAAAGTTTTCATACGGATCCCTAATTTATTTAAGCATACAATAATATAGCCTATACCTATTATTTGGTAAAGATGTAGCTTTCTAATCTAAATCTAAAAGAAGAAACTGACTGACTGACTGACTGACTGACTGACTGACATATCAACGTAGGGCCCAAACCGCTGGATCAGGAGACTCTAAATGTGGCACAATAGGTTCCTTATGGAGTCTAGGGGTGCACTAAGAAAGGATTTTTCAAAAGTCACCCTTTAAGGGGGTGAAACGGGGTTCCAAAGTTTGTATGGAGAAACAAGATTAGTGAGATTAATTTCACGGGCGAAGCCGCGGGCGGAAGCCTATACGTAACAAACAAACAGTCAAATCTTTCCTCTTTATAATATCAGTATAGATTGTATAAGAGGGAGTAAATTATACTTTGGACCTAGAAAACCGCAAAACTTTATTTTGCGGGAGACGATGATGATGTAGTATGTTTACTTTTTGCATGGCCAAGTTACGCCGTCGGCCATATTTGTTTACAGATTATGTTGTGAAGAATACGGGTTTAAAACAAACATTTTTGGTAAAAAATGCTTCTTGTGAACACTACGGTAATTTAGGTACCTAGGTATGTTGAAAATTTCAATGTTATTTAGTAGATACGCACCAACCTACTAATTTCATCATTACCTAGGTACATAGAAATAAAACTACTTTATAACTACGTTTTAGATTTTATTTAGTTTAGTTCTATTTCAATGTGTGATATCCATTCGCATAAATTTAAGAAAATAATAGATTACCTACATAGGTTACATTTTTGTTCGTATTATAAAATGCTTTTTAGCCTCATTAATACCTATCTGAAATCAAGCAATATTAGATTTTAAGTTACATAAAATAATGCACAAAAAAAATCTTGCAAATTTAATGACACAATGAAAATAAAACATTTAAATCTGTATCTCCTTTTTTAATGTCCGTTAAAAAAAGGTTTTATATAAAAAGGTTTATTGCATTTTAAAAATAATATAAATAAACCTACAATATTGGTTTAGTTGTATAACTATAAGCTATAGAGCGTGACATAGAGCAGCTTAGAGCAGAAATAATCCCCTTACTCTGTGGTTTTAGCACTTTGATATTTATTGTATTACGTGATGTTTTATTAGACACTAGCAGTCGCTCTTCTTTCGCTTTGCGATTTATATCGTAAAGCTAATTTATGGGACGTAACCCACCACCGCAATCCCATCACAGCTATTCCTGTAAGCCAGAATCAACAGCGGCGCCGCGAAGAGTCTCGTGAAACTAGCTTGTAATAACGATTGGGTCAACAAATATAGAAGGTTGACGTGTTTAAGTTTAAGTATATCTGTGTTTCTGTGTTGTAAATTAATTTGACGCGAAATTAGAATTAGAATTTTGACATTCAACATGCAACAGCTTAAACGAGCAATGATGAATTTCTATAATTAAAAGCTGAAGCTATCAAAATGGTTAAAAGCTAGTTCGGGTTTTTTACAGGTACCTATATTTATTTTAAAACTAGATTGTAGACAAGGTCCTAACTAAATAAAAATCTCAAATATATATATTTAGATATTTATGTTTCATTTTTATTAAGATTTATAATGTACTTGTAACAATAAATATGAAGAAGAATGTACATACATCATGACCCCACTACTCAATGGGCCATGATTGTCACCATTTGCTTTACATTTCCAACTTATCATGAAGCGATGTGTTTAACTTTAAAAATAAATAAGCGTTGTAAGTACATCAAATTGTGACAATCACGGCCCATTGTGTAGTGGGGCTGAAATGTGTAATTAGGTAGGTAAATACAGTACCTGATGTACTTTATTTACCTAATTAATTACACAATGTCGGACAGACGCCATTTGAAAAAACAAATAAAAAATATTGCAATCGACTTGTAATTTCAAATTCGGAACAGAATGACAATGATTTCATTCGTTCTTTATTGTATTTTTTATTTTAACGGTATCTGCATCAATAAACAGCCATGTTGAAACTGGTTGCAGATAAAAAGCTATAATAAAACTCAATGGTGTCTAATAGATGCAAAAAAGTGCATTAGGTAAAATTTGCGGTAGAATAATGAGCTATGGCGGGCTATGGCGGAAACAGTAACGGCCATTAGAAGAAAGACCGACGTGATTACAAGGCCTATTACACTCTCTATTGATTTCGTAAAACTATCGTCTTTTTTGCTAAAGACAGTGACCGCTTTCTAGAATTTTGTTGAAAAAATAAACTGTACAAGCGTGAGTTGGTTTCGTACCCTGAGGGTTTCGTAGCAACGTATTTTAATTTTGTTTTTGTAGAGGTAAAAGGATTACAGTTCATGAGACCGGTGACAGACTAAAAGGCGTTGATCTGTCAGTCTGTCAGCTTAAGGAGTAGGTACCTTCGGAACTCCTAAAGTGTGCCTATATATGCATCACTAAAACCTATAGGTATAACAATATTTTACAATTTTTCACTCTGCTATTTTTGCTGCTGTTGGAAAACTCTTAGAAAAAGGTGTCAGTAAAAGATTGATATCTTCGCGAAATTGTTACAAAGATACTTAAAACCTACCTACCTCACATATAATAACTTATCAGAAGATCGCCCTACACTTGTCTTCAATTCTCGCTGTGCATTGTCGCGAAAAATTTGCTTATTAAAACGTGTCCAAAAATTTGCAGTCTCATTTGCGATTGAGTAAGCCAAGGCACGAAACCATCTGAACTCACGATTTGAGAATAGACTTCCGCACCGCTGGTGTTTACTGTTGAGTGTGTCATTTAAAACTCACTAAATTTAATCAAAATCAGTTCATTTACGCAAAAGTCTCAAAGCTTCGCGGTCTCGTACACGGTCTTGAGGTAAATCACTTTGTCATGGGACAAAAAGCCGCTTAAGCCCGCAAATGCGAAAACCATCTACATTCATGTTTCGCAGTTTTCGCATCGCGAGTGTAGTGCTTTTGAATGAATCGCCTTTAGCACCAACATTAAAAAAAAAATTAAATTGTAAGTTAGGCATACGAAATACTTACATAATTATTTAAAAATCTAAATCTAATCGTTTAGGTATATTTTATTTCAAATTTCTTATCAATCACTTTACTATATTAAAATATTTTTAGTATTTTAATGTTATATTTACAAGATTTTATCTTTTATTAGACAGAAATTTGAATTTTATCAAATTTTATTGATTTATCAAAATGGACGTATAAAGCTATACAAAATAAAAAACACGGTCAAGTGTGATTCGGATCTGAACACGAAAAGTTCCGTACTACAGTAGATTCAACATATTTTATTACAAATTAATTGTTATTGCCCAAAAATATCAGTATCCAAAACGCTTGAAAGTACCGCTGCAATTTAATGTAAAATATTTACCCCCTATTTACGCACTAGTTTAGGTTAGGCATTAAAAATAGATAAATAAGACTATAATTATTCTATGGCATTAGTTAGTTTAGTTCTTTATTTAGGTTATTGTTCGGATTGTTACTCAGTTAGGTCTATATTCTTCTCCAATTATATCTACCCCCATATTCATAAATGTCTTATAGCTATAATAAGTTTATAATTCGGTCCTTTTTTGTCATCTTGAAATTAATACTAGTAAGAAAGTGACAAAATCCATTTAACTATATAGGCTTATAATTTTTTTATGAATAAGACTGCTAATGAGTCAAGTTTATTGGAAGTGTTTTTAAATAGTTGCCAGACATTCACTGCACGGTAGAAAAATAAATTCGACTATTTTTAGCCGACTTCCAATGTAGATTCACGTCTCAAAAAAAGTATTTTCATTGTATTTCAATGCAAAGTAACAATTATGTTCTAGCGCTGGGCACGGGTCTACTCCGAACTAACAAGTTGGAAGAGTGCTAAATAATAAAACTGTAATAATAAAAAAAAAGCCTAACCCACTATTTTGTTTTTACAAATTATTACTATTTTGTTTTTTAGAGTTCCTTTTCTTAAAGGAACTCTAAAAACAGAATAGTCTTACTTAAGCAGGAAATAAAATAATGTTATGAAATCAGTATTAATAGTACAGTGGCTTGCTTAATAAAGATCCCGGTTCGAAGCTCGGGTCGAAAAATTACGTTAGATAAGCACTATGTTATGTTAAACATTTTGGAAAAGTAACAAATAAATCTATACTACCAAATAAAATCTTCTTTTGTTTTTCCTGGTGTGATGCAGGTACTATATATTGTACTAGCGGCCCGCCCCAGCTTCGCCCGGGTAGCTTCAGCCCACTCAACAATTTACAAAAAATGTGATAAATATAGAACCGCTCAACCGATTTTGTGCAAACTTCACATAAACCATATATCTACTAAATAGTCCGAACAATGCCTAAACATTTGGTTTGAACAGCCCGTTTTTGAGTTATAAAATTACCACGAAAAGTGGCATTGATTTTTATATAAATAGTTCTTGTGAATTTCTATCGTGCCAACGGTTTCAGGCACTGTCATTGACTCTGTTACATTTCCAAAAGAGTTTTTAATGCAAAACACACACCAGTAACACTTAGGGTAAATGAGTATTCTTCTAATCTTTCTGAGGCGAAAAATATAAATAGCAATATAATATTTTATGTACGCCGTCCATGGTCTCAGGGGAGATGCGGGAGTTTTGCACACATATATTTACACATTTGAAATATGACCGGTTTTATAGTCGCGTCTTTATGGATTGCCAATAAAACACATCGGCTTTTGCGTTTCTTGAGTATTACTTTATTGATATTTATGGACTTTTTGTAGACACATATAATTATTCGGGTGAAATTTTTGCAGTAGGTACTTCACATTATCAATTTTTTAGGACTAAAGAGTGACATTTATGTTTTATAGCATGCCAACCTAACAAGCATAGGATCATAGGTTTATACTTGATGTAGCATTGCATTGTTCACTTTGCTTAGGGTGCAAAATCACTGGTAGTTTTCGAAATTTGCGTGTTTAAATTAACCCACAAAGGTTTTTAGTTTTGTAATAACATTATCATCACCATCATCGCCTTATTGCAGTCTACACCTGAACATAAATCTCTCCCAATAAGCGCCATTTCACCCTGTCTTCGGCTTGTCACATTCAGCTACTGGCGGCTATCTTTCGCAGGGGACTTTCTTTCTTTTTATCTTTTTTTGGAGTGACAACCACCTAGCTGGTCTTAACTACGTTTGCCTAGGCGTGGTCTTCACTGGAGAACGCGCTTATCCCAGCGATTATCAGTTCTTCGATAGATAAGGCCAGTCCACTGCCACTTGAGCTTATTAATCCTTTGCGCTATGCCGATAACTTTAGTTATTAGTATCACACTGAAAAAAAAAGGGTTTACCTTTTTATAGTTTTAAATTCATCAATTTATAGTAAGAACTAGAAAATCAAATAGGGTTCTAGTTAATTTAATTTTATCGTTGACATAATAGCTTTAATCGTAAATAACTAATTCATTTCTAACGCTACATTATGCAAACACCAATCCTCATAACTTAACGTGTTCACACTAACCCATTTAATACGTGATTATTACAAAGCTCACCTTTCAAACATAACCCATTTTCCCACTAAAAGGGGAGGTAATTCCAAACAAGGTAACCCTTGAGCATATCATCGCATATCGGTTGACGTCAAATTTTCATAACCCCAACGATACCGCGCCTCCCCGCGGGAAATTGCGGGTGAAGGTTTTTGAGGGGTGGTTGGGGTAATATAAGACACGTTTTAGTGTATCGATGATTTTGTGGCATGTTTAGTAAAGAAAGGTGCGATAAAACGCGGTGGAGTGACGAGGAAATAAAATTCTGTTGACGTGCCGTCAAAGTGATATTGAATTTTTTGTGCGTGCAAGGACACATGTGTTTATTTTAAAACTGTATTACTGTCTAATACTAGTAGTCAGCGCTATATACCATCCTAGTACTTAGTAAGTACATTATGCATATTAGTATCTACTTATTATTAATTGTGAAATAATTATTAAAAAATTTATGTAGACATTAAATATTACCATTTAATTTTGGAATTTAAAAGTAAAATAATCACTACAGAATAAATTAATAAATACAAATTAATATTAACATAAATTTGCAAAATAATTACATTATTGTGATCATCATAACCACTTTAGCCGCCTTGACCCAATTAATAGCGTTCATTAAGCAAAATTATAAGGACTATACAAATTCGTGCCGACAAAGAATTATAGTAACTTTATTTGTCCCTGAATCTAAGTAAGAAGCTGACTGACATATATGTCAACGCACAGCAAGAACCACTGGGTCTAGAGGCTCCAAATTTGGCACATAGCTCCATAGGTTCTGTACGAGGTCTAGAGGAGCACTAAGCAAGGATTTTTCAAAACTTACTCCCTTAGGGGGTAGAACGGGGATCACACGGGCAATGCCATAGGCAAAAGCTAGTACATAATAGAAATATGTAGTGTCATGCCGCACTGATCCAGTGGTAGGCGGGTTTACTTAATAACCGCGAGGTCCATGGTTTAAATCACGGTGGAGCAAAACAAGTTTCCAATATGCTTGAACAAATCTTAGTACCTGCTTGAAGTTAGAAAATCGTATCCGATGAACAGCAAAAACCTCACAAATATTACGTATGAGACTTAAACATATAACGGCGAAATGTAGGTGATATTTTTGCCTACACCTTTAGGTGTGAGTGCTATGTTACATAACAAAATAAAAATCATTTATTCACTATAAATGTGGTGCTGAAGGTGATATAATATGGTCCATCATATTCTACTATAAAAATAGTGTGTGAAACTAAAATATCGGATAAAAAATATTGTAATAAATTCAAGACAATTATTCATTAATTTACTATAATTACCACTATGTCAAAAAGGTAAAATGTCAAAAGGGTACAATGTCAAAATTCGAGATTAAATTTGTCATTAATTTATTTATTTATTTATTTATTTATTTGATAAGGAAAACCAACAGCTATATAACAAACTGAAAAAGTAGCTAAAAAACAACAGTAAGCCAATAATAGGTTTTCACGAATAGTAGTAATGTAACAATATAAATTTTTCAGAACACTAGCAAGCAAATACGAAAACCCTGTTAAAGTCTAAAATAACAAAAGAAAAAACCAAATTATTTATAAAAATTAAGGTTTAGCATGTTCCTTGCAGTACTGCTTTTAGTAGTATAAGGATCAAATAGAAACTCTTTACAAATGTTGTTATAATCCTTGCTCGCCCGCACTAGGTATGAGTTCTGCCTGTAGTTAGTTGATGAAGAATTAATCAGGTACATCATTTTTTTAAATGTCATCTCATTTAAACTTTAAAAGGACTTATTAGACAGCCACACTTCCTTTAAATTTAATTGGCAGATATTTGAATATGTTGCGTAGCTTATTGTAATATGTATTGCCCTAAGCATTCATTCAATATCCAATCGACATCTAGGGCATCAACGCATCGACATTATAATAATTTATGATGACATCATAACAATTTATGATGACACCTTACTAAATAAAAACCTTTTACATAGTTTTTGTTTACAATATACCCAGTCAGCTTAACGAACCTAAACGCCCACTGCGCACAAAAACATCACACATTACATTTAGCACAATTTTTCCGACAGTACGTATGTAGTGATTACATCTAATGGTGACAATGAAGACATTAAAATAATACACGTGTATATATATGCCTATTTACGCTTGCTTTAAAACCGTGGTATTTAAAAAAAACACATTTTATCCAAGAAGCCCTTGTATTTTTCCCATTTCTATTGTTGCTGTTAGCTACTAGAATAGAACGAATGACTATAATTAGACCTCGAAACCCGTATGTAGGTTGTTAAGGAGAGGCGACTGTTGTAAAGAAAATTCTACAAACGTAACCAAAACAGAGTGTACACGAATAACAAGGAAACAAGCACTAAAAGTAACGTCATAAAACAAGGCATTTGTGCAGTGCAGTTTCAAAATGCTACCTAACCGTGTTCCGATTGCATTTCAACCGTTGAATTTTCTATGAGCCTACCTTATTCCGATTGCCGGTCCGTAACTAGTGGGATTGGTATCCGTTTGTTGCGTACAATATGTATGAGATTTTGTCCGCTTATTTTTTGTTTCGCACCACTGTCCGGTATAATTGAAAAATGTTTACTCTCTGCATCGCTCGTGCAACACAATAATTAAATATTTATGACTGCAGTGCAAATTGATTTGCAGAAAAAGTACCCGAATTTTTCAGGGCTGGTTTTTAAATAATGTACTCTTAAATAATGCAGCACCAATGGAGTATCTATGCAAATTTTCTGTATTTTTTGTAGATGTTCTTTTGTTCAGTGCACAGTGGGTTGAAATCTCAAGGCGAGGACAAATGTGAATAGGAGGGTGATGGAGTGTTTTCGTGTAATCCCAAATGACTTCTGTGTCCAATTAGGCGTCGAGCATCCGTCTTCCCTTACTTTTTCCTCACACTTAGGGTAGGATTTTGCACAAAATATGAGCAGCAATTTGTCGTACTTTTCCCAATTTGTACGGAGTATTTTAAATTAGTGCTGTTCTCATTGCTAACTGGTTTCGCAAAGAGGTAAAGGATATAAGCATTAATGTAAAAACAGAGGAAGTTATTAAAACATGCGTGTGAATTGCTTATTGAACTTGTACGGAATGTAAATGTTTCCTCTACATATAATTATTATCTAAATAGCTTGTTCATTGTGCATTAACACAGTAAACAACCTGAGTCAATAACAACAAATGGAAATCAGTTTTGTACCGCAATGTAGTTAGTTTTAATCCCTGACAAAAAAGAGGTGTGTAATATAAGTACAGTATGACGCTTGTGCCTACGTGTCGGTGTCAAGTAATTTGCCATTTAAAATAGTATTCCAGGATATCAACAAACACAGTCATCTGGTCCCAAGCTCAGCAGAGCTTGTGTTATGGAAACCAGATATAGTTCATACTATACATATACTAATTTTCCTTTGTAAAATATATCAGCCTCGGGTGATAATCGAACCCACTACATGCGACGTGAAAAGCAAGTAGATCTGGTCAAGGCAAGGTCGTGGGTTCGATTCCCACCCGAGACAAACATTTGTGATGAACATTTGTGTTTGTGTCGAGTCTGGGTGTAAATATTTATCATAAGTATATATTTACAAATGACAAGTATTATATGTATGTATAGTATATACCAGTTATCTGGTTTCCTTTACACAAGCTTTGCTTAGCTTTGCTTTGGGACCAGATGACCGTGTATGTTAATGTCCTAGAAAAAAAAAATTAGGCATAATAACAGTACTGAATTTATTCTTAAATTTTTAAAATACTTATAATACTAATATACTAACTACTTATCACAATTAATTATCTGATAAAAATAAATAGAAAAAAATCTTAAAAGTGATTACTTTAACATTAAACCATTTTCCAAGTTATTCTTTTTTCATTGCTAATTTATTTCATAACAAAAAAAGATTCGCAGTGATCTTTCAAACCCAAGGGTATCTAAAGGTATCATAAAGGGTTCGCCCCACGGTTAAACCTTTCACAGTTAATTTGCTAGTTAATTTTTCTCCGTCCATTTAAACCGATTAGTTTCTGCTTAAGAGCTATGATTTTTTATTGTTTATTCAATGTTTTAAGATGATTTAAGACTTCAAGAAAATTGGGGGAAACTTTTGCCACTTTAGTTAAGTATTTAAATTTTCCAACTATCAAGAAGGCCTTTTATATTTACTATGTTGATTTAATTGATGATTTTAATGTAGTTATATTATTTTTATTTCTTTATTTTGTAGGCAATATATAGTTAAAATATTTTTGGCTAAATGTAGGTACCTACCTAAATGTGAGTAAACTTCTTTGGAGTCTCACATACCCACTGTGTGACGCTCTCATGTAGTGGGACCTATAAAAGGTTTTCCCTCAAAAAATAAAATTAAAAAGATACTACTAACCTACTACTATATTTTACAATATAATGTAATGGCTCCAACGATTGTCATGAAATATAGTATGCAAGGGGTTTTGAGGCAATTAATCGACCCAACTAGGTTTCACTTTTAGAAAACGTCGCCTTGTTTTATTCGTGTTTTTAGACGATGAAAAACTGCTACTATATCTTTAGAATACGAAGGTAAATTAGGCAACAATGTACAATATTGTAAAAGCTCAGATGGGATCTAGATGATTCCAGTTCAAATACCGACAATTTTTTTCTTTAGTTCCTTCTTTTGTAAGAAAACACTATTTATATAATTTCCAAAAAAAAATTAGCAAAAATCGGTAATCTAGGTACATTTATTTAACTTGACGTGTATAGGTAACCTTGGAAATTAAATAGAAAAAAAAAATTAAAATCTTCTTAAATTTTGATATACGTCGATTGCGTATCTTTGGTAACAATGCAATAATATGGCATTACAGAGTTGATGTGATGATATCTGAAGGAAGCCACATGATCTCTCAAACCAATTTGTTATAATTTACTTCGTAATATCAAACGCTGTGGTGTTACATCCTTTTAAAATCAGAAACAAAGTATTTTTTTCTCGGCTCAAGATTTGAATATGTTACATAACAACACAGAAGCAGTAAAAAAAACAAAAATAATTCAAAACGTGGGTAATATTCTGTAAAAACGGTTGTTACCCTAAACACGGGTACGCATGAATCATACCGCGTAACCAGATTACGTCCCACAGAATCTAGTTACCCGCGCTCACCCTTTTCTATTCTGATGCGCTCTGACGTAAATGTTCTATTGTGGGGCTAATCTGTTTCGTGTTACCTAATAGTACAATTTGGTACATTATTTAGTATATACTTAGTTTTTTAACCTCCGACAAGTACGAGGTGTGCACAGTTTGTACCTACACTTGGAGAAGTTAATGTTAAGGTATGTTAAGGCAGGTTGAGAGAAGGCTCAACTATCATAAGAGTGGAGAGAGTTTAAGCCTTAATCCACACACGCTGGCCAAGTACGGGTTGGTGGATGTCAGAAATGTCCTCGAATGATTGGTTCTTAGAAATGTCGGTTTTACTCAAAATGTTTTCGTTCCCCGATTCTGAGCAGCGGCGATATCACAGTTTACACAAAGATGAGAGGGCACGACCGGGGATCAAACCCGCGGCCTTATTTTCAAAGGCTAAGCCGATATCACTGTGTTACCGCTTCTCATGGATGCCGATGAGCTGTTTATAGATAGGATATTGTAAGTAAAATTACATTTAAATATCTTAAACATTATTGAGAACAATGTAGTTACGGTTAGAACATGATCTCATCTCACGGATCATTTAATGCAAATCGATCTATTACGGGTATAGTCGGCCATTACTAACGGCCGGCCAATCGAAACTCGTCGTTTAAATAGTAATTTATAGAGTTTCGAATTTTAAAAACATGATTACGTGCGCCATCTTGAATGTAATTTTGAAAAGAGTACGTGCTGCAGCTACTCACAATAATATAGCTTCCTTTTTAGGGTTTCGGAGTCGAAATAAAACCCAATTAATTTCGTCTACGGCTTAAAATACGTCTACGATTAACCACCGTATTTATAAACGTATTTTAAGCTCATTATAGCTAAAATATGGTTATAATACATTTGTCTTTGTCTGTATTATTAAGAAAGAGCCAAAGTCCATTTTAACTAAAGTCTTATAATTTTTTTTGAGTAAGGCCGTAAGTATCTTTAACTATATAAAAAAATTAATTTGGATACTATGTAATTCATACAATTTTTTTTACAGTAAAAAGGTAATTTTTGATAAAAAAAATAAGCGTTTCCCCAACAACTTAACTAAGGTTTTGAAAAATTAGAAAAAATATCAAGTTTGTATATATGTCGCAGTAAGATAGATCAAGCCGTAATATAGTTATATCCCTAGGGATATAATTATATACCATAACATAGTTATACGAAAGTGAGGGCTACATTTATTTTTTAATTTGCTGTCATTAATAGGTAGGTATATAGGTATTGGGAATACCTAATACTATAGGTACATGTAAATAAAACAAAATTTTCGTGCAAATTACAAAATTTCGAGAAAAATCGTAAGCCGATATAATTATTAGCTATAGGTACTCAAACGACTCCGAAACCCTCTGGGTGTGACCCGGCACGCACTTTGCCAGTTTTTTAAAAGCGAAATACCTTTATTGTGGTTTGTAATCAATCTTTTAAGGCGGGTTTCCATAACCATTAACATATAATTTTAGATGGGATACTGATTACAGAATAATTGTTTTGTTCTATAATACATATGTACTTCATGAATATTTTATTGAAATATGTAGGTACATAAATGTGTTTTAATGAGATCTTTATTTATTCATAGTTTTGTAATTGTAATTCGTGTATTGTAGTTGCGATTAAATCGTGATTTCAATTACATAGATAAGATTTAAATGGACTTTAAACGCTGTAGTAGTTGTAAGTTGTGATTACTTGATCATTTCAGTTGATGTAATATGAATAAGCGTATTAAAAAATGCCTCTATCAAGTTTCAAGCAATTTTTTTTTTTATTCTTAGGCTTTCTTCCATGGTCATAATAAGGGACATGAATGTCCGCAACACTGAAGTTCTCAGGCAAGCGAATGTGTGTGGAATCGAAGCATACCTCATGCGTCGGCAGCTAAAGTGGTGTGGGCACGTATCCCGTATGCCCAATGAAAGAGTTGCGAAGCACATCTTTTACTCAGAACTAGACGATGGCAAGCGTAAACGCGGAGGCCAGTTTCTGAGGTATAAAGATTTGCTGAAGAGGCACATGAAGCGGTGTGGGATAGAGCCGTCTACTTGGGAAGTGCAAGCTACCAAACGCGCAGAATGGAGGCATGATATCCACACAAAAGTTACTAGGTTTGAAAATCAGCGAAGGCGCGATCTCGATAGTAAAAGAGACCATCAAAATCATAAACCGCCTTCCAACATAATTTATAATTATATAGGTGGTGTTCTCACATGCAGCATTTGTCACAGAAATTTTTCGGACAAAATTGGATATATCAGCCATGTGAGAACACACTAACCTAACAGAACAAGGTCGCCGTTGCCGAAATCGGTATGGAAAGATTCATTTTTAGTCAGTCATCAGTTTTAAGGTGGTTTGCAATTAATTAAAATCAATAGAAAATGGTACAACAGACGCTATATATAAAGCTACACCTAACCAATATAAGCTGATCTCGCATTGTACAAGATTTCCGTACAACGAGAGGTCAGTTTATATAGCTTGATGTCTAGCCGTGTGTACTAAGTGCTTTCTATAGGTAGTAACCCGTACTATGTAGGCTTACGGAGATTTGCTAAACATAGAAAACTTTTAGTATTAGTAAGATAGTGGGAAGTAGGATTTTTCTGACGACCTCGGTAGTCGAGCGGTGCAAGCCGTCCGATTGGGCTATACTGTGCCCGGGAGGTCGCGGGTTCGATTCCCGCCCCGGACAATATTTGTGTTACTACAAAGATTTGTTTCGGTGTCTGGTTGATTGAGGGACTACCCTGCGTGCCTCGGAGAGCACGTTAAGCCGTTGGTCCCGGTTGTCATTTAACCGATCTATGACATGTAGTCAGAAGCCAATATAATCTGACACCTGGGCTAACCATCTCGGCTACTGGTTCCCTACGGGTTTCGAGGTCAGATGGCAGTCGCTCGTATAATTCGGGTAGCTAGCCGCATCAGGTTAGACTGGGAGCCGACCCCAATAGTAATGGGAAAAAGGCAAGGGGGAATGAGTGGGAAGTAGGATTTTTCTGCCAAAATGCTAACATTTGTTAACTTTTTCAGCGTCATTCCCAATCACGAGGCGGATCGGCCACCCCTACCAGAACCGGACGCCTCCAAAACGAAAGAAACCAAGAACCTCCTTCACCAGACTACAGATAGCCGAACTAGAGAAACGGTTTCACAAACAAAAGTATTTGGCGTCTGCTGAGAGAGCGTCGTTGGCGAAAACGTTGAAGATGACGGACGCTCAAGTCAAAACTTGGTTCCAGAACCGACGGACGAAATGGAGGTATGTTAAATGTTATTATTCTGGCTTACTATCGTTGGTCTGATGGTAAGCGTGTTCATTTAAACGACTCTGCTCCAGCACCGCTCGCACCCAACATCGCTAAACTAAGGCACACACGCCGACAGCTACAGGCACGCAGTTGTCGACGCGCCGACCCTATTCGCTTTTCACGATTGACTCATAGAATCAACTCGCATTTCGAAGCAACTTGTATTTTTGGGTATATCTGAATCGAGCAGACAGCGCGCGGACACCGCGCATATTCCTTGCATGAAACGCGCGATAAGAAAGGCGTCCACTACAGAACTGTCTACTAATTTATGTTGACAATGTGAAGTGTATCCCAACAGAAATTCTTAAAGCCCATATTTCAATTATTATGCTTATTTCCGGGTGGAAGAGGAGTTGTGTAGCACACACGTGGGCTTGGGTTGGTGAATGTCACATAAAAAGTAGAATAGCTAAGAGTCAAAACACATACTCGCGTTGCGGCGCCGCACCGCAAGAATCGGCAGTGCCGCCCGCCTCTACATAGAACAAAATGTACTACGAGCGTTGCGCTGCCGATTCTTGCAGTGCGGCGCCGCAACGCGAGTATGTGCTTTGGCTCATTTAAGTGTCTCACAGCTAGGTGGAGAGTTGGGAGATCTGGAACCTAAATGATGTGCTCACAAGACAAACAGATTTAAATGCATTTAACTCTTAAACCAGATAACCAACTACTAATACTTTCAATTACAATTATTTATCTCTACTTAAAATACTTGTAATTATTTTAGTGTTGGCGTCAACATTCCATTTGCTTGTTAATCGTCATTAAGATAACACTATTTTAAAAACCAATGACCTCGACCTACAAAAACTTACAATATGTTTAACTAAAGAGGTCTTAATATACTAGTCTTAATTTTACTCTAATGTGGACAGTAAAAAGTTTAGAAGTTAAGTAGAAAAGAGTAGATATGGCCAGTAAATTTTATAACTATCTCGTAAAATAAAGTGCGTCTTTAAAGTTAAAGTTTAACTATATTAAACTTGTACTTAGAGGCTAAATACTGCATAGTAAGTAGAGGTACGATGTATTATATGGTGGAAACCCTTTATGAGTTTTCATCACTGGAGAGTCCATGCCTAGTGAAAAACTGCATCGGTTTACCCACTAAAACGTAGTGTACTAGCGAAATAGCCTTTTTCAGGTGTTAATTATGAAAGTCCTTGGAATTAATCGACTTTTTTTTTATTTAATTTATTTATTACTCTTACAGCATTTGCATCAAGGACCTCTATTATAACATAGTCTTGCTAAGCACAACTAAAAAGACCTTAAACCTATTTTTATTTTGTATTTTCTTTACTTGTCCTATCAGTACAAATAAATTATGGCGTATTGGTAACCAAATTCAGATAATATTTTGATTTTATAAAAATTATTATGTTAGGATAGTCAATTCGAAGCAGTGTTTGTTGTGATCGTGTGATCTAATATTGTTACCCATTGTTAAGATTGTGTAGTTTAGGAACAAGATGAGAGATGAGAGAAATCATTCACACGTTTTGTTGGCGAAAAAGAGTAAGGTAATAATGAAAAAGGTTGTATCTAAAAAGAGGTCGAATCTTCCAAGTGAAAGGAGTAAATGGTTGTTTAAGATTCCACCTCCTTTCACATGAAAGATTTGTCATTTTTCTATACTTGTCTTAATATGGAACAAGTATAGAAAAATGAATTTAACGATCCTTCTTTAGGTAAAACCAATCAACTAGGTATAATTAATACAGCACCAAATCACTGATAAAGTCGGATTTAAATTACAATTTCGGCGATCCGTCCATGATGTACAATCACTATGGTGTCTCAAGGTAAATAGCCCACGCTAAAATTGTCGCTCGTCTGACGTTTTGCCAGAGTGACACACAATGCAGAAGTGAATTAAATTGCCAAGAACTCGTAGGCTTTTATCTGTTTTAAATGAAATACTATTAATATTAATACATAATGTCTAGTAATATTTATATTCTGGAGTCCTAGATACAAAAGTATAATATAATGTTTTTTTTTTCAAACACAACACCAATTATTGCTATTCGAATTCAAATTTGGAAAAAAATGAGTATTGACAATAAACTAAAAGAGGTTTATCGTAATCTTTTAAATGAGTATTTTATTTCGAACGCTATACAGTAAAGTGAGGCTGATCCCAAAATTCCTTTGCCCTGTTAACATCGAATTTATTGTAAAAATATAAAACTTTTAAAAGGTTGCTCGTTCATTTGTGTTTTAATAGTCAGATAAAGGAAATATTCTTGTACATACAAGCTTTGAAAAAATATAGGTAAAAAATATAGTCAAAATATTAAGGATTAAAATTGGTATTATTGACCATGACGACGTGCTATACTATCGGTTAACTCATAAGGTTGCGATCATCAGATACACCATTTCGATGGGATAGCACTTACCTAATCACAAATATTTGGATGGAAACGGATGCCTTTTTGTGAGATTAAATTTAGTTTGTACCAAACAACCTGCAGTGACATAGCCGATTGACATGTTATGAGTTTGACAACAGCCTGGCTGAATACTACCACAAGTGACATCTAACTATCAGTTTAGGCAACAGATTGTTAATAGCGCATATCTTAAATACGCCCTCCGACGTATGTACGAAGTTGTCCTTACTTGTAGAAAATTCATTGTCTTTAGAAACCATACTGTAGCGAGCCTTTAGAGGTCGCACCAACCCATTTGCTTCTATAATGTTAATATTACTGCACTAATACACCTTGTTCTTGTGCTTACTAGACCAAGTTTACTTCTTGTCGCCGAGACACCATTGAACTGTCAGATGATATTATTAATAAACCTAGCATTGTTTTATGAAACTTAATATAACCTTAACATAAAATTGGTACAACCAGCCGTACACTTCATAGATCTTGAAAAAAAATCAAACCTTTTTTGTTCTTAATTCAAACATTCCAAACACCTCAGCTACTCTGTCAAAACCATTTACTGGTAAATTAATCAACCGTCTAAAATCCTATCAACAGCTAGCCACGTCGCCCCTCGTTAAGAGATAACCCGACTTTTAATAATACACAACAAAACAAAATAAAGGAGCACACAGATAAGACAACATTAACACGGTCGGTTAATGCTAAAGACTTTGCGTCAGCTCAATTGATCGAATATTTTTAAAATTTTGAAATTTGAATACAAGTATGTTAGAATGAGGTATAGATTTTTAAGTTCGCATTCGATTTTTGAAAATTGTTCAATCCATTGCGAGTTTCCATGATAATTTGGCAATGTATTGGTTGGTACACATATTTATTCCATTTTACATACACACACATCGCTTGAAATTTCAACAAGGTGATTTTTAAATTTGGCTTCTGTAACTTCTAAACCTTTAATATAATTTAATAGCCTGGATTAATCAGAGACTATTAAAATTTTATAGGTACCTAAAGTAATTAAAAATATTGATTAGGTATAGTCACGATATTAGTAAACTATTAAACTGGTTCATATACCATCACTAGTTAAAGTCTTAAATATAGAGAAATATATATTAATAATAACTAACTAATATGATCTTTGTAGAGCCACACATTAACAAATGACAATCTTTTAAGGCAAAGAGTTCGCAATCGAATTGCAGAATTAACAAACCTCCTTTCCGTACGGTACACAATCAAACCCGCGATTACAAAGGTAAAATAAAGTATAATATCATACAGTAAATCACTAACATAGGCAGAGAGGCTTGCTTTTTTGTTTATTACAATAAAATCAGTGGCATGGCGCCGCGCGTATCGACCAACTCTTATCAACGGCGAACACAAACACCGCTTGTCCATTAGAACGTAATCGCTTGTGATGCCACCAACACACGACTTTGGAACGCATTTCTTGCATTGTCTTGCAGTTTTGAATTTGGAATGTTTTGTTTTTTTTACGAGTGCTGAGCAATATTGTCGTTGTTCAATTGTTTTTTTTTTGCGAGAGCATTTAACAATTTTTGTTGACTTTGTCAGGTTTAAGTGAATTATGCAAAATGGTTTTGTTGAAAAACACTCATTAATATTGTTTGAATTACATAAACATAGTACTTACTTGATTCTAGTATACATTACACTGCTGTTAAGCTTTGAAATTGAATTGAATTCGTTTTTATTTTCACGAGATAAATTAAATGAAGTGACATTTTATCTATGACAAATGGGTGTGTTTTATCATCGGTGATAGAATGCGAGTACCTAATAAATATTTTGAGCTACTACATCATTAATTTTGAACACTTTTAATCTTATTATAAGATTTTAACACAAGTACCTACTTACTATTTGTAGATAGAAGAAAAGTAACGATCTTATTCATAAAAATCTAATAAGACTCTTTAATTAAAATTGGACTTTGTCTCTTTCTTATAAGTATAAATGTCAAGATGACAGACAAAGACAAACTATGAACCTCATCATGATCATCATCATGAATAAGGTGGTTAATGTTTTGTCTCACATTGAAATAAAAGTACTTTAAAAAAAAATTATCGCGGTTTATTTTAGATTTTAGATTCCGACGTTTCAAAGTCTTTTCAGACTTCATGTTCACGGGTGGACTGAGGTATTTGACGTCCAAAAATATTAATCACAATTATTACTCGAATACGAATTAGGCAAACAGCTCAGTGTCTCTGACACTGAGCTGTTTGCTCGATAAAATCCTTTATAAAATAGTTTTATTTCATTAAAAATAAGCCTCTATATATTTAAACTTTTTACTTACCGTTCATGCAAACTATCTCAGCAATCTAAAATCAGTACACGGATGAATCAAAACAATACACGAACGGAACACAATAAATTACACATATCATGTAAGTAATAGCTTAAATTCAAGAACAATGGAATATTATTTGAATCTGTGCTCATTGATTATGTGCACTCAGATAAGGATGTGACAAACTAATAAATTATCGTATCTATCGATTTTATTGTTATTCGATTTCGAGGTAACGATTTTTATTGTAGAAATTAATTTTAAGGTGCGTGCTTGCGTGTTCTTTGCATTATAATATTATTATTATTTTAAGTAATTGATTTATTTTGATAAATTTTATCATAAAAATCATAAAACTAGTTAATAATATTAGGTAATTTTGTATAATCTTACTTCGTTATGACTTATTTCATTGTATTTGTATCATAATAATACATAAATGTGAAATTTGTAAGAATGTGCGATGTTTCTTATTTTTATAAACCGCTTTGAATGAAATTTGGATGTTTCTATGTGAATTCTTTTCCTAAAAAAATATGGGTATTAGAGTATTATGACTTATCATATTAATATGCTAGCCGATAGCGGATTTAATTTCCCTTGACTATTTCAGAGCTTATATAGTAAAACAAATATTTTGCTACAATACAAAACCGACTTCTTCCATCAATTCTACTTCATTATAATTCAAACCATTATCTCACAATTAAAGTCAATAAATTACATCACAAACAATACATCCCTCGTACAGTGTACACCCAATCAATTCGTGCCCCAAACCAATCCAAATTGGTATAACAAAGGTTACAGCGAGCAGTTAAGTGGCCTGCCTATATACGCTATGTAACATCAAGCAGGCGGCAACATGGGGTAGCTAGGGACATAAATATTGTATGAGCAACACAACTCGGCAGTTTGAGCCATCAATTATTAACTGCGGTAGAAAAGACGTACACTCGAGTTTTTACACGTATTGTACCCGTTTGTTTGGTTTATTGCCTATTTTTGTGACTTTATACCCGTTTTAGCGTTATTTTTATGCGTATCTCGTTGTGGGTAAGCGCTTTTCTAGTTATTTCACTATAAATTTTTCTTCTGGAACCCGCAGTCGATGTTGTAGGTACTATTCGACTAACTTCACTTCAACTTTATATGTTTCACAACACTATTAATTATTAGGCAATATTCAAATAGCAAGACCGTTGACAGTGCAATCGAAAATTAAGTAGTTAGAGTCAGAGTAAATTAGATTCTTATAAGGATCTTATTTTAATAACAGTGCTTAATTAAAATTTATAATTAGGTGCTTATGTAGCATCTTAAGCTTTTAGATAAAGAAACTGCAAAGTGCTTACCTATACCGTATTTAGGAAGTCTTGAGATAAAAGGTAAACAAACCGTTAATTTATACTAGAAAATTATAGACCACATAAATTGAGCACATTTTATTTTACATTTTACTAAAATGTGACGTTTTGTCATCGGTCTAATATACCGGTCGCGTTATATCCGCCATCTTTAATATAGATCAATTTGTATGACGAACGTTGTTTTCTTTGTTTACACGAGTCTAAAGTCCAGGCTTTTCAATAGGCTAATAAAATATAAAACAGGTCCCTAGAACCTTTGATAATAGTTCCAATTAATAACAATTTTACAACTCGAATAAAACTTTATTAATCACAGCAAATTCTACGGTAAACCAATTTCATCAAACTATTTACACATTCTAAAGGTCGACTCTATACTTCTCGGAATCGAATACGATTCGATAATCGACAAATCGAATTGGAATTGTATCACGATGTAACACGTAATGCTAATGTTACACGCACAACATGGCTGCCGCCTCCTTTATTTATTTATACACCCTGTTTCATTTTCTTCCTGTAATTCTTTTCCCTTGTATAAGTGAATATTAAAACTCTCCGAATTAGGGTGATGAACTGTTCTACAAAAACAACTCTTAACTGAACAACAAAGAGTTTATTTTCGTTTTAGATACTTCCATCTGATTTAATTTTCTTAGACGTTATTTGTTACACGATAATGAGAGGTATTTTTCTTGTAGTAGAGTTGAATTTTGTTTGTTTTTTTGCAATTGTATTAGGAGACGTAGGTTGTCTCATGTATAATTGTTTTTTGTAAGCTGTCTCCTTAAGAATTAGGAAACAAATCCGTTTGCCGATTGAAACGAGTCGTTTCAGGGGGGAAACGATCGTAATTGCATTGGATAAGCCGTAAATTTTTATTGCACTTCATTGAATAATCGAGAGAATTTATTTCACTATTTTAATCGATTAAATCTTGCCATCCTTATTCGACATTTGTAAGATTATGCTTGATAAATCGTACTTTAGCGGGCCTTTTGATGTGTTACAAGTTTTATGAATAAAACCGTTTGTGTTTAGGAGTAGGAACCAACATGGTACCAATCTATTTGATGAAAAACTCACAATTTATGAAACAATGATTTAGACCTACACAAAAAAACTAAGACTTCTAATATAATGCTTTAAAATGGGTGACAACAACTGGATAAGGGTAACCGGGGCTTATGTCAAGTAGCGTGTTTTCACTTTGACTTTATTTGGAATTGTTGAGAAGGTGGGTCGGAATTGTTGCTCCTTTAAGGTTTCTAACCATATGGAGGCTCATTCCACTGCCACCTTCTCACCGATAATTATTCGTAATCACGAGTGACTGAATACTGGGCTGGCGCGTTCCATCATTGCATAACATCAGGTTGTTCCTATTTCTGACATCTCCTGTCGATCACATATTATAATATAATACTATATCAACTTATTCAACTTGTTTGGGGGCTGAGTTACCATCGTCCGTGAGAGTGTACCTTTAATCTGAATCCCGACACGTGGTCCCCGGGTGGTGCAAATCAAGTGACAATAAACTGGGAACAGACTTAAGCCTTGGTTAATGATTAACCAAGAGCTTAGGTCGGAATTGTTGCTTTTTTATGGTTTCTAAGCATATGGAGCCCCATAATTCTACTGCTACTTTTTCACCGAATCGTGTAAATCGTAATCGCGTGTGAACAGGTTTATCGGGAAGACGCATTCCATCGTAGACTACATCATTGTTCAATATCAAGCAAACGCAGATCTATTTCAGAAAATAAAAAATCTATTTTAGGAGTTAAGAGACGTTAGGCTTTAATCCACACAAGCTGTCACAAGTCCTTAAATGATTAGTTGTTGGACATGCCGGTTTACTCACGATGTTTTTAAAGGAGAGGCCGATGTCGCTGCGCCACCGCTACTCGTAATGTGCTTTAGGTAGCCCAGTATACTGCTGTGGACTATAACAGACTGACTACGTACATCACAGGTATTACCAACATTTTTATGTAACCTATTCTAACCGTCCCACAGCTGGGCAAAGGCACGATTTTTCATGAAGCTATCCACATCGGTCCACCATTTTGTTTTTGCTCTCTACCAGTAGGTAATATCTATCTTTTGTAAATGTTTGTGAATCTATTTTTATCAATAAGTAGGTATAATAATAATAATAATAATAATATAGTGGGACATTAACACACACGGTCATCTGATCCCAAACTAAGCAGAGCTTGTACTATGGAAAGCAGATAACTGGTAATATACTACATATAATACTTTTCTTTTGTAAATATATACTTAAATATAGATAATTACACCCAGACACAAGACAAACAGACATATTTATACAAATGTTTGTCTCGGGTGGGAATCGAACCCACGACCTGCGGCGTAAAAAGCAAGTATCTTACCGACCACGCCACCGGCCCGTATTTAAAAGTAATAACTTAGTCATAAAACAGGTAGGTATAAAATAAACTATTCAAGCTCATGGTATGTTTTTTTTACGCGAATATCATACATTGAAATAAAACTATCTTATTTTATAACTGATTCAAAGAACACCGGTTCCTACCAAGAATGAACAGCGTAGCTACTGAAATTTAAAAAAAAATCTTAATATAGAGAAAGAAGTTGGAATATACCATCTGATTGGGACCCAGTAGGTATTTAATTTACTTATACCAAAACCCAAGCAAAATCCACTCAAAATTCAACATTGCTTAAATCGGAATGCAAGCTAAATTCTTAATAATGTTTGTAGATAGTCAATAATAATTGTCATTTAGTAAGTTTGGACGTCAAATACCCCAGCCCACCCCTGACCATGAAGTCTGAAAAGACTTTGAGACGTCGGGATTTAAAATCTAAAATAAAACGCGATAAGATTCTATATAAAATAGTTTTATTTCAATATTAAAGCCCATATATTATTGAGTGACATTTTACGAGATCTCCATTTCAAGTTTAAAACGTTTTGCGTATTTATTTGACGGCACTGATAACCTATAACCCCGTGATCGGGAATTTAAACATTCATATTAGACGAGAATAATTAAACAAAACCATTTTGTATTACCTATTGCCTCGGCGGCGGTTCAATGGTAAATATTGTGTTAACTTAATAACCGCGATTCCTGGGTCGAGCAAATAGCTTTTTTCTGATATACTTAGACCCGCTCATTATGATGCCAGCAAACATCGCACCGGAACACGGCAAGGCTGAAACTTACCACAAGTTTATTGTCACCTGATTTGCACCACCCGGGGACCACGTGTGGGGATTCAGAAAGGTGCACTCCCACGGACGAAGGTGACTCAGCGTTCTTAAAATTCACCAACCCGCACTCGGCCAGCGTTGTAACAAGTAATCAAATCTTCTTAGATTTAATTTTATTTTTCAGTGTATTTTGGTTGAAAAAGGCGGAATAAAATAGAGTTGACCGGAATAATTAATAAAGCAGTCTTAATTAACGAATATAATTGGTTAAAACATTGTGGTGCGGTGCCAGAGAAAACCAAAGATGTAGAAACTTTAGAAGAGGTTAATTTACCTCTTAAGTACGTAAGCTAAAAAGCTATTCTTTATGTATATCTATGTTTTTTCAATATTAAATGATTTTAAAGTGTCATAAAGGAGAGAAAGACTTAATTGAATTAACTAGACTAATTCTGGTCCTCTTAGAAAATTCAACAGGAATTTTAAATGCAACTTTTATAATTAAATTGTTTTTGACAGGTTTTGGGGGAGGCTATGTAATCAAGTACAGCACACTAGCAACACAAAAAGTTGTAGCGTCTTTACAAATGCACATAAACATAAAACATGAGCAGTTTATGCCTTCAAACTGTTCATTACCTCGGCAAAGGGGAACGCGTGCGCATAACAGTTCCTGTGTCAAATGTTCTGAGCTGCTCCTTGTTTAATTCATATTACCTACTTAGGTTAACTTGACAATATAAGATACCTCTTTGGTTATGAGTTAAATATGACGTTCGGCAGGTACCTACATAAGTTCTTATAATTTACATATACAACACAGATTTATTTAATTAAAAAAACTAACTAAATATACAATCAGCTGCGATAACTCATTCCTATTGTTAATTACTTATAGTTATAATTATTATAATCACTACAAATTAATTTCAGTTTACTACGAAAGATTTAGTACAGAAACAAAAGTATTTAACAATAATTAAATTGTGTCGTAATCATTACTTAATATTATAAATGCGAAAGTAACTCTGTCTGTCGTGATTTCACGCCAAAACCACTGAACCGATTTGGATGAAATTTGGTATGGACTTGGTTTGAAACCCGGGGACGGATAGTTTTTAGTAGACTGCGCAAAAAAAAGATAAAGGTTTAGTGATCACCGACATACGCGAGCGCGGTGCGGCGGCCGGAAAGGTAGTTTGTAGTATTAGATAATGCAGGTTTAATAAAAGCACATCTAGTTAAATAGGTATATGAATTTTACATCAGTGCCTTATAAAATAATCAGTCTGAAAATACTAATTGCCACCCCACGTTTGGCTTATTTAAGGGAAGTTTAATTGTTACCCACTTTATCTAATTATAAAGACGCAAACTCAACTCGAGATCGCAACTAGTGATGTACCTTGTTGATAAATATATCGATAGATTTTACAACATCTACCATAGTAGGATATTTAGATTAATTCTGAGATTTTCAGTTAGGTAATTATTTTTGTCAATTGTTTTGTATTGTCATTAATTGTAAATTTAGTAATTTAATTAATTATTAACATTAGATCTTTTTTTAAACCTACGTACTAACTTAGCCTGAGAACATAAAATAAATAGGTAAATAAATATACAAAATAGTACTCGAAAGATTATGACCTAAAGCTGGACAGCCAAAATCTCCTCCGTATCGATGTCGGTTGATAGCGTACCAAGGAGGCTGGCGGCGGCGTTGCCACCTTGAATGGCAACGTCTGATAATTTACCTACATTTATTTTTATTCATCTATTTTACATTTTATTTTATTATCATTTTTAGAATGCGTGGAGTTTGGATGGATATATCCTTTTTCTTACAGCCTGTGAACTTTGAACTCTAGCATGCTATACATAGCATGCTAAAGTTTTTAATTTAGTTACTACATCAAATAAGACATCCTAAGAGAAAACTGTTAATTAAATAAAATTATGAGTGTAAATTAATCTTATCAGAAATAAATGAAACATTTTAGTTTTCTGTTAAACAACAAAGTGCTTCGACATTTAAATAGATTGATGACTAGTGTTTATCAATTTTATAAAATGAACAAGTTTTTAATTCATGTTTTATGGCATTTCTCCTATCAAAATATATCATTTCTGATGCTCTTATCGTCAATTAGCGATCAGCTTATATTCGTACACAGATACAATGGTAAATATACGCACAGATAATTTTTTGAACTCTATTCATTCATAAACAGTTACTGCAAATCCGTTCCTTAATTTTTACTATTTAGATGACCGTTCTTCGCATGATGTAGGTACTTTTGTAAAACTAAACTGTTTCATTTTTAATTAAAAAAAAATGTTGATTTATAATTATGTATTTACCTAGTGATTTTAGATCATGATGTCTGTTGTAATTACAGTTTTTTATCGATATCGATATTTCCCAACTCTGTAATTAACCATTCTAATAAAGTTCTTGCAGTAATAGACTTAACGCTTTGTTCAATCATTCATTATCTACATACAGACCACCGAAATTAGAACTCTGTATACTATCAGGGCCTTCGTACACAACGTTACGATAATCGTCGATACGATATCGAATTGGATACTAACTCGCCTAAATCTGTAACTTATATCTATATCTAGTAGAGTCTAAGCCTTATTACAGGTCTAGTTAGCACCATAATATTATACTTCCTACAAATATTATAAAAGCGAAAGTTTGTAAGAATTTATGGACTGTCTGGATTTATAGATGTTTGTTACTCTTTCTCGAAAAAACTACTAAACGGAATCAGATGAAATTTGGCCCAGAGATAGATTATGGTCTGGATTAATACACATGCTAATTTTTATCCCAATAAGTACTACGCGAGCGAATACGCGGCCGGAAGCTATTTTTACATAAAATGTAGAGTCCCGTGTAGAACTAAAAGTTAGTTTGGATTTTAAAACGCAAGCTAGGCTCTAATTTTATATCTACTTTAGCATAAAAATATTATGCTTAGATATAAAATTAGAGCCTAGCTATTGACTTTAGCTTATTTACATAAACCACATTAAAATGGCATCTGTAATTTGTGGTAGTTAGCTGAATCACGTTTAAAAATTACTAACCTACTTTACAACTTTGTAACAGCTCAAAGTTGGAAATTAAGCCCGATATACAGCAATAAGTTCGCCCCCTTTAAATAAATAGCATCTAAACATCTAAATATGATTATTATTATGAAATTCTAAATTAATCACTTTAGCAACTTCAATATTATTCATAGTGCAGAAGTGACACGCTTGAGTGGGCTTCGAGGAATTGGATTATTATAGCGATAGTATTATCTACCATAAACCTAAGGAAATAATGTAGAAAATCTCGCACGATCTTGAATATTCGACCTCTTTTTACATCCAACTTTAAAAACATGTAAAATAAAAAAAAACAATAATTTTACAAACAAATGCTTGTAATTTATTTTTCCTGAACTACACAATCTTAACCACATTATTTTAATATTTGCGCTATGTACGAAGGTCCCAAACCCCCTTTTCTCATTAGAGTTTTCATTAGCGCACCAAATGCGGGGCTCTTTATAATTTGGTTGTATGAAGGTGGCCATATATCAGTCTAAACTTTGAATTGAAATGAATTAACTTTATATTCATTTATACGTCAAGTCTAATGAAACGTAAATTACTGCGAAACTTTCTTCGCTTAAAATTAAGTTAAAGTTAAGATAATTTTGTTTTGAGGGATATTTATAGTAAAATGATTAGATAGGCACAGTAAGCAACTCTTTAGTGTCTTTCTGACGAGTCTCTCGAATTGACACCTTAGAGTATTTACCACGGGAGGTGTTATACGCAACTTCTAATACTAATTGTTTGTGGTAGATTTTGAGGAGACGATGTAACCGTGTACAGCACACATGTAAAAGTTGAAGCGTCTTTACAAATACACACGTAATAATCTACACACAAACACAAAACATGAACAGTTTAAGCGTACAAACTGTTCATGTACCTCGGCAGAGAGGAACGCCCGCAATACCAGTTTTGTGTTAGATTTTCTAAGGATGAGAATTTACATTTTAATAAACACATACCTGCTTGCAGAGTGCAGGTTTGTGGATCTTACAAGTTTTTTTTTATCAAGAAAATGTTTTGTGAGCTAGCTTTACAGGTTAAGCCTATTTGATAAAGCTCGTAGTGATTTAACCAATAATGCGCATTTCTAAATATACACAATACTTTATTAATGTGTAGAATTTTCCCCAAAATATTAATAATGATTCACAATTTTCGTGTCTATGTCCTATTGTAGTGAAAACTTCTTTAGCAGCGTTGGGCACGTTTTGATAGGGAAAAGTCTAATGGGTTTGCGTTACCGACATGCTCATGACTGGCGCATGCGTAGCGGCCGTTTGCTGTGCATGTTAGACGCTTTTTGGATGGGTAAAATCGCTTGAGTTCACAGTTTTCACTTCCGTTGGCAGTTCCTATCTACCGTCATAAGAAGGAAGGGCACATCTGAAATTTTTTTTTGTAACTGAGTTATTGATATCATCGGAATTAGTATCTTTTACTCTTTCTGACTGTGTTAATGAGTTAGATACGAGGAAAATGTCAGATGTACCCTTTTACTTTATGATGGCAGGTACCTATTGTCAATGTAATTTTTTCTATTAGAAAAATACTATGTACCTATATTATTGAACTAATAAAACTTAAAACAAACTCTCACATTTAAAAAGACTTTCTTTTAGCACAAATGAAGCACACTTCCATGTATTGAATAATTTAGATAACACAGAAATCTTTTAACCACCTATATTAATTTACATTCTATATTAAACATCATTATTAACTTAATAAAAACCTTAAGCTTTTGACTATAAAGTCTAGTTTCATTTGTTGATTTGCGTCTGTTTTATGAATAAACCTTTTAAACTCAGTTTACATGATATCGCAAATGTTAAGAGTCTCAATTATATAAAGAATTTATCGTAATTGAATATTTTAGTTGAGATAGTCCTGTCCACGTTACTACGATTAAGCTTCAAGTGTTCATTAGTGTGTGCCAGCCTTTATGTGCAGTTTTAACGATTGTTAAATAATAAATTGATTATTTTTAATTAATTCTTTTTACAGTGGGATTTATCAATGTCATAGCTAATGCAGTAAGTTCTATATCTACTGCTTTAACAATAATTCTTATCTACGTGTACTGTACAATTAACAAATTTTAATCACATGACAATACAAAAACGAAACAAAAAAAAATAATGTATTTTTAATGTATAAATGCGTTATATCATAATATTGTATTATTTCAATAATAATAACCAAAAAAACACGTGTCTAACATTTTTTTTATAATCTTATTTACTAATTAAAATAACATTTTTTATACCTCGTCGCTATAAATAAAATAAAAATTCCACAACACTGACGTCTCTGTTGGTTATGGAAAGCTGTTAAGTTTCCAAATAACTTTGGGCAAACCCATACTTAGCTGTTTTAATATTTTACAAGCAGTATCATTTACCCCAAAATGTGTTCACCCCTTTTAAGTAAAGGCCACTAAGAGTTAAGTTGTGGCATTATATTCTAAGTATTTGAGTCTATAAAAACGTTGCTCTATGATTAAACTGGAAGTGCTGAAAGCGTAGTTTTTCCTCGAGCATAGTCGCTACTTGATATTGGTAGTTTCGATGTTTTTCTAAACCTAACGTTACGTGTGCGATTTATACTAGCGACCCACTCCGGCGTAACACGGGTGAACAATATTCACTTAAACTTTTTTTATGAATCACTCTGTCCATTGATGAAAACCGCATGAAAATTTGTTTAGAAGTTTTTGATTTTATCGCAAATAACTGAAATCTATTAAAATAAAACATCTATGTTTTCATTATCATACAGCTAAAATATTTTGCCATATTTCACCATCAAATGGAACGATGCTTTTTATGCAGCATAGCTACTTGAAACAAAACACATTTAAAATGTTTGTCAGAACAGAGTTAATTATATTCACGCATTAAATAAATTAAATTAACTAACTGTATCAAACTAATAACATAAAAATTATAGCCATTCATAAAGAAAAACTTTGTGATGTTGGGAAATGATAAGAATCGTAATAGTAACGATAAAAATAATTTCAAATTACTTACATTTGACGGGCCGGTGGCGTGGTCAGTAAGATACTTGCTTTTCACGCCGCAGGTCTTGGGTTCGATTCCCACCCGAGACAAACATTAGTGATGCACATTTGTGTTTGTGTCGAGTCTGGGTGTAAATATCTATTATAAGTATATATTTACAAAAGAAAAGTATTATATGTATAGTATATACCAGTTATCTAGTTTCCATAACACAAGCTCTGCTTAGCTTGGGACCAGATGACCGTGTGTGTTAATGTCCCAGAATATTTATTTTAAAATTTATCTTACATAATTCGTTTGTTCAGCAAGTACGATATGTCACCTCCAGCTTATCTCTACATTTTTGGTAGGGATACTTTAAAATTACAGTTGTCGGATCTGTTGGGCAACTTGTACAACTTTAGATTGCGGTTACAACTCTGCGGTAATATTTGTCATTACAAGAGTATTCAAGGCAAAACGATGGTGAATGCCTTTACCTATGCCTAGTGTTTTTGTTAAACAAAAGTAATTCAATACCAGTAGCGTTGTGGCTTTTTCAATTTAATTTTGTCTATCAATGGGGAAAGGTGGAAGTCTGAAAAAGGGAAGCCGGAACAAAAAAGTTTTTACTTAGGAAAATAACATCCCTTCACTACCATCACCGATCGTTCTTACACTTGATGTTATACTTTTTTTTGTTGGTATTTAAAACTTTTAGGCGTTAAATAACATATTATTAAGCACGCGTGATATTGACCATTTCTTAAAGGGAAGCCGATGGGAGTCGGCTTGTATGGACCCTTCGCCACTGCTGTCTATTGAGTGGCAATGGACGCCATATTTACCGCCGATAACCATTCGGGTTGGGGTAAAGTTGTTCTTGAAAGCATACCTACCACAGATTGGCAAATGCTGTGAACGCCCCCAGACTAAATTAAATGTCCATCTCCAGATACCCTATTCATTTAGGCTTGAGACAAACTGTCAACAAAGATCAGTGTTTCTCATACAAGTTAAATCGATACAGTATTTTCTTAGATTTACGCGAATATCACACATTGAAATAAAACTACTATAGAACGCATTTTATCGCGGTAAATTTTCGATTTTAGATCCCGACGTTTCAGTCTTTTCAGACTACACCCGTGACCATGACCATGAAGTCTAAAAAGACTTTGAAACGTCGGGATGTAAAAATTTTAAATTTACCGTGATAAAGTAGTTTTATTTAAAGGTATCTAATCGATAACTAAGATGGGGGATATAGCCTGACTGATGACAAAACGTCACATTTCAATAGAAATTATCAGCAGATCAATGAATGATCAAATGATTAGAGTTTAAGTAAACGCCAAAAAAATTCTAATCAATATTGCGACTCGGTATCCGACTAGTCGAGCGATTAATCAGCAAATAAATTATGCAAATACCGTCGCGTCGGGCGCCGCGCCGTGTTAAGAGGGTTGGCTTGAAAGTTATCAGACTGCTTGACTTTAGGATCAACTGCTTGGAGTTGTTGGAATGAGATTGTCTAGAGAAATTACCTGAGAAATACATACCAAAGTACCTTTGTTATTTTTCATGTTTACTAACTTTCTGACAAATAACTCCTAAAAAAGTTTTTAGGTTAAACGGTTTTATGAAAATTTACTATTGTTTTTTGGGGATGACCTAACCCAATCGGCCAGAAGGGCCTATATTAGTTCACCGGACTTTTTCGGTGAGCCGTCCGAGAACGGTCGAACCGATATATACCTACAAAAGTTATGATCCGCCATTTTATACTAGTGGCCATCTTGAATTTATATCAAATATATTTTCCAAGTATTTTTCATTTGGTTATGGGTACCAAATGAAAAATACTTGGAAAATAAATTTGAGGTTTATAAGAAAAATGGTGATCTGCAAACTTATAGTAGCGGCCATTTTGGATTTATAAGCCCGTTGAATACGTATTATTTTACTGTCACCGGATTTAAAGGTGCGTACCATATTTTAGATCAGTCCGTCATCAGGGATTGGCTTGCGCTTGACCACAACTTCAAAGTTTCAATTACCTACTAGATTTGATTCAAACAAATAAACAAACTGCAGCCGCACTATGACACCTCATAGTATTATTATTGCAGTTGTACGAGAGAGAAGTTGCTCTATAGGTACATTGTAAAGCGGCATCCCTCTTCCACAGCTCCAACGTTACTGCTTTAAGCTGTTGTGGCACCAGGGCAAGCTAAATAAGTCGTGTTTTTAACAATATTGAAGTATTTATTAATATCTTAGCTAACCCTACGTCAAATATAGCTTTAGACATCTTCAATACTAGCCTCCACCCACGGCTTCACCCGTGTGGTATTTTTGAGTAGTCTATGTATTAATCCAGACCATAATCTATCTCTGTGCCAAGTTTCATTCAATTCTTTCCAGTAGTTTTTGCGTGACAGAGTCACAAGCATTAGCATAACGTAAAGACGCTTAAACTTCCCAATGTGTCTTGTACTTACAGGTTTACCTCGCCTCCCCCAAAAACAAGCAGAAACAATTTAGTTCAGAAGTTGTGTATAACCTCATATGCACCTCCCGTGTTAAATGCAGTGAGATAACAATAATAACAATATTTCTGTTTTCTCCAACACCTATTACAAATGTAAAAAAAACAAAAATTTATAAGGTGCAATGTTAAGAGGATTAATAGGTCGGAGACTGGTGTCCAAGCTAGGTTATAGTTAGGTTATAGACAATACCAGTTGACAGTATAGTTTAGCAGTGAGTGGGTATGAGATGTGCTTATTAAAAATGTATGTTAGAATTGAAGACTGATACGGTCGCGGTCCTATGTTCTAGGCAAACCTAGGCCCTAACCAATCACACTTTTAGCTTCAGTTTTACCAACAATACAATAAATAATTAACATCGGCAATTAATAAGTCCGCATAATTAAATTCACATGACAATGTAAACAGGCCGCACTGAGCTACTAATGGTGTGGCATAATTAATGATACGGAATTAATTATGTAGTCAGCAGATCACACACACTTTAACCCTTTTTTTTAGTGTCCCACTGCTGGGCACGGGTCTTCTCTCAGCTATCTTACTAGTTGAGAGAGTTTAGGCCTTAATCCACACACGCTGGCCAAGTGCGGGTTGGTGGATGTCACATGTCCTCGAATGATTAGTTCTTAGACATGCCGGTTTCCTCGCGATGTTTTCCTTCGCCGATATTGAGCAGCGGCGATGAATTAATTCACACAAAGATGTGTGGGCACGACTGGGATTCGAATCCGCGACCTTATATTTCTAAGGCGAGGCCCGTACCACTGCGCCACCGCTGTAGTCAGCAGACCAGGACTTAAAAAGTAATTTTGCAGCGATGTATGTACAAGTACAATCATATTATGAAATGATATCAGCACCGAACACATACACACACTCACATAAGCACACACACACGCACACATCATCATTTGAGTAAGGGTTAAAGTTTTAATTTTCCTCTATTTTTTTTTGTAAATTGTAGAATCGTTTATTTCTTCACGGTCTCACTTTATAAATCTATTTGTTAAAATTGTCTGGACCATCAAGATACAGGACATGTTCCTAGTTTGAGGTCCGTTGTTTAAGCTTTTGTTTGTAATATTTTGGCAATAACGGTTTTTATTTATTTATTTATTTATTATTATTTTTATTTTATTTATTAAACTCTCGGACCAGCGCAGCGGTACGGTCTTCGCCTTAAATTTATAAGGTCGCGGCAACGATGCCTAGTGGTCACATCTTTGTGTAAATTGTTTCATTTCCGCTGCTCAATATTGGTAAAGGAAAACATCGTGAGAAAACCGGCATGTCTAAGAATTATTCGAGGACATGTGACATCCGCCAACCCGTATTTGGCCAGCGTGTGTGGATTAAAGCCTAAACTCTCTCAATTCGTAAGATACTTCAGAGAAGAACCGTGGTCAGTAGTTGCCACATTAAAATCTCAAACTCATCAAAATCTTGTACGGTCATTGAAATTGTGAAAATTAACAATAAACTCCTTGTTACAGACGTCAAACAGCTGAAGAACGCGAAGCAGAACGACAAGCGGCAAACCGTTTGATGCTGTCACTCCAAGCTGAAGCCCTGAGTAAGGGCTACATTCCTGAACCACCTGGATCTGCTCCCCTCTCAGCCTTACACTACCAGAACCCTGCAAATGGGCCGGCACCACCATCAAATACCGCATTAAGTGCGTTACAAAACCTTCAGCCTTGGGCGGGGAATCAGAATAACTTTATGAACAATCCAGGGTCGACGGCCCCGCCTCCACATCCACCGCCTGTAGCCTCGCCTATATGTTGATAAAACATGGAATTTTCTTTAAATTATTAATAAGTAAAAATATTAGAATATCTTAAAAACAACAAACTGCCTCGGTGATCTAGTGGTAACTGTCTTCGTTTAATAACCGCGAAGTCCCGTGTTCGATTCCCGGATCGAGCAAAAAGACTTAGAGAATCGTAGTTGCAGCTTGAAGTTTGGAATTGTAATAATAGCTGGCTAAAACTGGGTGATATTCACCTCTGCCTACGCCTTCAATGCAGGTGTGATGTTTTGCTATCTTAAAACACCAAATCACGCAGTTTGAACATAGATTTGTAAATAATTAAATCAAAAGAAGATTGGCAAAAAGATAAGATTCTTGGTCTACCTACATAATACTAACGAAAGGGCGAACCGCATGGGCCCCCAGGGCTGGGGACAGCTAGCTGGTAAAAGACACCACTTGCCTCGGAGTTCCTTCCTCTTTCCCTCGCATGACTTGACAAACTTTAGAATAGTTGATGTAAAATCTAAGTAAAATAGACGAGACAAGCTGTTGCTTTTGTCGTTTACCTAAAAAAATCCCATAAGCTAAACATTTACAGCCATACTTGAAACGATGTATAAGAAATTACCTTTCATTGATATTTGGCTTGTTGGTGTTGAGTGGGTAGACCAACTTGACCATGCTCCTTTTATATCGATGAATGTAGGTACTTACGCCCTTTAAGTACCTAAAATATAACCTTTCTAGATAGGTACATATTTATTGAATTGATTCATTGAAAAACAATGACAATGTGTCACCTTGTAAAAAGATCGCGTGAGCTTGTAAAACATTATGTTAGCTTGTAAAAACATCGAGTGAGCTTGTAAAACATCGCGTCAGTATGTAAAAAGCGATAAGCTTGAAAAAAATCGCGTAATGGGGAAAAGTGGAGTTCTTGCTCTACCGCCATATTGTTCTACTACGGCGATGTTATTAGATACTTTTCAAACAATTCTTCTCAGTAATTTGTATTGTGTAAATAAGTTGTAGGTATAACTTTGTACAAATGGAAATAATGTGATTTAGTTCGGTTTAGAATAAGTTCTCCGAAACTTAAGCAAGTTCGGATTTGCTAAAAATAATGTATTTTGTAGTTATAACATTCGATTAAAGCAATAAATGATTGTAGACATGAGGCTTCAAAACCTAGCCAATAGCAGTGCTGCCAAGTTAATCAATCAATAGATTTACCACCCGGTAATTCCCCGCTTAGCTGAAGCTCTCGTAAGGTTCCGTCGACAAGCTTCGTTAGTAAAAATCTTACTATGCAACTAACCAAAAATTTGCTATATTTGTGGCTTACATATTTGGCCAAAAATGTGTTTGTTTATGGTCAGATCTATAAAAAAAAACTTGCCAGCTTGGCAACATTGTAGACTAAATTACTGTGGGCCTTATTTACAAGGCCCAGACTATAAGCGGGAATCCCCGGATTCGAAATAGAAAAACAGAACAATAGTTGCTTCCGGGTGAAATTCAGGATTGGAAGGCACTTGATCCTTTGTAGTCAACGTGGGAAAAAATTCAAAAGTTGTTCGAGAGTCTGATTGAATCCGGACATGTCCAGACGTTTCTTTTCGGGTCCGGGTGATTCCAGATGTTTATAGTCTGGGGCTAATAACACATCTCAAGATTCGCATCTAAGGTTTCTTAAAGTTAAATAAGGAATCAATAATAAATTAATGAGGGAAGAGGGAGACCGAGGTCTTCCTCCCCGAAGTTATTTTAACCAAATAAATGATGAGTCGTATTAGATAGTCAAGGAGCTGGTAGAGAGTAGAGACAGTAAACGCTCCATCGACGAAGCTCTTAAAATTAAGATAATTTTATTGTAAGCGAGCCTTTACATGTGTTACGTTTTTATGAATAAGACCATCATTGTTTTAGAATTTATGCTTGATTTTAAACACTGTAATAAAAATGAGGATGAAGATGATATATAGATATGATAATATACATAAGTAAATATTTGTATATAAAACTCAACAGTATTATAACTTAATTACTTGAATAAAAACTAATCAAAAAGGTGAGTGATGTATAGACACCATTTAGAAACGAATGCCTGAATCATTATTTAGAATCTACAAACTAAGAATATGGTAGGTTAATATTGTACAAATAAATATATCCTTTAATCATGAAAAATAATCGCTGAAATGTATTTAAATCCGCAAATTCGAAATGACTGCTCATAAATGGGTAATTCTAAAGATGCGTTCATGTAAAAGTACGTTTACATCAGCTAAATAAGTTTTTCTTTTGTAGACTTATTGAAAGTCATTCTGGGTATCATATACAAAAAGGATGACACATCAATTCAATTACCTTGTGTAACGAGCAATAACTTCTCAACAGACTTGACTGTAAATATTTTTGCTATACCTACTTAATTATTGTATTAAAAATACTCAGAATAAATAATAATAATAATACTACAACTATTTCTTAATTTCTTTTAAGTATCTACTTGATATTATTAAATTTTTAGTGTAAATTGTATAGGAGCTGTAAATATGGTCATTTAGAAGGATAAAATAATGTTTGGAATAAGTAATTACTCACTTAGATCTCAATTCTATTATAAATTTTAAGTAAAATGTAACCTCCTCATTCATAAGCGTCTTATAAGCTAATAAAGTCTAAATAGCTAAAATAGGTTTATAATTCGTTTGTCTTTGTCTGTCATCTTGACAATTATTTTGTAAGAAACAGGCAAAATCCATTTTAAATACTGACGCTTATAAGATTTTTATGAATAACACTGTAAGTGTAGAAGCTCCTTATTACAGAGTGTCGGTTTTACATTTTTAAAATTATAACACAACCAAAATCATCCACATTATTAGAAAATAATTACTTTTATGAAATTAAACCCTGCAAATGGATTATATTATTGAAACCACATTTTTAGCTTAAAAAGCTGTACATTGAAAGGTAAAAGTTGTAAATAAGTAGGTATTTCGTAAAATATTTAAGTTTTATTTTTAACATCATTGTATTTTCTTAAATTTACGCGAATATCGCACTTTGAAATAAAACTACATTATAACGGTTTTTATCGCGGTTTATTTTAGATTTTTATATCCCGACTTTTCTGTCTTTTTCAGACTTTTTTTTATCTAAAATAAACCGCGATAAAATCCGTTAATAAAGTAGTTTTATTTCAATATTGTACATCATTACTTATAAACGACGCTTAGATAAGAATGGCTTGTGTTTTGTCCTTGTTAAGTAATTTAAAAGTGTCATGAAGAAGAAAGGGACAACATATGTTTTAGCTATTCTGTCAATATGCACTTATTAAGGTTAGCTCAATTTTTATAAATCTGACTTAATTATAACAGCGATGTAAATTATTGTATAATTGTCAAATTTTCAATTAATAGACCAGTGGGATATAAAATAAAAGTATTGAAATAATTATACAAATACGTTTTTTTAATCCTATTTTTTATAAGTAAGAGGAAGTAGGGGGATCCATCAACAGAATGGGCACTCGTGGTCGTTGACACGAAATAACACGCCAAAGTTTTTTATACACTGTGTAATCACTCAATCAAACAATCAGTGTGAAAAAATTACTAAGGATTCATCAGATCTAAACAGATTTGCAACGGAAACGCGGCAAGTTCAACAAGCAACACAACCGTTCGACTTCACGCATTCTTACTGAATGCTCGCCATTACGGACTTCCGCAATGTCAACTTCACGAATGACGTTGTCAAAATGTCATTTATAGATAATCTTCTGACAGGTGCCGCCAGCGCTGTGTTGACCTAACCCAAATGTCAATATTTGAGGTTTCCGTTATGTCAAATAAATTATTATGATTAGCTACTACCTTGCTGAAACTGCCACTAAAAATGTACGGGCGTTTGTTATTCTTTGACGGATAAATAGTTAAAAGGACTTAGAAAAATATCACAATTAATATTATAAATGTGAAAGTAACTCTGGTCTGTTACGCTTTCACGCCTAAACTATTAAACCGATTTGCATGAATTTTGGTATAGAGATAAATTGTGACCCAGGGAAAGACATAAGGTCCTTTTTGTCCGACTATGCAAAAAAAAGTTAATAGTTTTGCGCGATCGAAATCTAGTATACATTTCCCTGAGATACTTACCGTGCGTTATGCGGACATAATCACGGACAAAAGTTAGTTCCTCACGTATTCGGTTTAATACAGATATTATATACTAGTGTATTGGTACAGAAGATTAATAAGAAAAAAATAGCCATTCCGGTACAACGCGCACATAGGTTATTCCTTCACTGTACACCTGTACAAAATAGGGCTGGCTAAAAGTCCCACTTATCTACCATGTAGGAATGTGGAGAGAACCGTGGATCACATACTGTGGGTGTGTCTCATAGGCACGAAATTGTGTGAATGTAACCGGGCGTTTGCAAACAGAACATGATACAAGCATAGTCTTATCTCTTTCTATTATTTTCTAAACGATAGAGATGGATAGTGCTTGCAACATGTATTCTTGTGCAGTGCTAGGACTAATAGGAGTGGACCAATACAACCATGATGAACAACCTTATGTTCCTTCAGCAAGTAGCAGCAGTTTTGGAACCCGGTGCGTAAGGTGAATAGGTAAGTACTTAAGGCTACTTAGTATCAAGTAGAAGCACGAAAGATTCCGCCCTGGGTAAAAGTGCTCTTAGTTTGAAATAAAACTATTTTATAACGGATTTTACCGCGGTTTATATTAGATTTTAAATCCCGACTATTCAATAAAAATAAACGACGGTAAAATCCGTAATAAAATAGTTTTAGTGATATTAGCGTAAATTTAAGAATATATGTATTATGCTCTTAGTTTGACAGCCCAATTTGATAAGAAGATTTAAGAAAATCCAAATCTGTCCTACAGTCTTAGAGAGTTTATCGAGTAAACATTTATCATGTGGTAAATAATTAGCCACATGAATCCTTACTAATATTATAAATGCGAAAGTAACTCTCTCTGTCGCGGTTTCACGTCAAAACTACAGATCCGATTTAGATAAAATTTGGTATGGAGATAGCTTGAAAATAATTGGAAATATATAGGATAGTTATTATCCGATCGCACGAAAAGAGGTTGATGGTTTAGCTCGAGGACCGACATCCGCGCGGCTGGAGCCGCGATCAGAAAGGAAGTATCATAATAATATTTTTATTCTGTGAACTAGGTACATATTTATATTTATCATAACGCAATTAACGCGCTTAGAGGATAGGGCTAGTGGTCGATGTAATTTAATCCGGTGGTTATTTCCCGATTGAAAGAGGTGTTCCCTAATCGCTGATTTGTTTATTTGTCGGTTTTTAAACTAAGCATGACTAATGTGAGGGTTGATTGTTGAAATAGCGGAATAGTGCGATCCAGATAAGTGTAATTTTCAACAATGGATTTCCGCAAAGTAAGGCCTGAAAGTATATTTATTCGAGTAATGTTAATATCTACCTATCAAAAATATTGTGACGAAGTGAGATCCATTTCCTTTATGACAGTTAAAAACATATAGAGGATTAAATACAATTCTTTATTTTTGATCCCAAAAAAAAAGAGCATCATTACTCTAAATTATACATTTGAAACGGAAAACAATTGTCTTCAAAACTACTTTAAGCGAAATCGATTTTAAACAAAAAATGCTCAGGTTTCCGTCCACAAACGAACGATTTAACGACAATTAGACCCCCATTACAGATATAATACAATTTTAATATCATCAACTTGAAAAACAAAACATTATAAAGGACGTGACTTCTGTACTATTATTACAAACGTTTTGTTTTAATGGAGCAGAAAAAATAAACTGTTTCTGTTAACCCTTAATATACCTTTACTACTGCATTATATGAATTTAAATTATGTTTTATATCCATTGCTGATTTTATTCAAGATACAAAAAGAGAAAGGATAGTAGGGACACAGGGGCATCTAGCTGATTGTTTTTGTATCAGTGACTCAACTCCAATAGAAAACAACTTTGACATATTATGTACCCTATTTTTGTAAACTTGTTCCTTCTATAAATGGTGGACAAGTTTCAAGATAGTCCTAGCAATTAGTTTAACCAAATTATTTTATATTGATTTTATGAAAATTATTGTGTTAAGACAAACAATTTCAAGCGTTTTTGATGTGATCTAAAATACCAAAACTTCGATTTTCTTTCACAGTGTTATTTGTTTACTTTAATAGGACAAGTACGAAAAATTAATTACAGATTATTTGATGACTACTAAAGCCAACACTGGCAACCACACGGCGCCGGCGCACGCTTTCTGCCGCATTTACTGCCTTTCTATCCAAGAAACACAATTATCACTTGTTGACTCAAAAATAAGTGTTTCAACCCTTTTTAGTATTCCACGACTGGGAACAGGTCTTCTCTCATATAGAGTTGAAAGAGTTAAGGCTAAGGATGTTGGTGGATGTAAAATGTCCTTGAATAATTAGTTCTTAGACATGCCGGTACTATAAAATGCCTGTAAAATAAGTATTGGGTAATTTTTATAGATTGGCAGTTCGTTTTAGAGTAACAACACAAATAATAGAATACTAGACTAAGTAATAACAAGGAATCCAATGCCTGTTTCGTAATTTATAGCACTATACACTGCTGCAGAATTATCACTGTTTGTTTAAAGTAAGCGATTGAAGAATGGATGTAGGGGTACCCTTATGCATGCGTAGATATGCAAATCCGGTTTATTTTCTAACTGAAATTAAGTCGGATTCCCGGGATTCGAGTACTCCATAATAATTAATTGTAATTTAGATTAAAACCGGCAATGGATGACGAACATTGTAAATTACTGTAGTAATGTAATGTGATACAAGGTTATTTGAAATGATATTTTAAAGGTTGTCTCCAAGTAAAGGAAATAATGTTAGGCGCCATTAAATACAAGTAAAATATTTTAGAGCGGTCTTGAATTGACAACTTCCTCTTAAAGTTGGTTAAAAACTAATGATTTTCGTTCCCAGTGTTCTATAATTACCAAAATACAATAAAAATACACTTCTGGGCATGGGTCTTCCCTCAACCATCTTACGAGTTGAGAGAGTTTAGGCCTTAATGCACACACACTGGTCAAGTGCCGGTAGGTGAATCACATGTCCTCGAATGATAAGTTCTTGGAAATGCCGGTTTCCTCACGATGTTTTCCTTCATCGATATTCAGCAGCGGCGATGTAACAATTCACACAAAGATGTGTACGACTTCAAATTGAACCCCGCGATCTTATATTTCTAAGGCGACACACACTTAAACGCTTACTATAATTCTTTAAATCATCAAAAATGTCATGACCACATTAAAATTACTGACAAAAGTAGATATGTCTCAAAGTATAATCACAGAAATCCCTTCAAAACGCAACGTATTATAATAATTGACCCTTAAAAAAACATTTAAAAGTTTTTTCCGCATCGCGTGACATTTTTTTGTAGGATTAACTAACAAAGTAGCAAGGGCATGTCTGGGAATTGAAGCGGGGACGATGTTTAATAATCGGTATAGCGTGCTAACTGCGCTACTAGGGAATATAGTCGAACTAATGAGTTTTGACGTCGTGTTGTTGGTACAGCGCTTTAAATCATAATTTTTGCGTACCTATCTAAATAAAATCAAGACTTCTTCCAACGAAACTGGAGGCTATACCTGGGAAGAACCAAGCTTCCTAAAATTTTCTTACGGTTTCTAAAAAATTATATGAGTTACAGTATCAAAGTTATTTGATTTTTCAATGACAGGTCTGTACCGATTTGGTACTATCACAAAATCGTTTTAAAAATCTAGTGTAAATATTGAACATTTAAAAATATCATGTAATAAATAATATCTATAATTATTGTAAAATCGTAACAATGTTTTGCAATTAAACATTAAATATTACAAAAAGTACCTACCGTCGCGGGATAAAAAGTAGCCTATGTGTTATTCCAGACCATAATCTATCCTTGTGCCAAATTTTATCCAATTCCGTCCAGTAGTTTTTGCGTGAAAGAGTAACAAACATAAATTCTCAATAACTTCCGCATTTTTGGTAGGATGACAAAAAAATGTGTGTGTGTAATAATATCAATCTGTGTAGTTACAAATGTTCTTATTTTTTTTTAATATAAAAGAATTACAAATATTGATATCGTTTCTCTACAATTTTATCAATACATTTAAATAGCTACAATCTATTTTTTACGTTTTTTTAACTAAATTATATGTATTTACATAATAGAATTTTGATTGTCATGGTGGAATGTATTGGTTAAAATTACAATAATTCATTAACCAATGATAGAATAATATATTATGTTGACAATTTATAAAACAATAATTAATTAATTAAAATATTTGTTGGCACATCTACTTCTCAACGCATCGGCTGTCATTTTATACTGTCATCGCGTCCGTCTTTGAAGTCACCTGTCACTCGAGAATGTCATTATGAACGGACGAATGAACACCGAGCGCGGGTGAAGCGGCCATCTTAGAATGGCTGACATTGCGTGTTGAACTGTTTTGGCGTACGGTAGTGCAGATGCAATAACGTGCTCGGTGAACGTTACTATTTAATCCAACGTAATCTTAACGATCTGTAATTACCTGTTAGAATTCATGATTGTGGTATCGAGAGATGGGGGTGAAGTGATATTTGCTGTAGTTATTTTATTGAAATACCGTCTTCTTACCCGATTATTCACGCCTACCTAAAGTGGTCTGCTAATCTTGATATTTTTTAGTCTAAAAACCTTCAAAAGCCTTTATATTTTTATGAACTGACAAAACAATAAATCATTCATTGATTGATTGAATAATTTCGGCCAATAACTGTCGTACCGACTATACAACATGACAAGTTAGACATGCGCATTTTTGTGACTAATTTCAACAATTTCAACGCGAAGCGACATCACGATAACATAATTTGACTATTTCTCTATGATTGATAGTTACCCAATTAAACAAAATGACTGAAATAACGTTCGTGTGAGAGGAAAGTTTGTGACAATCTTTGAAATTGAGCTGTTTCTTAGAAACCACTAATAGAGGTATCAAATTGGTGATCGATTTGATATCTATACTAATAATAAAGCTGAAGAGAAGCTAGGTAAAGTCAGCGAGGTTATGCATCTTCTAAAGCACGCCATTGAGAACGACTTGTTTATCACTATATCATTGAACTCTTGCTAGCCAACTCGCTGAGAATGTCACTTCAAGCAGTTTGAGGGGCTGAGTTTTCTAGCCAACAAAGTAACGACAATCTGTGTGACAAAAATAGTTTTCCTTAGTATCCAACTAGGTGGCGCTGCTAAAATTCTGTACAACACGTTTAAACAAAAAACCGGCAGACATTCGGCAAGAGCAGGACAAGAAAAAAAACTTATGAAACTTATTAAAAAAAAAAATCCGACTTCACTACTTTCATTTTGTACAATAAAAGCCTATGTGTTTGACCTACTAATAATTTCATACACCAAGTACTTTTTTGAGGTCGGTGCCAGCCCCGGAATGAAAAAAATACGCACACTACGCAAACAAAAGACGGTGTACGTTTATTGTAAACACTCTATGTCGAAAAAAATCTAGCTCTTATTTGTGTTGTAAAAATTATGATTTCCTTTATTAACTAAATTATAAGTTAACTTACATAGGGTACAGAAAGTATTATTGGGTGTTATTAATTAAACAAAAAATCACCTATTTATTTATAAATACATATTGAGAAAATCTCTTTAACTGGTGACGGGGTTCAAATTCCAATTTGTGGGCAAATATTCAAATGAAAACTCATCAATTCATACGAACAACTATAGATTTCGTTACATATAATTAAGCCCTATTTTAGTATAATTCAGGCCACATAGTGGAAAGCAATTAGCTTGTAAGTGAGACTGATTAGGTCTGCATCAAATATAATCTCGAGTTGGCGTGCAATTTGAGCGCTGATAAATGTTCGAAGTAATGGAGAGGGCAAATAATAAATAAATTCTTAGTTCAAAAATACCTCACAAATTAGATATAGGTAAGCACTAATTCCTAAACTTGCGTGAGCTGTATATTGAGAACCAGTATACGTTACATAGTTTTTTGTTTTGATATTCCACACTGTTTATTTAAATTAAAATTTAACAAAATACAACTTAGATAAAATTAAATTCTTACTTATAAACTAGCTATGGCGTCATAGAATTCCTCCGGATCGAGGCCTTAGAGGAATGTACCCAGAAAACTGTCAGCGATGTATGGTAATGCCCAGCCCTCTGGTCACGGAAAGAGTCTATCAGACGTCTTGAAATTTCATTGAAAAGTGCACGGGCGCGGGCGCTCTATGTCGGTTCAAGGGTTTCAACCAAACGGTTCAAAAATGTAATTCGTACTCAAATCACTATATTAGTTACATATTTATGTTTCTTACAAGTAGATTATTGAAAAACAAAAAAAGAAGTAGTAAGCAAAATTCTCGTGTCACAATGTTTGTTCCCATACTCCTCCGAAACGGCTTGACCGATTCTTATGATTTTTTTATGCATATTCAGTAATTCTGAGAATCGGCTACTATCTGTTTTTCAAACCTCTAAGTGATAAAGGGTGTTCACCCCGAATTTTTTTTTGTTTTTTTTTCTTATTTTATCGTGTGGCATTACAAAATACATACAACCCTAAATTTTCACCTTTCTATCATCAACCCCTATTTTTTAATAGCAAAATTAGTAATACGCGGTACGAAGTTCGCTGGGGCAGTTAGTTTTTTTATAATTTTCTGTCACACAAACCTTGTTTTGGCAATAATGAATATATAAAAAAAAATTATCCCATTGATGCAGTCGTACGAAATTATGAGCGTGCATACATTTCGAAGTTTAATTTTTGTTTATTCCTATCCAATTATTTGTAAATCAACGTTGAATGCTAGTCGACACGAGTTCATTACCGAACCACAGAGACAGTCGCAGTTAGGTCTAAATACATCGCCGTGCGATAAATCAGGCGGCGAAATGTAGGTAATGAGTGCAGAATAGACAAATTAGTTTGATTATATCATGTGGTTACGATTTGTATACCATATTTAGATGACAAACAACGGGTTTAGACTGTTCAAATGTTAAAAACGACCTACCGTATTGCTTTTATATGGCGTGATACTTGATGTTTTTTGACAATGCGATCAGTTGTGTGAATAAATTCAAAGTCGCTCAGCGAGCTATGGAAAGGGCTGTGCTCAGTCTCTCTGAAGGATCGAATACGCGATGAAGTGATCCGACAGAGAACTAAGGTAATCTACGTAGCCCACCGGATTAGTAGGCTCAAGTGGCAGTGGGCCGGTCATATCTGCCGCAGAACTGACGACCGCTGGGGTAAACGAATTCTCGAGTGGAGACCACGGATTAGCAAACGTAGCGTAGGACGCCCTCAGGACGGACGGACCGGCGCAGCGGAGAGACGATCTCAGCAGGGCGGCTGGCTAGAACTGGATGAGAAAAGTCGCGGATCGTGCTCCGTGGCGTACTTTAGGAGTGGCCTATGTCCAGCTGTGGGCTAAAATAGGCTGATGATGATGATGATGATCAGTTGTGTCGTTAGGTTGGATATTAACCCTATTGTTTAGAAAGATACCTCGGACTCGCTAGTACGGTCTAAAGATGATGGCAAATTAAAAAGATTACCGACACTACTGTATGCTTACGCTGGCCATACACGCCACGGTTTACCGGAGAAATCTTCACATACGCACATACATATTAAGTACCGCATGGTCTCAACAAAAATATTAAGTTTTGAATTTGCTTCGGTCGTCTGCACAGGTCTTTGCCACATACGTTTTGATCTACCTACACCGACTCACCTACACAGGCATACCTTTCCGGTAAACCGTAACGTGTATGGTCAACATAGAAATCGAAAAAATTCATAAGTAAGTTAAGAAGTGGTCTATGCTTTGCAGCAAACTGATTCAAACCGACAAACTATGAAATTCATAAACAATAATAATAATATATTTATGAACCCCCCTTTTTACTAACTTAGTAAATATTATTATTATCTATGGTCACAAATAATTATTTTTGAGTAATATGTCATTTCTAAGGATGTGAAATTGTTAAACGGTATATTGGAATTTTACATGAAGCGATTTAATAAATGAAATGAAAAATTTCTTTAATTCTATCTCCTTTGTAATATATTGCTTATAATTTAAATATGTAGGTGTGTTTGTTAGTTATTGTTGTATAAAGCGATAATCAATCAAATCTTGTTAATAATAATAGATACTAGCAAAATATTAATGACAGTACCTAAGGTAAATTTTATGCTCTGTCCGTCCTAAATGTCCCCTTCAAACAAAAACCTATGCAGAAATCTAGACCCAAAACACAAATCGAATCACATTAAATATTTAATCAGGCTACTTTTCAATGTTAAAAATTCTGAGTCCTCGAATTATTTTCAACACCCTTACTCAATAACGCTTTTACGTTCCCCCTTAGAGAAAAAATGAAATAAAAAGTATTTTTTTAAGTTAAAATGGACTTTGACAGATGACATGCTGACCCGTCACCGTCTTGTGTTTAAATATTCACGAACCGCCGACATGTTAGATAGATATATCGATATAATGTGGGGACAACCCTACTAAGAGATATTAAGTTATTTATAAGAAAGGAAGAGTTAAAAAAGAAAGTAAAAAATACTGTAAGCACTTCTAATTCGTCAATGAGGCTTGGAATTCTTTCTTGACCGCCTGGACCTCTAGACAAATCACGTAACGAAGCGATTTCTAAAGATCGAAACAAAATGTATGCAACTGGTATAAGATTGTCACGAGACATTTCGAAGGTGACTGTCAATCCTATATAAAATTTTGGTCTTTTCGATCTTTGTAGAAGCCCTTATAGAGGTCATCGTAGACTATTGCCGCTTTCAACACTAACATGCTGAAACAGAACGAAAAGTTACACTGCATGTATTCTGTAACTCAGCTGCGAATCGAAGAAAATCTTCGGAATCAGAATACACAACGAATATCAATAGCCATGTCGAAAGCCAAATCTGTGCATGAATATATCATCTAATTTGAATTCGGAATGTTAAAGGACAAGCAAGTGAAAAGGCAGGTATCTCCCCTAGACATCGTTTTTTGTCAGTTTAAGCTGACGAAGTCCAGGTACGAGTACGTGACATATTATCTGAGTAGTGGACAAGTTGTGCGAAAACACAAGTGCAATTTCTATTCCTTTCATTTTCTAGAGACTGGTGGGATGAACTGACCGACTCGACCGGTGAAAAATCGGGCGCAAAATCGACGATTTTACGAGCTCTGTGTGGCACGGGAGTAAGACACCTCAACTTACTGATTGCGTTGCGAAATTTAAAAAATCTTAACACTGTTTTTAGTCCAGCGTGGGGTTAAAACCCGCGACCCCGGACCTTGGGGCGGTATTCCCTAAGCTTCCAAGTGGTTGTTGTCACCTGACCTCGAATGTTTAGTTTTAACCTTTTGGTTTCTTCACGATGTTAAACAGAAGCAAAAATAATCACACATGCATTAGCAAGAACCAGCAATCTAAATTTTAAAACTTGAGTCAATTATTATGACTGAATTGCTTCCCAACAAACTTAATACTTACCGATAGAAGTCTGCAAATGATTCAACAGTAAACGATTAACACTTAATACTTGAAGGTAATAACATAATAATTTTTGACCCTAATATCAGAATATTTCATCTTCCATGTCCTTATCTCTAAATGGGATACTCGTGCGAATCCAACTAAACACTGGACCATTATAAATTGGACTCTTTATTAATACGATTCTACAAAAATCACCCCTATGTTAATGATATAAGGTTGAAAATAACATCAAAGTGGGTTTCAATATACTGGATGAAGAGTGATGATATCCTCAAGAGAGGAATTATAAATGTTTTGGAAATAGTCACACGATTTCAGTCACACGCTATTGATGTAATTGTAATAATGTTGGACATGTATTAAGAAAAGATTATCTTGATGAGCGGATTAATGATATTATAATTACAACTAGCTGCGGCTCACGACTTCATCTAAAACATCAAAAGGAACCCGGAAAATTGTCGATATAAAAATGCTACGGTCTTCATATAAAAATGACGTTTCTTCCGCCAATCTTTTTTGGAAATGTATGAAGGAGTAACAAACATCCATACATCCAAACTCACAAGAATTCGCGTTTGTAATAGCAGGTATTTAGGTAATAGAACAAAGTAGGGTTAAGAATAATGGGTTGCGGGTAAATGATACTATAATTACTAACTGTAATATTCATAAAACTATGTAATGACTTACAATCGTCACTGGTAGCTGATGAACATCTAAAATTCCACTAGTTTCGTTGGTTCACCCCATATGGGACAGGTAGATACCACTAGTTCAATTCAAACATCTGTTAGCTATTTTCGACTCAGAAACATAACTTTCTTTCCGTTAAATTACATACTATTATTAGAGACTCCCAAACTGTAACAAAAGTAGAGAGGTAGGGTAGGTATATACCGCTCTATATAGAACTAAGACATTGTATCAAAAATCTAGTAACGGAGTCTGACAAGATTTGGAAGACAGAAAGACTAAAGAAAATATTGCAAATAAAACAAATAACATTACAATAATACAAAATAAAATACATATTTAAAACAGAGACAAAGCACCAGAAAACAATGGCGTTCTAGTAAATAGCAAAACAAAATTAACACCAACAATTAAAACAATCTCAATATTAATCCAAACTCCACTTTTTATTAACACATAAAATCTCCCTCCTACAAAACAATAACACGGTTTCTGCAATTCCCTTAACAAGTGTGCTCCCATAAACTTCCCATAGCCAAAGCTTTGGGGTTTCATACCTCAAGGGACCACGAGTGTTAACTGGCATTTGATATTGCATCTCCTTCTCAAATCAATACAAACTTTCACTGCATTGCAATAGAATTGAAAATAGACTGATAAAGCAATTTGATTTATGATCTTTAAAGTTCAATTGATGTAATTGGCGTAACTTGCATTTGAATATTCAAAAATAAACTCTGTATTTATAGAGCTATGGTTTATAATTAAATAAAAATACTGTTGGTACAGGTTACGTTTTTAAATAACAAGGGTGCCTAGATTTCAATAACATTTATAATGCTTTAGTGGAAGCGAATTTTGCACTTGACTATATCAATGAATGAGCAACATCTTGTTTGGTGTATGATAGAAGGGGTGATTTGATGGTCCCTTGGCGGAGTCCTGATGTCTATATTATCATATTTGTGATTATTCTCACGGTCCGTTGATTTTGCTGGATTAGTAGTTAATGTGCGTGACATTTTATTGAGTCATACAACTTTATTTACAACACAAATGTAAAAAAGAACTCATTCCTCTATGAAGTAATGGAGTCTAAGGTGTACGATAAACCGCAAAGAGTTTCTAGAATAAAATAGAGGAGTATCACTTAGGCCTTAGCTAAACCACCGTTACCATCTATGAATGTCACCACGTATGACACTCTTGCTAGCAATTGTGTGGCCTTTATGCAAAGTTTAGACTGTTCACTTCTGTCTTTATTTAAGGGTTACTAATGAAATGAATGTGAATTAAATTCAATAATGATCTGACTGAACGACTTATTACACCGGCAACGGCCAGCTTTGCTAGCCATACGTCTCAATCATGTTCCGACAAGATGCTTAGTGTTACCATGAATAGGAAGGTCTATATTGAGCCGCGATTGACTGCCTTTTCAATTCCACAAATAAATAAGACAAACAGTATCCCGATCAGAAAAAATGGATTTCCGCATACGGAAACAAAAACAAAAAGGTTTGTTCAATAGGAAAACAAGACAACAAAATAATAACACCACGAACAACAGAGAGTGTAATCAATAACGTATAAATAATTAAATTCGCTGCTCTACAATGATATCAGATGGTAGTGCATATCGCACGCCTATTATATTATGGGATAATTCGATAACACCCCTCGCATTTTTATTGTCCCGCAGTGTAGGGCGCTCTAGGGTTGATACATAGTTTTATGGATATTGGTACATACACAATAATTGAATTAAAGGTTATAATTTTTATAACTTTTCTTTTAAGATATTGGCAAAATAATTAATTTTGATTTCTTAATCAAATGTAATCATTAATTACGCTTGTTATATGTATATTGAAAAAACAGTGCCCGTTACGTCCTTCTGTATGTATGTTTACGTTGATCACCAAAACTTCTCTAAGTATTTATAAAATAATTAGAATCTATTATATGTAATTTAGTAACTAGCTCGTCTTGTAATTTTTGTGTGCTATAGTTTGTTGAACCTGTATTGGGGGAGTTAAACTTAGATGTGAAACATGGTAAATAAATACTATTCCAACCTTTATTCAAAATCTTTGTATTACAGCCCGAATTGCGTGAATTGCATGAAGCATTACATATTTTATACGACACTGTTAATGTCTTTTTCCATATTTTTAACACCAATTAAATTTATACAAACAAACTACACAACTTCTGATATTTTTTTCTTTTTGATTTTTGCAATGTCTACATTCATACCAAACAGTGACAGTGTGACAACCCTACGGTATATTTTTAACATTACGAGCCAGACTTGTTTGTTTAGACAACAGATTGTTACAAGCGATGTTTGTTTCCGAGTCACTTGCTTCATACAAGTGTTGTGTCAATCTCATACAATCTCATAAACTGAACATTATCACATTCGTACGCAAAAGTGAAGTACCAATTGATTGTCATTTATCATTCCAGTAGATTTACTCTCTACTAAAATTACATATGCGAAGTAACCTGACCATTTTAAATGTAACTTGTTACAGAGATAGTCTAGTCTGAAGAACTTTTAACATTTTATTTAGTACCGACCTATAGAGGAAAAAAAATGAAATATTTAATTAGTTCCGATGCTTCAATAGGATTTAAGATAAAAACAGTTGATAAATTCGAAGAAAAAAATGTTTTTTATTTAAAATCCGCCATATTGAATCAACCCAGATGACAGAACCGGTACTACAGTAACCTCTTCGAAAATTAAATAGGTATATTCTTTGTCAAATCTTTTTACAAATTTGTGTTCCAATTTACCTTGGTCTTTGCTTCAAAATTTCGGTATTTTGAAACGGTTGTGTACCCATAGTACGAGGTCGTCAAGACGAAAAACCGTTTACGAATACTATCTTGAACTCGACAAAATGCGTTTTTAAATTACTTTATTGCATTTAATTTACCGTTTTAATAAAAATAAAATAAGTACTAGAAATATACCAAAATTTACTGAAAATATAATAGATATTTTATAATAATAGGTAGATATTTAGGGCATTCCAACTTAATATCTTTACAAGTTCATGATAGTATTCAATTTTTTTTTCATTGACATCTCGTTGTAAGAGTTTTGTTTACTGATTTAGTTTATTTGTTATTATGGTATTTTATTACAATTATTTTATTATAATTTTAATTCTATTAAAAATATATGATAAGTACATAAAATTATTCTGTGAATACAAATCTAATACAATATGAACCACAATAATTCGTACCAAAGATTATCAGAAAGATCGATTATAATTCAATCACAAACAAATAAATTTCATCCCCTCGACCAATTTATTGAGAGCTCCAACTCTTTTATGATCTCTCAATTATTGTTCAGAGTTATGGATCATGATATGGTGGACACATTAGTTTACCCTCAAAAGCGCGTTAAAACTCAATAGATGGAGCACAGTAAGTTACTATCTATAAAATTCTAGATAATGGATAGTAGGCAGAAACATAGAACAAACGATATAGGAATCAAAAACGTATTAATAACTTAGTTTTAGGTGGTTATACATTCATACATAATTTTTTTGTAATTCATACTTATGTAGGTATTTTTTTATATTTCTAACTATATGTTTTTTACTTTTTACAAAGAAATAAATTTCAAAAGTGTGTCTGTTTGTCTGTGTATCGCAGGACAAGTTTGTAACATCATAGCGCTAAAACGAATCTCTTTTCATTTCGTTTTGTTTTGTTTAGTTTTGATAATTTTTTTTCATTTCGATTCATTTCTATCGGAAGCGACTTCTTTTTATACTATGTAAAGATGCTATATCGAAGTGTCATATCTGCGAAAATATTAATCTACATTTAACCCCTCAAGTGTTGCAATAAGTTAATTGTATAGAGGGCGCGCGAGAGTTACCCCAGTAATGTTATTGAGATATCGTTAAGTACGGTTTTGTTTTAGTGTTCCAATTATAATGGACCAGGACTATTATGGACCGTCTATTGTGGACTGGGTGGCAGTTACAGGGTTATAGTTATTGGTGGCTGTTGGATATGTTTTAATAATGAGTGATGAGATTCTTAATTAATAGGTACTTTACCTTACAGAATACACGAAATATAATACATGTAGCCTAGCGTCTTAGGCACCTTTGCACCTTTTAGGAGTGGGTTAATTCGTTAGTTAGGGCGATTAAAATTCACCGTTTTTATCTTTCAAATCTATTGTAGTATATTTATTAATCAAGTTATTTATTTGTAAGATAGTTTCAGTAAGTTCATATAGTTTATAATATTTTTGATTTAAAAATAATAATAATGTTGTTATTGGCTTTTCAGGTTCGTCAGTATCTAAAGGGTCGGCAACAACTTGAATTTGTTGGCGCTGTTGGTATGTACTATCAGGCCAAATTACAGTTTTGTAGTACCAAGCGTCTCTAAACTAACCTACGAACAGATATACAGACATGGTAAAAATATAAGGGTTCCTAGTTTACTACGGAACCCTAAAAACTGCATCATGATTGGTCCATCCCTCTTTTAAGTCGTGGTTTAAAAAACAACTCAGTTGAATTGAAACATAATAGTTTAATCACAGATAATTATAAAATCAACTAAGTTTAAGTATTGTTTTAATATCCTAATATATGATTTGTTGTCACGTCAGTGATTCGTTGTTCTTTTTACAAATTTAGAAGAAGAAGATAAAAGAATGAAAAACAAAAGCAATAGAAATTTGAATTAGTTCAACAAATGAAATAGATGATTCAAATTTTGAATTTCGAGATTTCGAAGCGATACAATTTAAATTGCATTCTAAGTGTTGGTCTGGCAATGCGACAAAAAATCGAATTGCATCGAGTTCATAATCGAGTTAACAACGGCTTATCGGGGTATGACTGTGTTTGACGAATTAAAAAGGGGTCGGAAATGAGTGTCTAGCCGGGGATTTGTCTGACCCATGACTGTGATCAGTATTATCACAGATAATATAATACTAGGTATTATACTATTTTTGAACATTCTATATAAAAATTACTGATGTAGTTTTTTTACACTTTAGCCAGATGGAAAAAATTATGACCGCAACGAAAAGGACTGAACACCGTGTAGTGTTTGCCAATTAATAATAATTATTAATCTCTGTTTCTCTTTCTACTACGCTTGTCCACGCTCCATCTATTACTTTCTATAGTAGATCACTTCACACACGGCATTACGTTTCAAATAAGAATAGGACTGGAAACCTGCCATCTTGTACCGGAATGGTCAGCAACTTCACATTTTTTATTACAGTGGGCAAAATGTTTGTTTAATATAATAGTCACATCTAGATGAAAAAAATGCGTATTACTTATTGCCGTTCTAGTGAGACACTTAGAGTCGAATATTTAGGTACGAGTACGAACATATTTTCCTAACTTCCGACGAAAAAAAGCGGTGTTATAATTTAAAACGTGTGTTTACATCCATGTTTATGTAGTTGTGTACAAGTATGTTTCATCCTAGCGCGTAAAATTTCTAAGCTAGATAGCTGTAGGTATGTAATTTTTCTACATATTGTCTGTGGTTTGATATTTTTTGCTAACGCTACTTTTGCTTGGTTTTTGGTATGAAGTTAGCCGCGAGTCCAGTCCTATTGCTATTTGAAACGTATAGTAACAACTGTAGGTCTGGCTTAATAGTACAAAATATTATAATATTTCCTTACTTGCCTATTTTTGAGCAGTTATGTTATTATTAATTTTATTTCTTTCAAACGCTCTAGGTATCATTTTTTAGTAAATTAAAGGATCAAATTTCTTTATAAAAAGCGAAAGGAACTTCACTATAAACTGGGTGTTTCACCCCACATACCTACACGTGTATTTTTGTAAATAGGTAGAATAGTAAATTTAAATTATTTTCTTACGATAACTTTATATAGGTAATTAATTTTCACGTACCTACTTGAATATTCATATCAACGCAACCTATCAATTGAGTATCTCTCAATCGATTAATCGAACATCGGTAACCACGGTATCGATAACTAGCGAGTAATTAAACACGCTCATCTGACGCATAATGAGGCGATAACGCGTTGACACCGATCATGTTGGATGAATAATTTATATGACGTCATATAAAGTGGATAGTCATTTGTTAACTTTCAGCAAGAAGTTTCAATTTCAGTTTTTTATTTATTTTTAATACATTTAAGTATTATGTAACCGCCTGGCCGCAGGAACGTAGAATTTAGAGAGCGCATGCCTTGAATGATGTAGGCATTGCAAAAATTACCCACATAGACTATAGACTTATTCTTAATCTTAATTGTACACAAAACACTTAGGCACTTATAAAATTAATAAAATATAGAAAACACTAGAACTTACCTTTTTTTGGGGGAAATGCTTTACGTATTCCCTTACCCAGAAAATGAAGAAAATGGGTCTTCTTACCGATACTAGACTTATGTCTTGTTTATAAAAACTCACATCACACTTAAAGGTCTACTAACTCCTACTTCCAGACTAATATACCTACGATGTATGCGATGTGAATAGCTCTTTATGTTATGTCGTTTTCGTTTATTTGTAAGGGGATTAAAGGCAATTAAGATTGTCTTTAGAAAACATACATATTATAACGAGCCCTGGTGTACCTATCATGGTAAATTTTTGTCTTATGAATAAGGCCATTAAACAATACTCTACGATGCGACGGTATGAAACTTCAAAGTTTCTAGAAATAACAAATAGGTATTAAATAGAAATTTGTTCAAATTAAACCTACATAATTAAACAGGTACTAAAGTAAACGCGTATTTCAAAAGTGCAGTTACTTTTAAAGAGGTAAACTAAGGGTTAACAGATTACCTAATTTGGAAAATTCAATCCGCTAGCGAAAATTTCGTATCTTACAAGTAACATTATCTTGAAACAAAATTATTTTATAACGGATTTTTATATCCCGACGACGCGCGACGTTTCTAAATCTTTTCAGACTTTATAGTCACGGAGGTTACTCCATGACAATGTTATAAAAAAGTTTTATTTCAATATTTGAAATTCGCGTAAATTTAAGAAAATACTGTAAGTGGTATCTGGTATCTTCCAGAAATAAAGTCACAATTTGTTTGTGTATTCTACAATTATGGGCTCTTGCGCTTGACCTTTTTTTCGGGTCCGTGTGATATCGGATTCTTAGCCCAGGGTTTCAGAGTTAGAGAAGCTTTTAGGAGCATTTAGGAATATAAGCACTGCGTTCAAACAGAACGGAAATATCCTGGTCAGTTAAACCTATTTATACTCAATAGTCTGGTTCTGGTTCAACTAGTGACAGGACTAATAGGAACTTAGTCTTACTGACAAACTGAGTTAACCGTTGGGTTAACTATTTATAGTTTAGTTAAACTGAATCCGTTAACTGAATTATCGCATTTATAGTTTATTTAACTACTTCGTGGTACGAGACGTGACGAGAGGTTTCATTTTTATTCACGTGTTTTTATTAAAACTCTTCTAAAAAGGCTTAAACAATTCTAATGAAAATTTTCATGTATGTATTCAGTAGGTCTAAGAATATGACGTAAAATGTAATTCATACCGCTAACATGATAAGTAGGTACTTATACCACCCGGGCGAAGTCGGGACGGGCAGCTAGTATGATGCAACAAAAAAACCTAAAAAGTCATAATTAAGTTTATAACTTATCATCTTAAAAATTATGAAAAAATAACAAAAAGCAAAGTTAATTCTTCATTGATCGTGGATTCACAAATTTAGACGATATATTTTTTCAAAAATATCGTAAGTGCGTCATTTCATTTCATTTCATAAAACTACGCAACCAATTCGTGACCGCGATCGAATCCCAGTCATGACCACACATCATCTTTCTGTGAATTGTTTAATCGCCGCTGCTCAATATCGGTGAAGTAAAACACCGATCTCGGCATGTCTTAAAACTAATCATTCGAATACATGTGACATCCACCAACCCGCACTTGGCCAGCGAGTGTGAATTAAGGCCTAAACTTTCTCAACTCGTAAGATAGTTGAGAGAAGACCCGTGCCCAGTAGTGGGACACTAAAAAGGATTGAAGTGAGACGATCATAGAGACTACGATGAGATGATTAAGTATTATCCTAACAATTGAATCAAAAGGCTAACAAATTTGGATAAAATTAGTAAGATTCCCTATAAGTAATAGTATTGCAGACACCCTGGTTATTAATCGATAAAAATACTTAGGTACTCCGTTGGCTCAACAACCCAAAATGTGTCTTGGCCTCCGTCAAGAGATTTCGTCACTTTCCGCGATCTTTGGCATCCTCTCGCCAATTGCTTGAAGCTCTTAGGTCTGCCTCCGCTACATCATTCCATCGATATCTCGGCCGACCCACTGGGTATCGATGTGGGTCGATTAATGTATGCTCTCTTTACGTTGCGATCCTCTCCCATACTCACAATATGGGTGCTTTCGCTTCTTAATAATATTCCAAATTCAATTGGGGGCTTGAGTCACCTTCGTCCGTGGTGACCTTTAATTGAATCCCCACACGTGGTCCCCGGGTGGTGCTAATCAGGTGACATTCAACTGGAGGTAGTGATTCCGCCAAGCGGCCTTGTCGTGTTCCGTGGTGACACCATACTGGGAGGGTGTGTCGGAATTGTTGCTACTGGTTTCTAACCATATGGAGGCTCATTCTACTGCCACCTTCTCACCGATAATCATTCGTAATCACGAGTGAATTGGTATACTGGGCTGGCGCGTTCAATCGTAGACTACATCATTGCTTCACATCAGGCAAGTTGTAGTCAAGCGCCAGCTTATCGATAAATAAAAAAATATATAAAAATTCAACACACTAAACAAACAAAAGTAATAGACTCAAAATGTGATAGATATACATAGTACTTAATTAAAAAAAACCTACTCAGTTTTTTGGCAGTTTCTCAGTCATTTACTGCACGGTAGAAAAAGGAATTGGACTTTTTTTATGTAGACTCGCGTCTCAAAAAAATAAAGCATATTTTTATTTCATTTCATTTTAGGAAAGGCTACAAGGTCTTCAATTTCAGCAATCTTCTGAACTTGCTAAGTCCAGTTGTATCTCTAAAAATAAATAGGGTATACTAAATTTAATATAGCTATTAATAGAAACCACTAAAGTTAATTACTTAACACTGATGGCGCAACTGTAACCTAATTATAAGTCACCATCAAACCATTGGCAATAAGGGACACAATAATCTTAGTAATAGTGTTATCTATTTAATTTAATAATCGTTTTATCTATCACTATAAATGTGAAAGTTTGGTTTGTTTGTCTTTAATGCAATGTACTTAATAATAATAACGGGGGCCTATTTATTGAGTAACAAAAACGCAATACCGATTTCAAACGTAAGTAGGTACCTAGAAATATACGCTTTGGACATGTTAGGTTGTGTAGTTCAGGAAAAAGATCAGGAGAGATGAGAGACATAATGTATATGTTTTGTTGGTAAAAAAAGAGTTTATTAATGAAAAAATTTACAAGCATTTGTTTTAAAAATTGATTTAAAAAAAAAAAGTTCAGAAGTGACATACAACTTCGAAAAAGAGGTCGAATTGGAATCTTTAACAAGACAAAAATATTTCTTCTAATAATTTTGGCACGTTGCGCGTTGGTCTAATCTTGATTTCATAAAATTTAAATGAACCAGTTTTCAAACAAAAAAAGTATTACAGAAATCGGTTCACGTATAACGAAGATAGTTATACCTAATTAAAAAAAATACTGGCGAATCAATTACTATTTTTGAAGTATATAAAAAAGGTTACACGCGCCTAATACATTTTGAGATATCGTGAAAAAAACGTGCGAATTTATGTTTTAGGCTTAGGAAATCAAAAAATAAAAATAAAAAATCGAAAAGTTAAGACTTCTAAAAATATATGGTAAATATACATACATACATACAAACAATCACGCCTTTTTCCCGTGGGGGTAGGCAGAGACTATAGAGCCCCGCTTGCTTCGATCTAAACATACCTGACCTCTCTAAGTTCATACATTTGGTCATACATGCACGGCGGATGTGAGTGCTAATGATTACAGCACCTCTCTAATCACAATATTCACAAAATATTTGGATGGAAATAGATTTCTTTTTTGTGCGGACAAATTCGGTTTGCTAACACCACGTACTCACCCAACCGACCTCAGACTTCATCCCTTGATGTAACAATGACAATCACAGGCAAGCAACCTGAGTGACCTTAAGGTCCTGTAAGTTTGACAACTGACAGGTCTGCTATCGCAAGTGACTGAAGTGACACCTAACCGTCTGTTTAGACAACAGCTATATGTTACGCACTGCGACATATACAATTCTAAATTATATTTGAAAACACGTTTCGAAAAGTCATATAAAATCAGGGTGCCAATAAAATGCAGGAAAACCCCAGCAGCCGGTCACGTACAGAACCAATCAAAATCAGTGCAAAGGTATATCGCATCAAATTTTCATATATTCGATTTGGAGCTGAATACCAATGTTTGTATGTTTGTGGTTACAGAATTTTCTATTAGTTATTCATGGAATAGAATACTTAGATGGCTTATACTTACATCTTCAGCTAAGCTTACATACAATTGAACAAATCTAAGAAGTACCTTTTGACGTTTCACTGTTTTCTATTAAATTAGCTTTATAGAGGCGTATTCACACTATTTTATTAGCTTTCCTGTAAAATAATTGAATTATGAAGCTATTTTTATTTTAACATAACATAAACAATTTTCATACCAAAAATAAAATTGTAAATGTACTACGTTTAGAACTGTCAAACGGTACTTCTTAGATTTGATGGACTGTAAAGACCGATTGTTCAGAATCAGAAATTTGATTTGCACTGAATGTAGGTACCAAACAGGGTTAAATAATATTTTTAATAATAATGATAGGTATATAATTATATTCTGGGATATTAACACACAAGGTCATCGGATCCCAAGCTAATCAGGGTTTAGATTATGGAAACCAGATTACTGATATACAGGGTGAAAGGGGTAGCCCTCCACAAACTGAGAGGGTGCATTCAGCTCCTTAATTAGAATCATTTTCCACAGGAAATTTATTCCGGACTAACTCTCGTCCACGGCTTCGCCCGCGTGGTACTTATTGGGATAAAAAGAAGCATAAGTGTTAATTCAGACCAAAATCTATCTCCGTGCTAAATTTCATCCAATTCCGTCTAGTAGTTTTTGCGTGAAAGAGTAACAAACATCCATAGATGTTTACAAACTTTCGCGTTTATAATGTTAAGTAAGATCTTCAAAAAAAATTGCTTTATTTCAATTTACAATCGCTACTCTGTACGGAGCACTTGATTTAACTGAAAAAAATGCTAAAATAAAACATCTATCAACGCATTAGTTTAGCCATTATTTGCCAGTTAACTGTTACCTGAAGAATTATTTTGGTGATTAGACAATGTACATCGGCTTCGAAATGTTTAGGTCTAGCGGAAGAAGTATTTTACCTACACACTTATATGTACCAGTTGTACCACCAGTGTCGCATCCCTTTCTTCACTTCAACCCTTCATAGTGTCCCACTGCTGGACACAGGTCCTCTCTCAACTATCTTACGAGTTGAGAGAGTTTAGGTCTTAATCCGAAAGACGCTTTCCAAGTGCGGGTTGTTGGATGTCACATGTCCTCGAATGATTAGTTCTTAGACATGCCGGTTTCCTCACGATGTTTTCCTTCACCGATATTGAGCAGCGGAGATGAAACAATTCCCACAAAGATGTGTAAGCACGATCAGGATTGTTATTATATTATTATTATTATTATGGGAATGATATTATTTACTGACACTATATTGTTTGACTGTACTTATTGACATTACTATTTATTATTGTATTGACATCATTTTTTTATTTTTTATTTCTATATTTTACTACTGCAATAATTTAAATTAACAATTAATTACTGCTTAAATTTACACACCACTTCTGGTAGAATATGCTGTGACCTGTTTTAATCTTAAGACCACTATTTAATATATGTATTTACCATATTCTGACGTGATTATTATGATTATGATTATGATTATTATTATGAGGCTCGTACCGCTGCGCCACCGTTGCTCACTTCTATTCTGTATCCCTTTCATACTTTATGTCAAAAGACAGAGACAAAATATGTGAATAAGCTGGTGAAACTGGCGCTAAGTAAGTAGATACAGATCTAGAGGTAGAAACGTAAGAGGTACTTGCATAGATAAGGAATGTTTGCCGCAACCTCGTAAAAGTCTCTGACAAATAACAATAACGTGGCACGCGAACCGAAACCGTTTGCAAACCGGTCACGTCGCTATTGCGTTTTAGATGATCCGTGTAGAACAAACACTCTTGATACTTGTTACGTCAACATAATTTTTGACTCATTTTCAGATTCCGCTCGCGGCTTCCCGTAGTATACGTATAAACATATTTGTGCTACTCCAGACTACAATCTATTTATCTATCCATACAAAAAGCGCAAACGCTTAATAATCACGAGTGAATCGGTATATTGGGCGGGCGCGTTCCATCGTACACTACACCATTGCTTAACATCAGGCAAGTGGTATTCAAGCGCCAGCCTATCGAAGAATAAAAAAAAATTAGAAGTGAATATTACCCACATTTCGCCGACCATGCTTAAGGTCCCATGCGTTAGGGGGAGCCATCTATAAATGGTTAAGGAAATTTAAATGAAATCTAAGATATTTCGTTCGACTGGATGTAAGAGGATAGGTTATGGTCTTCAGTACCTACTTAGGGTGGATTGCACCAGGTTAAAGTTATAGTTAAATTTGAGCAGTTATAATTACTTTGTTGAAAGTGTAGTCCTATGACCATTGTTAATTTAGTGCAACCCATACTACGCCTAGAGATTTGATGGCGGTCAACTAAGTCAATTAACTTGTTATAGTTATGGTTACTTGTTGCAACCCACCCATAATTAATTTAACGAAATTGATAAACAAAATTAATCCTAAAGTATCAAACTATGTTTATCCAAATACAAAAAGAGATGAGAGCTCTCATAAAAATCATATCGAATTAGGCACCTCTAGTACTCGTGTCATATCGATATTGAGCTAAAGTATTCTACGCAATTGGTAATATATTATTTATCTCTTTCATGTGTAGCATTATTAACTAAAGATCGATTGGTTAATACATAACCAGACATAATTTATCTAAGTAATATTTTAGGTGCTTTGACAGCAAATAGATGGAAAATCTGTACAAAACATAAAAAAAAACATTTCTAGAGCCTATTTCACGAAAGACATCCAGCGGCATTCAATGGAACTAAGTACCTATTAAAGATCGACCATGCAGGTTACGAGTTGAGAGAGTTTAGTTTGGCTTTACGGCCTCTGCCACGAATCTTGCGGGCAGCAAGTCGGCGGCGGCGGCGGCGGATCAAATGTGTAAAATCAAATAATGACCTGCCCGCTGCTTTCAAGAACGGGTCTGCATTGCCCGCCCCGCTCCCGCGCCGCCGCCGCCGCCGCTGCCGCTCCGCTGCCCGGAAGATTCGAGCCAGAGGCCTAATTCACACACGCTGGCCAAGTGCGGGTTAGATGATGTCACATATCCCCGAATGGTTAGGTTAGGTTAACTAGAGCTTCCCTACCTTTTTTATGTTGCTTGTTACCCAAAGAAACATAAAAAAATATCCGAATTAATAACCTCCTCCATTTTGATGTCGGTCCAATATAACCATTAAAACTTAATTACTAATTAATCATATTATTACTTAGCTTAAACTAACCACAGATTAACAACGAAACTATTTATTATGTCCAATTAATTACAGATTTATAACAATTTTATCTCGTCACGTTTTCGATTTAAAAGGTTTTAAAACATTCAATACACGAACAGCACACACAAATCACTTACCACGGCACGGTTTAAATATATTTATTGCATCACCTACTTAATAAATACTGGGTTCAGTATAAGTTTTAGTAGTTTCATTACTAGATGGCGTTAGGATCATCAGAAGTAGACTAGAATTCCTTTTTTAGAAATTTTAGTTTTTTGAGTGGGTAATTCTTTTATTTAAATTAAAAAAAAATACGCGAAGAAATCGCATTTTTTACCCCTACAGAATTATTCATAAAATTCATAACGCATCTGAAGGTTCGCTAAAGATTAGACAAAGGAAATCTTACTGTAGCGAAACTTTAGATGCATGATTAACTTTTTTATGCATCAGAGAGTTAGACTATTTGACTTCATTTCCTGACACCTGCTAGGGATTATTTATTGGACAATAGGTCGTATATTCAAATCCAATGTGAACTATTTCGTTACCGCTGCTCGATATCGGTGACGGAAAACATCACAAAGAAACCTTTAGGTCTTAGAACTAAATATTTAAGGTCATGTGCAGAGATGTGCTTAAATACCAGGCATTATGCAAATTCCCATTAAGCGGTCATACATTTTTGTCGGTAGGGCATTTATTAAGGATTTTTGGGCACTTGTTGACAATAATTCAGTCATATGACATCCACCAACCCACTATTGGCAAGTGTGTGGATGAATACCCTAACTCTTTCAACTCTTGTGACAGTTTTAAAATGAACCATGCTCTTCAGTAAGACATATAAGTAACTTTCTCTACTTTAGATGAATAAGAAGATGATGTGATCAAAAGAGGTCCTATTATCCTTTTGAGTTACGGAACCCTGTAACATCTATTTTCCAAAACTTTCACGCTAATTTCTATTAGAAAGATAATTTTATCTGGTCACTAACTTTTAAAGCCGATTCCTGAGTTTTTTCGCTACATACCCCAAAAAATAAAAACCACATAAAAAGTAAAAAGGCCACAGATAAAGAGTCAGAAAGGTAAACATTGAACACGTATAGGACTAAATATAAATGTCTTGAGAGAACATTAAGATAACAGAAGGAATGTTAAAAGCTATTTAATATTATGTTCTGTTCAAACTTTATTATGGAGGTTTATGTTGAGGTTCGAGAAAGTGCTGGGCCTCTTTGACCTTAAATAAATTGTAAGGTCGTAGGACCTTTGCTGGCTCTAGCTAGAGTCATAAAATATAACTTATTTTTAAACAGATAAAACTATTTTTATCCGCACATCATAGCCCAGTGTGTCACTAGACCTCAAGTTGTACAACAATAAACAATTATTAATTAACTACTTAAGTGTGTTTTTAAAAAATGAATACAAATTTTTTGCGCGTTAAATAATCTGATAGAATTTAATGTAATGCAATTAGTTTATAGACTGACTAGGTGGAGTGACGAGCTTTGAAAGGTGGCTGGTAAGAGCTGGATAAGAGTAACCGCGCATCATGCTCAGTGGCGTGCTTTAGGAGAGGCCTATGTCCAGCAGTGGACTAGGATAGGCTGATGATGATGATGATGATGATGATTATACATAGTATCGTCGCGATGGCATTTGTCAAAACGGGCCTAATACATTTGAACGAGTTACTCCATCCACCTTACCTTTTTATTTTATTTTACAAAATAATTAAATGATTCCTGTAAAGCTTTTTGCTGTCGGTAGCTCAAATAATGATATACTTATAATCCTCTTTTTTTACTTTTGTACAGTCCTGTAGTTTGGTATTCCTGTACCAGTCAGTCTGGTACAACACGACGAAGGCATTTAAATGAAAGCGCGATAAACTGAGACCAAATTAATGAATGTACTGCAGCGCCACCTACACTGAGGCGCTGACGGGTTTGTTTTTGAAAAAAGAATATCCATACTAATATTAACTTTAAATAAAACATGTTATGAATCACACGATCTAGCTAAAACCATCAACTTTTACATAGATATACAACAACAACAACAATCTTCTTAGTCGGGGTTAAAAAACCGGGCAAGTGCGAAGACCTTCATCCGTGGGTGTACCTAAACCTTTAATTGAATCCCTACATGTGGTCCCCGGGTGGTGCAAATCAGGTGACAATCAGCTGATGGTAGGCTTCGGCCGTGGTTAGTGAGCACCCACCAGACAAAACCGCACCGCCAAGCGGTCTTGCCGTGTTCCGGTGCGATGTCTGGTGACACCATGTAGAGAGGGTGGGTCGGAATTGTTGCTCCTTTAAGGTTTCTAACCATATGGGGGCTCATTCCACTGCCACCTTCTCACCGATAATCATTCGAGTGAATCGGTATAATGGGCTGGCGCGTTCCATCGTAGGCTACATCATTGCTTAACATCAGGCCAGTTGTAGTCAAGCGCGAGCCTATCGAAGAAGAAAAAAGAAGATAAACTCGGGCTGAAATGGTTCTCTGGTACAAAGTTTTGAATTGGTAACTGTATTATTAGTACGAGTTGTCAATTTGATACGAAAATGTTTTTGAATACCTACTACTATCATGAACTTGTCAAGACAATATGTTGAAATGTCTACAAATTATTTTAAGAATTCTATTTCCCATTCGATTTAGAGCAGCGGTGGCGCAGCGGTACGGGCCTCACCTTTGAAAAATAAGGTTGCGGGCTCGAATCCTGGTCGTGCCCACACATCTTTATGTGCATTGTTTCATCTCCGCTGCTCAATATCGGTGAAGGAAAACATCGCGAGGAAACCGGCATGTCTAAGAACTAATCATTCAAGGACATGTGACATCCACCAATCCGCACTTGGCCAGCGTGTGTGGATTAAGGCCTAAACTCTCTCAACTCGTAAGACAGTTGAGAGAAGACCCGTGCCCAGCAGTGGGATACTAAAAAGGATTGAAGTGATTTCCAATTCATTTTATTGAATTTATTAAATTATAAAACATTTATAAATCGATATAAAACTACTTTCTAACGGATTTTATCGCGGTTTATTTTAGATTTTAGATCCCGACGTTTCAAAGCCTTTTCAGACTTCATGTTCACGGATGGACTGAGGTATTTGACGTCCAAAAATATTAATCACAATTATTACTGACTACCTCCAAACATTAATATTTAAGTTGCGTTCCGATTTAAGCAAACTGAGCTCACAGTGTCTTGAATTCTGAGTTGATAAAATAAACTGCGATAAAATCCGTTAGAAAGTAGTTTTATTTCAACGTGTGATATTCGCGTAAATCTAAGACAATACTAAATAAATACCTTAATCACTTGTAATCAATAGATAGTGAATCGGTATAGAGTGCATCGTAGACTACATCAGCTTAACATCGGGCAAGTTGTAGTCAAGCGCAGGCGTACTTCGTAATAAAAAGATAAAATACCTACACATAGGTACCTAGTATGTAACTATGTAGGTATATTATTAAGTATAGTAAGAATCTCGCGCTTACTTTTGATTACCTACGTTTGCAATTTATTTTAAAACGATACACTGCGAACTTGCCAAGCTTAGTGATAACTTGCATAGAGACGTTCAAAGTTAGGCTGGAACTACACCGAGTACACTTGGATAGCACTTGAAATAAGAAAAGAAAAGAAAGAAAGAAAAACATTTATTCGACATAGACAGGATACACAAAATCAAATGATAAAAAACACACATAGAAAGAGAAAAAAAAACAAATAGAAACAAGAGTAAGTGTGACCCATCAGTGTCAAACATGGAGTGTGAGTACCTACTAGAGGCGACCCACAGCACTGAATTTCAGCAATGTCCATATTCCCACAGTGTACTAGACTAAAATAGGACCGATATAATTAATATGGTGGTAATTCCATGGATCCGTACAAAACCTATAAGGCCTCGCCTTAGAAAAATAAGGTCTCGGGTTCGAATCCTGGTCGTGCCCACACATCTTCACATCGTGAGTGGATTAAGGCCTAAACTCTCTCAACTCATAAGAAGACCCGTGCCCAGCAGTGGGACACTAAAAAGGGTTGAAGTGAAGGACTAATTAATTTGTATTCTGTAACTGTACCTAATGATAAAGAAATAAAAAAATAAACTTTTTTCTATTTACTCAGTGTGTCTCAGATTTTAGAACATCTCATCCTCGTATAGCAGTCGTGTCGTGGGCGACTGAGTTCTGATACCGATGCGATATAGTGACGACTTTATTCTGCGACGAGTCGTGCGATTTATTGTCGCGATAGCTAATCTGAATCGAGTGTAGTGTGTAGGCATAATGGAGTGGTGTTTGAAAATGATCTATTTTTAAAAATATATTGCTAATATGAACATAAAATGTGTTCTTAAAAAAAATATTTGCGTTGTACGCGTTGGTCTATTGATAAGCGTGTCTGCGAGTCCCAACTTCGATTCGCGGGTCGAGGATCATGTTATTAGGAGGTTACCTATAGAAAAATCTTAGTAAGTAGGTAGCAACACGAAGTTGAAAGAAAGTTGAAGTTCAGTTCATTGAATCCCCATATTACGTACCTAAAACATATCTGGCGAAATGTAGTTAAAATTCACCTCTGCCTACACCTGCGGGTATACAGGCGTGTGTGCTATGTTTCGTTATGTTATACAAAAATGTTTGGTAGGTATCTAGTTATCTACCTAACCTACATTATTTGCATTTGAGTAAATGATTTTCCGGGTGAGTCTCTAGGTAGGTAGGTAGATAGGTACAGGTCAAATATTTGAACCTAAAATATTACCACTTTCAGACGTTTTAGTTATCTTTACTTCGGTATTAGGTACTTGTGTATGTTATTACTGTTGTTTATGAATAAATGCTACATTTTGGTGTTTAGTTACATCTAGCGGCGAATAGTTCATACTTAAATTACGGAACTAGCGACATCTACCATGGAGTAGCTAAAATTAAATATACATTTCAATTTGATAGTTGTGCTAGTAAAATAAATGGATATCGTAAGTAAAATTTGAATCAACTAGCAAATTGGTGTATAAATTTATTTCGATGTTTCTTTGAACCAATAATAAGAACCATTTCACTTCTAACAGTTTGCTTTTTTCCACGACAGAGGGCGGTTTTGAGTTCCCTTCTTTAAATTACGTAGTAAATACTGGAGCCAAACATTTTGCTAACTCTTTGTTTCGGATTACATTCGTGCGGTAACCAAGACAGTTTTTATATGTTCCGGGATTTACCCAGAATTCAAAATCTGGGCTCTCTCTTCTAGCGATTTAGACATTTATCTCTAATAGACAAAATATGTCGAAGATAAAATAAGGATTTGATTACTTTTCTGACATTTTTTCGACATTTGTCTTAAGCGCGAGAGGGGCCCTGAGCCTCCGTCGATCCTGGCTTAGTAGTTGCCACTGACTAGTACGGCAGAAAAATAAATTAGAATATTTTTTTAAAGACTCGCGTTTCAAAAATATCAAGCATCTAACCGACCAGGCTACCGGCCCGTCATTAATAAAAGGCTTTTGTTAAAATTATAAAGAACATTAAAACAAATCATAAGAAATAATGCTCAATACTAAAACTCTGGACTTCATGAAATTAAAAACTTTTATTAGAGAAACTACATAAAACCATTGATGCGTGTTATTGGCAAATTATTCAATAACCTCTACTTTGTAATATGTTTGCATGTGAAAATTCCTTGAAAAAGTGATAATCAAATGAAATAAATTAAAAATTATCTTAGTGCATGTATAATTTAATTAATCTTAAATATGATCGACTATTTTGTGGTTCCTTATCTGTTAATTATTGTTACAGTTAACTCAGGTAAAATTTTACTACGTTTAAACGTTGTTTGAGCTTTTGTTTGGAAACTTTTCGGCAATAAACGGTTTTTATTTATTCTGCGATAGGCTGGCGCTTGACTACAACTTGCCTGATGTTAAGCGTGATGTAATCTACGATGGAACGCGTCAGCTTAGTATATGCAATGTGAATCGCACTCGTGATTACGAATGATTACCTATCGGTGAGAAAGTGTCAGTGGAATGAACCTCCAAATGGTTAGAAACCGACCCACCCTCTCTGCATGGTGTCACCAGACATCGCACCGGAACACGGCAAAGCCGCTTGGCGGTGCGGCTTTGTCTGATGGGTGGTCACTAACCACGGCCGAAGCCTACTACCAGTTGATTGTCACCTGACTTGCACCACCCGGGGACCACGTGTGGGGATTCAATTAAAGGTTTACATCCACGGACGAAGGTGACTCAGCCCCCAAAAATTTATTATTATTATTATTATTAACTTTTGTAGCTGACTGGACTTAAGACAGACTTACACACGGAAATTCACTTAGTTTTATATTCATGTATCTGAAAGGAATTAAAGTTTCGTTCAAATTATTTATGATGTCTTGAAAGTAGTATTTATGACAGCTTTTTCAGCACCTCCAATTAACAAGACTCTAGGCATGACAAGAAGAATACTGAAAGGGCGTGAAGTTGGCGATACTAGACCTTACATGGTGCGTATTTTTCAACCGAATTAAAAAGAGAGGTTCTCAATTCGAATGTATATTTTTATCATTATTATTGAACAGACAGGCAGTTGTAGATCACTGATATCCGCCTGTATCTGGTTTCTTTCTTTGTTCTGTATACTATGTTAGGTTGTTATTTTGCTCCTCCTTTGTTTTAAGGGAGGAAGTCTGAAAAAGGGAAGCTAACGCAAAAAATAAGCATAGTCTTATCTCTTTCTACTTATCTCTAAACGATAGAGATAGATAGTTCTTGCAACATGTTTTCTTGTGCAGTGGAAACTAGGGGTTAGGAAAATAATATCTCTTCACTACCGTCATCGATCGTTCTTACACTTACTAATGCTATACTTATTTTTGTTGTTATTTAAAACTTTTTGGTGTTACGTAATATATTATTAAGTACATGTGATATTGACCATATCCTAAAGGGAAGCTGATAGGAATCGGCTTGTATAGACTTCGCCACTGGTAGATACACATTCTAGGTGGTACCATTTTATTTTTATCACTAACATTGAAGACGGTGCGTGTTATTTCTTTTTTAAACTCTATATTTATAGCCATTGACATCAACGAATTGTTGCTTGTTTAACCAAAGCCGTAAGGAAACAGGTTTGAATGCATCCAAAGCCATACCACAAAGCTTTCCTTTTTTATCTAAGATCCATCTCCATCACTTCAGTTTTCGATTAAAAACCGCATCAAAATCGATCCATCCGTTCAAGTGTTACGTGGCAAAAAAATTACAACACACACAGTGGGTGTCAGTAGGTACCCCTTGTAAGTGTTGTCAATACGAAAAAAGTTTTATTATCAGTAACATGTCAAGATGATGAGGTGAAATACAAAACTACAAATTAGGTACTTTACCTAGTTTATTTCCAATTAATTTATAGAACAAAATGCTAGTAATAGAAGCATTTTACTTTTCATTTAATGAATGTTTTCAATGAAAAAAATAATTAGGAATGACATTTTGACAGGATCAAGAGCCATATTATTCGAAAACTTTTTTCGCACCTTCTATTGACGAACTTGCACTAGTGGTGCTGGTGCTCGGTGTACCGCAGCACGGTTGTAATGGAACTTCGCCCCCGCCTTCGATCAAGATACTTAGTATTCGAAAACTTTTTTCGTACCTATTGACGAACTTGTAGTAGTGGTACCGGTATCTGCTCGGTGTACCGCAGCACGGTTGTAACGGAACTTCACCCCCGCCTCCGTTACTGCGGAAGTTCCGCATGAAATCGTATCTTCGCTTCTGCCTCCGCCTCCGTACAACTTTTGCGGAGTTGTTCCGCGAGATGCAACACGTCACTTCCGCATCCGCCTCCAGTAAGAAGGCCTCCGTTACAACCCTAGTCCACATCACGGTTCGTTAAATTTCTTCATCCCTTCATGTTTAATACCTTAATAAAGTGAATTATATCTTTTAGGTGTATATGCGGCCAGCTAGCACCGCAGACCCAAAGCTGGCGGCCACCAACTGGCTCTGCGGAGGAGTAATAATACACGAACGATATGTTCTAACATCAGCAGCATGTATCGAGGACGCGAAGCATTTTTATGTAGTGTCTGGGACACATAGGTATCATTAAAAAACCGAACATCAGTAGGCTAATTCAAGTGATTAAATAAGTCCTGCTGCGGTGCTGTTGCAGTTAAGTTTTGATCAAAACGACCATTTTCGTATTCTCGTAATCTTGACAACCGCTGTCAGATACGCTCGCGTCAAGTTCGCGTCACGCGAGCTCTTTAGCGTAATATGTTATTTAAATGACAATTACAAGAATACATTTTGCACTACGACGTACCTAAACTTGATTGCAACTGCACCGCATCTTGATCGGCACGTCAAGAAATTATGTGAATTAACCTACAAAACTTACAACCTCTTGCTCTTGCCAGATAATTTATATATTTCTAACGTTTTAATTAATAACTATAAGTTTGTGTAGTATTTTCTTAGATTTACGCGAATATCACACATTGAAATAAAACTACTTTTTAACGGATTTTATCGCGGTATATTTTAGATTTTAGATCCCGACGTTTCAGTCTTTTCAGACTTCATGGTGACGGGTGGACTGAGGTATTTGACGTCCAAAATTATTAATCACAATTACTACTGAGTACCTACAAACATTAATATTTAAGTCAATATAATATAAGTTTGTGTTTCGTAACGCTAAAACGAATGGACCGATTTTGATGCAGTTCTGCTTACTGAATGATCGAGATTTATGAAGTGACCGGATTTTTTTACAGGTTTATAATAATCACAATTTATCGAACTACCCAAATAGCATTTTAAATAACTTGAAGTTAATGAACTGCCTCGGTGGTTCAGTAATTGTATTGTATTCGCTCAATAACCGCGAGGCCCCGGGTTCGGTTCCTGTGTTAAGAAAAAATACTTTTCTAATATACTTATGAGAATCATAGTGGCGGTTTGAAGTTTAGAATTGTGCCCGATGAACGACAATAGGCTCGCCTGCTGTTACGTATGGGATTTCAATATAGCTAGCGAGAATGGTGTGATATTTACCTCTCCCTACACTTTCTGGTAATAGAGGCGTGATGGTGTTATGTTAAATAATTTTGTGCATAGTGTGGCTAACATGAATTATCTTTACGGGTAACTTTATTGGTAAATAGCATTATTAAAAAGAAAGAAGTATAGGCCGACCGTTTAACTCGCGTATCGCTATCTGAGGTACAAATCTCATATAGAACTATTTAACCACAGATAAAAGTAATATAAGACTATTTGTCACTAATATCCATATCGCTTGAATCATCATCACTGTCTGTGCAGCATGAGGAGTCAGAATCTTGGCGATAGGCGGTATGCGAGTTAAACGGTCGGGCTTTAGATCAAATTTCAAACGTTTATTTTCCATTTCAGATGGATTCCCTTTACTGAAAAAGAAGATGCGTGTATCAATAACGGAGCCAAAAAAGCAATATGGAAATGTGTACCAAAATGTAAATCGATTTACCTGTACTTGTCTCGGGTCTACACTTCAACCCTTTTGTTCTTCTGCTGGGGACAAAATAGATTTTAGAGTTAATTCCACACACGCTGACCAAGTGCGGCGATAAAACTGAAAGATATGTGGGCACGACTGGAAATCGAACCCGCGATCTTATATTTCAAAGGCGAAACCGACTTTCCCGCTGCTTACTTACTGTCTTGAGCCTCAATTAGATTTTTCTAAAAGGCGCATTTGTTCCATTTTTTAGGATGAATTTCGTAGCCGGCTTTAAAACAAATTTGATTTTGGAAAGATTGGTACAAAATAGCTTCGAAAAGGATTTTCTTTTTTTAGAATGCTACGAAATGGACAAAAAAAATACCTACCTTGATAAAAAATTCTAATATCTAGGTAGATACCTAAGTAGGTACTTAGTGTGAAGATTTAAGCCAGTCGAATGCCTGAACACTTGATTGGCCTCATACGGAACTGATTCTTTTTTTTTATCTGCGATAGGCTGGCTCTTGCCCACAACTTGCCTGGTGTTAAGCAATGATGTAGTCTACCATGGAACCCGCCAGCCTAGTATACCGATTCACTCGAGATTACGAATGATTATCGGTGAGAAGGTGGCAGTGGAATGAGTATATATGGTAGAAACCTTAAAGAAGCAACAATTCCGACCCCCCCCCCCCTCTCTTTATGGTGTCACCAGACATCACGCCGAAACACAGCAAGGCCGCTTGGCGTTGCGGCTTTGTCTGGTGGGTGGTCACTAACCATAGCCGAAGCCTACCACCAGTTGATTGTCACCTGATTTGCACCACCCGGGGACCACGTGTGGGGATTCAATTAGAGGTGTATGTATACCCACGGACGAAGGTGACTCAGCCCCCAAAATTCGCCCTGTGGTACTTAATTATATGGGTGGATATCATATCTGTCTTCACCACGGATCATCAAAAAAGGTCAACTATCTTCCTGTGATATCTAAGCGTATATTCAATACCATTAGATATCATTATGAGTCATATTCAAACCCAAAAAGACAATTAAAAGGTCTTTTCAGATATTTAGGTCCGGGTTACATTTCATCTTATATTTCACAGCTTATTACTTTGATGGTGACGAATTCGATAACATTCGTTGGATGCTTGGAGACATCGCGATTGTAAAAGTCGAAGATAACTTCAACTTCGAGCGGAGGATCAAGGGCTGTGACTTTGTTCCACAAAAAGTCGCTTTTAATAACCATACAGATGATCTTGAGAAAAATGGTGCTATTGGTTCTATTGCTGGTTGGGGTACTACTGAGAGCTTTGGAGATGTAAGTGTATTAAGGACCCCGAGTCTGCTAATACTAGCAATTGGACAAGTTTTACCCTAAGGCTAAGGACCTATATCTAAATATATAATAGAAGAAACTGACTGACTGACATATCAACGCAGAACCCAAAACGCTGGGTTTGGAGACTCCAAATTTGGCACATAGGTTCCTTATGGAGTTCAAAACCAACCCTTTAAGGGGGTGAAACGGGGTTCCACCAAAAACAAATAAAAAAATATGGTAAAGTGTTCTTACAAATCTGTCACTTGGCTAATTTTTATCTTAACTCCACGCGGGCGAAGCCGCGGGCGGAAGCTAGTTATCTATAAATTTTGTTGTTTTCGATCTTTCATTATCACTTCGCTATGTAATTTGTCCTTATCTTAGACAAATTACCTAGGCCTGTGTCGATAGGGCTAGGTATACAAGTGATACGAGCCCTCACGAATTTTAACCGTGTAGGTACACGTCACAATAGTGAATTCCATCCATAGAGATTGAAGAGATAGTTTACTTATACAAGTCATTGGTTGGTCAGCGACCTCTTTTACCTTAACTCTCCATTCTTATATCCTGGTTGCTGAAAATGTAGTAACCCCGACGTTAACGATCTCGGTCAGTAGGTAGCGGACCGCGCGAATATGTATAAAGGCTGAATTTTAACAGCCCGATTCCCAAAATGTTGAATTATCCGGCAACGTATATAACCAAGATTCATACATCAGAAAACTTCATCGCACTTGTCAAGTACTTGATTGCCTCACCATAGAAGCCCGGTGGTCATTAGGCTAATTAGATAAGGTCATCTGAAAAAAAATACTGTAAAATGTCGTATGCAGACCAAATCAAATCGTATGGAGTTCTTTGTGCAACTAATAGAAGTTTAGAAGTTCAGTTTAGAAGAACAGTTGATTTTAAAAATGTTTGTTAATTACCCGAGATGTTTTGTGGTCATTAAAAAATCTTATTTCAGGTAATAGGTCGTTCGATATTAAATTCTCCGCAACTATTAGAGACTGACGTACAAATAATTTCCAAAAGAAATTGCAAGAAACGCTGGGATCCGCGATACCACTTCATTATTGATGATCACGTTATTTGTACTAAAGATGGAACTGACGACGAACAGATGAGTAAGATATGCACGGTAAGAAAATTAAGGGTTTCTGTATTTGACGTCAGAGACATAAAGTATACTATGATACTAACAGAATTGTACTGTATGCCTACTGTTCTAAGAGGAGATGTAAAGTTTTAGTCAGTTAAATATAGCGACATGACTTTAAAATAGAAATAAGTTTCTCTAGATGAAAACCACAGAACAGCCGATCGCTCCTTGGGTGTAGGATTTTGATGATCTGTGATGAAAACGTTAAGGTTAAAAGAACAGACCGCTCAAGTGAAGATAAATAGACTTTTAGAGTTTGGTATACCCCCTGATCCCCTAAAAAACTAGAGTGTCCGGCAACGTCCTGAGCCGAGGTTCGTCCCCACATGGGGAGCCCTCATGGCAGTTGCCACAGTACTTGATCGGTTCGACCGTCCTCGGACGGCTCACCGAAAAAGTCCGGTGAACCAATAGATGCCCTTCAGGCTAATTGGGTTAGGTTATCAGCAAAAAAAAACAAAAAAAAAAGTTTGTTATACTTTTAATAACCCCTTCGTTGCTAACAAGCACGCGCATCGTTGTCTGTGTTTTTTTTGGTCACATTGACCCAAATCCCAATCTCCGACTAAAACTACTTCCTAAAATTATCCAGGCACATGAAGTAGACTGCAAGGCACTTATGTATTCCGAGGAAGAAAGCGAAGAAAGCAGTTTAGAGCAACCGAACCGAAGGATGGTGGTTGATTCCAATGACCTCGTGGTACACACAGCAGCGCATTATGATGATACTAGAAGACATAAAATATCACCAGGCGGGTTTTGTGAGGTAAAGAATAGTCGGCGTCGAATCCCTATCCCTACTAATATTATAAATGCGAAAGTAACTCTGTCTGTCTGTCTGTTACGCTTTCACGCCTAAACTACTGAACCGATGTGGATGAAATTCGGTATGGAGGTAGTTTGAGACCCGAGAAAGGACATAAGATAGTTTTTATCCGACTGCGCAAAAAGAAGGTAATGTTTTGGCGCGATAACCGACATACACGTGGGCGAAGCCGCTGTCGAAAAGCTAGTTTTATATAATTATGCAATTGAATAAATAATAATGTCTGTTAAACGATGAGAGCTTATATTCTGACGTTAACTGCCTTGTTGACTATTACTTTTTTCAGTATAAGAGCCTAGCCCTTTTCGATGTAAATATGGAATTTCCTCCATTTCCCCATTACCTCGTTATACGACATGAGGGCATTTTATGGTCTTCCTCTTCCTCGCTTTCCTTAAGCATTTCCTTCTATTCTCTTAAACCCATCAAGTCTGAACAAGTGAACCAATAATTATTTTAAACATAGATTTTCTTTTCTTCGTTCATTTATACAGAATGATCACGGTGGCCCCTTGGTGGTCGGCCAAGGCCAGAGTGCCGTAGTTATCGGCATCATGTCCGCCTGTCAAACAAAGCAAGTGACACATAAGTGCTACGGTCCATATCTCTTCACGAGCGTCTATAAGTATCGGAGTCTCATTGGATGTGCTGTGGATAAAGATATTGGGTAGGGTTTTTTAATTACTAAGGTAGTAAACGATCGCGTCACCAATTCCACAAAGCCAAGACGTCATCAGAGCGCCCTAGCTGTTATGACATACGGAGACGAACCCTGGACACTTACGATAGTTTTGGTCCATAAATATAAAGTTAGTCGAGCTATGGAAAAGGTTGGGATTCTCTTACGATGGTCACATGACATTTCGCTGGTGAATGTCAATGCCATAATTTTACTAACAATCGTTCGTTACCTATATAACTTTGTTTTACTTATTACTAGGGACTCTGGTAGTATTTGGCGTATTACTTCAATTCAACCCTTTAAAGTGTCCCACTGCTGGGCACGGGTCTTCTGAGAGTTTAGGCCTAAATCCACACACGTTAGCCAAGTGCGGGTTGGTGGATGTCACATGTCCTCGAATGATTAGTTCTTAGACATTCCGGTTTCCTCACGATGTTTTCCTTCACCGATATTGAGCGGAGATGAAACAATTCACACAAGATGTGTGGGAACGACCAGGATTCGAACCCGCGACCTTATTTTTCTAAGGCGAGGCCCGTACCGCTGCGCCACCGCTGCTGGCGTATACAGAAGAAAAATGAAAATACATGTTAAAGATGCCAATACGCAATTTTATTGTTTGATGATTCTGGAATCATGCCACTTAATACTTTATGTTGTCCAAACAGACCTACATGCAGAAAACTGTTGCGGTCATCCAAAGGACAGGTCACTGAAACCATTCTAGACTGGGCTGGACTGGAGGAAAGGTATACACGATTATAATCATGCAGTATCACATTGAGCCTAATTAGAATTAACTTATATATAAAAGTTAATTAACTCATCATCATTCATCATCATTTTCCTTGCCTTTTTCCCATTTCTATTGGGGTCGGCTCCCAGTCTAACCTGATACGGCTAGCTACCAGAATTATACGAGCGACTGCCATCAGACCTCGAAACCCGTAGGGAACCAGTAGCCGTGATGGTTAGACCCTGGTGTCAGATTATATTGCCTTCTGACTACATGTAACGATTGTCATAGATGTGTTAAATGACAACCGGGACCGACGGCTTAACGTGCTCTCCGAGGCACGGAGGGTAGTCCCTCAACCAACCAGACACCGAAACAAATTTTTGTTGTTACACAAATATTGTCCGGGGCGGGAATCGAACCCGCGACCTCCCGGGCACAGTATAGCCCAATCGGACGGCTTACACCGCTCGACTACCGAGGTCGTCATAAAAGTTAATTAACTATTTTTATTTATTTTTAATTTCTCATAAGGCATGGAAGATTTAAAAATGGGATTCTTAATTATCTTAAAGAGGTTTTGCATGTCCTCGGATGTTTAGATTTCAGACAGTATCTAGTGCTAGTGCCATGCGCCCGAACATTGACCAGTCGTGTCGGTTAATCCGTCCCACCGGATTATGAGAGTAAATAGAAAGGGGAGAACACACTTGTTCACAATTACATTTTCTGTATACCTGTTTAGTTAGCTTAGACTTGTTACTGTAGCCGGAAAAACGGATAGGAGGGTATTTTTATTGATTTGAATGTTTATACATTTTTGCTTTGCAGTAAACCTATTATACCTGCGGTAGTCCGTCACCATGATTATCGGAACATCGAGAGGATCTTAAGAACTGACAACGGATCACATAGAATGCATAAAAGTGTGCACCGAAGTCGATTCTAGTAATGTAGAGTACTTAAATGTTTATAGAATTTGAAATAAAGTCTTAATTAATTACTCGTTCCTTTATTTTTTAACGAACAGATCTCGACTTCACCTCATAATAAGTGACAATAAAGACGCTGTAATAGACGCTGCAGTGCCAAAATAGTGTGAATAAGCACTTACTGTTCCTATGTCAGCACTCAAATAAATATTGGAGCAGTTTTGGCTGACCGTGCGTAAATTACGCACAGTATTCAGTGATTCTGTAAGAACAATAGAACACATTTCCATATATTGTTCGATATATTTTTTTTATTTTACCTAAAGTCTGCAAATTATGGACGATTCATTGGTAATAATATAGACAAAAGCGCGCGTTCCATTTCCTATAAAACGACTACTAGCTGACCCTGCACTGACTGGCTCAGAATACTTTTTGTGTTCGTCCGGAGTCTCATTTCAAAAATCATCTAACAATCTATTGGTCTAAAGACTATGGGTATAAGGAATCGAAGATACCACTAAATAGGTAGTCTAGGTAATAGCATTTATATAACTATTAATTTGTGCTCTAACGAGGTTTTAGAGTACTTAAACCTTTTCATAAAGTTTTACCTATTCGAAATTGTAATTTTATTTATCGTCATCATCTTCGCTTATTTTTATGTAAGTACTTAAAGTACAGTCTTCAAGTTATTACCGCAGGAAATACTTAAATTAAAATGTAAATTCAAAGTCGGTGCCGTGAAATTGAACTTTATTTTACTTTCATATTTCTTGACAACCAACTCTTTTTAGCAAATGTGTGAAAATGATAACTTTTTTTTCTGTTATTATCATTGGTATCTTATGTATAACATGGGTCACTATAGGTAAGTTACAAATAGCTTCGTGTACTCATGTTACTTCATCATCATTAACCTGATTTGGTCTACTCCTGAACGCAGTCTCTCCTAAAGGACTCCGTTGACTTGTAACTCCTTGGTAAGGATTCCCTGTAACTATTTTAAAGGCGTCCAACGCTTTCTAAGCATAAAGAAACCAAAAAAATAGCAAGCGCATTTGACAGTGGCTTAGCCATATTAAAATTTGCAAAGTTAAAACTCGTGTCTAATATAATAATTTATTGACAACCATTATTTTAGTATCACAAGCCATAGATGTAACAACTGCTGTACCTAGACATGTAGATAATATATTGAAGAAAACTAACATAACAAATGTAAGAAAGAATATAAATCATACAAGAAGGATACTATGGGGCACTGAAGCTAATGAAAACAGGCCTTATATGGTGAGTTTATTCTTCAGGTGCTATAACTACTCGTAATATCATGCAGTTAACTGCATCCACCCAGTTAACAAGACGATGAGATGTACGACTACAAACATGAAAATACGACGATTGATCTAGGTATCTCAAAATTCAAATGAAATAGTTCCTTTGACACATCTTTCGCCCTTTTAAAAATGCATTTCCAATATGTGTTTACTTATCTAACATTGTCCGCCGTAAGTTTGCCCTCGCCCAACCAATTAGCAAAAGATCCACATGGTAATTTGTCGGGTGAGGCCAGCAAAAAATGAGACGCAATCATGATAAAATTTTAGTCGATTTATTGAGAGCTATCTATCAATTCTACGCCCTGCAAACCATCTAGGATAGCAGAGTTGATATAATTGTTAAGCTCCAATACTTAGTGGGCGTCATTGCTTTGAACAGCTCTGAAGTACTCAATTGTAGTGTGTAGCAAATAATGATCATTTACATTTTCAGGTGTACCTAAAATTACCACCTTCCAATCCCAAATTCCAACAATACCGCCGTTGGCTCTGTGGTGGTGTGATCATTCATGAAGAGTATATCCTGACATCAGCCGCTTGCATTGAAGACGTGAAACATTTCTATGTTGTAGCTGGAACTAATAAGTAATTCTTTCAATATTTCTTGATACACATCCTAATTAGGTAGGCTAGGCTTGGTACCACACCTGTCGATCATATAGTTAATGCGAATGCGAAACCGCGGCCTGGCAAGTCGGTTAGCAAAGGAACACCGGGGGGTTTTGGTGAGTAAACTTTTTTGGAGTCTCACACACCCGCAGTGACACAATCTAATGCAGTGGGACCTATAAAAGGTTTCCCTTAAAAAAACAAAACAAAAAGAAACACTATATTAAAATTTGTCTGAACCCACTATTTTTTATAATTTTTTTTTAGATACGACGAGCGTGATGATCGGTTTACCAATTTATGCATTAAAAATGGAGCTAGAAAAGCTATATGGAAATGTATACCACGAAGTAAGTACAACTCAATTAATACCTAAAATATACTACAGTAAAATTAAATTAATGCTAAAAACAATTCAAAACAGACTACATTTTTGATGGACACGAGAACGATAACGTTCGATGGATGAACAACGATCTAGCTATTGTGAAGGTTGATGAGGAGTTTGACTTCACCCGTAGAGCTAGAGGCTGCGACTATATCCCTAAGCCAGTTTGCTACAACAATGAGAGTCATCGGTTGGAGGAGCCTACCAATACCGTTGAAATATCAGTAGCTGGGTGGGGCAGTACTAGAGCGTATAACGAAGTAAGTTTTTGTAAAAAAATCTATTTTAGTAATTGAATCCACGCCATATGATGGGACGATGTCTGTGGTGACTGGTAATTAGTGTAAACCTCCTTACCTTACGGACTACCACGTGGTAAATATTTTCTTGGAGAATATTAAAATAGTACTTTACAAATAAATTTTTAGAGCAAGTTTTTTTTTAATTAATCCTCTATTTAATATTGAGCCACGCAGTATAGATCGTCAATCGCTACCAAGGAGGGCGCGAGACACCTCGTCTTTCACTACTCTACATTCCATTTTCGTCAGTCTATCAGAGACACCAAGTCTCTCCCTACTCTACATTTCATTATCTATTGTGGTCAAATATAAAATAGCAAATTAAACTGACGGACCGGTGACGTGGTAAGTAAGATACTTGCTTTTCACGCTTTCAGGTCGTGAGTTTGATTCCAACCTGAGACAAATATTTGTGTGATGAACATGTCTGTTTGTATAGTCTGGGCGTAAATATCTATTATTTACAAAAGAAAAGTATTAGTAACAGTTATCTGGTTTCCATAACACAAGCTCTGCTTAGCTTGTGATCAGATGACCGTGTGTGTTAATGTCCCAGAATACTTAATTATCTATTTTAACTAAAAATAAGTTGTTCCATTTGGTTTTCTTTGGGGAAATAGTTCGTGAACCTTTAGCATACCACGCGATAAAATATTTTACAATAATTACCAGTCACACTATATTAGCTCAATCATGTGAATTGTTTCAGATGTCAAAGGATGGAATACAAAATCTTATGGAGGCGCGGGTAAGAATAATGGACAAAGAAACGTGTAAGCGGCGCTGGGGTCGGAAATACTACAACATCATCGATAGCTACATGATTTGTACTGAAGATATTCTACAAGATTCCTCACCAAGATGCTTGGTTTGTATTAAAAATACCTGCTTCAACCCTTTTTTAGTGTACCCTTGCTGTACAAAGGTCTTCTCTCAACTATCTTAAGAATTGAAAGAGTTTACGCCTTTATCCACACACGCTGGCAAGTGTATTCCTCACGATGCCGTATTCCTCACGATTTTCCCTGACCGATGTTGAGCAGAAGCGATAAAAGAATTCGCACAAAGATGTGTGGACAAGACTGCGAATGGGGATCAAACTCCCCTTATATTCCAAAGGCGCAGCCGATATCGCTGCGCCACCCCTGAAAATACCCTCAAATACCTACCCATGCAATTTTATGAACTTACCATTGAGAAAGTTTTAACCATCCCTACTAACACTATTAATGCGATAGTAACTACCTAATATGCTCTCACGTCTAAACTACTAAACTAAATTTTGTACAGAGATAGTCCAAAGCCTGAGGAAGAACCTGCTACTTTTTACTCTAATACTACGCGGGCGAAGCCGCGGGTGGAAGCAGTAAACTACAATTCTGTTTTGTTTGCATGCTCTCATTTTCTGTAATTGGAGAACCATAGTGTTGTGTTCCAGATATTGTTTTCAATGTAACTCTATGTATTCTCTGTTGAAGATAACAAATAAATAAATAAAATATTTTAGGAAAAATATGTAGAATGCACTGACGTTCAGGATGACGAGACATCAGATGAAGCGCGGCGGTCCTTCGATCCGTCGAAAATGTTTGTACACTCAGCTTACCACAATTTAACAGATCTCATTAATGGAACAAGGAAACAAAATACGTTTGTCAACACCGGAGGATTCTGTGAGGTGAAAAAGACGCAATTTTATTCTAAGTAACAGTTTAGCGATGGTAGTTCATATAACGACAATGTCATCTACCTACTACTATTCATAACCGAGCTGCCAACAAAGAGTATTCAAAATCTATGGAGACAACTGCAACTGCCGACCACTACAGCCTGGCCGGCTGTAGGTGTGGTCCATTTTTTGAACACTGAGTTCGAATTCGTTTGAGGGCTGAGTCACCTTCGTCCGTTGGTGTGCACCATTAATCTGAATTCCCAGACATGGTCTCCGGGTGGTGCACATTAGGTGACAATAAACTGGTGGTGGACTTAGGATGTGGTTAGTGTTCACCCACCAGACATAGCCGCATTGCAGTTCGATTCAGAATAGTACCCACACATAACACATTCCGAATAGACATCATTGTCGATTACTTAAGCATCTGATCTAATTGGAACCTTTCTTATTAGTACTATTGAGATAGACTGTTTTTAAATTTTGATTTCAGAACGACCATGGAGGACCATTGGTGTACGGTTCAGGAGTAAAATCTGTAGTTCTTGGTATTATATCAGCGTGTTTAGTTAGAGAGAGCAACAACGAATGCTACGGACCTTTTCTTTACACAAGTGTCTATAAGAATAAAGCTCTTATTACATGCGCTATTTATAAAGATAAGTAAGCTATTACTTAATTGACACGGTAAAAACTCGACAACCTTAAGAAAACTCGTACTCGGACCAACTTGTGTGGTGGAACCCATTGCAACCCATATTCGACGAAATGCTAAATCAAAGTTGATTTAGACCTCGTTTGGCTTTTTCAAAATAGACCATAAATTATGAAATGAATCAAAATCGCGGTGCCATTCGGAGTGGAATGAAAATGGTATTATTGCACTTCCAGCAATAAACGCTAGCGTGCAATTAGTCTGAGGTCACTTGGTCCAAGTAGCCTCTGATAGTGTCTAAGTAGCGACGTCGTCGCTAAAAAAGGATTTTTATGAACCAAACTTACTAAAAGATGACCGATGTTCAAACGAGAAAGTTGAATTGTGGCGAAATTTATGCTCGGTCATATTTAATTGTATTTTTTCGATTTTAGTGTGAATTGCGAGAAAATATTCCGGTCACAAGAAACACACTTCGAAGAACATATTAGTTGGATTAATCATCCTGATGGGTAATTATTGACAGTATAGATTAAGAATTCCATGGCTTTCCTAATATTTTAAAAAGGCTTTACTACTTCTCTAAATCTCTATTCTATACTTTATTACTCTACAAATTTCAAAACTAAAACATTTGGTTCCCCGGAAAATTTGAAGTATCAAGGTTTTATTTTTATCTAACCTAAATCGTCCCAAAGTAAAGGTCTCCATCTTCAATCTTTCAAGTCCAACGTCTTCTATTTACTTCTGTTGCCAGCTTCTTCTGGCCATTTTGTATCGAATCCAGCCAGATTAATGAACCCAGCTGATCACATTGGTTGCCGTAAGACAGTAGGCGTTTGACCACGTCACGACCGGAGATCGATAAAAGGGTGGTTATTAATTAATAGTCGTTATTTTTTCAACAGACCTGCCAAAACCGAAATAACTAACAGCACGACAACAAATGCAACACATAATGATTCCGTGTCCAATAAAACTGATCAAGTCAAATAAAATATGTCAATAAAACAAAGAGGCGGCTAAGAGAAATATGATTCGTTTTAAATATGATCCAATGAACAGAAATGCTATGTCAATCGCATGTATTCTAGACTGAAACCTCTACAATAACGTATTCCTTGTTTCAATCTTTTGTATCCGTCAACATAGTGTGTAGGATTTCGAAAATCATTCCTGCAATAAATTATATCACCCTTAAAGTATACCAACAATAAAAATATTTGATATCATATTACTGTTACTTTTATTTGTCCTGCAATTAAATAAATAATTATTTCTGAAAATCCTGATTCTAAATATAAGGAGATTATAATGACTTTGATGCCGACTAAGACGCCAACATCAACTTCGAAGTCGACGTTAATGATGATAAAAGTGATTAACGCAACGTAGACGATGACACCAAACCTAAAGTTGCCACCACCACCGACGGCGTTGCTAACACTAATATCGATGCCGGCACTGAAACAACAATAACACCAACACCAATTCCAACATCTACACCAATTCTACCACCAATAACCTTCCGACGCCAAAGCTGGCATTAACAATGTCAAAGACGCAAACATTGACTGAGAACAATACCGGGGCCAAAACAGCGATAGTACAGACACTGAATCAGGTACTACACAACACTATCGCATGAACCAAAGCCGACGCCGATGACTGTGCTGACGATGAAGCCAAGGCAGTAAGAACAACGACGGCACTGACGTCAACGCATACGAAATCAAAGATGCCAAAGCAGATACCGACGCTGACGTCAAGACCAACCCTGACGCCTACGACGACTCTAATGCCTATTTTAAGTGAACGTAAACCCCCGCCAAAACCGGCGGAATTCAGTGACAAACATGCCAATGCAGATGAAAATTAAGTCAACATCGATTCGGACTCTGACATTGACATCTGCATCTATGATAAAATCAAGGCTGACTCTAGCGTCGACCCTTAAGGCTGCCGCCGAAGCGACCAAAACGCCGTCTATTATTCCCGACCGAATGTGATAATTTTTATTAGGTTTTCTTTATTCTTGGCTAGGACAGGAGTTTTATTAGATTTTTGATTTAAAGTTATCATTTTGGGTATGATAACTTTAAATCAAATAATATGTTATTGTTTTTACTTATTTATTTTATCTTTGAGTAAAATGCGTAAAGCTGAGCGCAATTTTGGCACTGGAAACGACTTCGGAAAATATTTTATTAATGGTAATGATAGATTACCATTAATAAAATATTTTCCACCGTCCGTGAAATTGAATTTTGATTGAAACTGATGAACGTTTGACGTAAATGTTCCTTTCGTTCACAGTTTTTAACAATGAAGTGCATTTTTCTAAGTTTATTTTTAACAGTTTTGGCTTTTATAGGTAAATATTTGTTTGTTACATATATTTCTTTTTGTTCCAATCTGTTAAATCCCTTGATCATTGTTTGTTGGAATTTTGGTTTATATCCTTATACCTTATGTAGGATAAGATTTAGGATCAGATGAGAAGTCCGCAGGGTAACGCTAAATGTAAAATAAATTAACTACCACACTTAAGTTTACTATTACAGATGTTCAAGCTATAGAAGTTGCGACACACTTACCACCTGAGGTCACAACTATTTTAAACAACACAAGAAGAATCATAGTTGGGGAAGAAGTTACGGATAATAGGCCGTATATGGTAAAGAATAGGAATCAGAGCACATATAATGTTTATATTATCAAAGACAAATACATAAATTTTGCAAAAAAATATGTAGATGACCAAGGAACAAAAAACAAGGAAAACAATTATTAAGAAAGAAGTTTACTGATAAGACCATCATGCCAAATCCTGTCAAAAGCCTTGGCGAAAAAAGACCCTTTTTCGTGATTATTCCTAAATAACCATTTAGTAAAATAATTTGATCTTTTAACTTAAATATTAACTGGTGTCATGGTAGTGTAGCACAGTTTTAGAAATCTGTTTTTGTTCTATCAGGTATACCTCAAGCTGCCCCAAAATAGCGCTAAAAAGCAGAGCTACAGGACTTGGCTATGTGGAGGTGTAATCATACACGAGGAATATGTCTTAACATCAGCGGCTTGCATCCAAGACGCTGAACATTTTTATGTTGTGTCTGGCACTTACAAGTACGATTACAGATTTTATTAAAAAATCTTTTAATGACTGCGATATTTGCCAAATACCTAGCGTATATTTTAAACAGAATTTAAAAATTATGCTTAAGGGCAAATACGAATAGCGTTTAAATACCTATCAAACAGCAGCTGTTACTTACACCTTTGAGTAGAATCATGTTTTATCTAAACATTCATAAATTTGTAGGTATGCTGACGAAGACGATAGATATACCAATTTGTGTATCAAAAATGGCGCCAAAAAAGCTATATGGAAGTGCGTACCTAAAAGTAAGTTATGTACCATTTAAAACGAAAATCAACTGGTTGCTTGATAGACGTCATTGGTATGATGAAGTTTATAAAAATCTAGCTACAACAAAAAGTAATGATAACATCACCTCAAACGTTTTCTAGATTATGTATTCGATGGACATGAAAATGACAATATTAGATGGATGAATAACGATATAGCTGTCGTTAAAATCGAAGGGGGTTTTGATTTCACCCGAAGAGTCAGAGGATGCGATTATATTCCTAAACCAATTTGTTACAATAACCAAAGTCAAACACTGGAAAACCCAGGGACTGTAGTGACCATCGCAGGATGGGGGACCACTAGTAGATACAACGACGTAAGTATACTTATCAGTACATAATATAAAAAAGAAGTTAAATAGTATAAAACGAATAAAGGAGATAATAAAATAGATAAAATACTTAGTACAGGTTAGCTTCAAAATGTTGTATAAATATGAAGTTTGAATCTATTAAATGTTTCCCATCTATTAAATGCTATAAGTTCCTTTGCTTATTGTGTTAAATGAATAAATAAAAGTTTATTTTAAGTGGGTCAACAGAAGGAAGGATAATCAACAAAATTTGCTCGAAACTCACGTAGAAATCCTTAGCAAAAGTAAGTGCAAGCGCCGCTGGGGCTCACGATATGAGAACATCATTGAAAACTACATGATTTGCAGCAAAGACATCGGCCAGACTATGTCAGAGATATGTAATGTACGAACATTTAAAACTTTTACTAAGCGTAACCAAAGTTAATGCTCATAAAGCTGAGGACGGCTCACCATCACAATGGTATTTTAGCCCATTGCTGTGCATAAGCTTTTCCCAAAATGCGCTATTATCACAATCTATAACTAATCTTACGAAAATCTACATCTTTGAATTTATTTTCCTATTTTATTTCACACTAGCAAACCCGACGATCTCCGTTTCGCCACCAGATGGCTTCGTTTTATGTAACATTTTCCCGCTTTTCTGTTGAAAATTTTCCTTAATTTTCTTTGCTGTAAACCTCACGGAGCCCGAGACCTTTCCAACGAATGCAAAACTGGAAATCGGTTCGTGAGTTCTGGAGTTATAGCGTCAGGAAGGAAAACCCGACTTATTTTTATATAGTAGATAACATTGATTTTTTTACCTTACTAGGAACAGTTCTCATTTTCTATAGGTACTTTTTCATTTTTAGGAAAAGTATGTAGACTGCCAAGATATGAGCTACTCTGATGAAGACGATGATGGCAGGAGAACTGTACAAACTGCCAAAATTCCCACGAACCTAATCATGCACTCGGCATACCATAATGTAACATCTAATTCCACGATAGGCAGAAGGAGCCAACTCATTAAAGGAGGATTTTGTGAAGTAAGTTTCAAAAAATGGTAGATTTAGTCAATTAACCACGCTTCGACAAAGTATATACCAGAAAAAATATAAGTAGGTAAGACATTGTTGGCCATTGTAGAGCAGCGGTGGCGCAGCGGTACGGGCCTCGCCTTAGAAAAATTAGGTCGCGTGTTCGAATCCTGGTCGTGCCCACACATTTTTGTGTGAATTGTTTCATCTCCGCTGCTTAATTTCGGTGAAGGAAAATATCGTGAGGAAACCGGCATGTCTAAGAACTAATCATTCGAGGACATGTGACATCCACCAACCCGCACTTGGCCAGCATGTGTGGATTAAGGCCTAAACTTTCTCAACTCATAAGATAGTTGTGAGAAGACCCGTGCCCAGCAGTGGGACACTATAAGGGGTTGAAGATATTGTTAGCCAAAACATAACTATAATTCTAGAAAAATCAGATGAGAAACTAAACCATCCATTATGACACTTTTAGTATTTGCTCATTTCAGAACGACCACGGCGGACCTATGGTGTATGGAACTGGTGTGAACTCTATCGTCATTGGAGTAATATCAGCCTGTCTGGTTAAAGAAAGGACCAATAAATGCTACGGTCCTTTCTTGTACACCAGCGTCTTCAAAAACAGACAGTTTATATCTTGCGCAGTTTATAAAGATGTCGAGTACGTGTTGAACAACTCTATTTATTCATTACTAGCTTCCGCCCGCGGCTTCTCCCGCGAAATTGATCTCACTAATCTTGTTTCTCCATACAAACTTTGGAACCCCGTTTCACCCCCTTAAAGGGTGAGTTTTGAAAAATCCTTTCTTAGTGCACCCCTAGACCCTTTAAGGAACCTATGTGCCAAATTTGGAGTCCCCAGACCCAGCGGTTTGGGCTCTGCGTTGATATGTCAGTCAGTCAGTCAGTTTCTTCTTTTATATATATATACTAGCTGCCCCAGCGAACTTCGTACCGCGCAAAATTGTGAATCTAAACCATTCCCAGATCCCCTTGAACACACACAAAAAATTTCATCAAAATCGGTCCAGTCGTTTAGGAGGAGTTCAGTCACATACACACGCACACAAGAAATATATATATTAAGATATATCCGCTACCAGATTTTGGATGAAATTTTACGTTCCTTTTTTATGGTTGCAGACCGAAGTGCAGGCGTCAGTTCCGATCAGGTGTAACTCACGAGGAAACCACAATATCATGGGTGAACCATCCAGATGGGTATACATATTTGAATAATTCATAGATCTTTATAGTGAAATCTTTTACAACCTGACAAACTTGAATAGAAATTGAAATACAAAGAAATTGAATTCTTTGAAATACAAAGGAAATATGCAATAGTAGGTATAACGGATTCGATAGATCCAAAGTGCCAACTTTGTCGACATAAAATTCTATGACCTCAAACGATGTGGATTTTAGATGACCAATATCAGTAATTAAATAATATCTTAGACAAATTTTAACCAAAAAAATATATTCTTAGGAATATTTTTGACTTTCAAAAAGTATGGAAAATCTGTCAAAACCACATTAACATTCAATATCTGGATGACCGAGTTTTGCTCGGTATTTTTTTTTTAAATGACATTTTCTAAAAATGGTTCCTAGCTAGATCGATTTATCGCCCCCGAAACCCCCTATATACTAAATTTTATGAAAATCTTTGGAGCCGATTCCGAGATTCTTATACAAGAATTGCCATTTAAATATATAAGATTAGAAAAATTATTTGGCTATTAAACAAGGGTTTTTATCTTTTTTGTATTATAGGCCAGCTTTAAATGAAGTGAAGAGACCAGTTCCGAAGATACCACCACTAATAGTAGCCAGGGCTCATGATACACCTGAAATCAATGCGACAGCAGATAAAGTATTTGCCGAAAGTGGATTTATACTGAGAGCTCATGCTAATACGAACATAACTGTTAACACGACACATCTACCATAATTTCTATTTAATTATATTAATAAAGTCATTTAATGCTATTTGTTTTTGCTGTAATCCCTACATAAATAATATTATAAATGCGAAAGTAACTCTGTCTGTCTGTCTGTTACGCTTTCCCGCTTAAACTACAGAACCGATTTGGATGAAATTGGGTATGGAGGTAGTTTGAGACCCAGGAAAGGACATAGGATAGTTTTTATCCGGCTGCGCAAAAATAAGGTAATGTTTTGGCGCGATAACCGACATACACGCGGGCGAAGCCGCTGTCGGAAAGCTAGTATACAATATTTAGGGTTTCTTAAACCTTAGTTATCTAATAATTTAAATAAAAATGCATTATAAAGATTTTGGGGTTGTGGAGACAAGGATAAATAATATGCTTGTGTTATTACACACAATACATTCGGCATAATTCCAGGATATGAAAATCAAAATTCTATTTCTATTAGGACGGGACTAAAAAATAAAACTTAGTCATTTCCGTATTCTTTTGTAAAGCCTGATAAAGAACCCTAGGATATCTTGTTTAGCTTCTTCATATGTAATATCGAAGCTATATTCTATTTTCCACGCTTTTATTAGTTTCACCTGAATAATGTAGGTACGTACGTATGTATTATAAAGTAACCTACATGATAGTCACACTTCTAAACAACAATAATTTAGGTTTTGTTCTATTATCGTCATTACACGCTATTTACTAATAATACCCGTGACAAGCCAATAACCCAAGAAAGGACAATGGAAAATGCCATGTTGTTTACACTTAGGTAAGCCATTGAGTCCCAACTAATGAGTCAGTCTGCTGCTGACTCCATCGCACGACGTACTCTGCAGACAGTCTGCAGAGATATGTGTATTGTGTATGTGATAGGCGCAATACTGCTACGTTGAAAATGTATAAAATCAAATGCAATTTAATTTCATTGAAGTCTGTGCTAATAACCCAAAAATCTTTGTTTTCGTTCTAAGTCTTATCTACCGATTTAGCACCGACTTGAATTAACAGATGCAAACATTATTTTTCACCTTTTAAAAAGCGGTTATTTTTTCTTTTTTGTCCTATAGCATTCCAGACTATAATCAGTATAATCTGTCTCTTTGCCAATTTATGCCTGTTTTATCGTAATACCATACGCGCAAAGCCACGAACGGAAGATAGTTTCAAACAAATTCAACATCAATTCGGCTGACTGGCTTACTAGCTAGGAAGACGCATTCACACGAAGTTAATGGAAGTGGCGGAAGAGGCTGTTTGCTCCGAAACTTTCAAATCGTTCTATTTCACTTCCTTGGCTTGATTATTGTCTAGAGCTACAATTTAATGCCGTGGATAGTCCTTATTAGGACTATGCTCTTTTATTGGCTTACTGTCCTGGCTTACTGGATCGTCTTTGAGTATTGACCTTGTGTAAATAACTCATTAGGATTATCAACAATTCGAACACAAATATAATTTTATACCACACTATGCTCGATTGATAATAGATGGCGTTAGTGTTAAGTTTTCCCTGAATCTTAATCCTTTAAGAAGAAAATAAATGATATCTAGTTTATAGAATTCAAAAAAATCTCATATATTTATTTTATTTTATTTTATTTTAGATTTTAGTTTGGCCAAAAAGTAGAAATACGATTCATTTTATATGTACAAAAGCGAGGGTCATTTTATAGGTCATCATAACAAGCGTGTGATTATTTTTAAAATTCGAATGTCTATGTAATTCGAAAGGAAGTCTAAAAGAAATCTATGTTTGTGATACTTAAACCACCTCATAATAGGATTGAGGCATTTCAATTGATAAATCTGCACATTTCCATAAAACATTTTATTGATATTAATTCCAAATTTTAATAACATAAATTGAATTTAAATTAAGCTTAACAAAATAATTAAATCTGATAATTTTATGGATTCCGGATAAAAGATAATTGGTTCCATTGAAGCATAACTTTATCACCAATTGACCATAAAATAAACTTCCTTCGATAAATTTTGTAATTGAATAGAATCATTTTGATGTTCCTTCTACGGTCGACGAGGAACACAAAATGACGATTCACCGTGTATATTTGGCATTATTATTATTGGTTTTAGGTAAGTTTCTCTTTCTTAACTCACTTTATTGTTATTGTTTTAAAGTTCTCAAAATAGGGATATTCATGTAGGTATACCGTTAAAGATTAATTGAAGTTTGGAAACTAATTTCTTATTTATCAGGGCCAGTCTCATCTATTGTATATATACAGTAGGTATGATAATTAACAAAAGGTGTTCCCGTTAACCCGTAATAATATAGCACCTTTAGATACCAGAATAATATTTCCACAAAAAAAATAACTATAAAAATAATATAATAATCGGATACAACAAAAAAATATCCGCACACTTTTCTGTCAACGATGAAGAGCGGAAGAGCGACAACGCTAGATACTATCCGTACCACATTTTGTTTTTGACAGAATGTTTGTGAACTTATAAACAATTTTAATTTTGTTTTCTTGTCGCTTATTTTTTATTTTGATATTTTTATTTTATTATACTAATGATGTAGATTGACGGGTTTAAGGGAACGCCCTTTGTTAATTAACTTACTGTATAACCATAAAATTTTAATTAAATTACGATGCAAAAACTTGAAAATGTATATATTATAAAGATTTTCTTGCGCCGGCTCTTACCTATTATAATTATAAAGTAAAACTATGAATTTTCAAACATGCACGTCCTTTTGCATGTAGTCTAGATATGGGACAAGAGTTTAATGAAAAAAAAGCTATTTTTTATTACTATAACGTTACATTTTCATGCAGCTTTAGATCTCTCAGCTGCTACTAAAAAAGATAAAGATGATGCAGAAAAACATACTAAACATCCTAAAAAGAAGATCAAACATGCGAACGGCACTATTGAGGAAACGGATGACATCCCTGATGAACACTGGGTTTATGAAAACAAGACCCATGTAGATACTAGAAGGATTTTGTTTAGCAGGAGAACGGAAAAAGGAAAAAGACCTTACATGGTAAGTTCCAGTAAAAAAATGCCCATAAGAAATTGTTAACTGTTTAGTTTTGTCGAGATACATCAGAGGTTACAGTCAACCTTTTTAAACATTTTCATTATCTTCATCTATTATTAATCTGCAGCAGGTTAAGACTGGAGATAAACCTGAAGAATACGTCCAACATTTTCATTTTCTTATTAAACCATACCAGAAATTGTTACTCTATTTCTAACCCTATTTTATGTTCGATTATCGATTTAACATAACTTGAGAACACAAAATAATACTGTCTTAGGAAAATCTTATTTATCTTTAATATGCTGCCTTCTTGAAGATACTAAATTGTTTCTACTTGTAAAGGTGTATTTACAACTCACAAAAGAATCGGCTAAAGCGCACAAGTATCGCGGCTGGCTCTGTGGTGGTGTCATAGTTGATGCCTTCTATGTTCTCACCTCTGCAGCCTGCGTTGAAGACGCTGATAGGTTCTATATCGTCTCCGGAACCACAAAGTTTGTCGATAGCTTTGATTATAAGAGTGATGAGTGCGTTTGCAAACATCGGCGCAAAGTTGTCTGGAAATGTATTCCCAAAAGTAAGTCTTTCTATAGCAACCGTTAAACTTTGAAATCTTTCCCATTACTCCCTGCTAATAAACAATGTATAAGGTGTGAATAGCTATTCTGTTTTGTCTTTTTCTTGTATGACACTTTTAAATCATTTCAAAGAGACAAAACATACAATAGCTATTGACACCTTAAACTATATATTAAGATATACACCGTATATATTAGGGGGTGAATGTGCAAAAATATTCTAAAATATTCAATCTTTAAGCACGGTATTATATTCTTTGCCTTCTATTTTCTCAAGGTTCTTAGTTTTTGGTTTTGGACAAATACAATTTTATTCTTCTCCAGATTACAAGTTCGATTTCCAAGACAGCATAAAATGGTCATCCAACGATATCGCAATAGTCAAAGTTGACAAGCCCTTCAAATTTGGAGTACAAGAGAAGGGGTGCGAATTCGCTACATCTTGTATTGTGTACAACAATATTAGCCGGGAAATGGAGAAGCCTGGTACTAAAGGCTTCATAGCTGGTTGGGGTAGTGGCAATAACTTTAGAGAGGTAAGCATAAGCACTGCTTGTCAGTTTATTACTTTGCAACGTGAAATAAAAATGGGCAAGGCAATCATTAGACAGCAGTTACTTTATCGCATATAAAGGATCCAAAATAATAATTTTATCATGTTAAATATCTTCTTTTTTAGGGCGTATACCGACGACAAAAAGAACCGCATATTCCTAAAAATGCGAAATGTCTTCAAGAAGCGAAGGTGTGCATTATGGACAATGAGCAGTGCGCAAAGAAATGGGCTCAAAGATTCAGGGATATCATCACTCAATACATGATCTGTACCAAAGATGTTATGAAGAGGTTGAGCGAAGTCTGTGATGTAAGAACCATACATTCTTACTTAATATATGCTTTACACTTTGGAGAACACTTACACATTGTAGGAAATATAATAATAGACACGACTCATCTAATTTGAATACCATCCACACTGTTCTGGCAATGTTTCCGAACTCGCCCTTATCAAACACCTAAATAGCCATAGGTGTGTGATATTGCCTAGGTACACTTTCGCTACAACGGCCTGTAAATTATTGTATGTAAATTGCAGAAGAAATATGCAAACTGCACTGATGTAGAATCTCGCCGACAAACAAACGAACTGGGATCCCAAACATTCAATATCGATATAGGACGCCACTTAAGAGATCCAGATGACTATACAGCAAGAAGATCTTCGATGCAAGGAGGATTTTGTGAGGTAATACCTAATATTCAACTTCATTATTTGACTTTATGATTCCAAAACTGTGAGATGTAAAATTAACGTATACAAAGTTTAAATTAAAAAACTAATGACCAATGTTTTTTTGGCTATTAACCATCTGTGTCACTTTAGCTTTAGAATACAAAAACCACATGGAAATCTTCCATTCGTCCAAGATAATAATATTGTTAAGGATACTTCAGGAATTCTAGAAGTTTTGTGACAAGATAACATTTATAATTACAGAATGACCACGGTGGTCCTTTGATCGTCAAATATCAAAACAAAGAGCGTGTTGTCGGAGTAATATCTGCTTGTAAGATCGATCCTAAAACTCACAGCTGCCACGGACCATTCCTTTACACTTCTGTTTATAGAAACAGACAGTTCATATCTTGCGCTATTCACAAGGATGTGGAGTAAGTAGTCTACTAATTTAGCAAATTCTAAATAATCGATAGAGGAATTCTACGAATCTACAGCTTCATCATCATCACAGTAACAAATTACATAGGCTTCTCCAAAAAATTGGTGAAGATCCTCAAATGCGACTGGTTCCAAGTCTGTTAAAGTAATATTACCGAAATCATCACTGATCAAATTCCTACCCAGTTAAAAATTTACAGGCTTTTTACGAATACCAATCTTATGAAATCCTAAAAATTCCTCATCGATTCCATTTTTTTTATTTGGCCAAACGGGTAGGTAGTGTATAACAAAATTCAGTGACTTCAATTAACAGATGTATTGTTTAGGATAGGAGTCAATGTCTAATTTGGCCGTGGCTAGACCTTACTTTTTATCGGTATCAACGATTTTCTCATCTTATCAAATCCTACCATTGTGGGATCAGTGATCACCTATTTCGTGATAAATTCACTACTACACGCTAGCAGACTGAAAATATAGATCGTAAATAATAATATTTTGAGTTTTACAAGAGTCAATTGATAAGATGTGTATTCTATGGTTTCAAAATTGTTCTTTCAGAGAAAACTGCAGAAGAGTGTTTAGATCTGGTATCACTCATGAAGAATGGTCTGTCAGCTGGGATGGAGTCAAGTAATTCAGTTTTCACTTCACTTCACTTCAACCCTTTTTAGTGTCCCACCACTGAACACGGGCCTTCTCTCAACTTACGAGTTGAGAGTTTAAACCTCAATCCACACACACTGGCCAAGTGCGGGTTGGTAGATGTCACATACCCTCGAAATGATTAGTTCCTAGACATGCCGATTTCCTCACGACGTTTTCCTTCACCAATATTAGTATTAATTCAGTTTTATCAACCTTTTATTAGTCTTTATTATATTGTTTATGGCTTTATTTATGGCTTCAACTGGAATCACTTCAATTTAGTTCTGCCAGTGTAAGCTTGTTTAATAAAAGCGATATCTTTAGGGACAAACGGAATTTTTATGAAATCTTCAGCTTATCTGATTTATTTTATTTATCTGCCTTTTTCGTCCTAGTATTACGTGCCCTTACGATGTTTTTGAGAGTTTAGAAAGTAAGCAAAGACACGCCTAGAACCTAATAAAGGTCAGATATTTAACTTTGCAATATTTCTTTCAGTGACGACGGTGATGATGTTGTGAAAAATACGTAAGTATAACAATTTGATCATATAAATTTATTTGATCATTTACTGGATCAAACTTTATCAAAGACAAAAATGTTTTAATGGGACTTTTTTTTCAGGGCCCAAGATAGAGACAGGTTTGATAAACAAACTTTTTTTAATCATTTTTTTAAGTAATTTATCTAATATAGTTAAATAATTTTGGGATTCATATTTTTATATTTGCTTCTAGCGATTCCGATTCAGGTGAAAGGTAAGCAAAGGAATAATAATTATAATCATTATTAGAATATTTATTTTATTAAAAATAATATGCTCTATTTGAATTTCAGCAAAGAAGCACTAAGGCAAAAAGTGTAAGTAATATTAAGTAGTAAAAACATACAAACAGTAAACTTGTATACAATATCTATTATCTACAATAACTATATTTAATAATAAACTTCCCTATGTTCAAAATAATAACGTTTGCAGTGAGTCTAAAGAAGAAGATGCAAACGAGAAAAAGGACGAGACAAAGAAGTTGGCTTCAAATTCAGAAAGCAACAGTGCAGAGGATAAACCCACAGTGAAAACACCAACAGAGAAGAAAGAAAAGTCTGATGCAAAAGATAAATCTAAGAAGAAATCCAAATCGAAAAAGCGTAAAAGTAAGACCGAAGAAACTGTGAAAAAAGATAAGGGTGATGGTAACGCAAAGCGTGATCCTGAGACTTATGAGTCTAGTAAAGACGAGGCCGTTAATGATCCATCGAATGAGTAGTTCAATGTTATTAAGGGTCAATAAACAAGCTAAGATTATGAAAATGTTTTATGCATCCTTTTTAAACCCAAGATCAAAAGTTCGTAGAAGCAATGTTTTGAAAATTAAATACCTATAGAATTTTTTATAAACCTAAATGGTAAAATTATGAAACCTGCACCCACAACTGACATAATGAGTAAAAATAAACAACAATAAAACAGCAGCACATAGGTTAGTAATATACTTGCACATAGATGATATAGAAGAGAATGAGTTAGTAGATTTTGAGCAATAAAGCCCTATGATAAAATTTGTTACAGCAATGCTATTGTTTAAAGTTAATTAAAACTAACCCTAGCTTCGCAGGAGTGGTGTAGGTACTTGAACTTAATTAAATAATTATTTTTAAACTAATGAATCTACTGCGCGGATCAATTTAAAAGTAGTGAATTTTATAAGAAAAATCTTGCTCCAAAGTTTCTTTGAGAAAGTTGTTTGTGATCATGAACTATTTTAATGGTGAAGTATTTTACACTAAATACCAGTCTCCCCATAGTTATTTAAAATGTTATATTCCTTATTTGTGCAGAGATTGATAAAGACAGAGTTTGATCAAGTCACGGTGGATATTAAAATAGTAACATGATTTTATATTTTTCCCAAACAAATCTAGTAATACCGGAACTAATTTAGTGAAATGACAAAAACCACTTTTCTATGGTCTTTTAAAACTTGTTCAAAGTTTACCTACATGTTTTGTTCATTAATAAGCGTCAAAATGATAGAATAATAGATCGTGTATCAAATAAAATGCCACAAAAAAAGTGGCAGAAAATACTTTAGATATTAAATACCTTCTAAATCTAAATGAAACTTTCACACCACCTTATTCAGTTTCAATGACTAACTTCAAAGTGAAACAGCACATGAACTCCTTGTTGTTTTTGCAGTCATTTTCTGGATTTTTGTACAAATTTACATAAGCTTGATATCGACCGCAAGTGTTGCTGTTTACTGGAAAATCGTCTGTGTCTACTATAAATTCTTTGATAGGATAGTCACCCTGAAAAACAAACCTTTTATTAGCCGATTTTAATACTAGGGTCTTCTAGCTGCTAACAGTTCTTGCTTATCAACATTAAAATTTGTTTTGGTAACTTTACCTTGACAATGACTTAAAACCTCATCATTAGGAACTGTTGAAATCGAGTAAGGATATATCTACTATGTACCAGTCTCAATGCGTAATACCATTCATTGGCATTAAACTTTGTACTACCGCAATTGAAACTCTTTATATTGAAACTCTTTTTAATACTGATTAAGAAAACGGGGTCACATTAGTAGGTAATATGCTGAAGCAACTGTTATACTCTCAACGACCTTATTCATAAAAAGTTATGACTCTTTAGTTAAAATGGACTTTGTCTCTTTCTTACTAGTACAAATGTCAAGATGACAGACAAATACTAATTATAAACCTATTTTAGCTATAATTAGCTTAAAATACGTTTATGAATGAATATGGGGGTTGGAATACCATATAGATTTACTTACAGCTTTAAATGGGCAGCTATCAGGAATCCCAAAATATTTCATGTACGAATAGTAATCACTCTCGGGGCCCTTAGCAATTTCTGCGCACAAGTCACAGATTTCGAAAGAAAACATCATCTCGAACTTCCCCGAGGCTTCCTTCATTAAAATTATTTCTATCTAAAATGTAACAAACTATGATTAGCTACCTGGCAACTCAGAATATCCCTCCAATAGTTGTGTTTTATTACACATGCTAATAAACAGACAATACGGATTCAGCCTAAACTAAACAGATGACGTTCGACGCTTTCTTTAACTAGGTATGTTCAATATCGTAGGTAAGCATTCAAAAATACTACCAGATAGATAGTCAATTTACAACAAAACAGAAAGGTATATTACCATTGTATCCGGTCCCACGTCTTTAAGAAATTTAATATCGCCAAACATGTAAGCTGTAGTCTCATTGAATCGACCAACCGTTACTCCTGAAGTATCAGCGAATGCCTCGCTTTCTTCATCACAGCACTCCATTTGAGAATCCATGTTCACTACATAAGTCACCTGGAGTTTGAAATTAAGATTAGTAGTAACTAGTTAGTAAAGTATTGGAACCTGAATGCTACCCTGTAGTACGCCAAGGCATTATTAAAACGAAATTTACGAGATTTATCTCGTAAATTTAATTTACTTTTAAGTATTGTAACAAAATATTGATAAAGTATTAATTATGATTAGAGGCTACAGTTTAAATAATAGGTATGACCTCTTTTAATATCACGTTATTAAATACAAAATGTATTGATATCAAAATCAAAGGCTTTAGAACAATCATATCAATAAAATATCAAGGAGTAACTTACATGCTGACATTCACTGAGCCGTAAAAAATATAATATTAAAATTGGCAACATTTTGTCGTCAATGTTGCATTGAAACAGACTTCAGGATACCACTGTATGATTATAATAAGCGATGAATAGCGTGCACCATCTGATAAGTGCTCAATATGTCACTATTATTGATACCATCACACGCAAAACTTTTTAATCAGATAATAAGATATGTACAGGAAGATACAATTAATGAATCTGACATTCAACTAATAAATATAAATTTGCACATTGCACAATGGAAGCCTCAAGTACCTAACCTACCTGGCTAATTTTAATGAATCATCATTCCAGCTCTAAGTTCCCAAACGGATTGGTTAAATTCTTGTAATAAAACTAATTTGATTCACGTAAATGTAAGAAAACACTACCGATAAAACCTTGCAAACGATTCAGCTGAACCTGTCAAAGTGGTCAGTCTGCAGAATAGCCTTATTTTCTCTTGTGGGATCAAAGGGCATCCTTTATTACTAACATATACTGCCGATCTAAATGTCATAATAAATCCCACTAACAAAGTTACGTTATGAGTTTCCAGATTTTTGTTATAATTCTACCCGCGTATTCATTAACTTCTCATAAGCTCATTATAGCTAAAATAGGTTAATTAAAAGGTTATTTTTTTTTAACAATATGACCGACATACAATGAATAAAATATGAAGACAAAAAGGAGGTTCTCATTTGACATCTCAAGAAGTACTTAAATGAGACTATTTAGTCTCATAATTTGCTCAACGGGAGCATGTGCGAACAATTGAATTCAAGTATTCCTAAAGCCTCACTTCAAGTCAATAATAAAACAAAGATTCGACTAGAAAAATAGAATATAATTTACCCTCAACCTCTAAATGGCAAAATGTCAAGTTACAATCACAACATTTAAATTTCAAATGTAAATATATTTTATTACTATAATAATTATTGCATTTATTGCGAAGCCCTAATAGGCGTTAAATAGAGAGAACTAAATAAAAAATAAAAATAACGAAAAAATAAAGTGTTTAATAAATTTATTAAAAAAAAAATACAAAACAAAAACGCTCGTCCATGCTTGCCACCAACGTTATAAAATTACAAAATAAACTAGTAAATAGCATGTGTTAACAATTTATGTACATAAATATATATTTGCATAGTGCTTTAGATCGCAGTGTGGAATTAAAACACAATCTAGTGCTATTGTGTAGACAAACTACAGAGCCTGCCTGTATACCAAACTTATAGCTGCCTTCTCTGGTTATGCTGAGTGATTAAATCGTAATTTCTGTATACTCGTATATTCCATACTTAAATACAATGACATATACCGATAATGATCGTAAGTAACTCATGCTTACTTTTTTTCACTTTATCCCACATCACTGTGTCATATTTATTATTTTATTCAAAGAGGTTATCTCTTTACTTATTGCATTACATATTGCATTTCAGTTACGCAAACAGTTGGGGTGACCAACCTATTTTATTGATAAATCTCATTAATTTTATTAGAGTTTGTGATATATAGTATTTTTTAACATTTCACAATACAGCGACATCAAGTTGCTGTACATTTTGGTAAATGAGGTCAGAATTTACGATCTAAGTCACTCATCATACGGCTTCATCAAACTGAAAACGTGCTTCGCGTGTGGAGGAGCTAAAATGCGTCCTGGACTAGCGTAACGCTGTAGCGCTTCATTGTGTAGTCCTAAACCAAACTTTTCAATACAGTCCAGTAGCAGTAAGCGACGCTACCAGAGTCAGAGTATAATATACAATCACTACGTTGTAAGAGAGGCACATGAACACATTTTCTCACCAAGTATTTAGCGTGCTCAATTTCTACAAATTTAACATGTTATGAAAATACAAGGAAGGAACGAAACTTGGACTAATTTTTATGACGACCCATGTCTCAAAAGCAAAGCTTAAATTTATTTTCTAAACCTGTTTAGATTGTTTATTCCTTTTTTATTTCGCTAAATACGCTTCCTGTTTGACGAAGCCTTAAGACTATACTGGACAGCACGATAATGCATTCATATATACAGGAGCACTTAAATATTTACGAGAAATGGCTTTAATCGACAAAGCTTATATTATGCAATGCAATAAAACTAAAAATTTCGAAAAATACGTTATTAAAACTTCTCTTCTATATAAAATACACTTTTTACGCTACAGAGACCAATCATGCGAACCACTAGTTCGCCATCTAATAGAATAGTATATAGTTTATATAGTATACCTTAAAATGTCAATTATACATTACTTTTCAAGTCTTAAATCATAAACCTAATACTGAAAAAGTAACATCGACATTAACTTACAGAGTTCAAAATGTTACCAACGCAACGTACTCTCTCGATATGTTAAACTAGTAGATTATATTAAACAATTGTATTTAGTGGAAACATAGGAATACATGTTGGTCAAGTTAAGGGTTAATATATGAGAGTTGCTAGTTGGTTTACCTTTCTTAGGGTGAAGATATAAAAAAGCCAGTTTCCGGTACGGACTTGTCGGTGTGGGTCAGTACCAATCAGTACAAGGTATCAAACATAAAGAAACAGGTTAATTCGTCGACCTAGCCCAGTTAGGCGGAACCAACAAGTCCCAACGTGTTCCTTTACGAGTGAGCACATATGACAACATTAGGATATTTTACCTGTACAGATCGGTACCTATCCGTACCGATTTGTCCGCACCGGGAACCCGCTTCTCTATGTCCTCACCCCTACTTGAGATAAATATGTTGACGAGCAAGTTGTCGGGTAAATAATTATTAGCATGTTAACAATCTCTTCTACTTAGAAGACAGCTAGCAGTCTAACAATGACTTACTTTGCTAGCTTTAAAACTAGCACCGTGCTAAACATTCAGATGGTTAGAGGAATTAATTTTTATAAGAGATTGAAACGATTATGTCAGCATAAACGTTAATTTGTGTAACAAAAATGGTTTTCTGTAGTATTCCACTAAAGCCGTTGCTAAATTTTCATACGCTTTAGCGTTTACTCAAAGTTAAGGACTCATACTGAGCATATACAGAGGTATGTGCTTACCCTTGACCAACATAGTATATAAATTTCCTTAGCTTACAGTACATATCAATACAGGTGAATTTTAATAAGTTCGACTCTAAACAAGGTTGGCACTAGTATACAACAAGAGGAAAAGAGTCCCAAACTACGAGATTAAAATAAATACTCTTAACACTAATCAAATCCTTTCAAACTAATTTCTAAAACAACATTTGGGACTCCGTTAATGCACCTTATAGTAATACAAAGAGGTTTAAAAAGACTAATAGGAGAGTGGACATTAAGAAAGTTTTGGTAGTGAAAGCCCCGTTTCTTTTTAATGCTTTTTTTATCTTCAAGAAACTAGTAATAATGGTATAACTGATATAATATACAATACATAGATTTATTTTTGTAAATAAATACTTTTAATAGACATTACACCCAGACTCATGACGAGACATGTTTATCACACAAATGTCTGTCTTTGGTGGGAATCGAACCCACGACTTGCGGAGTAAAATCTACGTATCTTACTGATCAGGTCACCGGTCCGTCAGTATAACATTTTCACGCATCTTTAATATTGTTTACTAAACCTTTCTGGGCATTTATACCCTTATAGATTATACAAACTCGCCATTCATGATAAAAAAATAACTTAGAAAAATGTACTTTACATTAATATAAATAATTTTAATTTTATAGGAATCATACCTATTGTCTTCCAATGTCCAATCTGTTAATAATCTTTAAATTAAACCTCTTTGCGTAAAATATAAACTTTAAACTTTCTAGTTAAATGTATTTCTAAAGGTATATTAAAATATAGCTTCTTTTCTCGTAATATATTATGGAAGAATGCTTAAAATACATCTGCATTGATAAACGAGGAATCAAAGTATAATAAGTGTCAATAAAGAATCTGTATGGGGCTCAATAATTATTTTTATTCCCTTTACGTATTATAGGTAGTTTAAAACCTTTTGGCGACTGACACCGTCGCTATTGAAGGTCCTTATTATTAACAGCTAAATTTTATTGCTATAAATATCACTCAATAGATCAATCTAATGCTATCAAAAAGCGTTTAAGCAATTTTTAGGGACCAATAGTCTACATTTCGTTGTTTACAAACCAAACTAAAACTAGATAATTGCTATTTTGAACTAGTTTTCAAAGACGCTGTATTTTTCGTAATTTGTCTAATAGTCTTAGTATGAAGTAAGTTAAAGATATCAAATTAGATAACGCCTTGCGCTTGGATGGTGTTTTGACGACACGTAAAAGAACATGTCGACTGAAAACTGCGTAAACTGTTTTTTTATATCTCTTTTGATTCATAGTTGTAGCCGACATTTTCAGGCGTGTCACCAGTTAGTAAAAATAATAGCGATTTATAATTGTGATTTGATTTGTAAACAACGGAATCGAGTCAAATATCTTAGAACCTCACTATACTACATAGTGAATATACGAGTAATATAGTATTTAGAAAAAATATGAATCCCTATTATTTATTGACGCTGATTATACCAGTTTACATGCTAACTTTAGACTAGAGGATAACTAAAACATTCATAGATAGTTGCGTTAAGTGTAAATACAGCTCACTCTAAAGCGCCGGCCAGAGAACAAAAAAACCATGGAGCGAACTATCCGTTCGAACACCTAACAAACTTAAAATCGAACCTCTTCGCTACTGCTTCGGTTAAAAGGCGCACGCACTGTATACCACACTGTAATAATTCAGAAACTAGTATTTGTCTTATAGCCAAGTTATATTTGAATAAAAATTTATTAGAACATCTTATTTATAAAAGGATTCAGTATCTTAAGAAAATAAAACTATTTTGAATCAAATTTAATTAACATATAAAAAATAAAATTCGATTCTATGTATATCTCTGTTCAAGAATAATAGTGAGTGACAGTTACAATGTGATATGCAACAAGTCCGCAGCACGTTAATTAAAGGCCGGCGCAAAGAAAAATCAACCTTAACGTTAAACAAATTAGTGTCGGAATGCGACGGAACCCGTCTGTCCGAGTGCAACCAAGCGAGCAACGTATATATGCGTGTTTTACAAATAATTATAACGTTAACAAAATACTAAGAGATATTTTAGTCGGTCGATGTGCGTCGAAGTCAGTGGACCTGCGGACGAAAATTAAAGAATCAGCATAAATTTTAGTGTAGGTACACTGGTACTAGAGTCATTATAAATAATTATATTACTAGACAGTTCGGGTCATCCTAGTTCATGTTATAGAACTATTAACGCAAAAGAGCGGAAATAATCTAATTCGCGTGTTCGCGCTAAAAACCACAACGGATGAGGTTGACCTAGCCTAACAGTTACCTGAGCGGCAGCGGGCGCCGGCGCGGGCGCGTGTCGCGGCGGCGCGGGCTCCACGCACAGCAGGCGCGGCTTGTCCTCGCTCTGCTCCTCCGCGCCGGTGCCGCCCAGGCACATCTCCGACAGGGCCGACAGCACGCTCTCCATGGACACCGCCGGACCGCTGTCACCCTCACCCTGGTACACAAACACGATAGGGGTAGCTCCTTGCACTGTTAAACACCCTTCTTCTTACTACAAAGCTGCTGGAAACGGACTTCGACCTTTATTATTTGAGATTCGAGAGCTTTTATGTATTCGTCGATTCACACTAATCCTGTCGCGCGAAACGAAGCGACACGATCGTTTCTTCGTCCCGACCAGACGAAGAAAGCTAGAGTACGACTAATTTATAATAAGTGACTGAATTTTTTTATAAACTACATTTGGACGATAAAGCATTTGAGTAAATCAAGTCGTGTCACGTCATGGGATATTTATCCCGTGACCACTGGTTCGCTTTTCGAATCAACTCTTATAGACCAACGCCAAAGACAACCAGCCATTCTAACGCACACAAAAATGCAGAATTTTTAGTTATATGTCTACTCAAGGTATTTCGTTAACCCAAAAGTTTTTCGGTTTTGAAGGCTAATATGGCGTCCATGCACTTCAGAATACTCATCAGATTACCTACGTACTTTAGTTTTCTGTCGGTTTACTTAATTGAAATTCTTTCAAGAAACTAAGCAATCGTAATTCGCTTAGCGAATAAAATGAATGAAACAGTCTAAAAGTGAAAACTAAAGTGATAAAGTTCTCCATGCCTAATGTAAGACAGGCAATCACAAATGTTAAAATTAATGATAACGAGTTAGACCCTGTTAAGTCATCAGTATTTTTAGGCACCACCTATAGATTCTTAATTATAGTGGCTTCCTCATATAGAGAAACTATCAGGAAAAAGTTCTGCTGCATATGCAGTGAAAACTATTAGAGGGTACACTAATACGAATACTGCTAGATTATTTTTTGGTTATTTTCACAGTTTCATGTCTTATGGAATTCTTCTTTGGGGAAATACGGCTGATATAGAAACCATCTTTATTTTACAAAAAAGAGCTTTAAGAGCATCTACAAACCAAGAGAAATAAATATTCGATTTATCTACAATTCGATTTTGCCGACCGGCTGTAGTGCTGCCGGTAAGCAAATAATACATATAAGGTCTCCTTTTGTCGTTTTCAAATCACTTCGGGGTCACCAGTGTGGGGAATAGAGGATACAGGACGGGCCAGGTGTGTTGCTTGGCCACCGCGGTCCAACTGTTCTTGTCGGGAAGTGGTATATATGCAAATCGTCGGTAAATTTTGCTTGTGCGATTCAGGATTGCTAAGACGTAATGTCTCTTGAGTGGCGTTAGTAAGAGACGCCATGCATTCATCTAGAAAATGTTCAATTTGGGCATATTCCTTGACCTTGCCAAAGCTTTTGACACAGTCTCCATACCCAGACTTCTGCAAAAGCTGGAGTACATAGGTGTAAGGGGAACCCAACTCAAACTTATCAAAAGTTATTTAGAAGGGCGTACGCAATGTGTGAGGATTGCCAGTGTAGTCAGCGATGATTTAGAAAATACATCATTTGGAACACCACAGGGCAGTATCCTAAGTGCTACCCTGTTTTTAGTATATATTAACGACCTTTGTAACCTTAAACTAGATCACGGCATTATTATATCATATGCTGACGACACCGCTCTTTTGTTTTCGGCTGACTCAGAAATCGAAGTTTATAACTATGCGCAACTGGGATTTAATGTTGTAAATAAATGGCTTCAGCATAATTCACTAACATTAAATGCAGAAAAAACAAATTATATCAGATTTTCGATGCGAAAGATAACTCACCCTGACATAAGTTTATTTGCCCATTTTTGCAGAGACTATAATAACCAATGTAGCTGCCCTGTTATTAAAAAGGCGAATAAAACAAAATATCTGGGCGTTATATTAGACGAAACTCTATCATTCAAACACCATATCGTAGCTTTAGTAAATAGAGTACGCAAATTGATCTTTGTATTTAAAAAAATACGCCATATCGCAGACCCAAAGTTAGTCAAGCAAGTATACTTTGCTTTATGTCATTCACTACTGACTTACTGCATTACGTCATGGGGTGGGGCAGGAAAAACCTTATTATTACCAATTGAGAGAGCACAGAGAGCTATTCTCAAAGTTTCAACTTTCCGCCCTTTTCATTTCCCAACCAATCTGCTTTATAAGTCCTGCAAAGTTCTTACAGTTAGACAGCTTTTCATTCTGAGTATAGTACTAAAACAGCACGCAGCCCTTCCTTACAGCACTGAACTCACGAATAAAAGACGGAAAGATATTGTTTGTCCTCAGAAAATAGGGACAAAGCACGCCTTTGTAGCTAAATTTTTCATTTTTCTAGGACCTCTTCTATACAATAGACTAAACGCTATTGCAAATATTTATAAACTAAATTATAGTAGATGTAAAAAAAATCTTCAGGATGCCCTACTAAATCTGACTTATGATGATACAGAGAAGTTATTACTAGTATTAAAGTGAATAAGTTTCTTTTATTATAACTATTTACTACTTAGTTTGTATTAGAATTAATGTTATGAAATGTGTTATTTTTTACTTTGCACTTTAGTGATTAATAAAATATTGTATGCCTTTTAAGCCTGAAACACAGGGCAACCTAGTTCAGGCAAATGTATTATACACTACCTGTTATGAAATAAACCTGTACTCTAAGATATTAATTGTAACTACTTACTACATGAATAAATTTTACTTTACTTTACTTTACTTTACTTAATTTTGCTGCCCGGGTGTCTCGATTTATGCTGACCTACATAAATGTGTAGTATGCCTAATGTGTAACATTACAAAATTCAATTACCTTTTGCGGGCTAGGCTTGAAGAAGTGTAGATAACAGAAACCACGGAATCCCTGAAACAAAAACAAATTGCTTTACTCCATAGTAAACCTCGCCTGCGTTTATAAACCTAAGGAAATTATTATTTAAATCTTATATGATAATCTTAACTGTGATTTCGATCTTGTTTTTCTTATTAGTAAAATCTTTCTAAGTTAAAATGTTGCACCCGTGAGGTACAGCGGTCGGTCGCTAGTTAGTTCATAGTAATGAAGAGGTTAATTCACATCCAAAGATAAGCAATGACTTGAGTTAAGACATTGATAGGTTTGATTTCTTATTAAACACATTTTACTAATACCACAAACCTAATGTGTATGTACAAGAAATCTTATATCTTTAAATGAGCAGTTCTTGTATATATATTTTTATATATTACTAGCTGCCCCAGCGAACTTCGTACCGCGCAAAATTGTGAATCTAAACCATTCCCAGATCCCCTTGAACACACACAAAAAATTTCATCAAAATCGGTCCAGTCGTTTAGGAGGAGTTCAGTCACATACACACGCACACAAGAAATATATATATTAAGATTATATAATTGGAATCTCGGAATCTGCTCCAACGATTTTCATAAAATTTAGTATATAGGGGGTTTCGGGGGCGATAAATCGATCTAGCTAGGAATCATTTTTAGAAAATGTCATTTAAAAAAAACAAATACCGAGCAAAGCTCGGTCATCCAGATATTAATTATTTAAATAGGGAATCTATGAACTTTAAATGTTTTTTGTTCTTATCATTTCAAGTAAAACATTGACTTTTTGTGTATTATTAAAGATTTTTCTATTTGAATAAATTCTTTATTATTTCAGAGCAACATTATTCTATTATTTATTGGTTTTTATCTTATATCTATAAAATAAAAATGAATCATTAAATGTGTTGGTAAGCGCATAACTTGAGAACGGCTGAACCGATTTCGCCAATTATTGTTTAGAATATTACTTGAAGTACGAGGATTGTTTTTACGCGGAGAAAAATTTACATAATAACTCTTATTCTTATCTTCTCCGAAACAGCTTCAACGATTTTTATGAAATCTTATAGATCGTATTCCGCTTTTGGACCCAACAGGTGGCACTGCTCTACTGGGCAGGAGGACGACGTCTGCGGGATCCGCTAGTTACCTAATAATATTGAAAAGTTATGCTCTTTAGTAATAAAATACGTACCTTCCAGACCATATTTTGTGGCTTGACTCCGCGTTCAGTAAGCGCCTGCTTCAGATCGCGAACACGTGTACTCGGACTGATGTTCGATATCTACGTAACCAATAAAAATAATATGGATTAAAACATATCATCATCAGCCTATTGCAGTCCACAGCTAAACATAGGCCTCTTTGAATAAGCACCTTAAAACAATTCTATCACTGATTTTCTGATTCAATAACTTAATCTGACTTTGATAATCAATATACTAACGCGAGAAAAGGACTTCTTCAACTGTGTATCAACCTTATGTACGCCTTACGCATCGTAGTTTTTTAAAAACCCGTGAAAAAAAAGGAGTTAGATCCCTTGTAAGGCCTAAACGGATATACCAAATTTGATGCGTATTTTGAAGTAAAAGCTTCTTTAGCCGCGCTGGGCATTTTTGGAAAGAGATTATCTTACGGGTTCGCATCACTGACATGCTCATGTCTGGCGCATGTGCAGCGGCCGTGTGCTGTGCGCGATAGACGCTTTTTGGATGGATGAAATTTTGAGAGTTCACAGTTTTCACTTCTATCAGCAGAACCTTAACTGCCAATATAATGTGTGATTTCGTTTTAGAGTAATTAGTTGACGTTTTTTTTTTGTAAAAACACGATATAATACGTGTGATTAAATCCTGATTGGGACAAAAACCTTGCATGTCTATCAGTGGCGAAGAGACCTCTCTTCCTCAAACGTACCTATTAATATATTACGTAAAGCCTAAATGTTTTAAATAGCAACAACAATAACTATAGCATCAAATGTAGGAACGATCGGTGACGGTAGAGAGACGGAAGAGATATTATATTCCTAAGGAAGAACTTTGTTGCTTCAGCTTTTTTTTTTCAGACTTCCACCCTTCGCCACTGATGTCTTTATGGATGTATGTTTATGTTTTCATATTTATAATATTGTTTGGGTTTGACGACTGAACTATGGCGACTATCAGGAGGGCAAATTACGAATGAAGAATTACCTTGACTGAGAAGTCGATATCGGGACGTTGTCGCTTAGGACGGCGCGGCTTGTCGTCCTTGTTGTCCTTGTCCTTGCTGGCCGACTTTTGAGAGTTGCGTCTGCGCGCGGTACGACGAGCCTTGCCCTTGACTTCCTCGCCTTCTGTCGTGTTGCCCTGAGAAAATACAATCACAATAGACTACACAAATCTACGGTAATCAAACAACTAAGATCGAACGCACGTCCGACCGGAACGCGGCCAGCCGCATGCAATACACTTCACTTTGGTACACCTACGTATACAAAATTAGCTATTAATAGGTTGATTAATTCAATTTTCAGATAATTAGAATCAGCTATAGGCTCGGGTGTAGTGTGTGTGTGTGTGTGTGTGCGTGTGTGTGTGTGCAGTACCTCCCCCTCGCTGTGGCTCTTGTGCGAGCGCGTGCGGCGACGCGGGCGGCGCGGGCGCACGCCCCGCTCCTCTACGTCCGTGTCCACCTCCTTCAGCGTGCACGACCGTCCCGCGCTGGAATGTTATACATTATCATTTACCTACCCCCGTCAATCAGTATTCAGTCTAATAATCTCTCATATTTTAATATCGACTGCAGTAACTAGAACGACAAACGATAGCTAATGCGACTATCGCTCGTCGTAGGAGTCGCCTATTGACTCCTACGACGAGCGATAGCCGCTTAAGCTATCGTTTCCTGACGATTGAAACTGTTAATTATCGTAGCACTAATATTTTACGTAACAAAATTCTGTCATGTTGAGATCACTTACAGCATTTCAATCTCGCGCAGTTGTCCAAGGATAGGCATTAACTCGAGGCGACGGTTGGACAGTAGATGCCACAGTATGCCCGCAGGCCGTTGGCTCATACGCTGGGTCGCTATCACCTAAACAAATAAGTGACATTAATTTTTATAGATAAACCTAATATCAAAGAATATAAAAAAGTAAGTCAACAATCGGCTAACACAACAGCAAGGTTATCACGAATGATCATTAATAACTGAAAGTACATGTAACTTGCACTAAGCTACAACAAACTAGGTCTCACACAGACTTCCAGTTTTTTATTTTTATAGAATATAGTCATTTTAATGATATAGGAACGAGGTGTAAAAGGGGATTATTATTACCTGAGTAGGTGTGATAATGATGTCTATAGGAACATCATGTGGCCCAAATAGCTCAGCGGGCAGTGTGTCGAACACCTGACAGTCGTGCACGGTAGTTGCGACCACCGTGTTCGGTTTAATCGCCTTCATGTGCATCATCAGACCGAACTCCAGATCGCCATAGCCTGGGGAACAAAACAAACTTTAGTTTTTTCATAAACTAACTTCTAAGCACAAAAAAATATCCAAAGAAAGCAGACACGTGGTTACCATATGCAATCCTAGCAGCGGACTATCACTGTAGAAACGAAGACGATAGGAATGACATGGGCCTCTAGACAACGTCACATATCGAAGCAATAAAAAAAAATCGAAAAGAATGAAATGCATGGGATTGGCATTCTTCTACGAAATGTCACGTGACAATCTAATGGCAATTTTCTATCTTTCGTTATCGCTATTATTTATTTGTTTGTTTAATTGGCACGGTCACAAAATACAAACTTTACACATAGTAATTCATAATAATAGTAATGTCAAAGCATATTTTTGTATGGAAAATGAACAACGCCATCAGTTCATTCTCCAGACGAGAGTAGAAAACTCGTTCGTGCTTAGGGTACTGACCACTGCCACTTTAACAAGCTGACTTTGGATTTTTCGTGGTTATTTTTGAATAATTGTAATAAATTGTAGTTAATTAGGTAAGTATAAATTAAAACATCACCTCTTCCTTTCCCAATGCGGTAGCCTTCCTTAGAGACAGCCACTGACCCCATGACGACCAAGTCCAGCGAAACGGAATCTTCTATGCCTGAAATTATAATTATTATTAAATAACTGCGATGGCACAGTGGTCAGTCGAGAAAAAAAGAATTTTCTAATATACTTAGATAATCTTAATAGTAGCTTGAAATTTGGAACGGCAAATAGGCTCCTCTATTACGTATGAAAGCTAAACATTGCCGGCGAAAATTGGATGATATAGACCACTGCCGACATCTTTGGGTAGGTAATAATGTATATTTAAGTGTGAAATTTAGTTTTGCAATGCGTGAGATTGGCATCGGGTTCAGGTGCAGTTTTGACCATCAAAATCTTGTTTGTAATTTTTTAATCCACACACACTGGCCAAGTGCGGGTTTTGGTGGGTCCATCATGCTATTTGTATTACTCTACTAATGTTGGTAGGCTACGTGGCTCATCAATTAAAATGTCTTCGTCGCACAGATATAAATGTACAAATTTTACTCAAACTAAAAATTGGTAAAAATAGGCTTACCAATAGGTTTTCCATATGACTCCATTCCGTTTCTAGATACTGCCTTCCTGATAGCGGCTGGACCGGTCTCCCCCTCGGGCAGCTCAAGGCGGTTTAAGAACCCTTTCTGCAGGCGAGGGACTGGCACGTACAGCGTCTTCTGTTGCTCCAAGCATAATACTCTGAAGAGAATTAAGTAGCTGTAATATTCATCTCACAGACGACATATTCCCGCTTCTGGCTGACTAGCACGAAACGCAGGAAAGACTCAAAAACAGTTGCAATTTCTCTAACTGCCATGTCAAGGCACCGGCGCTTGACAGACATGGTATCTGTTAAGGCCATATCAGTCCCGGGTGACTGGCGCTAGTGTGTACCTTAAATGATCTCAGGAAGCTGTCCAGCACGTTTAGTTCGTCTTTCTGTTTTAAAATTTACTGAAAAGGCTTAGACAAACTTATGTTAAGCTACAACTGTACTGAATAATGGTAAAATTGCACCTGAAGCGAATAGATTGGCAATTAGTTACAAAAAAATATTTAACCAAGTCTAGACGATGATAATTTGATAATAAACTTTCTCGTTTATTTAATTACGTAAGTAGTAGCGGCCTTACAGTTTACCTTGTAAAGTATAATAACATTTATTAATTAAGTGTAAATTAGAAAAAAATGCATTGCTTTACAGTTTTATAAGCTAAATACCTTTTTGAATAATATGCGACCGTTTTCAGAAGTCACTGTTTAAATAAAAATAATGATATTAATAATAGAAAATTGTAAGTAGGTACTCGATCCCTATAGATATCGTAGTATGTATTGTAAAATTAACCAATTTTTGTTTTTTTTCTGATGACCTAACTCAATCGGCCGGAAGGGCCTCTGTTGACCGTACTTTTTCGGTGAGCTGAACGAGGACAGTCGAACCGATCAAGTACTGTGGCAACTGCCATGAGGGCTCCCTATGTGGGCACGAACCTCGGCTCAGGACGTTGCCGGACACTCAAGTAAAAATTTACCAAGTAATATTTACAATGTTTTGGAACATTTAGTTTGTAATGAAGTGTAGCTCATCTCGATATGATACAAAACATATTGTTTGTACAAACATAATTAAGTTATCTACTATGAACAAGGTCGTACTAAAGCGGGATGCATTGATCACTGAACATACGTTATCTAATAAGCAAATACATATATATAGTTTTGATTTTATAAAAATAATATTAGAGTGACGCTAAATCCCCAATTCATAGTGCGTGATAGAGCAAATTTACTGGTTTTTAACGTAAATATCCGGTTTTCTGGAGCAAATGACTTTTTTCGAAGCTAAAGTCCGGTTTTCAAGACATAAATCCGGCTTATAGTGTGCATAACCGATATAAGAATGACATTCTTGGTATTTCTGAAACCGGCAACCATCACTTATTTTGTTAAGATGCGAGATCCTTATAACTTTCAAAACATATCTTGAACTATTAAAAAAATATTTAGAACATACTCTATTGTAGCCCTAAAATATTTCAATGTGGATTGTAGATAGGTAGGTTTGAACAAACCTTTTATTGATTTATTTAATGTGCATTCCAGCAGTATAAACATATACAATTTACTAGACACAATAAAATATGTTTACGCTTATTCTAAGTATAGGCATCATTCTCATTTAAGTAAATTTAAGGTAATAAAATTTAATATCATTTTTTATATTATTTTTTTTCATTCATTCATTTTCATTCCATGGACGGGATTAAATGAACTAACATTTACGTTGAATTTTGTTAATTTGGCAATACAAACAATATTAAACTAAATTTTGCTATATTCAGACTGAATACAGTAATATCGGTTACGCGTGTTTAAGTATTTCGTGTAATAATAATGCAAAAAGTTATAAATTTCAATCCGGAATGCGTTACCCAAGATATCGGTCACGGGTTGCGCAACGGTAATCAACTATTCCAACGCTACTAGTAGCCGCTTCGTTTCTACAACTATGGAATTGTTTAGCTTCATTAAATAATTTAGGTACATAATCCCTACTAATCCCTACTAATATTATAAATGCGAAAGTAACTCTGTCTGTCTGTCTGTTACGCTTTCACGCCTGAACTACTGAACCGATTTGGATGAAATCGGGTATGGAGGTAGTTTGAGACCCGAGAAAGGACATAGGATAGTTTTTATCCGACTGCACAAAAATAAGGTAATGTTTTGGCGCGATAACCGACATACACGCGGGCGAAGCCGCTGTAGGAAAGCTAGTTTTAGCATAAATAAAAGGATTTTTATTTAAAGTAATATACGATGGGATGGCGACATATTTTTTTTGTTTTGTCCGTCAGATAGATACCTAATTCAAAATATTGGACACGTAGTTTTTTTGGTCTGTGACCTAAAGATTATGCCTAAATATTGCAAAATGTGGCTAACATTCACCTCTGCCTACACCTTTGCGTAGTATCGGTGTTATGTGTTTATGTACCTAAAAGGTTATCAGTAATATTTGAACGACGCTATCCATCATAAACAGTGTTATGAACAGCACAACGTATATACTTACATACTTGTTGATAAAAAAAACAAAGTTTTAATAAATAAAAAGTTAATTAATAAAACCTTGAAACTGTTTCAATATTAAACCAATTAATTTCAGTTAAACTCCAGGTGTTAAGAGGAGACAATTTACGTGGTCTAAAATTAGCCTCGTTGTATACAAGAGCTGGAATGTGTCCCGGGACGTCTGAAATCACCGAGCGCGACTACGATAAAGGTATCGCTTCACATCGATATACCTACCAAGCAACGAGTATGGTAACTGTAAATACAGATTCTTTTAGGGACTCGTCGTCCGTAACCAATTTAGCTACGATTTAGTAACGAAGGATTTACTAAGTTCTGGAAAAGTCTCAACAAGAAATATGAAAAAAAAAAATACAAAATAATTACCGCCTTCTAAAATACGGCGGGCCGGTGGCGTGGTCGGTAAAATACTTGCTTTTCACGCCGCAGGTCGTGGGTTCGATTCCCACCCGAGACAAACATTAGTGATGAACATTTGTGTTTGTGTCGAGTCTGGGTGTTAAATATTTATTATATGTATATATTTACAAAAGAAAAGTATTATATACAATAGTATACCAGCTATCTGGTTTCCATAACACAAGCTCTGTTTAGCTTGGCACCAGATGACCGTGTGTGTTAATGTGCCATAAATAAAAAAATAAAAAAAATACGAAATCAAAAGTGATAAATAATAATTATATCCGTTGCTATCCGATAAATAATAATTATATCAGTAGCTCTATAGGTACTAGTAGTAGAAGTATTTAGACCGTAAACAAAATTGCGTGATTTAGCACCGCCTTCAATTATTTATTTATTTATTTAGTAATTAGTAATATGGTACACGAAACAATAATCATTGTATATCATGAATGATTAATAATCATTAATCATTCATGATATACTCAGGATCTATTATAAAAGATGCCGACAGTCAACAAACTTAAAAAATTAATATTCAAAATTACTTAACAATTATTATATAAATTTTTCACTTTTGTTTCCATCAATGGACAGACATTTAAAGCAGACTTTTGTGTTTTATACCTATTTTAAAATTTTATTTTAATTTATTTACACTACAAGGATAGTATTTGGTCACCCCCATCGCGGGGCGTCAATCGTCATCAATGCGGGACCTGCATGAATGATTATATAAGGTGCAGGCCTGCAGACGCTCTGTAACGTACACTATACTTTGCGAACGTGTAATGAGATATACAATCAGTATATTATCCGACTGCGAAGAAATGGTTGTGTTTAAGTATGTTCGTAAATTTCTTTATCCCCTCGCATCAGCGAAATAACGATCGTTAGATTCGTCTCATAAACCTCAGAACCCTAGTGTTCTTAGATTGTAAAAAGAAATTGTTTCTTTTTTATGTTACCTCGCTAAGGTGCAACATATTCCGACACATCGTATCTCAGTAACAGTTGGTCTGACTTTTAGTGATACAAAAATTGCCGTCGCGAGAAAGTTACTTGTTGGAATGAAAGAGTTACAGTGTTAAAGAGAAGGCAGAGGAAAGAGTCAATTGTATGCTTTTTCGATAGATGACGATCGCTATAGGCGGACCGTTTAACTCGCGCCTATCGCTAAGATTCTGACTCCTCAAGCTGCACAGACAGTGATGATGATTCAAGCATATCGCTTGAATCATCATCACTGTCTGTGTGGATATTAGTGACGAATAGTCTTTCATTACTTTTATGTGGGCAAATAGTTCTGTAAAACATTTTATTAATGTTTTATGACTTTAAACCTCATATGGCGATACGCGATTTAAACGGTCGGCCTATAGGTAGGGCGAACTGTTTACATTCTTTAAAGCGCGTGAAAAATATCGTTCCCTAGTCCAACTGATATTAAAAAAGATAGCTACATAAACAACATTTCTTGTTTCGTTGTAAATATCTAATCATCAAGCTTATAAACACAAATAACTTTTTAATTTTATCAAGTTTCTAACACATTTCCACATTACAATGAGTTTTCCTATTTCCCATAGTACATTTTTAGACGCGTTGGCGGCAACGTCCACTGAACTCGCTGTTATTCTTGCTTCCAGGTCGTACAAGAGTAGACCATGACTCAGGATGTTCTACGTACTGAAGCCCTACTTAGCCACGATTCAATACATTATTTATTTATTACTTTTTCTTTGGCGTAGGGCAGTGGTTCCCAAACATTTAAAAATGATATGTGATTGGCCTGGTCCTGGCCGGGTTATATTGGACTTGCCGGACCTATCTTATGGAATGGCATAATTTTTTGGGGCAATTCAGTAGACAAAGAACATGTATTCAAAGCTCAAAAAAAATGCATCAGGTCAATATGTCACATGGATAGTACTACTAGATGTCGACCAAATTTTATAAACTTAGACATTCTAACATTGTCATATCTATATATTTACGAAGTTAACGTATTTGCAAAATCTGATCCAAATTTATACAAAACAGCTTTTAAGAGCCACTATAGACGCGCTCGCGCGCGCTCTAAAGGCGCGTCAAGTAATCTAAAAGATTTTAAACCCTAGGATTCCGCATAGCACTAATTGGGAAACACTGGCGTAGGGGAAGTGTTCTCCTCTAGCAGTCGAGGACACAGGTTCGAATGCCACGGTGGCTCAAATAATTCCCAGTACTACTAGACCAGAATCAGGAAGTTTGTAATATGACAGTATGACACCCCTGTGCCTTGCGCAGTCTGTCACCCGTTGTATCGGTTTACCTGAACCCACCGAACTCTGAGAGTGGAAGTGCAGCTATGTTTGCACTAGTACTTTTTTTCTACCAGCTTGTTCTACAGTAAGCCGCGAAATCTGATTTTCGTTATTGTCTTCAAAAAATAGATTGTCAACTTACCTAACAGGCTCCTGCGGTTTATCTGGGTTAACCTTCACGGTGTTAGCATTCTTGAAGACATCCAACTCAGCTAGTTTAGCTGCCGCTTCTGCCGCGCCCTTGAAGTTGGGGATGCGGTTGTAGACAGGGCGCGGGAACATCGCCAGCCCGTTGGTCTCCAAGTGACGCCATACTTTCACCCTGAACGAGTGCTTCGTCACCTCCTCGGGCACCACCTTCTTGGCTGGAATTAAAAAAGGAATGCTAGAGATTTTTTTTAGATAGTAATCTTTTTTTAGAGTCATTTTTTAATATAAATGGCGTCTGGCGTTTGAGCCATCTTTACGCTAAACGTGTGCTAGAAACGTGGAATTGCTTTCATGGAATTAGAAAATGGAATGATACAATAATTTGTTTTTTAGAACTGGCTACTACAAGTCCTTCTGTAAGTGTAAGTATATGCTATTTTTATTATGGAAGAAGACTGTCACCATCTCGGGCGCCATTTTTGTATCCGCGATGAAAAGAGACGGGGAGTAAGTTTAAAGAGTGTAATCGCGTACAAGTTCGTTGCCCCGTTGCGCCTAACCAGATAGGTCGATTTTGATGCAGTTTTTTATTCGAAAGCTGAAGTCATCGAGATGTTCCAAAAAAAATTAGGTATCAAAGATTATTTAAGAGTTATTATAACTGAATACTACATTTCTAATAAACTTAAGGGCCAAGCTTAGCTGCAACTCGAAGTTTTGAATTGTGGCACTATTACTATATTCACCTCAGCCTACACCTTCGGGTAATACAGGGGTGATGTTATTTTATACTGAATAGAATATAACCATTATGTTCGTGAGTTTTGTCACCATCGAGCAACATTATTTTTTGCCTAGATTTTGAAAATGGAACACCGGTCACTGGTTTGTATCTCGTAGCTGCCACATTATTCATTGTATCGTAAAAAAAGATTGGACATTTTCTAGTAGAAGCAATTCTCAAAGAAATAAATCTTCTTTGCCTTGACTTTTTTCTAGAGTTGACTGAATGAAAATTCGAGAAATATTTTCGTTCGCACGAATACAAAATATACACCTAAACCTTCCTCATGGACCACTCTGGGGGCTGAGTCGTCTTCGTCCGTGGGTGTAGACCTTTAATTGAATCCCCACACGTGGTCCCCGGGTGGTGTAAATCAGGTGACAATCAACTGGTGGTAGGCTTCGGCCGTAGTTAATGACCACCCACCAGACAAAGCCGCACCGCCAAGCGGCCTTGCCGTGTTCCGTTGCGATGTCTGGGACACCGTGCAGGGAGGGTAGGTCGGAATTGTTGCTCTTTTAGGGTCTCTAACCTTAAAGAGGCTCATTCCACTGCCACCTTCTCACTTGATCACGAGTGAATCGGTATACTGGGCTGGCGCGTTCCATCGTAGACTACATCATTGCTTAACATCAGGCAAGATGAAGTCAAGAGCCGCCTATCGAAGAATTAAAAAAACTGTACTGGTAAAACTGCACGAAATACCGTTCAGTAATTTTTGAGTGTATAGCTAACAGCGGAAGCTCAATTTTATACTATGTAACGATTTGGAGCATAACGCCATACAAAATTGAAATTTGAGTTCACATGCATCTTCAAAATTGGCTGTAGGTACCTATTTATGTCTATCTATGTTACATCTAACAAAATTTAACTTAAGAATTTTTAAAGAATGCAAGTCTGCTGTACGCATGACTTAAAAAAATAAATCTAGTTACTATTAACACAGCACTTTCAAACAAAATAAACATTACAAAAATGTGGAATTTAATTAACAACTCAGTAATAACTGAACTGTATACAAAAATGTGTGCACAATTTGTATAATTGGTGCTATAATTATCAAAACAACAATTCAGCAAGCTTAATTTCAAATTAAAAATCTACTCCACACGTTAAGATAAGGTTAACGACCGCTAAAAACAGCTGGTATTTACGGTAGTCTTCGTGAAATCGTAACACTCGGTCGCGTTTCTTGTAATGTAAACGTTATAGTTTGTAGAAATTGTTTATAATTTAATGCTCGGTATAACAGTGCTGTAAAAGTAATTTAAAATGTAATCATACTAATAAATGTAGGAGATGAGCAGTGAATGCTTTCATTTAATTTCGCTGGCGTTACATTCATGTTATGCAACTGCGAAGGTACTGACCGTAGCAGTGGTTCAACCTTTTTGTTACTATTCTTATTATTATCATAAAAGTGAAAGTTATTGTAGCCTTCAATATGACATATTGCCTCTTCACAAACCCTCCCACACCTTTGCAGAAAGATAAGATATTAAAATAGTGTACAACAAGTGGTATTAGGAACAGTCATACAGGTCTATAGAAAGAATCTTTTTAACCTCCGACGCAAAAACGATGGGGTGTTTTAGTTTGAAGTGTCTGTGTGTGTATCTGTGGCGTTGAAGCTCCCCAACAGATGATTTTTTGCTTTTTTTCTTGCTAGAAAGATCAATTAGTTGGAAGTGTTCTTAGCTAAAAATAAATGAAGGGTCAGAGTTATTATTACAATTTTAATTGAAGAATTACACACAAAATTTATCAGCTGTTTTAATGAACTCTCTTTGACCTAATAAAAGATGTGACGAATGACTAATGACGATCTAAAGATGGTTATCTTATTGTCTGAGAAAATATGAAAAATTGAGATTCATAGTCTTTAATACATTCTAGTCCTGGTGTCCCTAATGATGAGTGACTCACCTGTTCACCAGGAGCGGAGTCCATGTTGCTACTGCACTATAGCCTAGTGCATATTGATTGTAAAGTTGGAATTGTGAGACATTCCATTTTGTATTGGGACAGCGAACATGTTGAAGTACCTAAACATCTCAATTATTTTGAAAATGTAACTACTAAATGGTACTTGTATTGAATCAGTTAAATACACAATTGGTTTAACACAATTTATGAGCATTGTTTAAGTGTTATAGAAATCTTGTTAGTCAAGGCTGAATTGATGAAACACTGCTGCTAAATAAGGTATATGTAGATATATTAATATAATGTTTATCCAAATGTTGTATTCGATTTTTTCCTGAAGGGGTTATAGTTGAAGTTGGCTACAATTAATGCTAGATAAAAATAGGGTTGGGCGGGTAAGCCTGTCAGAGATGTACTAGGATAGATGGGCTTTGGACCCTATGTGGTGGATGGCAGAAGGCGTCGCCGAGGACGACCAAGAAAGTGATGGCACAACATAACTTAAAACCTACTTACCCAAAGAGCATGCTCCTGCATCATCATAGATTAAGTTTGAAAGTAGTGATCTGTCAAAATCCCTTTTTTGTTTATAATATCCATTGCATCTACCTATTTATTGCAAGTATATTTAATCAATTCATTATACATATTTTGTGTCAGGCATTGCAACAGATATTTAGCTAGATGGTTAAAAAGATAACAAAAGAAACATGCGAGTTTAGCAATAAGTAGTCCCAACAGTAGGACACAACACTGGTTGTTACTTGCCTCACACTTCCTTGGAGAACTTTCAGTATCAGTATTCTAGGAGATAAAAACTAAAATGGATGCAAGCATCATAAGTTACACTTAATGTGTAAAATTATTTTTCTAATTGGAATCCTGTAGCATATTATGCTCAACATTTGAACCTTAACAAAATACCATTTCATGAGATGAAACCGAAGATCGGCTACCACAGACATGCCTCCGTGGCTTTTGTAAGCCAGGATCAAGTAACTTGAAGAGACTCAGGGTTTTGCTGTATACCACTTTTCCTGTGAAAGATGTGGACTACTACTATCTTTCTGAATAAACTCTTCATTAAGGCATCGCTGGTGTCATACCAAAACAGCTTAAAGCAGTGTTGTTAGAGCTGCAACTATACAATGTATAGAGATAACATCTCATTCATACAACTGCAATAATAATACTATAGAGTCATAGTATGCCTGCAGGACTTATCAGGGTTTAACTCCATAATTTTAGTTTGAAGTAGGCTTGTTCTTTGGAAATCAACACTTCATAACTGAACAGAAATTACCTTATCGGATTGGTGACACTATTGCCAGCCCGACTCCAGGAGGAATCCTAGCAGACTTCAGATATCAAGTGGCAGCATTAAGCTTTCTAACTTAAAAATCTAAATCTAGAGCTATTGCATTTAACAACTGAATTAAAACTCAACAAAGTATAGGTCATGGCCATTGCACCACCCACACATTAAAAAAAATATTAAAATGTAGGTAGGCTTGTAAAAGAAACAAGATAACAGAAAATATTCTCAATAGAAGGTAGATGAGGTAACTGATTATGCAAATGAAATATCTGATGGTCGAGACCTTCAAATGGTGATTCATAGCAAATAAGAGACAAATGATCTCACTAACAAAATAATGGAGATCTAGATTGATGATAATATGTATTTATTATTGAATTACAACTTTTTACTGTTACAACTCTTTACTCCACTGACATGATAGTACTAAAGTTATACATAGGCAAAATACATCAAAAATTCTTCCATGCTTGATACATTAATGTGACTTTTTTTTAATAAGTGGGTAGAACTTATTTATTTTACATTTACATCATTTGAAGACTTTTACTATTGTATTTATTTACACTGTTATTCGAATTTAAACATTAAATAATTACCAAATGAGCGGTTTTATAAATTTGTCGAAATAATACGCAGATTATTTTGTAGAAAGTCAGAGGGCAGAATGATGTTTTATGTCACGTTCACACTCCAATTAATGTGCTCACTATATCAATAAAGTAGTGGAAACCTAAATCGCGGCATTGATGCACGAAACGCAAATGAAATCACAAATGCAACACGATTGAACAATAATTCCAACAGCGTCGCATAACTTGGATTACATGTGGGTACTTGAAAATAAACGAGGTTTCCCAATAAACACGTTTAAAATCCATAATAGACTAGTTTTCACGAATAATTTTACCGAAATAAGAAATAAAACAGTCGAAGTGTGATTGTTTTTCAATTAATTTTATCAATTATCAAATTCAATACATACTGTTATCCGCGGCTGTCGGCGTACCGTCTCCGTTCTGCATTTTGATATTTTACTGCAATCTGGAGCTCTTCTGCAAGTATTTTTATAATCTAGATATGAACCATCAAAATTATTTGCAAATTAAAATACTTTCTTCGCCGCACGAAACCGTCACACACAAAAATAGAACGCGAAGTCGTGAAAAAACAAATGCAATAGAGCTAGGGATGCGCGCTTAGTGAATTGCGATGAATGGTCGATTATCGATATTTAGCTTTAAGTATTTCTTTATTTTATTTGTTTCAGATGATTAAAAGTATTCTTAATAAATTGTAAACAATAATTTTTAGTCTTTAATTCATAAATTCATTCCTTAAGGTTTTTTATGTTTGACACAATTATCGTTACTTTCTTACTAATATTATAAATAGAAAGTAACTCTGTTTATCTGTATTACGCTTTCGCGTCAAAACCAATATAATATTTGGTACCGAGATAGTTTGCGACTCGGGAAAGGATGTGAGCAGTTTTTATCCGACTGGGCAAAAAGGGGTTTAGAAAGTTCAGCTGGTAAAACTGGTCAAATAGATAAATATATGTGATTTGCCATAAAAAATGCCTAACTTAAACAGATGCGGCAAAAAAATTAGGTTTTATTAAAATTGCTCTTCATTAAGGTAGCTTTTTTGACAATTTTCTTTAACAGTTGATGACTTAATCGACTTTTTGAATGAGTTCGAATAGTTAAATAACTCTAAAATACATTTAACATGTAAAATGTTACGTTGAAACTATCGAACATATTTCAAGTAAATTAATGTCGCACATCCCTACATATAAACTTGCCAACAAGAAAAATTAAGAATGTTACAGAGTTTTTATGTAGAACAATGTCAGGTTGCTGTCATAAAAAAATATATTTATTCAGGTACAAGGCTTTTGGCCACATTTTGTCTTTAAAGGAGAAAAATGTTTCAGCGTCGGAATAAGGTTAGGCTAGGAGATTTTATAAGAAAAAAAAAATCTTGCATTGCAGGGCTATGAATGAGTTTATTTAAAAAAGCATATATGAGACAACTTATTATCTAATAGTCTGAGACATATGAAGTGGAGTTAGCATTAATTCGAATGCCGCGTCTTTCAAATTGGCTCCTCGTAAGTTTGCTTCGTGGAGATCACTTCCAGATAAATCACAGCACTGGAAAAAAAATAGCATGCATCATTACTTGTATCCAGTTTTGAAAGGTTTGCGTTTGCTCCCACGCATGCAGGAAAGTTGCCCATCCTTGTTGCGAATTTCAAATTGAGAGTCAGTTCCAATGTCGTCTTGGCAATAATTGCGAATCGTTTGGACTTTACCTGAAACCAGCATGCAGCACTACTGTGCCAAACATTTTTTAAAAAGTGCTATTAAAGTGGTGGTGATTTAGATATTATTTTATTCTTTTCTTTCATTATATTGTGTTTTGAATTGTAGTGATGCTTTTTAAATTTCAGGGATATAAATTTAGCGCTATAACATTGAGTTAAAGCCTTTTGACGTGACAACGTCTTATAAATTGGTTTGCCGGGTGACACTTCAAGAAACTGCGTTACGCTCCGCTCACGCTATGCGCTCACAATGAGAGCGAGTGAGAGGCACGCGTCCCTTCCACTCGGGCATGGTTAGCCCGCCTAAGAGCGAGAGAGACAGACATAAAAAGTGAAAGGCACGCGTCCCTTCCACTCGAGCACAGTTAGCCCGCCTAAGAGCGAGATTCTTTGTATAAATTAATGTTTTAAATATAATTCTTTGTATAAATAAATGTTTTAAATTGTTACTATTATTTCATCCTTCTTCCTACTATACGAATGAATATTCACATTAAAATTATTTTACCACTCAAAGTCGTTGTCACGTAAAACTTTCGCCCGTATACCGACTTTACAGGCAACCAATTTTTTTTAGCCTTATAGCCAAAATGTTACAGCACCAAAAATAAAAGTCCACCAAAAGAATCTAACTAAATGGGCTCTAGGCTTCCTATAGTCGCAATGATTATTATAATACCCGCCAGACGTATCAAGATCATAAAAAATATATATTGAACTTAATGGCATTTACATGAGCTAGTTACTTAATGAAATATGTAACTGTTAACTTAGTTGGATGTTTGGTTACTTAGATTACTTTTAAATATAAATGGGGCTAACACGGTGAGACTAATCCCTGATGTTCGTGTTATCTAACTACTTTTAAAAATTAGCATCCATTTTTCCATAGTCACCTCTAAATCAGCACCAGCCAGTACCGCAGTTCTCAAGTCACAATTCTGTAGATTTGCATTCTTCAGTGTTGCCACCCTTAAGTTAACACCGGCCATATTGCTACCCTCAAGATTCGCTCCTGGAAGACAATTTTTAGATCTATGTATTGGTAGTTCTACGTACTTAACTGAATACAACACGTTAAATAGTTTTTATATGTACTACTAACGTCCTCCAGTGGTTTCACCCCCTTTGGGAGTGAGTTTTAAAAAAACAGTGCACCCCTAGGTCTCATACAGAACTTATGTGCCAAAGGCACATAGGTTCTATCAATATATCAACGCACAGCTCTTTCTTACCACTGGGTCTAGACATATCACATTATCATCATGACATCAGTCAATCAGTTTCTTCTTTTACATACAATATATGGCTTAGATTTTTTTTTACACGGAATTGGTATTGCGCGCGTTCCTTTCTGCCGAGATGAGGTTTTGTGTTAGTGTGTAGCTTTTATTTACGTACGCATTTGTAAAGACGCTTCATCTTTTACATGTGTGCTGTATGTACGGGGTTAGCTCACCTCCCCGAAAACTGGCAGAGATAGTTTTGTACCTAGAAGTTGCTTATAACACGTTGCGTTTAAATGCTCTAACTGGGCGTTTGCACTACACAACGAAACATGATACAAGCATAGTCTTATCTCTTTCTACTAATCTCTAAACAGATAGAGACAGATGGTGCTTGGAACTTTTTTCTTGTGCATGTTTCGCCAGTGTAAACGAAGGGCTTCATTAATATGAAGAGGCAAAAACAAGACCCTTTCCGGATTACTGAAACGTCGCAAATATAATATGCGATATGATTATACCTGTCATCTTTATCTAATATTTCTTTAATCCGCAATTTGTCTTTTAATGTTTATGTTAAATAAATGTTTACGTGGCGGCGGCGCCCTGATGTTAGAGAGGGCAAGCGAGCGAAATTGACATTGTGGACGGAGGCCGATAAAAAAAAAGACTGACAACAGATTGGCTCATGGCAGCCTGCACCTACACCCACCTCCCCCGCGAACCCCATTGCGTGTTACAGGGATCACCGAACTTGCGAGAGTCCGGATTTAGGAGGCCCTATTGTAATTTGATATTTTGTTCTTTTGTTTTCCATCAAAGCATCAATTTTGTTTACCTTTCAAATTAACACCTTCCATAATAGCTCTCGACCCACTAGGGTCTTCCATATTACAACTTTTTAGATTCGCACCTGTAATATAAAATTCAATTATTTCATTTTTGTTTCTAGCATTTTATCTACTATAGGTAATTTTTAGGGTTCCCCTAATCTTTGCATAGTATAAAATGAAGTCGCTGCTGTCTGTTAGCAATAAACTCAAAAATTACTAAACGGATTTTCATGAGGTTTTCACCAATAGACAGACCGATCGATGAGGAAGGTTTAGGTGTATAATATGCACCTGTGTGAAGCCGAGGCCCTTGTATACTAATATATTTGTAGCAGTGAAATAAAGGTGACTGATGATAACCGACCGCCGACACGGGCAGAATGATCGTAATAAAATAAAAAAATCATTCATAATCAGGAGTGAATTGGTATACAGGGCTGGTACGTCCCATCGTAGACTATATCATTGCTTAACATCAGGCAAGTAGTAGTCCAGCGCAAGCCTATTTCAGAATGAAAAAAGTTGACTCAGTTGCCAATAAAGAAAAACATGGTAACTGACCTTCCATGTTAGCACATAAGGCTTTAACGCCCAAAAGTTGAGCACCTTCAAGGTTCGCATGCGACAGATCAGCTCTCTCCAAACAACAATGGGATAGATTAGCTCCACTCAAATTGCAACGTGATAGGCAAGCATACTGGAAAAATAGAATGAACAAACTTTATTGCTGCTGCCATATAAAAAACCTACACAAATCTGTTATAAAGTACTTGGTCAAAAACTTAAATGAAAAAAATGGAGTTCTTTGTTGCAATTTACATGATGATGCTAGGTGCATGGGATATAGAATATAGAAAGAAAAATAAAACTGTAACAGAAATTTTTTTAAAGTAAAAGTATTCCAGTAATTATTTAAAAGTAATATCTTTATTTTCTTGATAATTCAACTATTTCTTTTTACGTTATTTTTTCAGACATTATTTTTAGTTTCTAAAGTACTTCAACAGAAGTTAATTGTTTGTATTTCATATAAATTAGCAGCATCATATCTAATATATAAAATTTTCGTGTCACGGTGTGCGTAATCGAACTCCTCCGAAACGGCATGACCGATTCTTATGAAATTTTTTATGCATATTCAGTAGGTCTGAGAATCGGCTACTATCTATTTTTCGTACCCCTAAGTGAATTTTTTTTTTTTTAATAAATACTCGGTACAAAGTTCGCTGGCGCAGCTAGTCTTCTTATAAAAATAATACATCCTGTATTCTTGAAGGTTACGTTAAGGTTTTTGGTTGTGGGCAGATTACCAAGAAAACTGGTTTGCTTAACTTATGTTTTAGTAGAAATTAGAAAGAATAAAATGAAAAGGTTAAGAATTTTCCCTATTCAAATTCAAATTCAAATATTTTATTTCAGATTTACATCCATTTATTGTTAGTAGAGATATCAGACAAAGTGATAATGCTTAAATTATCTTTTTTTATGGGACTACCCACCACCGCAATCCCTCCACTGCTGCTCCTGTAAGCCAGGATCAACAACAGTGCCATGAAGAGACTCATGATTTGAACCCGGCCATGTCCTAGAACACCTAAACTGTCTTAGGTCCCGCACAAATTTAACCAGGATGATAATTGGAGTTGAAAAGTTAGATTATGGTACTCGTAAATTATCTTTGCAAATTATATACCTTAAAATTAATATACCGAAGGTCCAATCGATTTAGATCTGCCCCAGCTAAGTTGACACCTTGGTATCGGAGCTCGGATGTAGTTGGTGTCATTATTATGGAGCGCACCACATCCATTCTATTAAGAGCATGGTTGTTTCCACTGCTCACCCTAGACTCTTCTATTAGCTGTTTTAGCTTTGGTATCATTGATTCTATGCCTGAAAAAAATTGTATTTACCATTAATATTTTGCTAAAGTGCCAACAATTATAATAATACTATTTTTTTTATTGCTTATTTGACATGGTGTACATAATAACCATGGTTCACTCAAATAACAAATTAAACGATAATTATATTAGGATAAAAAGTAGCCAGGCGCCTTATTTTAAGTGTTTGAAGCTATTGTGGTTCTGTTAAAGGATAAGGACGCTAATATATGCTGTATAAATAAAAATAAATAAAATAAATATTCTGGGACATTAACACACACGGTCATCTGGTCCCAAGCTAAGCAGAGCTTGTGTTATGGAAACCAGATAACTGGTATATACTATACATATAATACTTTTCTTTGGTAAATATATACTTATAATAGATATTTACACCCAGACTCGACACAAACACAAATGTTCATCATTAATGTTTGTCTCGGGTGGGAATCGAACCCACGACCTGCGGCGTGAAAAGCAAGCATCTTACCGACCACGCCACCGGCCCGTCAACATTACCATTGTATAACCACATTCCTTTCTTTTACTGGAAACATAATAGCTTTCTTTTAACACTCATAATATGCTATCTGTGTAATTCAAGACTATATTCTATTCCAGTGTGCTAATAGTTCAACAATGTTTAACATAGTCATACAGTGTGATTTTGCAGATCATAGATAACTTCATAGCTGCTAAAGCAACATGTGACTTTATTTAATGGCTGTGCTGGTAAGAAAATAAATTTCAATATTATTTGACTCAGAATAGCTTAACATAAAATTTACCATAGAAAACAGCTTCCTCCAGCACACCTCTAGGATTTAAATTTTTGTCTATTATAACTTCACCATGTCTCAAATAATTAAGTATTGGTTCAAAGTAAGCAGGACTTCGGTCTATTAAATATGCTCCTGTGGAATCTCTAGCACTGGGTTTCATTAAATACCCATTGCTATCATCTGCAAACATTCTAGCCAACATTGATAATGGCTCTTGAGCAAATAAAGTAGAGCGAGAAGTAGTAAAGTGTTTCCCGCCTACATTTAATGTCACCCAATCAGTAACAGGATCATCCAACTGTTTACTAGAACTACTTTCAGTAGATAATTTTAAATCAGCCATAGACTCCTCTACCTTGTCTATGGGTTTAGGAATATCCTCCACAGAGACTACATATACCTTCTCTTCATCTCTTAGTGCATTCATGGAAACAATTTCACAGTCATTTGATAAATACAACTTAATTTTTTTATCAGCACTTATTTGAAAAAGTTTTAACAACCTGGACTTAAAGAAAGATACAGTTCCAGGTGTTTCACTGTTAATAGTCATCACTTTGCCATTCTTTTCCTCTTTATCTGGGTAAACATAGACCCTAATCATTTTATACAAGATACAAGTAGGAAACAACACCTTTTTAGTGACGCAGTTCTAGTATTACCTATTCAGCTAATGTATTACTATCACTAGCACCTTAAGTTACTACTTTTTTAAGATCAGGAGATGAGGAAAACAGGAAAATATGTATTTTCAAGTGAAAAGATAACTTCAAATATAAATATCCTAATTTAACTTTTGCTGTTTAACCTCTAGAGAAATGCTACCACACACAATGTTGGGATACTTGAATTAATGACGCAATCACGTATATTAAATTTTTTTTTTGGATTTTTTTGCAATTATTTACAATATTTGCGATACGATTTTTTTTAATTTTAATTGTAAATTGTCAATTTGACATTTTGACGGGAAGAAGTGTGAGGTAGGTAATCTAAGGGTAGGTACGGTAGACATTACCTAACATTGACATTGATTGACAGTAGGGATGCGACAAGTAACACTAAATCTATTCATTAAGTCGATATTGAATTAAATTACATTCTACTTTTTTGTTTTGATAAAAAACATAAAGGAATTGCAATTAGTTAAATGTACCCGTAATATTACGTTTTTTGTGTGTCCAAGTGAAATCTCCAATGACGTCACGCTTAAGTAAGTTTTAAATCCCTTTATATTGTAGCACACTCCCACTCCTTTTAATGCGTTGTATTTTAATATTGTTTCATTATAATGACAAAGCTAACACTACGTATCTAATTTTTTTTTTATAAAATTACGACGAACTAATTTAAAAACGACTTTTCATACCTTGTCGTCATCCGTAGGTATAGTTATTATTAAATTCCTTAAACTAAAAAAATCCTTGATTTTTCTGATATGAGATCATTTAGTATGGTATTTTTGTTATTTTTCAAGAAATGTATTGATTATTACTTTGTAAAAACAAACTTTAACAGATGGTTTAGAAATCACCCTTTTAGATCTCGGTTTTTTGGTGAATCGATTCAACAGGTTACGATTTGAACTGATTTAAAAATCGATCCTTTTTGTCAAGAATCGCATCCCTAATTGACAGTGACATTAGAGATAGCTGCAATCCTCTGTAATATGATCAGTGTTGCAATCGAAAAACAAAAAAAACTCTTGACTTCTGTTTGACAACGCTTTGACAGTTGCTTTATTGTTGCCATACCAAAATCAAAAGTTTTGAAAATATCTCATTAACTTCTTTTATTTATTAATTAGGGAGCACAGCGTAGCCAACCTGAGAAAGTTGAGGAAGGTGGAGGATTCTGATGATGTAGTACTTACAAGCAATCATGCTTTGAGTACTTACCTAAGGCCGGTTTCACTAGTTGCTGATAAGTGTCGGATAGCTTATTCGCAAGTTTTGTCTAAACAGGCAAAACTTATGAATAGGATATCCGAATTTAATAAGAATGGTTGAAGACAAGAAATATGACAAATAACGTCGCTTAAGTTGTTTTTTTTATAGCTACATTGCTGTCTTTTTAATTTATTTAAAGACTATTTAGTAATATTTCAAATAGTAAGCAATGTAACTCTAAAGAAAAAGACAAAAGATATAAGCGACGTGATTCGAAGTCATAATATAATTTCTCGTCTTAATTTTTTTATTCAAAAACCGCAATCTCCAGTGTTTTTATATAAGCTTCATAAGCTTCCTCTATTACCTTCCAGACATCACAGGCTGCCAGTCTACGGGAGTGAAGCTCGGCTGAGGGGCGGAAAAACTGAAAAATATTAACAAGAGGAGCAAAGAATTTGTGCAATCCTATTGGTAAAGGTAGGTATTTTCTCGTTTCTATGGTGCGGAGGTGTACAGGCAGCCCGAGGCAAGCAACAATTTTTCTTTTCTATCACTTTCAAACCATGGGAAATGTCTCAGTCTTTTTAAATTCTGAGATAGGGTTGTGCTTGACTAGGTACTAGCGTTGTTGCGATAGCGATAGTCTATAGATAATATCGTGATACTATCGTGGCCTTGAAAATTAGTTACTCTATCGATTGTTACAAATAAATATTACAATTTTATTTGCTTTAATTCGATAGTATCGATACTATGGATAGTATCGACAGCTTTCAATAGTATTGCCCAATTTTCACTATCGATAGTATTGCAAAATTTTGATAGTTTCGATAGGGTTATTCATGCTATTGACTATTTTTCAAGGTCAACTATCGATAGCTAAACTATCGCTTTTGCTACAACGCTATTTACTATACATGTCTGATGTTAAACAAAGATGTAGTCAGATGTAGTCAGATGTAGTCAGATGTAGTCAGATGTAGTCAGATGTAGTCAGATGTAGTCAGATGTAGTCAGATGTAGTCAGATGTAGTCAGATGTAGTCAGATGTAGTCAGATGTAGTCAGATGTAGTCAGATGTAGTCAGATGTAGTCAGATGTAGTCAGGTGTAGTCAGATGTAGTCTACGATAGCGCGCCTGCCCTGCCTGATATCGATTCACTCGTGATTTCGAATGTTTTTAGGTGAGAAGGTGACAGTGAAATGAGGCTTCATAAAGTTAGAAACCACAATGGAAGAACAATTCCGACCCACCCTTTTAAATGGTGTCACCAGACAACGCACCAAGGCACGGCAAGGCCGCTTGGCGATGAGGCTATGTTAGGATGGTACCCACTACCACGGCCGCAGCCTACCGCCTGTTTATAGTCACCTGATTTGTACCACCCGGGGACCACGTGTGGGGAAAGGGATTCAGATCAAAGATGCATCCCACAGACGAAGGTGACTCAGTCTTAAGACTACTCCCTTGATTTTTCTACCCTAATTCAAGTAGGTACCCAACCAGCTTTCGAATGGAGACAGGTAGGTACCTACCTACCTAGGTACTCTCCATACCTACTTAACGAGAGATAACTCGCACACGAAAATATAATTCTCAGAAGTCACACATCTTTTTAACCTAGAAGTGTCATGAACTTGAGTTTTCTCACCGTGCAATAAATATTTTTCATTCGGACGCACAATATGAATGTATTATAGGTAGGTGGGTGGAGTTCTCGAAGAGACGTTAACTGTCGGTTTTCATTTTAACTGACATCTCTGAACCAATTTCAACATCAACTAAGGGATTTAATAAAAAACCCTACGCTACACTGTAAATTACATTTTTACGACTGCTGAAAACATAATTTTCTTTTAATGAGAATATCGGATGAAGGGTCCCTTTGACGCGTTATTTCTATCTTATAAGTTGGCAAGACACACAAAATGCGTGGTATTTTCAGGTGTTTTTCTGTTGGCGAGAAAAATATCTGTTAGTTTAAATAATTTACAAGCTTTATCTTTAGATTTGACAACATTTAGAATGTAATTAGTTTAACTAGTACCAATTTAATTCGTTGATTTTTAAAGTTCGTTAATATTGTTTAATTAATAAATTACAGCAACGGTTGGCAGGTGGGCAGGTACCTTCTTTATTCCCGAATCTAAGTAGTACATATGTACCTACCTAATCTATAACTATACTAATACTATAAAGAGGAAAGCTTTGATTGTTTGTTTGTTTGTTAGTAACGAATAGGCTCAAGAAATACAGGACCGATTTAAAAAATTCTTTCACCATTAAATTTAGAAAGCTACATCTTTACTGAGTAATATACACTATAAATTATGTTACAAAAAAATCGGGATCCTTAGGAAAACTTCAATAATGTAACCCAAGGTGTGAACAAATAAAAACGAAATAAACGTTAAAAATATTATATCGCGTACGCTGTGGAAACTTTTGACATTAGAGCAAAAAAGCCCGTGGTACCATATGTCTAAATATTTTAGTTGCGTCACTGTAATTACTTTTTCATCTTAAAATATGCAATTGTAACACCGGTACAAATTAGCCTCAATTATTTATCGTTAATATTATTAATCGTTTTCTAAATAAATCACTATTCAAAGGTATGTCAGTACCTGTTAATTACTTTTTGAATTATCCAAATCGGACATACTATTCAAAAGTTATCATGACCATAAGATTTATCAAAGGAGAGGTCAAAAGTGGGCTAGAATTTTGAACACCAATGTGATATACCTCATTGGAAAGCTTATTTAATAAGCTGTTAGAATTTAACTAAACACGAATTTTAGGAGCAACCATTTTTGTAAAAATCAAAAAAATGTAAAAGAAAAACAAAACGCACATTACCTTTAATTATCCGTTTCCTAAGCAGTATAAATATTGCAATCACGTCAATAATTGCATTCTGTTACAGTACTTTTCTCTTGTAATATTATTCTAGCTGCAGCTTAATGTAATTATGACGAAAAATATTTGTCATCTTATTAGTGTAATAACAAAACGCGTGGAAAAAAATATAATTACGGGAAACGTCATGATGTCATTGTCATTGATCAGTTTGATTGACAGCGTCGAAATAATTTTGATTTTTTTGGTTGCTCAATTGTCATTTGACCATGGGGTTGCCAATTGCAATAATCATATTGCATTAAGGATTCTTATTTTCAATTTCAATTTTTTAAAAAACGGGGGATGTAAAATTATTTTAAACACACCAAAAAAATTAATTAATTATGCTCTATTAACCTATGTAACTCAGATTGCTGTTCAAATTAACAGTTATTTTAATCCCAGGCTCTATACATTTTTTGAACGTCTCCTTTACAGAGTACTTCACAGAGTACCTTAGTTAAAATATGGAAACAAATCCACGTTTCAGAGCACTGCGGGCGTGACCCGTACGGGTCTTCTGCGCACGGACAGCCCGTACGTGTCTCCCGGATAGCTGTGAAGCCAGCCTTATGGATTTTAACCCCGACTTAAAAGAGGGGAAAAAGAATTTACAACAACAGAGATATAGGTACACGTAAAATTTGGCTAATGGTTCCTGTATTTGTAAATAAATGTAACAACCACGGCTATATTTCTCAAGGGGTAGACAGAGCACGTAAAAGTGTCGGTATGTAATGATGAGAAATCTAGCTTGGTCTATTACTTTTTTCCGGGTCTGCCGGGTGTGTTAAAATTTATATGATTCCTGTATGTGTAAATGAATGTAACACCACGTCGTCTGGGTAGGCAGAGCGCCAAAGGTGTATATGTATGTGGTCTATTACTTAAGTAACTTTCTTTTACAAGGAAAATTTCTTAATAGATTCCTTCGTCTCGAGAGTCCTCAGGGCAAGGGTGTTATTATTTATTACCACATTTCATCCAAAGTCCGTCCAGTAGTTTCTGCGTGAAAGAGTAACAAACATCCATCTACACCTCCATAAAAACTTTCACATTCAAAATATTAGTATTTATCAGCAAATTAAAACTTTGAAATGTTGTCAATTAGTACGAATTGTCTAGAGAATGCCAAGAATAACGAAAAGTGGCGCAAAATCAGAGGCCAACGGAGTAAGTGTTTAGGCATTTCAGATAATACAAGTTTTCACACACGCAAGCGGCTATGTGAACTTGGCACCCGACCTTGAAAAACCTAATCGTTTATGGTTTTAATCGAAAGATATGGGTAAGTAGTGGTTTGTAGTGACGCGATTTTTTTTTGTAGTAACGTCAAAAAAATTTTTTTTTCGTCGAAAAAGTTGTCATCCCCCGACTTCAAAAAAAATTACTTTTAACGATTGAATCTCATAGATAGGCGTTAGTAGTTGATTGTAGTAACTTTATTTTCATTTTTTTTATAACCAAAAAAATTAAAAAAAAAAAAATTTTTTTTGGTTTGTCAATCAGCTCAGTTTTGGATTGTAGAAACTTGATTTGGTTTGTAGTTGTTTGTAGTGACGTTAATTTCGTTTGTAGTAACTTGATTTCGTTTGTAGTAACTTGATTTCGTTTGTAGTAACTTGATTTCGTTTGTAGTTGTTTGTAGTGACGTTAATTTCGTTTGTAGTAACTTGATTTCATTTGTAGTAACTTGATTTCGTTTGTAGTAACTTGATTTCGTTTGTAGTAACTTGATTTCGTTTGTAGTTGTTTGTAGTGACGTTAATTTCGTTTGTAGTAACTTGATTTCGTTTGTAGTAACTTGATTTCGTTTGTAGTAACTTGATTTCGTTTGTAGTTGTTTGTAGTGACGTTAATTTCGTTTGTAGTAACTTGATTTCATTTGTAGTAACTTGATTTCGTTTGTAGTAACTTGATTTCGTTTGTAGTAACTTGATTTCGTTTGTAGTTGTTTGTAGTGACGTTAATTTCGTTTGTAGTAACTTGATTTCGTTTGTACAAACTTGATTTCGTTTGTAGTTGTTTGTAGTGACGTTAATTTCGTTTGTAGTAACTTGATTTCGTTTGTACAAACTTGATTTGGTTTGTAGTTGTTTGTAGTGACGTTAATTTCGTTTGTAGTAACTTGATTTCGTTTGTAGTAACTTGATTTCGTTTGTAGTAACTTGATTTCGTTTGTAGTAACTTGATTTCGTTTGTAGTTGTTTGTAGTGACGTTAATTTCGTTTGTAGTAACTTGATTTCATTTGTAGTAACTTGATTTCGTTTGTAGTAACTTGATTTCGTTTGTAGTAACTTGATTTCGTTTGTAGTTGTTTGTAGTGACGTTAATTTTGTTTGTAGTAACTTGATTTCATTTGTAGTAACTTGATTTCGTTTGTAGTAACTTGATTTCGTTTGTAGTAACTTGATTTCGTTTGTAGTTGTTTGTAGTGACGTTAATTTCGTTTGTAGTAACTTGATTTCGTTTGTAGTACCTTGATTTCGTTTGTAGTTGTTTGTAGTGACGTTAATTTCATTTGTAGTAACTTGATTTCGTTTGTAGTTGTTTGTAGTGACGTTAATTTCGTTTGTAGTTACTTGATTTCGTTTGTAGTAACTTGATTTCGTTTGTAGTTGTTTGTAGTGACGTTAATTTCGTTTGTAGTAACTTGATTTCGTTTGTAGTTGTTTGTAGTGACGTTAATTTCGTTTGTAGTAACTTGATTTCGTTTGTAGTTGTTTGTAGTGACGTTAATTTCGTTTGTAGTAACTTGATTTCGTTTGTAGTTGTTTGTAGTGACGTTAATTTCGTTTGTAGTAACTTGATTTCGTTTGTAGTTGTTTGTAGTGACGTTAATTTCGTTTGTAGTAACTTGATTTCGTTTGTAGTTGTTTGTAGTGACGTTAATTTCGTTTGTAGTAACTTGATTTCGTTTGTAGTACCTTGATTTCGTTTGTAGTTGTTTGTAGTGACGTTAATTTCGTTTGTAGTAACTTGATTTCGTTTGTAGTTGTTTGTAGTGACGTTAATTTCGTTTGTAGTTACTTGATTTCGTTTGTAGTAACTTGATTTCGTTTGTAGTTGTTTGTAGTGACGTTAATTTCGTTTGTAGTAACTTGATTTCGTTTGTAGTTGTTTGTAGTGACGTTAATTTCGTTTGTAGTAACTTGATTTCGTTTGTAGTTGTTTGTAGTGACGTTAATTTCGTTTGTAGTAACTTGATTTCGTTTGTAGTTGTTTGTAGTGACGTTAATTTCGTTTGTAGTAACTTGATTTCGTTTATAGTTGTTTGTAGTGACGTTAATTTCGTTTGTAGTAACTTGATTTCGTTTGTAGTAACTTGATTTCGTTTGTAGTAACTTGATTTCGTTTGTAGTTGTTTGCAGTGACGTTAATTTCGTTTGTAGTAACTTGATTTCGTTTGTAGTAACTTGATTTCGTTTGTAGTAACTTGATTTCGTTTGTAGTTGTTTGTAGTGACGTTAATTTCGTTTGTAGTAACTTGATTTCGTTTGTAGTTGTTTGTAGTGACGTTAGTTTCGTTTGTAGTAACTTGATTTCGTTTTTAGTTGTTTGTAGTGACGTTAATTTTGTTTGTAGTAACTTGATTTCATTTGTAGTAACTTGATTTCGTTTGTAGTAACTTGATTTCGTTTGTAGTAACTTGATTTCGTTTGTAGTTGTTTGTAGTGACGTTAATTTCGTTTGTAGTAACTTGATTTCGTTTGTAGTACCTTGATTTCGTTTGTAGTTGTTTGTAGTGACGTTAATTTCGTTTGTAGTAACTTGATTTCGTTTGTAGTTGTTTGTAGTGACGTTAATTTCGTTTGTAGTTACTTGATTTCGTTTGTAGTAACTTGATTTCGTTTGTAGTTGTTTGTAGTGACGTTAATTTCGTTTGTAGTAACTTGATTTCGTTTGTAGTACCTTGATTTCGTTTGTAGTTGTTTGTAGTGACGTTAATTTCGTTTGTAGTAACTTGATTTCGTTTGTAGTTGTTTGTAGTGACGTTAATTTCGTTTGTAGTAACTTGATTTCATTTGTAGTAACTTGATTTCGTTTGTAGTTGTTTGTAGTGACGTTAATTTTGTTTGTAGTAACTTGATTTCGTTTGTAGTAATTTGATTTTGTCTGTAATTATTTGTACTATTGTGAATTTTGTTTGTTGGAACTTTATTTCGTTAATGAACATTAGTACAAACAACTACCAACAAAATTAAGTTACTACAAACGACATTAACGTCACTACAAACAACTACAAACGAAATCAAGTTACTACAAACGAAATTAACGTCACTACAAACAACTACAAACGAAATCAAGTTACTACAAACGAAATCAAGTTTCTACAAACGAAATCAAGTTACTACAAACGAAATCAAGTTACTACAAACGAAATTAACGTCACTACAAACAACTACAAACAAAATCAAGTTACTACAAACGAAATCAAGTTACTACAAACGAATTCAAGTTACTACAAACGAAATTAACATGAGTACAAACAACTACAAACGAAATCAAGTTACTACAAACGAAATCAAGTTACTACAAACGAAATCAAGTTACTACAAACGAAATCAAGTTACTACAAACAAAATAAACGTCACTACAAACAACTACAAACGAAATCAAGTTACTACAAATGAAATCAAGTTACTACAAACGAAATTAACGTCACTACAAACAACTACAAACGAAATCAAGTTACTACAAACGAAATCAAGTTACTACAAACGAAATTAACATGAGTACAAACAACTACAAACGAAATCAAGTTACTACAAACGAAATTAACGTCACTACAAACAACTACAAACGAAATCAAGTTACTACAAACGAAATGAACGTCACTACAAACAACTACAAACGAAATCAAGTTACTACAAACGAAATCAAGTTACTACAAACGAAATCAAGTTACTACAAACGAAATTAACGTCACTACAAACAACTACAAACGAAATCAAGTTACTACAAACGAAATCAAGTTACTACAAACGAAATTAACGTCTTTACAAACAACTACAAACGAAATCAAGTTACTACAAACGAAATCAAGTTACTACAAACGAAATTAACATGAGTACAGACGACTACAAACAAAATCAAGTTACTACAAACAAAATCAAGTTACTACAAACGAATTCAAGTTACTACAAACGAAATTAACATGAGTACAAACAACTACAAACGAAATCAAGTTACTACAAACGAAATCAAGTTACTACAAACGAAATTTACGTCACTACAAGCAACTACAAACGAAATCAAGTTACTACAAACGAAATCAAGTTACTACAAACGAAATCAAGTTACTGCAAACGAAATTAACGTCACTACAAACAACTACAAACGAAATCAAGTTACTACAAACGAAATCAAGTTACTACAAACGAAATTAACATGAGTACAAACAACTACAAACGAAATCAAGTTACTACAAACGAAATCAAGTTACTACAAACGAAATCAAGTTACTACAAACGAAATTAACGTCACTACAAATAACTACAAACGAAATCAAGTTACTACAAACGAAATTAACGTCACTACAAACAACTACAAACGAAATCAAGTTTGTACAAACGAAATCAAGTTACTACAAACGAAATTAACATGAGTACAAACAACTACAAACGAAATCAAGTTACTACAAACGAAATTAACATGAGTACAAACAACTACAAACGAAATCAAGTTACTACAAACGAAATTAACGTCACTACAAACAACTACAAACGAAATCAAGTTACTACAAACGAAATTAACGTCACTACAAACAACTACAAACGAAATCAAGTTACTACAAACGAAATCAAGTTACTACAAACGAAATCAAGTTACTACAAACGAAATTAACGTCACTACAAACAACTACAAACGAAATCAAGTTACTACAAACGAAATCAAGTTACTACAAACGAAATTAACGTCACTACAAACAACTACAAACGAAATCAAGTTACTACAAACGAAATTAACATGAGTACAGACGACTACAAACAAAATCAAGTTACTACAAACGAAATCAAGTTACTACAAACGAAATTAACATGAGTACAAACAACTACAAACGAAATCAAGTTACTACAAACGAAATTAACATGAGTACAAACAACTACAAACGAAATCAAGTTACTACAAACGAAATTAACGTCACTACAAACAACTACAAACGAAATCAAGTTACTACAAACGAAATGAACGTCACTACAAACAACTACAAACGAAATCAAGTTACTACAAACGAAATCAAGTTACTACAAACGAAATCAAGTTACTACAAACGAAATTAACGTCACTACAAATAACTACAAACGAAATCAAGTTACTACAAACGAAATTAACGTCACTACAAACAACTACAAACGAAATCAAGTTTGTACAAACGAAATCAAGTTACTACAAACGAAATTAACATGAGTACAAACAACTACAAACGAAATCAAGTTACTACAAACGAAATTAACATGAGTACAAACAACTACAAACGAAATCAAGTTACTACAAACGAAATTAACGTCACTACAAACAACTACAAACGAAATCAAGTTACTACAAACGAAATTAACGTCACTACAAACAACTACAAACGAAATCAAGTTACTACAAACGAAATCAAGTTACTACAAACGAAATCAAGTTACTACAAACGAAATTAACGTCACTACAAACAACTACAAACGAAATCAAGTTACTACAAACGAAATCAAGTTACTACAAACGAAATTAACGTCACTACAAACAACTACAAACGAAATCAAGTTACTACAAACGAAATCAAGTTACTACAAACGAAATTAACATGAGTACAGACGACTACAAACAAAATCAAGTTACTACAAACAAAATCAAGTTACTACAAACGAATTCAAGTTACTACAAACGAAATTAACATGAGTACAAACAACTACAAACGAAATCAAGTTACTACAAACGAAATCAAGTTACTACAAACGAAATTTACGTCACTACAAGCAACTACAAACGAAATCAAGTTACTACAAACGAAATCAAGTTACTACAAACGAAATCAAGTTACTGCAAACGAAATTAACGTCACTACAAACAACTACAAACGAAATCAAGTTACTACAAACGAAATCAAGTTACTACAAACGAAATTAACATGAGTACAAACAACTACAAACGAAATCAAGTTACTACAAACGAAATCAAGTTACTACAAACGAAATCAAGTTACTACAAACGAAATTAACGTCACTACAAATAACTACAAACGAAATCAAGTTACTACAAACGAAATTAACGTCACTACAAACAACTACAAACGAAATCAAGTTTGTACAAACGAAATCAAGTTACTACAAACGAAATTAACATGAGTACAAACAACTACAAACGAAATCAAGTTACTACAAACGAAATTAACATGAGTACAAACAACTACAAACGAAATCAAGTTACTACAAACGAAATTAACGTCACTACAAACAACTACAAACGAAATCAAGTTACTACAAACGAAATGAACGTCACTACAAACAACTACAAACGAAATCAAGTTACTACAAACGAAATCAAGTTACTACAAACGAAATCAAGTTACTACAAACGAAATTAACGTCACTACAAACAACTACAAACGAAATCAAGTTACTACAAACGAAATCAAGTTACTACAAACGAAATTAACGTCACTACAAACAACTACAAACGAAATCAAGTTACTACAAACGAAATTAACATGAGTACAGACGACTACAAACAAAATCAAGTTACTACAAACGAAATCAAGTTACTACAAACGAAATTAACATGAGTACAAACAACTACAAACGAAATCAAGTTACTACAAACGAAATTAACATGAGTACAAACAACTACAAACGAAATCAAGTTACTACAAACGAAATTAACGTCACTACAAACAACTACAAACGAAATCAAGTTACTACAAACGAAATGAACGTCACTACAAACAACTACAAACGAAATCAAGTTACTACAAACGAAATCAAGTTACTACAAACGAAATCAAGTTACTACAAACGAAATTAACGTCACTACAAATAACTACAAACGAAATCAAGTTACTACAAACGAAATTAACGTCACTACAAACAACTACAAACGAAATCAAGTTTGTACAAACGAAATCAAGTTACTACAAACGAAATTAACATGAGTACAAACAACTACAAACGAAATCAAGTTACTACAAACGAAATTAACGTCACTACAAACAACTACAAACGAAATCAAGTTACTACAAACGAAATCAAGTTACTTCAAACGAAATTAACGTCACTACAAACAACTACAAACGAAATCAAGTTACTACAAACGAAATTAACGTCACTACAAACAACTACAAACGAAATCAAGTTACTACAAACGAAATCAAGTTACTACAAACGAAATCAAGTTACTACAAACGAAATTAACGTCACTACAAACAACTACAAACGAAATCAAGTTACTACAAACGAAATCAAGTTACTACAAACGAAATTAACGTCACTACAAACAACTACAAACGAAATCAAGTTACTACAAACGAAATCAAGTTACTACAAACGAAATTAACATGAGTACAGACGACTACAAACAAAATCAAGTTACTACAAACGAAATCAAGTTACTACAAACGAATTCAAGTTACTACAAACGAAATTAACATGAGTACAAACAACTACAAACGAAATCAAGTTACTACAAACGAAATTAACGTCACTACAAACAACTACAAACGAAATCAAGTTACTACAAACGAAATCAAGTTACTACAAACGAAATTAACGTCACTACAAACAACTACAAACGAAATCAAGTTACTACAAACGAAATTAACGTCACTACAAACAACTACAAACGAAATCAAGTTACTACAAACGAAATCAAGTTACTACAAACGAAATCAAGTTACTACAAACGAAATCAAGTTACTACAAACGAAATTAACGTCACTACAAACAACTACAAACGAAATCAAGTTACTACAAACGAAATCAAGTTACTACAAACGAAATTAACGTCACTACAAACATCTACAAACGAAATCAAGTTACTACAAACGAAATCAAGTTACTACAAACGAAATCAAGTTACTACAAACGAAATTAACGTCACTACAAACAACTACAAACGAAATCAAGTTACTACAAACGAAATCAAGTTACAACAAACGAAATCAATTTACTACAAACGAAATTAACGTCACTACAAACAACTACAAACCAAATCAAGTTTCTACAATCCAAAACTGAGCTGATTGACAAACCAAAAGAATTTTTTTTTTTTTTAATTTTTTTGGTTATAAAAAAAATGAAAATAAAGTTACTACAATCAACTACTAACGCCTATCTATGAGATTCAATCGTTAAAAGTAATTTTTTTTGAAGTCGGGGGATGACAACTTTTTCGACCAAAAAAAAATTTTTTTGACGTTACTACAAAAAAAAATCGCGTCACTACAAACCACTACTTACCCATATCTTTCGATTAAAACCATAAACGATTAGGTTTTTCAAGGTCGGGTGCCAAGTTCACATAGCCCACGCAAGCTCATATTTTAACAGAGTTCTGAGGAAAGGAGGTACATTTTAATGGTCATAGAAATATTTTTTGTATTATCGTAGATTACTCCGTCGATTAGGGAACGATTTTGTTTTTTTTATTGAATAAATAAATATACTCCCAAGTTGGTCAAATATTTCACATATTATGTTGCTATTTACATAATTATTCTGTATTTCAAGCAATTCTATTTTCTTTATAACTAAAGGTTTGAACAGAAGAATTAATTTAAAAACGCATTTTGATAAGTTGAAGATGGTATTTGAAAACTTTTTTCGTAATGTTGAACCCGTACTAAGAGTACGGGTACGGGACGTACAGACGTACGGGCATCTACATATTGCCGTTCATCGGGCACGATTCCAAACTTTGAGCTGCAAGTTAGACTCTCTAAGTATAATAATTAGAAAAAGTCTTTGCTCGATCCAAGAATTGAACCTGGGACCTTGCGGTTAAAACGAACACGCATACCACTGGAACAGGCCTACCTACCTACGGAAATGACATACCAACTGAAATGTCATCTCAAAATAAACTGTTCCAAAATACTTTCACACATTTTATAAATGTTTTCAGCAAGATCGATGTCAATATTTTTGGCTTGTTGCCAGCGTTTAACTGAAAGACTATATAGTTAGTGCTAATAACGAGCTGAAGTTATTCAATAAACGTGTTCTATTCTAATGATCATAGAAATATTTTAATTATCTAGAACTACTTTTCTAAAAAAAAAAAACCGGTCAAGTGCGAGTCGGACTCGCGCACCGAGGGTTCCGTACAAACCTGCAAGGTTTACAAAGTTCGTTCATTACGACAATCGAGTCATAACTATGGTATTTTTATTGCAAAATGAAATTCATAACTAAAAATTTAAGGTTTTCGGAATTTTTCCTTTATGTGTGCTATAAAACGTTGCTTCATGCCAAATTTAAAGATTCTAGGTCGACTGGAAGTACCCTTTAGGTTTTGATTCCCTTGCGAGTACTTGCGAGTTTCAAAATATGCAGCTTAAATTGCTGTTTCTTTTGATTGCGTTGACATAGAAGTTTGATTTTGTTACAGCTTAAAGGTATTATAGACCTGAGTATTTGGTATGAATTTCAATTTAATACCTCTACGCGTTTATGAGGAAATGGGTAGTAAGTTTAAAATTATTAAAAAAAAATATATTATGTGATGTAACTAAAAATTTATGGTTTTCGTAATTTTTCCTTTATCTATGCTATAAGACGTTGCTTCGTACCAAATTTCAAGATTCTGAGTTCACGGGAAGCACCCTGTAGGTTTTGATTCCCTTGCAAGTGTCGAAAATTTGCGGCATAAACGGCTGTATCTTTTGATTGCGTTGGCTTAGAAGTTTGATTTTTTCACAGCTTCAAAGGACAGTAGACCTGAGTAATTGATATAAATTTCAGCTTCATACCTCCACGCGTTCCTGAGAAAAAGGGTCTTGACAGACGGACGGACGGACGGACAGACGGACAACAAAGTGATCCTATAAGGGTTCCGTTTTTTCCTTTTGAGGTACGGAACCCTAAAAAAGAATCTACATCGCTCTAGCAGTTGTCATTTATTATTTGAAGTCATGGGACATCCACCATCCACCGGTGAGAAAACCGGCATGTCTATGAACTAATCATTCGAGAACTTGTGACATCCACCAACTCGCACTTGGCCATGCGTATGCTCAACTCGTAACATAGTCGAGAGAAGACCCGTGTCCAGCGGTAGGACACTAAATAGTGTTGAAGTGAGCTGTTTACGAATTTTGGTGAGATTAACAAACTATTAATTTTTATTAGTATTGAATTTGTTTTTTGTTAGAAGCATAATATCAACACACCCGAAACATATTCTGTATCGCCTATCGCCAATTATTTAACTTCCAAAAATATAATGTGACGATATTAAATATTACGTCATTAACATCATAATTGAACAACGATTGCATTTTAGACGCCTCGTAATTTTTTCCCTCACTGGCCCTGCGATATTGAATTTTGGTAGAAAAATTTAAGTTGTATGCATGTACCTACCCAACCGAAATAAAGATACATAGAGCAGCCAACCGCCCGAGGGTTTCTTTTTATCCTAAAATAGGTTTGCGCTTGACCACAACTTGTCTGATGTGAAGCAATGATGCAGTCTACGATGGAACGCGCTTACCCAGTAAATATCGATTCACTGATTGACACGTGACTTGAAGACCGGCAGATTATAGCTATCGGGAAACAGATGCCGGCAGCGAATTCCACAACTTGGCAGTTCGCACAATGAAAGGGTGATTGAGGATGGAGGATTTAAATGATCTGTGGTACTTATTTTTACACTGTCCACTTTCCGTCAGCCTTTTTTAACTGAAATTGCCATATACCTATAGGCACCGTATAGCTGGGCTCCCGCGCTCGCCTTATTTGGCGTACCACTAAGCATTACCATCCGACCACAAGCTAAATTTGACTGGTTCTTTCAAAGACAAGAACTTGATCGTACTGATCAAAGTCAGCTATCTTCCCCGACATCCCGCCAACTTTTGACAGTTACAATTGCATAAAATGTTTGAATTATATGATGTCTATGAGGCAGTAGCGAAGAGTCCATACAAGCCATTCCATTTATTTATTTTTATTTTAACGATCGGTGACGGTAGTGAAGAGATATATTATTATTTTCCTATGTAAGACCTTTTTGCTCCGGCTTCTCTCTTTCATACATACACTCCATTTCATAGGTATCTAGTATGTGGGTGTAGGTAACTTTATGAATATTAATTTCTGTGCTGAAATCTGAAGAATAGAAAGACACACCAACAATAAACACCTTTAATTGAATCCCCACACGTGGTCCCCGGGTGGTGCAAATCAGGTGACAATCAACTGGTGTTAGGCTTCGGCCGTGGTTAGTGACCACCCACCAGACAAAGCCGCACCGCCAAGCGGCGTTGCTGTGTTCCGGTGCGATGTTTGGTGACACCAAAAAGAGAGGGTGGGTCGGAATTGTTTCTCCTATAAGGTATCTAACCTTAACGAGGCTCATTCCACTACCACCTTCTCACCGATAATCATTCGTAATCACGAGTGAATCGGTATACTAGGCTGGTGCGTTCCATCGTAGACTACATCATTGCTTAACATCAGGCAAGTTGTAGTGAAGCGCCAGCCTATCGCAGAATAAAAAAAAACAGAGGTCATACTTTGACGCAGCGACCACTCTAAAGGCAACAAGGACCACCTTAATGCATTGATAGTGCAAGTAAGAGAGAGTTGGGGAAGCGTAGGAGAAACATGTTACCAGACCACTGAAGGATTTTTAATATTTTGTAAGTACGAAGTATACAATTTTTTTTTGTAGGTATGTATGTAGGTATAAGTTACTTCTATGTACGTTCCTTCTTTCGATTAACTGTTAGTTTCTCGTATGTAGGTGTTACCTACATCAGTAGTGACCTAAACTTCAAATATGCTATGTTATACAGGGTGCCTGTTAAACATTACATTTTTTGTAACGGGTTAAAGTACAAGGCCCCTATTCTCGCGCTTTATACATTTATCTCTAATAGACAAATTTCGAAAAAATTACAGAAAATAATGAAATCCTTAATTTATAAAAATAAAAAAAATAAAAATATCTTTATTGTGCCAGTAAAAACAAAATTAGAGGGAGGAGCCCTAGGCACCACACTAGGATACCCTGTGTCGTGGGGTCTAGTCTCTTACAGTCCAGTTAATTCATAAAGACACATTTTATTCTAACATATTTTTAGAAAAGCGACAAAAAATAAAAAATAAAATAAATTATAAATAAATTATCTTCGACATTAGTATATTAGAGAAAAATGTTTAAAGCGTGAGAATCGGGGCCCAGACTATGTGTGAGTACTTTGTTTTCATAGCTTAATGCCTAAACTAAGTAATTTGAGAGTTACTGAACACATAAATAACTATATTTTGAACTATCAAGTGGCCTAATTCACGTAATTTCTTGACGCACCGATTAAGTTGCAATTAAGTTTTCGTCTTAGTGGAAAATGGTATTCTTCTAAATTAATCGTTTAGCTGTCATATCTAATCTAAAGCGCTCGTGTGACGCGAATTTGACGTAAATGTATTTGACAACGGTTGTAAAAATTACGAGAGTGTTTTGATAGAAACTTAACTGCAACTGCACTGCAACTGAACTTATCTAATTACGTGAATTAGCCTACTGAGTAGATTGGAAATAGACTGCATTTTAACCTTTTAAGTCTAGTACTATTTACTATTTATATTATATTCTGTGCTCTTGCGGAAATGTCGTTTTCCCGAACACCCTGTACGTCAACGAAGTCACAACAACACATTTAAATGATTTATTAAAATCCCAAGCTTACCAACATTTGAAAATAAAAATGATACAGCATTTTGGTGACTAATGTATTCAAAACGGTACAAAGGATTGTGACCTACGTAAGCTTTGTAGTGATGACATACATTAGTTAAATTAGCGGAGGGATGTTATATAAATGGTAAGGGTTATACCAGACTTGAAAATCTTAAGTCTGGGCAAGAAATCCAGAGTGCGAACTGCCAAGTTGTGGAATTCGCTACCAACATCTCTATTTTCCGATATCAATAATCTGTCTTCACGTCACGAGTGATAGGTATTCATTGGGTAAGCGCGTTCCATCGTAGACAACATCATCGCTTAATATTAGACAAGTAGTAGAAGAAGGAAATGTCCTGGTTAAAAATAAACACTCAAAATATTTTTTTCCCGTATCGACTGCAAAGAATCACTGTCTTTCCGATCCCGAATGTCGCCCGGAAGATAGTATTATATTATCTATGCTAGAAGCAACATTAGTTCTGTTTCTATTTTTTGGAAAGGAGAAGCTACAGTATTAGGGATAGTTTATATTAGACCGGGACGTACACGGACGTACACGGCACGCCCCGGGTGGGGACCCGGGGCGTGCCGTGTACGTGGCCCGGACGGGGCATAAAATAGAACCGTAACGTACCTACATACATTTTGTTTGAAACAGTTTATATTACTAAAACGCACGACCACTTTCATCGCACACAAGCAACAAGTGGCTATAAATTTTAGTAACTACCTTCACGAGGATTACAAGTTACAAATCACCAATTTATGTTAAGAGCATAGTGTGTTAACAGCTTTAGTTCTTTCAAAAGGTTTACCTCGAACCTAGATCGTACAGATAGTGTAAAGGATAGATTGTGTAAAGTAAAATACGACTCGACATTATATAAATGGCTTCGGGCAATCAGATAATGCTTGTTTTCTGCTTATGCTTTCGACTTTCCTCGCAAAAGTTTCATTTCCAGTGATTGGTATCGTTCTTGATTGTTTTTATGAATAACGATGGTGTTATGAATGCCATACAGATAGGAAAAGGGAATAATTCATGTTTATTTGCAATAAATTCAATGAAAAATCAATACAAATTAATAAAAATCGTTTAGGACTAATCGCTGGATTGATGACTTTAAAGTAAGGTTTAGGCACTTAGTTACTTTAATTCTTTAATAAAGACTTTTGGTTAGTATTGAGATTATTGTTCAGTTAGGTAAATCTCTTTCTTGATAAATAGAATGCTGCTTTAGTCATTCGCTAATGTTTTTAGATTCGAGAAATTCTAAGATGAATACAGCACTTTAAAGACAGTGAATTATAGTCTCTTTCTAAACGCCCTTGATTTTATTCGAGGAAATTTGTATCACAATGTTACGCAGAGAAGTTCAGAGAACTCCATCACATTGGCAATCACAGGTTTCGAAGATAACGCGGATGACACAACGGGAAGTACTAGCAACTCCCGATTTATTTATATCAGTGTCCAGCCACGGGAACTAACGCACGTCTACCGCGAAAATAATATACGGAAAAATCTTTCAATGTCCTAACACCGGTATCTTGACGCCTGGCGCTAAAAAGTTCAGTATACAAATATCCGTCGCCTGCTTAAGCTTCCATAAACAGTTTAGTGCTATTAAAAGTTTTGTAAACAGTGAAAATGGACAGTTTGGACGTGCCGCCTAGTTACGCACCACCTCCGCCGCCTAAAAGGCCGGTGAGGCCGAAGATCACCCTGCAGATTCCTGAAGCTGCCGCTCCTATGACTCCTAGGGGCCCTACAACTGGGACCTCTGTTTACTGGGGTCCGCCGCGGTTCCACGGTAAACCTCCAGGCACGCCAGGCTCGCACGTATCAGATCCCCATGGGAATCCGTATTTCAACCCCTTCGTACATATGTATCACAACAAGGCTTCGGAATTCATGTTTAAACAGTTTGAGGGGTTTAAAGATTTTACTGTGAATACAGCGAAGAGTGGTCTAAGTGCTGGTGAAAAGTCCGCGTTTTGGTTTTATAATAGGTTAAAGTTACTGTCACGAAAGTGGTTTACACATTTGTTTTTGAGTTTGTGCCTGGTTTTGTACAGTGTAGCTGGTGCAGCGCTTTTTATGACATTAGAAGGTGAGTGAAATAATTTTGAATACCTTTGCTAACCCACTTAATTAACTTTTTGTAAATTTGTATGCACCTGCCTAGTTTTAGTAAGTATTATAATTATACGATTAGAAGTTAGAGAAATTAGGGCAGTAGGTATCACTTACCCATTACTGCAAACAGATAGATAAAAATACTATTTAAATCAATGTTCTACTCGACCCATTCATGAATTTTAGCGGGACTAACAAATAGTATATTTTTTTAATTTATTAGAGATGTAAGTGGAATTTGGTCCTTACCAAGGTACTAAGATTTTTATATCGTAAAAAAATCTAAATTAATATTTTGGTATAGGTATTACCACAGATAATATAAGCACTACAAGTACAAACTTCTGCAAAACAAGATACTTAGCTAGTTATTAACATTCCAAAGATCTCTCTTCTAGATAATTGTGAAATATTTTACTAACTCGATGTGTTTATTTTATATCGGCTATGTTAAGACCGCGGAATAAGACTGAGCTGTTAGTGATGATTGAAGCACTTACAAAACATAACACAGAACATAGATTACGACTGTAAAACCAGAAGGTGTAAGCAGGGGTGAATATCACTCAGGCACGTTTCCTATGCTGTCTAGATCCAAAAATTATCGACTTAAGAAATGAAAATTATGTCTTTATTTTCATTTCTTATGTCTTTATTTTTATTACCTACTAGCTTCCGCCCGCGGCTTCGCCCGCGAAATTGATCTCACTAATCTTGTTTTTCCATACAAACTTTGGAACCCCGTTTCACCCCCGTAAAGGGTGAGTTTTGAAAAATACTTTCTTAGTGCACCCCTAGACCCCATAAGGAACCTATGTGCCAAATTTGAAGTCTCCAGACCCAGCGGTTTGGGCTCTGCGTTGATATGTCAGTCAGTCAGTTTCTTGTTTTATATATTTAGATAGATTAGCTGCCCCGGTAAATTTCGTACCTATTACCTTCGTATTTATTACCTCTTAAACGTTCCATAGGCTTATATAAATATTTTATAACCAAAATCATCGAAATCAATTCAACCGTTCTGGAGTTTTTGCGAGACAAACAGACGTCAATTACCGTGACGTCCCGTTCGAACAATAACTTTTGCGTTCGTGTAGTACCACAACAGTATAAAGCAGTATTGTTGGAGCTGTAGAAGAGGGATGCCGCTATACAATCTATAGAACCACTTCTCTTTCGTACAGCGCAATAATAATTCTATACAGTGTCATATTAAGGTTGCTGGTTTTTTGGTAAAGAAGATGTAGATCTCAGCCCTTAAACATAGTCATTTAACGGAGCTATAGCATAAGATAAAAAAAAAACAAAGTGTATGGGATTGTCACTTTCGAAAAGTCACGTTTCGTTCTTTTCGAACTTACATTATGGTTTCGCTATGTCATTTTGTCTAGAGGCTTTGGTTTTTGACAAGACTTCATAAAACAGGAGGGGATGTTGTTAATGGGCCATTATTTTTTGTTTATTATGCTCTTACAAAAATTGCATCTTGCAACTTTATAAAAAATTAACAAATATGGGAACTTTTACTAGCCTCTTCAAATACGCTTTAGATTTTATTTTTAACCGACTTCCAAATAAGGAGGAGGTTATATGTTCCACAGTATCTATTTTTTTACAGCGATTTCTCCTTTATTTGTGGACCGATTCTCAAAATTCTTTTATTATTTGAAAGCGTATACTTCTGCGCTGGTCACATTAGCACCAAGTCAGGACCTTATGATGGATTCCCAGGAAAATCGCGGATAACCCTTAAATTTACGTGCTTATTGTGTGTGTTTGAGGATAATTTCGTCGTTTATGAACCGATTTTGATGATTCTTTTTTTGTTAGAAAGGTGATATCCTAAGACTAGTACCAAGGTAAGGAAATTACGATCTGATGATGGGATCCCAGAGAAATCAAAGGGTAAACTTCCAATATTGTAGGAGCGACTAGTGCGTTTGTTAATTTTTTTCATTAAATATTACACTAAATGATGGTTTGGAGTCGATCTGATTGTCCGATATACAGTGGAAGGAACTTCTCAACCATTTACAGCAAAAACCTGGTGTTTGGGCTTGATGAATCTGTATTGATAACAATTACCTACATATACACCTAGATGTGTTGTGACTGAAGGGGTCTGATGATAAAGACGAAAGACAGTCAAGGGAACTCCTCAACGGTTTAAAGTAGATACCTTGTGTTCGGACTTAATTCATTTCTATAAATGAGAAATTTGCACCCGTATAGGTTATCACTAAAAAATATTTAAAATAATAATAATTTGTGCCCGGGAGGTCGCGGGCACAGTATTCCCGCCCTGGACAATATTTGTGTAACAACAAAGATTTGTTTCGGTGTCTGGTTGGTTGAGGGACTACCCTCCGTGCCTCGGAGAGCACGTTAAGCAGTTAGTCAGGTTTGTTATTTAACACATCTATGACAATCGTTACATGTAGTCAGAAGTCAATATAATCTGACACCTGGTCTAAGCATCTCGACTACTGGTTCCTACGGGTTTGGAGGTCTGATGGCAGTCACTCGTATAATTCTGGTAGCTGGCCGCATTAGGTTAGACTGAGAGCCGACGCCAATAGAAATGGGAAAAAGGCAAGGGGAATGATGATGATTTATTTTCGAAAATGAGTACTAAACATTCGTTTTGCAAATCACTAATGAGTTTTTGAACTAAATGAGTTCTTAAATGCAAACATTTCTAAAAGTAGTTAAGATTGCTTCCCTCCAATCGATGAATGAAGACATAAAATAAGAAAAATAATAAAAAAGCTGTGTAGCGAAATACCCATAGCTTATAAGCGTTGCTATTCGCTTAGAGTAGCGCATCCAGACTTGCGTTTTTCTTCGATAATTTTATTTTTACAATCGCATCCAGAATCGCCTGGACCCGAAAATAAATCCGAAGTTAAAATTCCGAATCTTGTGGCCCCCCCAGTACCTTACGAGTTTTTTAATACGAAAATTTTAGAAAAGGTTCTTTATTGAACTCATAATGTGTTTAATAATAATAATAATGTTTCTAATCCATTTTTTTTATCCAAACCGTTCGACAAAAATAAAATAAAATGCTAGAAACAGAATAAAATGAATTGAAAATAAGTAGGATACGAAAAATAATTTCGAGATTTTTTTGCAACTAAAATTTTTATCGTCTTCACTACTCGTAATAAGGTTATTAATTCTTTTTGTAGTGCGGGGAAAATTTAAATGATTTTTCGAAAGTCTGATGGTATTATATTATCTGTGGTCTGATTGAACTCGAGCTCGTTCAAGTTTTTTTTTTAATAAAACGCTGGTCTGTCATAGTTCGTAAGCATGATGGCATTAAAAAGTTTTTACATTCGAGACACATGGAGCAAACGACGCGCTGTGTCCTTTGAAGGATATGCTGCTATAAAATGGAGCCAACAGAATAGCGAATCAGCGTGATTGCTGTACTGAAGTTGAGTTTGTGACTTTAGATAGGTATTGTAAAACTAGCCTGTTGTACATTAGAACAAAATATTAAGAACTAGTGGCCCGCCCCGTCATCGCACGGGTAAATATCAGTATTAGACATTTTAATAATAACTAATTTAAACACTCGATGAACTTATGTCGAATGAATGATGAATTTTATGCCGACTGGACTGACCACAGTTCAGTGAACATAAAAGGTTCTGCTTCAAAACACTGCTTAATCGTGTCCGTTAATATCGAGGAGCCACTTTATAAATCCTAATAAAATCTATATATTTTTAATAGTAAGTTTAAAACTTGTTTAAGACTGATTCTCGATTTTGTAGTTTAAGTGTTGTTCTTTAGATATACTTCACGTTGGCAACATAAATTAGCAGAAAGCTCGCTGTCAGCAACCTTACCGGCGTCAGACAGCTCGGTTGTGGACACGTCTCTTATCGCGCGTTGCAAGCATATAGTCTGCGTGCAGACTGCTCGATAGATCGAGACCTAGCCAAATATACGAGTTGCTGCCTTATTGGAAACATTTTCTTCGAAAAGCAAAAGCGGTGCGCGCTTTGACAGCTGAGTGCTCGCTAGCTGTCGCATGGACTGCGAGCATCGCCTTAGTTTAAAGCGATCTTGGGCGGGAAAGGTGTTGGAACAGAGTCGTGTAAGTGGGCTGTCCTTAATACCTACTTCAAAAGTTATATCATCAAGTATATGATGACGGTAACAAAGCTTAAAATGTGGAATGTTGACACGCACACTGTTTTGTAAGTCGGTTGAAAATAACTAAATATTCCCTTTGACTAATAGTCTGAGCATCAAGTTGCGTCACATCGCCTTGTCGTGCAGTCACTTGTTATTTTTACTGGTCTCTTGTAAACTGTTTATATTAGTTGAGAAATATTACACTTAAAAATATTTTACAAGCAGGTGCTGCTGCCGCATCGGCTGAGATCGTTAAGCGGCGCTAATACGCAAACCTTGGAGGAAATTACGTTTTTGAGTCGTTTGGTGTTGAGACTCTGGGGCTGTGGGGAGTAGTAGCACGTTCGCTTTTCAAGGATTTGTCAAAACGTCTAGTTGACAACACACGTGACCTGGAGCCTGGTTAGTATTTTGGGCAATGGATCAGTATTTCCAAAGCGGCAATGCTGATAGCCTTCTGGGGACATACTTGGAAGAATTTATTGACGCTTTGGTGGAATTTAGGCATTAGCCCGGATCATTAAAATCTCCGTCCGCGGGTGGTTAGCTGCTCTGTGGGTATTAGTTTAGTAGTAGTTAAAATATAGAAAATAAGCGGATGAAGTGTCGTTGAGACTAAATTGAGTCATTAGCTTCTTTCTTTCATGGTCAAAATCAAAATCGCTTCATCACGTGACGAACGAGTCACACTTACAAACACCCCGTCGCTTTTGCGTTGGGGGTTAAAAAAGGGCTTCCAGGCTTGTTGAAATTTTTGTTGCAAGCAATGAAAAACATAAAATAATATAATAAAATATTTATTTCAGAGTACATCCATATAGAGCACATTCATAGATACTAACAGTAAATACACTTAAAGCTATGTTAGTGAATAAAGATAATTACTTAATATTATAGAGGGCAACTCTGGCTCTATGCACCGCGTTCCAGTGTCTTACAATCGGGCACTCTACTCTATCCAAAATGTTGTTCAGAAGACTGTTGGTACCGCCTCGCACGCGACGCGTCAGGGACGCCACTCGTTTTCGAACTATAGCCCTAAAACAGCTCTAATGTTTTATTTTATTTTCATAAATTCAATTTCTTCTAGTTACAAATCCGTGTGTACGTCTACATACAACTAATACCCTTGTGAGTCAGAGATATTTCTCGGGCATTTAACTGTAGTATTTATCACAATTTATAAATAGATGAGGTGTTATAGACGCGACACTATCTTTGCATTAACAAGCGCCGATTTATTTATAAGTATACTGTCGCGTGGGAAACTGCTAAGGGCTCTCTCAAACCATGCGTTACACGTTGAAACCACTTTTGCACTACCCTATTTCGAAAAACGTTTTATCAAATTAAAATTTATCCACTTCACCTTGTCGATTATTTTTTTTATACGATGCCTTATTTAGACGAATGTTATTTCTTCGACAGTCACTTAGCCCAGTATATCATTATAACGACTAATTTACACTACAGTAACATTTTCTACCAATTGTAAGCAAACTACACAAGTAGTTTCGTTAGTAGTAGGTTGGCGGGGTGGTGTTATGGGCCCTTTATAACACCTGTGAACTACTATATTCTGACAACGATTATTTGGTGATCCACACTTGTAATCCAGCTCTAGGTGTTCTTTCTGAAATAGGTTTGCGCTTGACTACAACTTGCCTGATGTTGAGCAATGATGCAGTCTACGATAGGACGCGCTCGCCCGTTATACCGATTCACTTGCGATAACGTACGATGATTTTAGGTTAGAAGGTAGCAGTGGAGGCTCTATATGGTTAGAAACCATAAAAGGAGCAACAATCCCGACCCACCTCCTTAAATGGTGTCACCAGACATTGCGCCGGAACACGGCAAAACCGCTTGGCGGTGCGGCTTTGTCTGGTGGGTAGTCACTAATCACGGTCGAAGCCTACCAGTTGATTACCAATACCTAAAGATAATTATTATTTACCAGTGGATTGTCACCTGATTTGGACCACATGTGGGGATTCAGCATCTCTTAGTAGTCTGTGGGATTCAGATAAAAGGTGCATTTAATGGCTTTTGCGATTTTGCTGTGGCATATGAACAGATCATAGATTAAATCTATGGAACAGATGGTGTTTGTATGTAGATTAAGAGGCGGCACAGACTATAATATTAGTAAGCGGTCAGCCACCACGCATGGACCGTAACATTTGGAAAAGCCCTAAATCTTTTTCAGTGCCAAGAATAAAATTGTCTCATATTTTTCTTGATATCATAAAAGATCTTAATTTTCCGAATAAAATGAGTCACTCGTTCTTGAAAAGTTGTAAGTGTTACACAAATTGATTTACAATGTTTTGTCATAATTTGTGATAATTCTTATTTTATAGGCAAACCTACTTTCTTTAAAACATTAAAACATAGACAAAGACAGAAAAAGAATATTCGAGAGGAAATAGAAGACTGTCATCTGCCATTTGTTTTTGTTTTTCCCCTCGTGATTTTATACTTTTTGTTCATCTTGTTTCTCGCAAAAGAAAATAACACTAAACATGTGTGTAATCACAAGAAAATAGGATTAAAATCTAATAAAATGGCCATATAATCAACAAAACCCCGTACCTCATCATCATTGTAAGCATCCACAGGATTATATAAAACCATCATCATTCCGAAGGTATCGCTCAAGAAACGTTGCGTCATGATAACCAGTAAGTTAACCAGCAGCTGTACTATGACACCGTATAATATTATTATTGCAGTTGTACGAAAGAGAAGTTGCTCTACACATTGTATAGCGGCATCCTTTTTCCGCAGCTCGAACATTACTGCTTTAAGTTGTTGTGGTACTCATCATTTCATGAGTAGACCATGAGTTGGTATAACCCGCACCACTAAACGAATGGTGGCACTTTCATTCCCTCTTACTTCCACGTTCTTGCTGTCTTTAGTCACACATTTGTATAGCACACAAAATGTAATATTCTATTTGAACTGTATATCAGTCTTAGGCATTAGGTTATTATTTATTATTATTATTTATTATCATCTGACTACCTTGTTTTACTGACAGTTCAATTTGTCATTACAATTATGTATCTTCTTCTTTTAATTTAAGGTTGAGACCCTTGTCGGTGCAGCTGATGAATTTGTATCCATTTGGCTCGATCCAGCTGGAGTAGTTTCTTTCACCTCCCTATACGATTTGACACCAACCTTTTCATTTATTGGGTTCATGTAGCTTATTTTTGGCATTCCTCTTCCACGATTTCCTTCTATCTTTCCTTCTATGAGGTTTTTTATAAAGGTGTCATGTTGTATAAGATGAAAGATTACAAATATAAGCCGCCATTATTGAATCGTATATATAATAGCGAGGGTTATAACGACCCTCAGACTTGGTGATGTGGTGATCTTTGTAACTAGCTGGTGATAACTAAATGATAGCTGTGATTATGAGGGGTATTTGTCTAACAGCTTATTAATGCTGATGAAATGAAGTGTGTTGATGAATGAAGTTTAGTGAGTAACTCCTCAACAGTAGTCCGGAGTCAGGAATCTGGTAGTGTGATCGTTGAGAGAAGACCTGCCTAATAGTGTTATACTAAAGCGTTATTTACTTTACCCTGTTGTTATAGACTTCATATACCAATTGTGGATGACTGTGATGACGAGGGAGCCGACTCCAGTAGACCACGGCATATCCACAATATCTGAAGATACTATAGCGAAGCTGCCTATAACGTAAACCTCACGATGAACAGGAAATGTTAAGAAAATGTAATAGTTAAATGAAATACAACTTACACGCTTTATTTCTTGGTTTCATTCTTTGAAATGTGTATTTCCTGGTATAGAATTTAAAAAAAACCTACTGCCATAGATTTAGACGATAGATTGGCAATCCGAAAGAGATAAAGAAAAGTATACGCTTAAGTTAAGAGTGAGATAGATGAGACCACACAAGTACACACTATGAGCCCATACGGAAAGCATTAATTGTTATCGAAACAAATCATTCTTTACCCTTAAACTTACTAATGCTTACCAATATTAGAAATGCTTTCACGCCAAAACTATTAAACCGATTTAAATGAAATTTGGTATGGAGGCAGTTTGAGACCAGAAAAAGTACTTATGATAGTTTTTATCCGACTGCGTAAAAGAGATTAACGGTTTAAAAATAATGGTTGAAGTCAGTTCGTATTAAAAAATATATTATTTACTTGTCGTATCATATTTTTGTGTGGTCTTTCTATCAGGTTTTAATGAATTACATAAAAAAATGAGTTTCTTAATAAAATATTTATAGTATAACAATCTTATGTTAAGGATACAAGGTTCAAAATTGTCTAACACATTTTAAATTTGATTCTATACAAAAAACACCAGCTTTTTATTGGGTTTGATGTGTTTTATCAAATAAAAAGTACCATTAACGATGTCGTTATGCCTTAACGTTCGTGTTGTGGTGTTTTCAATGTCACCTTAGTGTTTGTTTCTATTCATATATTGCGGTTGTTTATTTATCGTTATGGGGGTTTGTTTGTTTATTGAAAAATGTCCTGAATTCTCGAAAATAGTGATCGTTTTCCATGATGTGAGGTTATTGCCCTCAGTAGCCTTAAGTTTCCATAAGTTTCATAGTAGAAAGGAAAAGACGTGTTTTAAGATCGGTAACTCTTTTATACTTTGAATAAATTGAATCCCCTAAAATGGAGGTCTTCAATTCGATTAAAGCCTTTTTTTGTTTACGGGGGAAATTGGGGTTAAAGAAGAAGAGAAAGGAGATTACCTACCTCACTTCAATCCATAAATCCCAGCTGTGGGGCAAATTATATTGCCCCACAGCTGGACACGGGTCGTCTCTCAACTATATTTGGAGTTGAGAGTTATTAAGTCTTAATCCACACACGCTGGCCAAGTGCGGGTTGGTGGATGTCACATATTGGGCAGCGGTGATAAAATAATCCACACTAAGATGTGTGGGGTACGACTGGATATCGAACAGGTGACCATATATTTCAAAGGCGACGCTGATACCGCTGTGCTACCGCTGCTCTACCTGCCTACCTACTGTTTTGCATATTCTCCGTTCAGATTGTTATGCTTTAGTAAATTTGAAACTAGAATGAAGAGGAATATTATTTAAAAAAATATATTTTCTCGGAGAAAAGAGGACAGCTACATTTTTCAACTCCTCTTAATATCTTTCTGATTAAACTTGTTCGGTACCCAATACAAGTTTTATTGTGCGAACTGCCAAGTTACGGAATTTACTGCCGGCATCTCTGTTTCCCGATAGTTATAATCTGCCTGTCTTCATGTCACGAGTGAGTCTGAATTTGCTGTGTAAGCGCGTTTCTTCGTAGATGCATCATTGCTTAGCAACAGGCAAGTTGTGGTCAAAAGCAAGCCTATTATACTTAGAATAATGTTTTTTTTCATTCTTCGATAGGCTGGCGCTTGACTACAACTTGCCTGCACGTAATTTCTTGACGCACCGATCAAGTTGCGGTGCAGTTGCAATTAGGTTTGTCTTACCACAAAATGGTATTCTTGTAACTGTCATTCATAACTTAAAAGCTAAAGCGCTTGCGTGACGCGAACTTGACGCGAGCGTATCTGACAGCGGTTGTCAAAACTACGAGAGTACGAAAAGGGCTGTTTTGATCGAAACTTAACTGCAACTGCACTGCAACTGAACTTATTTAGTTACTTGAATTGGCCTACAGATGTTAAGCAATCATGTAGTCTATGATGGAACGTGCCAGCCCAGTATACCGATTAAAAAAAAAAACAATATAGGAATTCCGGGTTTTCAGAACCCTGATTTTGTATAAGTACCATTCTTACAGATTCTCTTCCTAGCTTGCAGACGAAGCAGGGGCGGGTATATTAGTGCAATAACTTTGAATACTTTCCAAAAATAATATAGACGAGGTTAATGAGCTTATAAAATACTGTTGTTACTCATACTACATAAACTTTTACTATGTACGTTTGTAAGAATGGATGGATGGTTGTTTGTTAGTATTTTACGGATAAACAGATGAATAGTTATGAATATAATTTGCTAAATATATACATAGTATTGTCCTAGATTTACGCGAATATCACACATTGAAATAAAACTACTTTATAACTGATTTTATAGCGGTTTACTTTAGATCCCGACGTTTCAGTCTTTTCAGACTTCATGTTTACCTACTTGTAAATATAGACGGTTTTATTCAAATAAGACTCTTTAGTTAAAATGGACTTTGTCTCTTTCTTACTAGTATAAATGTCAAGATGATGATAAAGACAAACGATATTTTTTTAGTAACATGTTTACTTGAGATGATTCCGAAATTTAATTCGATGGAATTCGCGGGAAGGAGCCTAATACTTACGTTTTTTATACAAAGTGAATATATTGAAGATTGAATGTATTATTAAAACGCTTTTGTTTTCGTAAATATTTTGCTTTTACACATATTAATCTCTTGATTTTATGTTAAGAGCATATTATAGCTATTAAGAACATTATATATATAGGTATTAGATGAGATATGAGCACAGATAATTTAATATTATACTGATTAGCGCAGCGGTATGGACCTCACCTTAGAAAATATATAAGGTGACGCGTTCGGTTCCCGATCGTGCCCACAAGTCTTGTGTAAATTATTTCATCGCCGCTGCTCAACATCGGTAAAGGAAAACATCGCGAAGAAACCGGCATGTCTAAGAACTCCACCAACTAGCACTTCGCCAGTGTGTGTGGATTAAGGCCTAAACTCTCAACTCGTAAGACAGGTGAGAAAACACCCGCTGTGGGACACTAAAAAGGTTGAAGTGAATACTGGTTTGAATCTTTATGACATCACGATACGACTGGGTATTCAATGGACTAGATCTCAATTGGACTTGGTTTTAGTTGGACTGGTAGGTACCCGAAGTTGCAGGTAGAGGCTACTTTGTTTAGGTCCCTATATGTGCAAGCCAAGAAGGTCGGGAGTAATTTTTCAACAAGTTTTTTTTACTTTAGACACGACTCAAACGAACTTTTGTTCGTTCCAGGAATAAAACTATTATAGGCCGACCGTTTAACTCGCGTATCGCCTATCGCCAAGATTCTGACTCCTCAAGCTGCACAGACAGTGATGATGATACAAACGATATGGATATTAGTGACGAATAGTCTTATATTACTTTTATCTGTGGTTAAATAGTTCTTTAGGGGCCGTTCAAGTATTATGTAAGCACTATGGGGGGTCTTTGTTATGCTTATTTTGGATGACATGGGAGGTAGGGGAGTCTATCTATGCTTGAAAACGAAACGCATTTTTAAAAATTCCCGCTAATAATGCATACGTTTAGGCACTCGCTTTAGAACCGATTAGGGGAATTACATCCCAATTACATACCAAAATCGGATGAAAGTGAGCAGACTCACAACACTGAGCAGCAATCCAATGTCATCGAAAACTTAGAATCATGGATTCCGGTTTCATGGACTGAAGACTGTTAATTTGAATTTAATATGTGTACCAAAAATTTAAAATAAGTTTTTTATGTTCGTAAGAATATAATATTTTCGTCCCTTACTCTATGTTGAATACTTTATCAGTAAAATCTAATCCTTATCCTAAATCTATTTTCTTATTTTTAAAATTATAATATTATAATAACAATAATATAATAAATAATAAAAAAATACATTTATAATTGAAAAATGTTTACGTAAGCATGGGAGGAGGGGGTAAGAGCTTTGCTTACTTTTGCTGACCAGGGGGATGGGGGGTAAATGATTGTAATAAAACTGCTTACGTAATATTTGAACGGCCCCTTATGTGTTTTATGACTTTGTACATCACATGGCGATATACGAGTTAAACGGTCGGCCTATAGGATCTTGTTGTTATTATCTGTATACACTTAGGTAAAAAAAATATATACATTTTTAATTAATTTTGAAGACCGGGTAGCCGAGCGGTGGTGTAAGCCGTCCAACCTGAGTGCCCGGAAGGTTGCGAGCAAGTTAAGCCATAGGTCCCGGTTGTCATTTAAAATATGTATGACAATCGTTACAGGTAATCTAACACCTGGCATATCTATCTGGGCTACTGGTTCCTTATGGGTTTCGAGGTATGATAGGGAGCAACTTGTTAATTCTGGTAGCTAGCTGCATCAGGTAGACTGCGATCCGACCGCGATGGAAATAGAAAGCCAAACAAAATGATAAGGGGCCATATTTGATCGCAAACGATTATCATAGCTTATCTCCCTTTAGTAGATGTCGACACTTCGACAGGTACTGACTGTCTTTCGCACACCCAGGATCACAAGTTATTAAGTTAGTTCGCCGGTTGGGTTCGATTCCCACCCAAGTCAGACATTTGTGTGATGTTCATGTTCATGTCTGTTTGTCTTGAGTCTGGGTGTAATTGACGGGCCGGTGGCGTGGTCGGTATGATACTTGCTTTTCACGCCGCAGTTCGATTCCCACCCGAGACCAACATTCGTTTAAATATGTTTCACGCACGCACGCACTCACGCTCGCACGCACGCACGCACGCCCGCACGCTCGCACGCTCGCACGCACGCACGCACTCACGAACGCGCGTACGCAAGCACGAACGCACGCACGCACGCACACACGCACGCACGTGCTCACGCAAGCACGCACGCACGCCTCCACGCACTCGCACACTCTTACTTTCACATTTATAATATTAGTAGTAGGATGTATTTACAAAAGAAAAGTATTTTATGTAGTATATTAATTACCAGTGCTTTATTTTATTAATCTCGTTTCCATAGTCCAAGCTCTGCTTAGTTTAGGATCAGATGGCCGTGTATGTTACTATCACTCTACTTATTATTACCTACATTGCCAGTATTGCCAGGATGGCTCCCATCGTACAAGCTTCGCTTAATTTGGTAGCCAAAGATAGTACAATATTATTCCTGTGTACTTTGGTCAAAAAATATTTTTTTTATTACTATAATTATTATTCTGTAAGGTGGAGGTCCATTCACTAGTCGCGCTGCGCAGAGCAAAAAAAGTCGCTGTTGTTCTCACCAAACTTAGCAACAAGTCCCACTTATATGAACTAGTTTTCTCATGAACTAATGACATGTTGATGCGGATTATGAACCTAAACATGTGTAGGATACATAAATCAATTACACTGACCCTGCTAAAGAAATAGAACAGTCAGTTTATTTGAGTTTTACAGTTCTAAAACATTTTATTTGTTATTTTAGTTAAAAATGCTATGTAGTTTTTTGGGTAGATATGACGTATACGTATCCGGAACACAGTAGAAGAAAATTTTATTTTAGTTTGCCGCCAGAAAGGTTTTTTGTAATTGAAGTGAAAATTTATTTAACTGCCTTGCGCACATTTTGGTAGGGGAAAATCTTATGGGTTCCCGTCACCGACGACATGATCGTGACTGGCGCATGCGCAGCGAACGTGTGCTGTGTGCGTTGGACGCTTTTTGGATGGGTGAAATCTCGTGAGTTCAGTTTTCACTTCTATCGGCAGTCTCAATAGCTGCCAATATTTTTCTCATTTTAAGCGTATGTTTATTAGATCATTTAAATCTACATACTTTACTTCAACCCACTCCTGGGTCTTCTCTCAACTATCTCACGAGTTGAGAGTGTTTAGGCCTTAATTCACACATGCTGGCCAATTGCAGGTGCATGTCCATTATTGTCAACATGTCACATAGGGACATAATGATTAGTTTTTAGACATGCCTGTTTCCTCAAGATGTTTTCCTTCACCGCTATTGAGCAGCGGCGATGTAACAATTTCAGACAAAGATGTGTGGGTACGACTGGAAATTGAATACGCGACCTTATATTTCTAAGGCGAGGCCCGTACCGCTGCGCCACCGCTGCTCCGCTGCGATTTGATTAATAAGATACAGTGCATGTGTAGTATTTGCGTAGAATGCAAGTGACAACTAACATTTAGTTGCTACTAGTACCTGTGCCTTGTAGCCGATAATAAAAACATTCGCACATCACCTGGCCTTAGCATTTTACACTAATGTAATCGCAGCACTTAAATAAATGTCGATGAATTTATTAGCACAAAATATCTAGAAAACTGGAGTTTTACCGCACGTACGTTATTTACGGACTGTTTGATAAATCGTACTGCGTCTGCGTTATGTCGCGTTCGAGATAACTGGCTAAAGCGCGAGACTTGGGGTCCAGCTATAATGCGTGCGTACGCTTTACGGTTTGCATTTTTATACTCAACTCATTAATTGACCCAGTGAAAGTTCCGCTAATATTTATTGTGTATTTGCATCATGTTTCAATATTTAATTCTGCAACACAACTATTATAAGTTTACAAAATTCGGTCCAGCCGTCCTTGCATATTAAATAGTGTAAGTAATTATTATGTGCTTAACTAACCGAAATTTGAATTTATACGAGTAATAAGTATATCTGTGCGAACGATCGCGCGGCTTGCCGTCTCATCGCATAATAAAACAGAAACCGTCGTTCGGCTATTCGCATAATGCGTACGGTTTGGGTTAAAAATAAAGAGGTAATCGGCCAAGGCTGTAAAATTATTTTCAATAAGAAATTATCTAAACGTTGTACAAATGTTTTGACTGGCCGTTTGTTTAGGCTGAATATGTAGGCTAACTGCCCCGAAACACACGAATTGCGAGGGATTTTCCTGTCTATTGCGTGGTAGCGTTCATTGGATTTTTAAACGTTGGAGGCGAGTAGGTACGCAATGAATAGCAAAATCGCTACTCTTACCTCTCGAAGCTGTTTTACGCGGCTTGGCAGTAAAAGCAATAGGTGGTAAATCAGATAGAGTGATTCAAGAGGAAGGTTTATGTGTATAATACATGCACGATATAGTAGAGAAACACTGATAATTTTAGAGGTTTCTAATGTGATGTCGTAGATTAACGTAAAAGCTCCTATTAACGACCCCCTAAAATGTGTACTCTATTAACGATCTAATTTTTAAATCACTCTTATAAGTCATAATATAGGGTTCCAGAAAGTCATACCTTAATATTTTTTTACGTATATTTGTTGGACAGCAAAAAGTGTAAAGTTTGTGTGTTTAAATAGCCCGTGAAAGAAATAATTTAACAATTAGTGGGACGCGCCTGAAGCGAACGCACTTTTCATAGATACATAAGTAAAACCAGCCTAAATAATAGTGATACCTACTTATGGTAAAGGAGAGACACCGCAAGAACATCGACCTTCACCGGTGTGACAACCAAGCGCAGTATAAGAGAGAACCTCAATCAAGTGAGACATATTTCTTTTTTTATGGAATCCCATAGATTTATGAACATACGTGGGAGCTTGCCGATTGTAAAATGTTCATGACTAATTATAACCGACTTCTGGAGGAGATTCTCAATTCGATTGGTATTTTTCATCGTCTTCAATTTTGTGTCAGTTATACGAATTTAGTATCAAACCATAGTTTTTAGCAGCAACGGTGGCGCAGCGGTATGGACCTCGCCTTAGAAATATAAGGTCGTGCCCACACGTTTTGTGAGAATTGTTTCATCGCCGCTGTTCAATATGGCTGAAGGAAAACATCGTCAGAAAACCGGCATGTATAATAACTAATCACTCGAAGCCATATGACATCCACCAATCCGCACTTGGCCAGCGTGTGTGGATTAAGACCTAAACTCTCTCAACTCGTAAGATAGTTGAGAGGAGACCCGTGTCCAGCGGTGGAACACTAGAAAAAGGTTTGAAATTAAATGATAGAATATAATATGCCTTAATAGGCTGCCGACTTGATTTTGTTAGTGGCTACCTGGCAATAAGATATAACCAGGTAATTTAATATAGGTATTATGTAACTACACCGAGTAGAGTAGCAAAAGGAAAATAATATAAAATGTTGAAAGTTTAAGTTATAAACTCGTTTTAGCAAAGCAAACCTTATTTTTTCAAATAATTATATAGACTGGAGCATTAAAAACAAAGTGACATTCATTGACATCTATCAACACAACAGAAACGTCAATGAGCATCCGCTGTAAGAAGAAAATTACGAAACACTGGAATTTTCCTAAATTCCAACAAAAATGATATTGATAATGATAACCAATACATAACAATACCCAATAAAAATGAGAACACTATAATATTCCCAATGCGTTGTGGAAGAAGACACAGGTGTTGGGTAAGATCTTAAGTATCTTTTTAAACACCTCATCCTCAAACCATAACTTACGGGCCATGGGTGTTTTGGCAAGTACCTGTGGCACCATTGTGCGGCCCTAGAGGATACGCCGCTGCACGTGCTGGCCGAGTGCCAACCGTGGTCGTGGTGGCTCCCGGAGTCTTGTCTCGGCGACTGGTGCAGACACCTCCTCGCTCGAGTCCGCGGTCACTTAGAACTAGAACTTTGGATTTCAAATACGCTTGTGTTACTTTCATTAAACTACGAAAAGATCAATTCGTGAGCCATTCACTTTTAGACAGTGTGCTACGCTACTACGGTTGCCAACCTAAGCTACGCAGCAGATAGTGCACAAGTGTGTGCGGAAACACAAGTGCACCCTCTATCTATTCCCTTCTCTCTCAGAGTCCGGTGAGACTGACCGACACAACCGGGTATAGATCGGATGCAAGACTCATCATCATCATCATCCCTATTTTAGTCCACTGCTGGACATAGGCCTCTCCCAAAGCACGCCACTGATCGCTCTCAGCTCTTGAGGACGTCCTACGCTACGTATGCCAATCCGTGGTTCCCACTCAAGAACTCGATTACCCATTAGTACTCGTAATTGCCCATTAGGGCAATTATTAATTAGTCTTCTCTTAATAACTTTTTCCAACAAATGATTTTATTATTAATTTTCAGTACGCCTTCCCCAGGCATCATCACCATTGGAACTGTGGTGGATGCGGCGGTTGCCAGTTCCTTTGGCGGCTTCTGTGTCTTCCCTTCTTTATAGTAGGTTATGCCATACCCTGTATTGTTTCCACGGTAGTCTTTTTGACCTGTTTTATCTTCCACGTCGCTGCATACTGGATCCTCCTACTTTGAAACTGTTGAAATGACCTTCTTTTTAAGTAAGAATATCAGTGGTATTAAACACATGAGAACAACAACATTCACAAACCTTCTTGATTAGTTCATGGATTAAAACAACAGTTTTATAAAGATGAAGAATTTGGGCATAAGTGCAAATTTTTTGGTGATTTGAACACAAATCTAAGGCTACTTCAAAAATTTGTACTTCAAAATTTTGACTCAAGTGTAAACTGGACACAATTTACCAGATTTTGAGCCACAAGCAAGATGCGTTTTTTTAACTTCAAAAGGATGGTAGTAGCAAGTTCAAGGACAAACTGGGCACCTGTTATATTATGCGGGCGTCATCCTTCGTGGCTTCGCCATGCGATAATAGAAAATCTGTCCAAGAAATCCAACAACGATTACGTTTATGACAGCTCTGATAGTTTCAATCATCATATTTACATAAAACGATATATTAAATGCAACTAGTTTAGTCACTTCAACTTCAATATCATTTATTATGGATGCTACTACGGAATACAATACAGTTGACCTTAGGATTTTTCCATTGCTGCCTTTTTTATTTATGTTCTGTATTTTGCTGTTAGTTGCTTACGATTTCACTGTTCTTTTAACTATATTACTAAAAGTGCCGTTGGCTATTGTACTACCATGTTTGTTATAGAAGATACTTTCAATAAAACTGCCAGTTTAACAACTGAAACAACTTCTGTTATATTATTATGTATTTTCGATAATTTAGTTTTTATTACATACACTAGCTTTCCAGCCGTAGCTCCGCCCATGTGAAGTCCTTTTATATCGTGCCCAGCAGTGGAATGAAATGTAGTCTTTAGCACATGGCCTATCTAACAGTGCAAGAGTTTTTCTAATTGAATGTTTTTCTCGAACGGTTCGATACCCGCAACTTTATATTTCAAATGCGATGTATAGACCGCTGCGCCACTGCAGCTCAATACAAGCGTGAATCTAAGTTATTTGAGCTTTAGTGTTCGATATGATTCGTAGCTCGGGCGGAGGTTTGAATAATTTTTTACTTTATAGTTATTTATCCAGCGGAGGGTTTGTATATTTATTACATTTATTCCGATTTAACTTTAAATCATGCGTCGGTTTCTTACCGCAAAAGGGTGCAAAGTATCGAATAACTGTAATCCCAACAGACAAACGTCTATCGATCAGAGAGAGGAAGTTCTAAATGTGTTTACACTGCTATGATTAATGGAGAGGTAGGCCTTGAACTTGGCGGTTGACTCTCACATAAAATGAGTAGGGATGGGTTACGAGGATTACCGCAAAATTCTTACTCCTTACCAATAATGTAAAAGCGACAGCCTACTAACTAATAGTATTTTCTTAAATTTACGCAAATATTACACATTAAAATAAAACTAAAACGGATTTTATATTTTAGATTTTTGTATCCCGAAGTTTGGCAATTTGTAGCTTCTTTTTGTGCTATATTGCAATAGTAATTGGCTGGTCGCTTTTCTAATTCAACATGCAACCCTTAACCGCAGAAATAATTCAAGCTTGCGTGGCTTTTAGGGTTATAGTGCGTTTTTTTTAAATATCAAATACTGTACACCGCTGAGCTAGATTTTTGATTTCCTAAATTTTGCTATAGGGCTACACATCAAGGTATATTTTTCCAGTGTAAGCTGATCTCGCGTTGTATAATATTTCCGTACAACGAGAGATCAGCTTTTACTCCTTTCGTTACGAGGTAGTTTTATGTGATTTTATATTATATCCTAGTAAGAAGGTAGGTACCTAAAGGAGAAATAAAAGTTTATTTATCGAGTTGCCATCAAAAAGCTTCCACCCATGACTTCGCCCGCGTGGTACCTACTTATTAGGATTCGAAGTAGCATAAGTGTTAATCCAGACCATAATCTATTTCTGTGCCAAATTTCATCTAATCCATACAACCACACCTCTTGACATCCATACATTCTACAAACTTTCGGATTTATAATATTTACTACAACCTTTTTACAGTGTCCCACTGCTGGGGACGGGTCTTCTCTTTAGTTGAGAGAGTTTAGGCCTTAATTCACACACGCTGGCATCTTCCAGTTGGTGGATGTCACATGTCCTCGAATGATTAGTTCTTAGACATGCCGGTTTCCTCACGATGTTTTCCTTCACCGTTATTGAGCAGCTGCGATGTAAAAATTCACACAAAGACGTGTGGGCACGATCGGGAATCGAACCCGAGACCTTATCTTTCTAAGGTTTATAATATTAATTGGATTTATTTAATAAAAATGCCATTGAGTATTTGTGTGATTTGAAGGTTGTAGAGCACTAAAAAACTATTATTCGAATTGAAAGCAGTTTTATTGAGGCAGTTTTAACTTCTGTGAAGTGTAATGTTGATACAGTTCTTATTGTTGGTGTTTACGAGCTAACATTATTTACAGTTGTAGAGTAACGATTACATCTGTCACTTAACTGATTCGGACCAGACGAGTGTCTTCTGAAACAGAATTATCTGTTTAGAAATAAACATTTTCAAAAAACTATAAAAACTACAAAATTACTTGATCAACAATATTTCGATGTCGTCGAGAGTACCTATGTGTCGATCTAAACTATTGTATTTATAAATAATAATAATACTTAAGTACCTGCTTACAAATTTGTTGGCACATCTACTTCTCAATGCATCAGCTGTCATTTTATACTGTCCTCGTGTCCGTCTTTGAAGTCAGCTGTCACTCGAAAATGTCATTAGGAACGAATGAATGAACACCGAGCACGGGTGAAGCGGCCATCTTAGAATGGCTGACACGGTGTGTTGGACCGTTGTGTCGTCGGGAAGTGCAGATGCAATAACGTGCTCGGTGAACGTTACGATTTAATACAAAGTAATCTTAACGATCTGTAATTAACTGGTAGAATTCATGATTGTGCTAACGAAAGATTGGGGTGAAGTGATATTTGCCGTAGTTATTTTATTGAAATACCGTCTTCTTACCCGATTATTCACGCCTACCTAAAGATGTCTGGTAATCTTGATATTTTTTAGTCTAAAACCTTCCAAAGCCTTCAAATTTGTTACAAACTGTGAACTGTGAAAGGGTAAACAAACAACTTTTTTTATGTGGCTGCATCCTTTTTTGTTGGGTGTCGACGACATCAAAGTTAAGATTTGTGTAAAATTAAAGTTTCAAACTGTGAGATATTAAAAAAGTTTGTTGCGTTCCAAACGCAAAGATTGTGTTTTTTCAGTTTATCTTAATGTTTCTTGACGTTTTCTAAGTAATTACAAACAAAACAAAAGAAACGTAAGTTGGTGTGCATTTGTTTTCTTTTTTATTTCAAAGAGAATGTTATTTACCTCCCATTTCTATTTACCTCTGAATAAACAGGTTTTAAGAAACTTCATTTTCTTTTACGGTAGTCGAGCGGTGTAAGCCGTCCGATTGGGTTATACTGTACCCGGGAGGTCGCGGGTTCGATTCCCGCCCCGGACAATATTTGTGTAACAACAAAAAATTGTTTCCGTGTCTGCATGGTTGAGGGACTACCCTCCATGCCTCGGAGAGCACGTTAAGCCGTCTGTCCCGGTTGTCTTTTCACACATCTATGACAATCGTTACATGTAGTCAGAAGCCAATATAATCTGACACCTGGTCTAACCATCTCTGCTACGGGTTTCGAGGTCTGATGGCAGTCTCTCGTATAATTCTGGTAGCTAGCCGCATCAGGTTAGACTGGGAGCCGACCCTAATAGAAATGGGAAAAAGGCAAGGGGAATGATGACTACAATATAAACTTTATTAACTTTATCCGTTAAAAAGTAGTTCTATTTCAATGTGTGATATTCGTATAAATCTAATAAAATACTATAAAAAAAACTGGATCAAACTCGCGGGGCCACAAACTTTTACACAGACATTACATGCACGTTACACATTACAACCACTTTTTTATAGGTTAAATAATGCCTATGTTTTCGAATCCAATTCCTTAAGAGAGATCTTGTAAACGTTCTGTGGTTTTACTTTGATTAATGATGAGTTATTGTCGGTTAGACGAAAGTAAACGTTGTCTAGAATTCAGACTGAGACAGATTCCTTGTATTAGCATAGCTGTCGCCTTATCTAGACGTATAGTTAAAAACTAGACCGAAAACTGCCCATATAATACATAAAACAGAATCAGAATATTTATTTGTAAAATATAGTTTCAAAGGAGTACATAAAGGTGTAACGTAAACATTAACGCATGTAAAGGCTCCTGAAAATACGATTAGACAAAGGATACCTTACTTTATAATAATAATATAGTAATAATTCCACACTAAGCAGGAGATTTAACTATGGCAACCACATAACTGGTAATATAGATACATACTACATGTAATACTTTCTTTTTCTTTTCTTTATCGTCATAAGTTCTTATAAAAAAATGATATAAGACTACCTAGGGAGAGGAATTTTATAAATGGAAATTTCTAAAAAAACGTTTATTGTGTTTTTGAGTCAAATCGAACACTAGAAAGTAGGTCTAATTATGCTCTCAAGATTTAACTCACAAACACATAAACATACATGAGTTATATTAAAAACTTGTAAAAATGGTTTGCAAGCAGGTTATTTTAACTCACAGGTAAAACAAACCTGTTAAAAATAAAACTTAAAAATATTACAATTCAGGGTTGTCAATGAACAAAGGTTAATCTAACTCTTAGAAAATTTAAAAAGAAACTGGTATTGCGCGCGTTCCCCTCTGCCCACGTACATGAACAGATTGAATGCGTACACTGTTTATGTGTTGTGTTTGTGTGTAACTTTTATTTACGTGTGCATTTGTAAAGTCGCTTCAACTTTTACATGTGTACTGTACGTAGTGACCTCCCCTCTTCCAAAAGCTGGCAGAAACACTTTAGTACATTTCATTTGGCTGACCGTTTAACTCGCGTATCGCCATATGAGGTACAAAGTCATAAAACATTAATTAAATCTCATAAACAACTATTTAACCACAGATAAAAGTAATGTAAGACTATTCGTCACTAATATCCATATCGCTTGAATCATCATCACTGTCTGTGCAGCTTGAGGAGTCAGAATCTTGGCGATAGGCGATACGCGAGTTAAACGGTCGGCCTATAGAAGGTTTGTATAACACCTCCCGTGTCAAATGGTCTAAGGTTAAACCACAAATAATATAATACTATACGTTAAACTAAAATCAACTGTAACCTTCAGACTAAAATATATTGTAGTTGTTAGCTTAACTAGGTATTTGGTTTTGTAATTAAAAGGGAGCGTATTTAGATTTTAGTTATTACCAGAATATATTTTGTATTATGTGACATGGGGATTAATTAAAAATTATATTAAAGCATGCCCTCAGACATAAACATTTATAGAATAATCTTAGAATATAAACATTCGAAAACATTATGCCATTTTCACACAATTGCTGAGCATGAATGGTCGACAAGGTATGAAAAATCGTATTTTAATTAGTTAGTCATCATCATTCCCCTTGCCTTTTTCCCATTTCTATTGGGGTCGGCTCCCAGTCTAATCTGATGCGGACTTATACGAGCGACTGCCATCAGACCTCGAAACCCGTAGGGAACCAGTAGCCGAGATGGTTAGACCAGGTGTTAGGTTATATTGGCTTCCGACTGCATGTAGGTAACGACTGTCATAGATGTGTTAAATAACAACCGGGACCGACGGCTTGACGTGCTCTCCGAGGCACAGAGGATAGTCCCTCAACCAACCAGACACCGAAACAAATCTTTGTTGTTACATAAATATTATCCGAGGCGCGAATCGAACCCGCGACCTCCCTGGCACAGCATAGTACAATCGGACGCCTTACACCACTCCACTGCTGAGGTCGTCTTAATTAGTTCGTCAGTAAGATTATAAAAAAAAATTAACACTTTTTTTTGCTTTATCACCGAAATAAAACATTAGGTGTGACGTCTGCTCTGAAGGGGTGTTTCTATTCAGTCGACGAATATAAACATCATTGTAAAAAAAATTCTGACACTAAATAATTTCATAGTTTATTCCCAAAAAATAATTATTGTCTCGATATTTTAATGTATTTTGTTTATGTGATTGATATTTTAAATTATTGTTTTGTATTATCATTGTTATTAATTTATGTTTTATGTTTATTGTTGTAATCATTGTTTTATTATTTATTATTTTAATGTAGTTTTGCTTATATTTCAAATACAATGTCATTTGTTTTATGAATAAATGAAATGAAATGAAAATGACGTCGTTCGAGAATTCGCTTGGACATATCACCGTTATCTTTAAATCACACAAGAAAAAGAAAAATACGTGTCCAATATATTTAATTTATATGTCTGACGGACAAAAAATATTATCATCATTATAGGGTTAACATAATTATCATAGTCATCATAGTTTAATATCCGCGAGGTCATGTCGATTGCTGAGCTGAGCACAAAACTTCATAATATATACTTAGTTTGAAATTGTGCCCGATGAACGGCAATAGGTTCGCCCATATTACGTATGGCATCTAAACATAGCAGATGAAAAGTCAGTAATTTTACCTCTGCCTACACGTTTGAGTAATACAGACGTGATGTTATTTGTGTAACATATAATCATCATCAGCTTAAGCGTCCATAGCTTAAGCGTCTCCCAAAGCACGCCTCTGAGCACGTTCCGCGGTAACTCTCATTCAGCTCTTGCTCAGTCTGAAGGCGTCCTACGCTACGTTTGCCAATTCCTGGTCTCTACTCAAAAACTTGTTTGCCCCAGCGGTTGTCAGTTCTGCGCCAAATTTGACCAGTCTATAGCCAATTCAGCATACCAATACGCATAACATAATTGAGTTCATATATCTTTAGTTAGAAAAAATACCTAAACCCCGAGGGAAAGCCATCATTATTCGTCTAGATTGAGTTTTTAAATAGACCCAAGTCACTGGATGAATATAAAATCTCCAATTACCGATTAAGAGAATAACAGTAACTTTGATTAAAATTTTTAGTTCCAATTTCAATTTTCATTTCGTTTATCTTTAATGGAAAATGTAATTGAATTTAAATGCATAATGTATTGCAATTAAGAGTGGCTGTTCATTCGACTTTTGTTTTCTATGTAATCAGATTGATAGGAATATTTGCACTCTGATTGTACCTAGTATTATATTATCTGTGATTGTACTAAACTAGCAACCGTCACCGACTTTTACCAAAGGTTTATCATGTAACAAAAAATATTGGCAGTTTTATGGAAGTAAAAATTGTGAACTCACAAGAGTTCACCTATCCCAAAAGCATCTCACGCATAGCACACGGCCGCCGCTGCGGATAGACGAACTCATAAAGTTTTCCCCGACCAAAGTGCCAAACGCGGCTGAAGAAGTTTTCACTTTAAATCTATTAGCTCAATAAACAATTAAACATCTTTTCTGTTTTTGAAATCGGTCAACAATGGAAATTGCCTTAAACTAGTATTTGGTATTTGTAGCGGTAGGCTTCGAGCGAGGCTAATCATCACGATAAACGAACCAGTCCTGTTCTAACTAGAAGATGCCTAATGGGCTATACTGTTACTAGACCAATTGCGATTCCCACTTATAGACTGTTTTGGTATCATCCAACTTCGTCACCTCGCCACCAGGTGAAATCGTTGACAAAGCATGGATCTTAGGCTTTTCTGTTAGCGTAGAGGTTAGTTACGGTCATGGAGGTCGTGAGTTCGATTCCCAGCCAAGACAAATCTTTGTGTGATGAGCATGATTGTTTGTTCTGTGTCTGGGTGTCGCTATGTGAAAATAATACCGCTGTTATTTATTCACTTCAACCATTTGTAGTGTCCCACTGCTGGGTACGGATATTCTCTCAACTATCTTACAAGTTAAGAGAGTGTAGGCCTTAATCCACACATGCTGGCCAAGTGCAGTTTTGTGGATGTAACATGTCCTCGAATGATTAGTTTTTAGACATGCCAGATTCTTCACGATGTTTTTCTTCATCGATATTGAGCAGCGGGGATGATACAATATCACAAAAAAATGTGCGGGTACGACAGCAAATTATGTTATTTATTATTATTACCTATTTAACAAATGTGCTATTACAACCTCACTTTTACAGCTTGGTCTCAGACAACGCGTGCAGAAACGCGTCTCTGCATACATAAGACTTCATTAGAATATGTTTAAAAACTACGTGACGTTATAAATAATAAGGTGTTCGTCGATCACAAGTAACTACTTAAAAAAATTAACCAACATTTTTAAAGCTTACACTAACTCTTATTACACTAGCTTATTGAACTGAATCGGAAATTCGGAATATATTTTGTTCTTTTGCAGTTTCATCGTTGTTTCAATATTCCACTTCGTCACAGAGGAAGAAATTGCAAAAATGTATTTCACACAATTAGTTAACTTGTTCCTTTGTGTTAGTGGAATACATAAATAAATTGTTATTATTATTCAATACTCAATACTCAATATCTTTATTGCTATTCCATAAGTATTATAAGATGGTAACATTATATAACATAGTACATTATTATGGACCCTGCAGGGCACAGCAAAATAGGGTAGGAGAGAGGAAGCTTTATTTGAGACGTTAATTTAAAGATCTAATGTCATTATGAATAGTTTTTAAAAAAAGATAAAAATTAAAATCAAACATAAATAGATTAAATGAATAATAAATTAAAATATATAATATACTAATAATTAAAATATAAAAGTGTATCATAAAGTGAAATTAAAAAATTGGTTGTTTGTAAAGCAGGTTTACGATCGAGATGTTTACGTGATAACGTCTTATTGGTGATATAAGTTTTTGGGAAGTAAGGAATTAATGAAGTATGCCGCTAGAGTGAGAGAGACGGAAGATCGGTCCACTCACTCGAACGCTATGCCAGCCTCCACTCGTGAGGATTCCGCGTGACAAGTTTCACGGAATGACTGGCAGCGCTCGAGATGAGACGGGAGATCGGTCCGTCTCTCTCTCGTTATACCTGCGATCGCGCTCGTGAGGTTTTGGTGTGACACAAGTTTCTGAACATATCACCCGACTAAAACGATTTTAAAGACGTTATCACGTCAAAATCAAAATTACATAATTCATTTTAAAATTTTCAATACCAGCAATTATTAATTCAATTCATATAATAATCCATTTTTACATTAATTTTAATGTTAATATATTATTTCTTAATGTCATTAAAATTAAAAAAAAATATTGAAGCTTGTCTAGGAAATATTCATTTATAGAGTAATAGCATTTATTTATTAGCATTTTTTTTAGTTTATTAATAAAATTATTTAATTTATCTTCTTTCTTAATTATGTCAGGTAGATTATTGTATATTTTTATAGACATTACATAGGGACTCGTGGAATGCATTCTTAACTTGGATGCTGGTATGTTTAGCCTAGATGGGTGTCTGAGTGTGTATCTTGATTGAATGTCTTCGCGTTTTGTGTAGAATTCTTGGTATTTGCGGACAAATTTACAAGTTTCTAATATATACCTAGATGCAGGGGAGGGTTAGGATGTTATATTTTATAAAATACGGTCTGCAGCTGTCTGTTTGTTCAATGTTTGTCAAGATTCTAACTAATTTCTTTTGTAAGGTGAAGAGAGTATGTGCGTCTGTACTATTACCCCAGAGAGTCACGCCATAACTTAGCCATGAATTAGCATACGCATAATAAGTGGTAAGGGCTGTTAGGGTTTTTAATTTCACGGAGGGCATATGAGAACTTAGAGATTTTCGAACGGGTTTTTTGTATATGTGATTTCCAATTGATATGTTTATCTATCTTTAGGCCAAGTAATGTAAATTCGTCAACTATTTCTATTTCTGAGCCGTTGAAATTTAAATTTAGGTGTAAGGTAGGGTTTTTGGTACGGATGAAATGTAATTATTTTGGTTTTAGTGTAATTAATTTCTAAATTGTGTGTGGTCATCCAATTAAATGTTTTATTGAGTGTGGAGATAAGTTGTTCTTTTATTTGTGTTTTTGGTACCAGATACTAATAGAGATATGTCATCTGCAAATAGATAAGTCGTTAATATAGATAAGAAATAGTAAGCATCCTATGACACTTCCCGAAATTCATCGAAAATTATGTTGAATTGAATCGATATTTATGAGTAAACGCGACCCATTGTAGACCAAACAATCGCTTAGTATGGCGTTCTGTTGCGTTGCGTCGTTTTCCGTTTTCTGTATACTTATTTCGGTAACCCTTGGGCCCCTAGACAAATCACATAGCGAAACGATAGCAAAATATCGAAAAGAACAAAATTTATGGGAGTAACAGAATGTCACGTGACAATCTCATGACAATACTATACATTTTGTTCTTTTCGATATAGATTGTAAATATTGACCTGTTGCGGCGTCGCAACGCAACTCAACATAATAATGAAGCACCTCCATAAAGTAGTCTCATAACTAAAAATAATCACTACAAATCTGTTAAAATGTTCAATGTTAAGTACTACGTCTCACTGTCAAAGAAACATTGAATTATATTCCTTCCCACTAAAATTCCAATACGTTACGTAACGCAACTGGAACAAGTTAACAGGGAGTAAAGTAACTGAACAATAATATTTTTATTTTGTTTCAAACACACAGAATTTGATTTATTCCACGTATTGTCATCTCGAATTGTATGGCAATAGATAAATATTGCTTTTAGCTTTTATATTACTCTTGAGTTTCTGTTTCAATTTCAAACAGTATGATACTTTTTGAAATCACAGTTGAATTTGAGTGACTGTTGTAAAATAACGCTGTTTGTGTCCAAAATTAACTCATTTTATTCATAGCAATAACAAAGCGCATACGTTTATATTACCTACAGGTGAAAGCAGAGGTGAATACAGTCTTGAGGGTATTTATTTTCTTCAATATTACTAATATTTTGGGAGGAAGTGGACAATCTAACAATTAGCCTAACTTTATTAGGCTATTTATTATAAGTACTCTTTATACCTAAAATAACAAAATGTGTTGCGGAGGCTGTGGACCTTGCTGCGGTGGTTGCAAGGGCAACTTGCATCACTATCTACATGTGCTGTACGAAGTTCTGCTAGTGTACGCTGTAGGCAACAGAGCGCTCTTCTAACCAGACAAGCCATGGTGTCTGCTGGGAGTCTGCGCTCTATGCCTTTTCATTTTTGTGGAAGTTCACTTCCGTGCCGTTTAGTGGAATAAATTATAAATAAATAAAATCTAACTTTCTAACTCCAATTATCTTTCTGATTATTACACGTGCGGAATGCAAGACAGTTTCAAGTGTCTACAAGGCGCCGCTATCGATCCTGTCTTACAGGAATAGCAGTGGCGGGATTGCGGTGGTGGGTAAAGTTCTTAGAAAATTTTAACATAGGAACTGCGCACGCGTTACCCTCTGTCGAGGTACATGAACAGTTTCTATGCATAAACTGTTCATGTTGAAGTGTAGCTTTTATTTACGTGTGCATTTGTAGCAATTTAAACTTTACATGTGTGATGTACGGTACGTGGTTACCTCGCCTCGTCTAAGAACTGGCAGAAATATTGTAGTACTAGAAGTTGCGTATAACACTTCCCTTTTAAATGTTCTAAGGTTAGGTGCCAATAAAAAAATACCTAATCATTAATAAGAATAAGTAACTAAACAATATATTTTAAGCACCAGCTAGTTATTTAACAGTTAATTTCACTAACTGAGATATTATCACACAAGTCAATCATAAATGAATTCAATTTTCAAACGATATAGGAGTAAAAGCTTTTCAAATTGAAATATAATTCTAAAGAACCCATTACTGCAACAAAGACTTTTATTTCAAACGAAATGGACAAACCGTGTACTCACACGAACGAGTTTTCAGGAGATTAAAATCATAATCGATAACGTGAAAATGTTAGAGTTTTTGACGAGTAATTTGTGAGTTTTTGATATTTTTTTTTAACTCCCTCGTTAGTCTAGTGGAAGACTAGTTAGCTTGAAAGCCGCGAGGGGGTTTAAATCCCGAGTCGAGTAATTCAATTCAATTCTTTATTTGCTCTTGACATGTAGGTATACAAGTTTATAATGTCTTGCCGACACAGCGGCATGCTTATTCAATTTATATTACTTACATAAATTACTAATAATATTAATTACATATCAGTAGCGAAGGCTGGAAGCCTGGAAAAGAAGAGCCGGAACAAAAAATTCTTATATAAGAAAATAATATCTCTTCAATACCGTCACCGATGTTTCTATGGCGACCACCACCTTTATATTATAGGTACTAATTTTTGATGCTGCTTAACAGTCTTAGGCGATACATAATTTTAACGAAAAAACGATATTAATTAATTCCTAAAGGGATACCGATTGGAATCGGAATTGTATGGACTCTTCGCCACTGTTATGAATTATTACATTAAAATTATAAATTATTATTCTAAGATTATCTAAATTATTTATTATTTAAATTTATTATGAAACATAATTAAATCATAGGATTATTTTTATCATTAGGATAACGACGTTTTTCACGATGATAAATTAGTACAGTCAGGAATTGTGCCCGATGAACAGCTGTAGCCAGCAGGCGCGTCCTTTATGCGTATGGCCTATACGCATAAAGGACGCGCCTGCTGGCGCTGGTCTTAGAATAAAAAGTAGAGTATGTGCTGTAGTATTTTAAACCTAAACCTTCTAGTATTTTTAGTAAGATAGGATAGGACGGGATAGGATAGCATAAAGGATTTGTATATAGGATGTAGGATATAGGATATAGGATTATACTAAGGTATTATAGTAAGAAAAATTAGGATATTACGTATGTTATTTTTGCTACATATCTAAAGAAAAACATGTAGCCTTTAGTGTCTCACAGCTTCACACGGGCCTATTCAAATTCTTGACTAATGGCGCTGAAACAATTCGCACAAAGATGTGTGGGCAAGACCCAGGAACGAGACTGTGACGGTTAGCATTTATCTAACTAAGCAATATCTTAAAATATGTGTTATCTTTTTCAGGTCCAACTGAAAGCAACTACGACAAGAATTTGACGGAAGTGAGAAGAGAATTCGCTGATAAACTACAGAAGTTTGTAGTCACTAATTACTCCATGATAAATGTGAGTTACACTGACATTTTCTTTAATTACACAACTGCCAAGGAAATGTTAAGTTTTTTACATGTAATGTTTTCAAATTTATTCATTACTAGCTTCCGCCCGCGGCTTCCCCCTCAAAATTGATTTCACTAATCTTGTTTCTCCATACAAACTTTGGAACCCCGTTTCACCCCCTCAAAGGGTGAGTTTTGAAAAATCCTTTCTAAGTGCACCCTTAGACCCCATAAGGAACCTATGTGCCAAATTTAGATTCTCCTGACCCAGCGGTTTGGGCTCTGCGTTGATATGTCAGTCAGTCAGTTTCTTCTTTCATATATTTAGACTAGCTTTCCGCCACTGCTTCGCCCGCGTGAACTACATATGATGCCCAACAGTGGGATAAAAAGTAGCCTATAGCTCTTAAAAGGATGGATCGGATACGGTTTTATTCAAAAGCTAGTTAACAAATAGGCTAGGTTTAAAAAGAATATCCGGGTTTAATCACATTTTAATTTTAGATTTTTTACTTATATTACAGGCACCCGACTTCAGCCTATTCGTGACTATTGAGAACGATCTGAAAGATTACGAGGACAAATACACAGAGTGGTCGAAGCACGTCAACGACAATAACGTCACTAAGAAGACCTGGACCTTCTGGAACTCTATGTTCTACGCTGGCACTATTTATACTACCATAGGTAAGTTTCATTCAACTATGTAATTTACTTATACTCACAGACAGTGCTTAAACTGCTACAGGTAATTATCTTTCTAGATTTAAGTCTACCTAGGTAAGACTTTGGTAGACCTTTTAGGGAAGATATCTCCATAAAGTTTAAAAACGACACCGCAGGTCATTTCAACCTTTTTAGTGTCCCACAGCTGGGCACGGGTCTTCTCTCAACTATATTACGAGTTGAGAGAGTTTAGGCTTTAATCCATACACGCTGGTCAAGTGCGGGTTGGTAGATGTCACATGTCCTTGAATAAATTTTAATTAATTAATTTTAATTTTAATTTAATTTTTTCCTTCACCGATATTTAGCAGCGCTAAAACAATTCACACAAAGATGTGTTGGCACGACCAGGAAATGAACCCGCGACCTTATATTCGAAGGCGTGGTGCATACCGCTGCGCCAGCGCTGCTCACACCGCGGGTTATGCCCACTAATCTCACAGCACTCCGTCTCTTACCCTTAGTACAAAGTCTTATACTGTCGAGACAGTTAGCCAGTCAGGTGACGACTGCGACGTCGGCGTATGTGCGTTCATCCCGGTTACGGGTACTTACTGATACTGTCTCAACTTGAGCAAAAAAAAATTTCTCACTTGCATGAAACGAGCAAGTCTCGTTACCTCACAATCACCATCATCAGCCGCTGGACATAGCACGCCACTAAGCACGATCCGCGGCTACTCTCATCTAGCTCTTACTAGCCTCACTGCTGATATCGTCACTCCACCTAGTCTGAGGATGTCCTACGCTGCGTTTGTCAATTCGTGGTCTCCACTCAAGAACTCATTTACCCCAACGGCTGTCGGTTCTGCGGCAGATATGGACCGATCACTGCCACTTCAGCTTACTAATCCAGTGAGCTATGTCGATTACCTTAGTTCTCTGTCGGATCACTTCATTTCATATTCGATCCTTCAGAGATACTCCGAGCATGGCCCTTTCCATAGCTCGCTGTGCGACTTTAAATTTATGGACCAGTCCTATCTTGAGTGTCTATGTTTCGGCTCCGTATGTCAAAACGGTTAGGACGCACTGATTGAAGACTTTCGTCGATCGATTTTGAGTTAATAATAAATAGTACAACCTATTAATATTCTTTATACATTTATAACAACACAAGTGTGAAATGAGAGAGTGACGACAGTAAACGATTATAATGATACAGCGTAGGTAAACGATGCGATACGAGTATTTACTTATTTATTATTTTTTCCGATACTTACCCGCTCGGTAAGCAGTTGTAAAGTATCGATACCAAAAGCACTCAAAGTATCTAGTAAATAATACAAGTACTCGATAATTTTCTTTCGATACTGAGTACATTTCGTAACGTTTTATTCCTACACTTGCTCGAGCCAGCACTGTCATCAACGAATAAAATTAGTTGTTAACAACAGGAACACCAATAAAACGTATTTAGTACAATGCTATAAATTCTCAAAGCAGTCGTAGTTCTAATCATTTCCGCACAGAAGTAAACAGTAGTTTTCCTTTCCTCAACGCACTGGCTATCTGCATTCAATTAATTACTAGCGAGTGTCGAGATCTTGTTGAGTGTCCAAGCTAAATTAAAACTGGAGTTTTATTTAAATAGAAAAAGCAAATAGATTCAAATGAAGAAAGAATTTGATTTAATTTTTTTAAATAGCTTTTGCGTAAACGTTAAAAAAGTAATAGAGTAAATAAAGAGTAAAAAATCAATGAGAGCGCCACACGGAACGAAAACAAATAGTTTCTGAAGAGACCGAGTACTACTATTTTATGTCGCGAAGACTCGTGCCCGCAGTGGGACAGGTGCTTTACTTTTTTAAAACACAAATAAAATATTGTCTAAACTTATCTGAAATAACTAGGTAATATTAAACAACAAACTTAGGTGGACCAGTCACGACTATAACCTTTGTCTAAATTTTATAAGGCGTGTAGGTCTCTATAGCTCATGTGCAAGTAATTGCTTCGTCAACTTTGTGATTTGTTCACCGGGATTTGTGTGAATTTAAATTGCGATTGCCCCTTTGTTGGCATATATTTTATCTGTTTCGAACAAAACTGATTATTTTTTTTAGTGTTTCTAATGAGAAGTAATGCAGATTCTTTAAAAAATTCGTACCTAGGTTGCATTTCATGACATGACAAATAGCCTAGATAGCCCGCTGATTGACGTATAGACGGTCAGCGGAGGAATTATTATGATCTCGTTATTACTCTTTTGAAACGGAACTATAAAAAGTGAAAAACAAAGTTAGAAAACGAATAAGCGCCTGCAAAAATAATTAAAGCAACGTACCGTCACACAACTGTGTCGGTCTTAAAACAACAAAACTGTCAGGCGTTTGCTATCACACTACCCACTTGTTTACCAAGGGACTTAGTAAATATTAATAAATTTATGAAAACAGAGACTTAGTTGTTTTGTTTTGAGTGCATTTACTCTTAACACGCTCAAAGCTAAGAGAAACAATTTACTTGCTTTCCTTTATAAATGTGAGGTGAAAATATTCACACATTTGTTAAAATGAGCTTACACAGGATAGTCAGAAATAAAATATTAATTTCCCACTATTTTGAGTAACTCTTAGTACTTACTTATCATTCACTTTGCTGTGCATTAAAGTTATATTAATTATGTTATTTTATAGCAGCTATTTATGTAGTTACTAAATTGATATTAAACCTACAAGATTTATTGAGTAAAAGCTAAAATTAGAAGTGAAATACATAAAGCGTTGCTTTGAAATATTGTTTAATTATTGTACTATTAATTGTTGGTGAGATTATATTTAACAGCATCTAGTTGTAGCAGCCAATTTGCTATGGCGCCATTCATGTGACAGTTTTGTTGATATAAACTATTTAAAGATAACACTAAATAACAGTAGGTATTTACAGTGCAATAAACTTAACAATAGGCGTTGGAAAACTTCTTTACAATAAATCAAAGAATAAACTAGAATTTAAAATAATTTAATATCGTCAAAATCAAACTGCACAAAAGTAAATTAGCGCCAAATATCTGCTACCTACTTTTAAAATGGTCGGTATCAACACTAGGGCAGGGTACCACCACATTATCATTGTCTTTTTACTCAACGCAAAAGTAAGGTTTCAGAAATAATACCCTTGTTTTACTAATTGTATTGTATTGTATCTTTATGCGCAAAGTATAAAAACTGCAGCATACTATCATAGTCTATTTATAAACTGTATTGAACAGTACAGATGTTAGCAACGCAACAAATAAACATCAACCAAGTAAAGTTGATACTTTGCTCACATTTTTCAGTTATATTCTTAACAGAATATTCTAGCGACGTATCAAAAAAGTTGGTAGCAAATATCAAGATGTTTCTGCGCTCGATTGCATGAACTGGACTGAATTTAGGTGTAGTTGTTTTAAATTTGGAACGGTGCCCGGAGCGCTTGGCTTATACCCCTCAGTTCAGATGCGTCACAAACGCTTGCTGTGTGCGTGTTGCGTGTTCAAATTCTTATGTTTTATAATCGCGGAGAAAACATAGGCTTCAAACTCAAAAATTACACGCGTTAACCTTTTTTGAAGACTATAAACGTTTGTGAATGTGTTGTGATTAGTTCTTCGAAGATGGGTAGCATTTCCATATCGACGGATATTTGTTTACGTCCGGAACCAGCGCAGCCAAAATAGATTCTTTTATTAGACATTTTCTTTGACCCCGATAAAATAAAAGGAGTTCGCTATGTTCATAACAAAAGGTAAGTGACATTTTCTAAGCTCTTATCATTATTGGCTATTGTTACATTATTTGTGCCATAATTATTGGCAGAGGACTTATATCTCTTTGCCAAAGTTGATATCGCTCGTGACTATTGTGATCGAGTTCAATTGCCTCAGTGCATTTTGCCTAGTTGTAATAATACAACTTCTTTTTTCAGCGGACGAGGATTGTGATTAGCAGCGGTGATGAGTGAAAACGAACCCATAGAAGAAGTAAAACTGACGTTAAAAATACCAATAATAAGAGCTGAAACAGAAACACAAACGGTAGGACTATTAGTACAGAGATCTCCAGAAATAGAAATAACCTCTGTACCAGAAATGGAGGCTTTAGATAGTCAAAACATGTCTATTCGGAAAAGAAGAAATTTATCCAAAAACGGAGGCCAAGCTGCACGACAAAGAGAAAAAACTCCTGAACCAGGCAGAACTCCCCACGAAGACACACCAACTTCAGATGATGAAGACTTTAAACCATTAAGAAATTCAAGGGAAATAGAAGCTGATAACACTTATGAAGAAATGAAACGACTAGTTCAAGAAAAACAATACGTCAAAGATCCTATTTATGATCTAAACACTGATGAAGTCCTAGAAGCTAGAGCAATGGCAGCACAAGAACGTCGGCGTCGAAGTATCTCACCCTTTGCAATTCCAGATAAGGATGAAATTGCTTGCGCATTACAACGTAAAGGAAGCTTTATTGATCCAACTAATAAACTACTATCGACTAACTATGCCCTAAGTCCCAAAGATGAAGATAACTCTAGACGCAACTCATTAACCCTTGAACCAAAGAATTTAGCTACTCCACCGACCCCTGCAAGTAATTCATCAAATGACAGTAATTTTCCCTATCCATTACCTAGCACTCCTAAGAAGTTAAGTGAAATAGTGTACCCTGATGAGAAAAAGCAAGAAGAGACTTCAAAAAATCTAAAAACTCCAGTAAAAAGTGAGAACGTATTTTCTTTTGATGAAAAAGATGTAAAGCAAGTGGCTAAGGCTACCACGCCTAAACCTGAAACACCAGCGTCACCACCAACTGCTGAAATAGTGACGAAAGTGATTCAAGTTGAAAGGACACCTAGTAAAAAGTTGTTGGCAGAAAATAAGCCTAATGTAGAAGTGAGAGAGAGAATAATTCGGACTCCAAGTAGAAAACTAAGTGCTGATGCAAAACCTACTGTCATCAAACAACAAATCCCTAAAAAAGAGGAAACTCAAAGTCGCGTGCCTCCTGTCAAACCAGCTCGCAGCAAATCCGCTTCAAGATTTGCGGTCAGTTTCTATATAAAATTACTTTTAGTTCTGTTTGTCGCTTTGTTAATAGCAGTAGCACTTTATTTTCAACTGACATAATGACCCAATGCTATATTATCATCAATGTGTAAATAGTTCACCATTGTTAGGATAAAAGAACAATTATTAATATTATATCAATGATAACGTTGCAGAATAAAACTAGTGAAAGTGAGATGAGTGAAGATCAGCATAACGTCAAATTAGAAGCCACAAAACGAAGGTCAACGGCTGTGCCCCGTCGATACACAAAGAATAAATCGTCACCCAAAAATAATCGATCACAATCTGTACATAGAATAGAAGATTTACAAGTTATTGATAAAACTGGGACAGGCATGAGTCAAACAAGTCGAGAAATTCTTGAGTTAATGCAAAAAGCTCGAGCAAGAAGTCTATCAATTCCGAAAGATGATACTAGATTGCCCCCTGAATATAAGGATTATAACAAAACCATAAAGACGCCCAACAAAACACCAACAACATTAAGGCAAAGTCGTGGAATGTCTACTCCTAAAACCATTCAAATAATTAGCGAATCAGAAATATTATCTGGACTGACCAAGAATAAAAAAACAAATGTGGACAAAAACAGCAGGCAAAGCTCTGGGTACATAGACGCTAGCCAATCTGAATACACATCGAGCTGCTATTCATCAACCCCCAGTGAAAACGAATACGATTTCGATCTTTCTGAACGAACTGCAGAATTAACGCGAAAGCTTAATGTGCTAAGTCAGGAAGTTGATAAACGAGAAATAATGTCGAATATACTTTTCAATCAAGATGATAACCATGAACCTCCAATTACTAGTGAAAACAAGTCAGTGTTAAGAAAAAGGTCAATCGCTGAAACTAAAGCTGTAAAAAAAGAAAAAGACACAGTGCCTGATAAAGTAGGAAAAAGAAAGTCCCTAGATGATAAAAATAGTAAGCTCATAAGATCAAAGTGGAAACTTTTAGCTAACTGGCAACAATTTAAGTGTGAACACAAAGTACATTGCGAAAAAATAAGAATTTTGAGAAATAGATGCATGTCGGACTTGTTGATATTAATAATAATGTGCGGTTTAGGTGGAATGATGTTTAAAACATTAGAAGGATCATTTGAAAATGCCTATAAATGTAGTACGAGGAATGTCAAAAGGGATTTTATTGAACACCTTTGGCGAGGAAGTCATTATTTAAGAGAGGAAGATTGGAAGTCAATGGCTAGAAAGAAATTGTTTGAATTTGAAGATCAGTTACATACGGCACACGAGGCCGGTGTCACTTCTTACAGTGGGCAACGATCTTGGAACTTTATGAATTCTTTCGTTTACTGCTTGTCATTAGTTACTACAGTTGGTAAGATTCATATTTACAATATGTCTACAATATACTTATTTACAACGTGTTCAATTTGTTTTAAATTCAATTTGCTAAGTTTATTTTGGTTTAAGTGCTAATTCTATTTTTTATGCAGTAAACGTTGTTTTGTATTCTATTATTAAATATTTTTTTATCAGATAATTACTTATTTGTTTTTTTTATCAATATGTCATGTTCTTAACTACTTAAAAAGTACAAAAAATGTTTCTTTTTTACAGGTTATGGCCACATAGCTCCCAAAACAACGTATGGACGAGTAGCGACTATAGTCTACGCTATTATTGGCATCCCGCTGTTCTTGATTCTGTTGGCTGACTTCGGTAAACTCTTTACGAGGATCATCAAGTTCTTTTGGGCGTTTATCCGTAGATTTTACTACACCAGAAGTTGTAAAAAAGTAAGAAGGACTGGACCAGTGCAGGTAATTTTTTGAAACATCTTTTGCTTTAAACTGCTTTAAGCTTTTTTACATAACATCTCTCTTTGGTTTTTCAAATCGTCTTCATTAAACTCCAAGTTGAATAGGTTTTAGTTAATAGTATTTTATAGTAAAAACACACACCATTACGTGCACTTTCTACTAACGCTAACATAACTAATTTTAATGTTTTATTTTGGGAAATAATCATGTGATAGGGCGTGGTTTTAGACTAATGTTGTGGTTTACCGCACACTAGGATGACGTACAGCGGTTTAGGCATTTTAGCAAATTGGTTCTAACATGCTAGTTAGACTGTGGCTAACTTAACCTTTGACGAAATATTAAATAAATAAATTTAGAACAAAGCTAAAGTGAGGATTGATACATTCTACTTTGTGAGTGTTACTCCTGCAACCGAAAACGGCTGTACTGATATGGATTAAGTTTGAATTAAATAAAAGGGACTTTGATTACTTTATATCACCGGATAGTTTAGGTAAATCGCGTGGTCAAAGTTGCGGGTGCAAGCTAGTTGTAATTGTTAAGAAGGAAAGAGAGAAAAAATAGATTTCATGATTAGTTTCAGAACAGTTAAATATGATAATGGGGAAAAGTTATAAAATCTCATATATTTTATTTTCAGGAGGTAATGAAAGGCCTGAATATTGTCTATGACGTAGTCCGTAGACCCTCACAGATATTCTCTGAAGAGGATATTCAAGACAGTGCCGAAGGCCAGCAACCCCCACTTGTTGACAGGAAATCTAGTGACGTCCCTCCACCATTACCACCTAAACCTGGTACTTTACCAAGAGACCATGAAATTGAAACAGAACCGGAAACCCCAGCACCATCCGTGTTCGAAATAGACGATGAATTCAACCTTCCGATTTCTGTAGCCGTGATTATTTTGCTTATTTACATCAACGTAGGAGCTGTTGTTTACAGTTTGTGGGAGAAATGGACTTTCTTTGAATCATTTTACTTTATATTTATATCAATCACTACTATAGGTTTAGGAGATTTAGTTCCTGATCATCCAATGTTTATGATGGCTTCAATTTTGTATTTAGTGTTTGGCTTTGCTCTTACTTCTATGTTTATTAATGTTGTACAAGTGAAATTGAGTAATACGTTTAAGCAAGCTAGTGCTAAGCTTGGTGCTACGATAGGCTTGAAGGTTGCTGATGAGGATGGAAGTTTAGTTCCAATAACACCTCCTCCTACTGAAATAGCACCAATACATAAATCTAAAACTGAAATAGATGAAGTTAAAAGCAAAGAAACTAAATCAGACAATGATGAAACCAATAATAGATAAATTACTACATAAATAAATAAATAATAGGGTAAGTATGTACTTAATGATAGTTAAGAAATATTGTCTTATTTACGTAAACAGTCAAATAATTTAGAATGTAGTGCTAAGTAATATCGGCTGTATTAGTGTAAAAGAGGTAAAGATATGAGTAAAAGTGATAACCTAGTTGTGATTGTAACTAATAATATTTTGAATCTTTTTATACACGATTTGTTTGTCTTGCGTGTGTTTTTCTTTATAATTTCGTTTAAACAAGCTACATCATTGTTGTCTCAGTATACAGAATATTAATGAATATGAACTCGACTGAGAACAGTCTATAGTCATCAACAAAAATCGCTTAAAATGCAAATCCAATTTCACTAACAAAGCAAGATCGACGTACAGTAATAAGTACCAAAATCTATAGGGAATATTGAAAGGATGCTCGATTTTTTCGTTTTGTTATTTGAAATGGAAGCAAGTTGAACTGTCTGTTGGTTTGCCTTTGTAGGAATTTAATTATGTCTGCTGTAATCCAAGCATGACAATAGACATTGAAAACGTTACACAACGTATTGAGAATTTTTAGTTTTGTACGAAGTGGGAATTACAGTGTGGAGGAATTTTATTGTAATTTTGTGTTACTTGGAAATAATAAACAACTTATTTCTTTTACTAAGTAAATAATCAAGGAAATCTACGAGTAACTGTTTCCGTAACTTCGTTCGCTTTTGGAATCCATTTCAACAATCTAGCGCTATTCCTAGTGGTTGAAATGGTGAAGTAAATATCGACTTTTGTCAGCTGTTCAAGTCCAATCTGTAACAAGGACCCATAGGGATCCAAATGAGAGGCTACAACGTTGAGTCTAGTGCCGTTCTTCAAGCCCAAATCGTAATTCCAAACTGTAACTAAGATTTTTGTACTAAAAGTATCAATACTCTGAATTCAGATTCCGTACCTCTTTGCAATATTTCTTATAATGTTCTGGAAGTCTTGGAAATCTTTTTTCCATTAAAGGTTACTTCCAAGGATTCAAACGACAAACATCATTATTATTGTCATATGTCGCCTTTGTTCTCGGATCCATTTAATATTATAACAGGAAGGTGTTTGTTTGATGGAAAATGGGGCGTTATTTTTCTTATTATATTTTTTTTACATGTTCGCGCCTACAGCTACACTTAACAACTTTGGTCTTTTATTTATTTTTTTGGTAAATTCTATTTTGCCTTCAGAAAATAATAAAAAAAATTGTTCTCATACGAGGCTTATTTTTTAATGAGTAAAAATAAGGTTGCACTTAATTCATTCGTGATCAAAAGTGATTTTCGGTGAGAAAACAGGAGTGGAATATGGATAGTAAATATCCCACGTTCACGACGAAACCATAAAGTGGCAACTACTCCGACCCACCCTCTCAAATGGTGATGCCAGATATCGTACCGGAATGCAGCCACACCGTTTAATGGAGCGGTTTTATCTGGTGAGTAGTCACTAACTATGGCCGAAGCCCACCACCAATTTATTGTCAGCCGATTTTGACCACCAGGAACTACGTGTAGGCTATCAGACCTATAATCAATTTCAGTTATATTCAGTGATAATAATAGAATAATAAGTAATTCGAATGAAATAAAATTTACTCTTGATTAAAATTGATAATTTTATTAGCCCAAAAATAAATTTGCCACAAAACTTGGCGGTTATTTATTTAAGCTAAATACATTGTAAAGCACAGCTTTATATTTAATGCAATATAGAAAATATAGCAACACAAAAACTTAGATTAACGTCGAAATGAATTTAAAACTGCTATAAAACTTTATTGTATAAAATGAAACTTGTGTTTGTTCCCAACTAACTGTGTTCCACAATATTTTCTTGAGTCGCTCACATTTTAATCTCTTGGAAACTTTTTCTTTGCCATTAACGTATTACTTTGAAACGACCTCCGCTTCCATGTACGAAAACCTAAGTGGAACTCCAAAATATTCAGCAAATTCGAAAGTTTTGTTTTCATTGGACGCGTTTTATAATTCAAATATTCTTCAATCACATATCGGTCATAATATTTCTTTAGTGAAACCGACAGCATATTCTCTACTTCAGTCACATATTCTAAACTGATTCTACACCATTCAATGCCCATTTTAATCCTGTTCCTATTAACGGTGTCTTCATTCTTAAAGAACATTTCAACATCTGAATAGATTTCTGAGCTTTCCAAATCTTGTTTTATATATAGGTATTCTTTAAGTTGATTAATAAGTGCAACACCATCAAAGGAACAACTTACCGTATTTATACAATCAAAGTCACTCATACGAACATTACCGTCACAATGAAGTTCTTTTTTTAATGTGTTCTCTAGTTCATTTACGAAATATTTATCTAACTTCAAATTCCGATTTTGAACTATAACACCATTTCTCAAGGTTTGTATTAGAATTAGATTGAATATCAGAGAGTGTAAAGACGCAGGAAGAAGCTCACATAATGGATCCATATGACTATACCGCGACCATCCCGTTAAAATAATGCCTTTAAATTGGAAAACGTGTTTCTCACCACCAAATTTATAGTCCCTAATAAAGTTCATCCAGCTGAGGTGGTTATAGAAGCGCATTCTGAAGTCAGGGAGGGTGGAAGCTCGGCCTTCTGCTCCTTTAAAAGCTGATGCAATCCAAATATTGTTAAATTTTTGGTGATAGTTGAGCAGCAGTGTATGTGATGCGGCGGCGTTATGAGTATAGTCCCAATAAACAGGTTCCATTTCATTAAAATGCTCCAAATTAGTCCATTCACTCATCTTCAATGTACGGAACATATCTTCCCAGAAGAGGACTGTTGAGTTCGGGCTAAGCCTTCTCACTACGGCTGTAACACTTCTGACATGATCCAAAAATATGTTTCTATAAAAAATATATATTTATACATGAGCTAAAGAATTCTATAGGGAAATCTAAAGGGATTACCTCACTATATTTAAAATGGTCTGCCCAGGTTTTTCTAGCCAACCCATTTTTTAACATATGTTACATTCCATTAGGGGGCGTCCATAAATTACTTGAGGTGTTTAAGGGGGGGAGAGGGTCGAGTCAAATCTCATCTAATCTTACGTTGGAGAGTGAGAGAGTCTCGGCAAATATCACGTAATTTTTTTTGTGATTGAAACAAAAAAAAATTATACTATTTTGGCATTAAAAGCACCAAGCAAATCTGTTTTTTTCTTTTTACAATAACAATACAACGCGTTTACGTAAGAAACTCACATTTTGAAAAATCTCACGTGATATTGGGGGATGGGGGAGGGGGTTGAATAAAATCTCACGACATCTCACCAGGGCGGCAGGCAGGCGCAGAAAATTAAAAAAAAACACCTCACGTAATTTATGGACGCCCCCTTATCGGCTTGGCGGCCTATTTGGGTTCTGAATGTTCATGAGCTAAAATCATCTACAGGTTTACGCTTCATGTGAGCATTTTAAAGAAAAAAGTACGCACAAGAAAATCGAGGAAATGTCATTTGGAAAGACAAGACGTTTTCCTTACGTGATAATTTTAGTCAATTATCTTTCAGATTCGCGAAACACTCAAAGTTGTAAAAAACAGCTGTGTAAGTGATACCTACTTTAGAGATGGTATTAATTGTATTTTATTTGTTGTGTGATTGTATTTCATTCATATGAGAAATTGTACTTACATATTGGTTAATCTCTTTGAAACACAATCTGAGCACTTATTTATATGATAAACCTCATCACATCCAATGTGAATATGTTTCAAAGGGGCTACGGTGTTATGAAAGTCGATTATCTGAAAAATACATTAATTAATACATTAGTTTTAATGATTTTACTTCATTTTACCCCTTTTTGGCACTTTTTCTTTCACGGTTACCGAAAGAGTAAAATAAAAAAGGTAATAAGTTGAAATTAGGCAAAATTAGGCTTTCTGGAAATAAAATCGAACTAAAATTTAGTCGTCCCCGAAACTTGTACCCGGCGAAGTTTTATCGAAATTATTGGTTATTTTTAATAGTGCAAAATAACTTTTTTTGTATATAGATAAATATTCTTAATTATATTCTGGATCTCGAAAATGGTATACCCAATTTCGAGATTCGAGATGTCTTGGATAAAATTTCGCCTACGTACGTTGGTAGGTTCAGGAATGATAAATCAATCTCTCTAGCCGTCGAGATCGCGGTTTCAAATCCTGCGCTATAACAAATGCAGTGTTCGGATTTTTCAAATTTCTCTTCGGACTATAGAAAGTTGACCGTGTGAGACTCCCAGCACTCAGAGAGCAAGTCCTGCGCCTGATATATCATCAGTTGTAGGTATCAGGCAACTTCTCCCACCAGACTAAATAAGGACGCTATAACTCCTGCGTAACCAGTATCTATAGATTGGTAGTTGTGACAAAATACGACAGCGAGAATTATTTTATGGGTAAAAGTAATATGCTTTTACTGAATAGTAAGTCTGATTCTGGTCGTGCCCACACATCTTTGCGTGAATTGTTTCATCTCCGCTGCTCAATATCGGTGAAGGAAAACATTGTAAGGAAACCGGCATGTCTAAGAACTAATCGTTCGAGAACATGTGACATCCACCAACCCGCACTTGGCCAGCGTGTGTGGATTAAGGCCTAAACTCTCTCAACTCATAAGATAGTTCAGAGAAGACCCGTGTCCAGCCGTGGGACACTAAAAAGGGTTGAAGTAAGAATAGTAAGTCTCATCTCCAAGCTGAAAATTTACCTCTTCACTGCCACAAAACAAACGTTGTGCTTTGTACGCCACGGAACAAACCAGTCTTGTAGAAACAGGGACTTAACCTCGTAAAAGGTTTGATGTAGAGTTGACCGTGGCTTGTGAGGCATTTCATTGGCTGTCACTACTAGATGACTGGTGGTGAAGAGGTGAAAACAAATGAAACGAAAACTGACCTGAGTCAACATTTGTTCAACAATCTGAATACTTTCCATCTTACTGGGGCAGATCGAATCAGAGAATATCGGGTCTTCTCTAAGATGATGGAATTCCTTCAGTTTCAATACATGCTCCATGTGACCAAACGTCTGAATTAAAGGTATTATTTCAAAGCCAGATTGTACCGCTTTTGAAAGAAATGATTTTAACTGCAAATAAAAACATAATAAAATAATCATTCGTCTTGTGACCATAAGTTAAACAGCTGCATGGAATGAATTTTAGTGTCGTACGTCTGTTTTGTAAAAGTTTTTAACAGACTTTAAAAAAGGTTGTTCTGATAGAAATCATATTGTGTATTGTATGTACTAAGTACAAGTTTTCCGATCGCGGCGCCGCCACTCGCGCATTTTTGCGCCGTCGAATAAAAACAATGCTTTGTCCTTTCCAGGATATTAAACTATTTCCATACCATATTTCATCCAAATTAGTTCAGTAGTTTTGGCATGAAACAAAAATTTCAAAATTTACTTCATGTTCAAAAACATACCTCATTTTTCTTATAGCAATGTTCTGCGCTCAAATTAACCAACTTTCCTTCATATGGAAACATATCCTCGTACTCCATGAGAAGTCCATTAACTCCATACTTTTCAAACATTGGTAAAAGGGACTCCAGATACTTCAACTTGGGTGGTGAGCCCTTTAGATCTATGTGAACTATTACGTGTTTGATATTGACACGAACTTTCACCGCTACTCCGAGTTTGTTTTGAAGCAGATCATGGTAAATATAGAAAATACAGAAGTAAGTAGAAAACGCCAAGAAAACAAGAACGAAGAATTTCATTCTGTTACTGATGAAATAACTGAACACAGTTGGTAGTATCTTTCTGTCAGTCATTTTGTACTGATTTTTCAAAAGTTTCAACGTTGACACTTTGGCAGGAACCTGTTTAAATCATAGACAAATCGAACACAAACAAACATTGTAAATATAATACCTCTATACAGAACAAGCAAAAGAACAGCGGTGGCGCAGCTGTACGGTCCTCGCCTTAGATTTATAATGTCGGGCCCAACACATCTTTGTGTGAATTGTAACATCGCCGCTGCTCAATGTCGGTAAAGGAAAATATCGTGAGGAAACCGGCATGTCTAAGAACTAATAATTCGAGGACATGTGACATCTACCAACTCGCACTTGGCCAGCGTGTGTGAATTAAGGCCTAAACTCTCTCTAACTCGTAAGATAGTTGAGAGAAGACCAGTGCTCAGCAGTGGGACACTAAAAAAGTTTGAAGTGAAATGAGAAAAGGCAGATAAAAATTAAACAATACAAGATATGAAAAATATTTTTGATTGGCTTTAAATTTTCGACAGAATACTATTTCAAATTCTTCTGCGTACAGTACGCAGTGCGCACGCTGTCTGGTTGATAGAATAGTACCGTACCGATAGCATATTTAATAATTTACGCTGTAATATTATTGAAACGATAGCTTATTTATAAATACACCCCCTACGCTTACCTTTGGGTAATACAGGCGTAACCGCTACGTTACAAATAATTTAATACACCACAGGGGAATGTCATCATCAGTCGAAAAACATCTGCTGTATGCTACAGCTGACCCTGCACAATGCTACTTGCACACACACACATAGAGGAGAAATTGAAGGAAAAGTCGTTCGGAGATTTTGTCTTTAGATGATGATTCCTCCCATTTCGTTCTACTAAATCGAGTTCTAAAACCTTGTTTGTTGTAAAAACGTAGTTAATACTGTATAGTATGATAATAACTGAATGGAACGTTACAGTGTCTTACATTTGTAGGGCTTCCGGCTATAAACGCAGCGGTAATTTACTTAGGACATTCTATACCGGGTGGAATGGAGCACACTCCACAAATTGTTAAGGTAAAATCCGTACATTATAGAAGTGAAATGATCGGTACCTACGTGAAATTAGCTCAGGAACTTTATTGGTATTCGATAATCGTGCTTTGGTTTGTTAATTTATACGGAATTTATCGTTAAGAACCTTAAGAAACCCCTAATAGAATGGCCTACCTTTCGACTACGGTGTCTTTATCACCAAGCGCACTTGCGCCAAGTCATTTCACGCAACGTTCCTTTAACTAATGCATTGATCGCTGCTTTGTGTTGGCTGTATTTAATTAAAATCGAGTTCTGCGTACAGAACTTTAGTAAAGAAAAATGATTTAAATTATAAAGATCCGGAAAAAAAATCCGGTGGAAAATGATTCTAATTAATAAGCTTAATGCAGGGTGCTCAGTTTCCCTTAGGTTACAATACAAAACGTATATGTTAACAAACCAAAGCACGATTATTGGATATCCATAAAGCTACTGAACTAATTTCATGTAGGTACCGATCATCTTATTTTGCGGAAGGCGGTCCCTCCCACCCGGTATATTACTTTCAATTTAGGTACTTTTGATTTTTTATTATTTCATTTGGTGAGTGTCACATTTTCTGTTTCACCGCCGCACGCCGCGCCTGTTAGGAAATTCTGAGGAAAATCATCGGACTACCAAATTTTAATGTTCTCACGACCTAATATCGAACCTTTGACTTCTAACACCGAATACACTGTATAACCGCTGCTCTGCTGAAGAATGTAATTTATAGTGTTGTGATTCATGCAACTATGCAGTTATTACAGTGCTTGTTTTAACTAATAGAATTTATTTGTGCGATTTTCATTTAACAGTTATCAGCAAATGAAAATTCAGATAAAATATTTAAACAATTTGCAATTAAAATGTAGATTGAATAGTTAGTGCAATTCGGTGTGTAATTGTTTGTATAAATAACTTGTTTACTAAGAATTCTGAGGTTAATACTGATTGGATTCGGTTTTATTAACCGGTTCATTCGCTATTTATGTCTAGGGAATTGGAAAACGTAAATCAGATTTTATTAGAAATATTTTGATTCTTAACAAATTATGTTCTTTTAAAGTATTCATAACATGATATTTTATATTTAAAGATACTTATGTAAGCATGTTATGCATCAAACGATCTAAAATATTTATATAAAAAAAACTAGTGATAATTATTCATCTTCTTAAAACGTCTATCTTAAAAAATGCTTTTTACCACTTGTTTACATTGGCTATTTTTCGCTAATGCTATTTCAAAATAGCTGCTATTTAAAAGGGTTACTTACCGTTTATTCTGCTGAACAGCGTTGCTATTTAACAAAGTAGTTGGTTGACCGAGCCTTGGTCGATTTTTTTAAGGGCTTCCAGTAATAGTATATCTTACAAAAATTCCTTCTTTAAAAAAATGTTAAAAAAAGAAAATTGACCCCGGTTCTAATTTGGGTCTATTTTTTGTTGTTTTTTTTCAACTTTTTCATGTTTGATCATCTTTTTTTCTGAATTATTTTTGACCTTATAAAAGCCGTAAGAAATGAATTTGGCGGTCTCTTCTAAGGTTAGGGTTGTCCACAGAGGTGGTCTAAGAAAAATAATACTTTTAGTTTTATTTCCGTTTTTTTTATCTAATTAATTTATTAATTTTAACCTCACAATACTCATTAGACTCAAATAACGTAGAAATTTAGGCATGACATACCTCTTTGCAGTTTATGCCTCCCTAGTGCAAGCTGATCCCAAGTATTAAGTCAATTGCAGCTACTGTAGTTACGTCGAATGTCTAATAATGACGAACTTCACAAATGATACAACTTTACCGGAGTCTTACATTCAAAGTTAGCTCACAGCGGTTTCGTCTAGGTCTCCATATTAGTTCTGCATTCATCTTACATTCAAATACGCCACATAGAACTTGGGGTAGAAACTACGTAACACATCGTTTGAAATTGAAAACTTGTTTCGTATATTACTATTTTTTATTCTAAAATAGGCCTGCGCTTGACTACATCTTGCCTGATGTTAAGCAATGATTTATTCTACGATGGGACGCGCCTGCCCACTATACTTATTCAGTGGAATGAGGGTCCATATGGTTAGAAATCATATAGGAGCAACAATTTCGACCAACCCTAGTGTCACCAGACATCGCACCGGAACACGAAGAGGCCACTTGGCTGTGCGGTTTTGTCTGGTCGGTGGTCACTAAGCATGGCCAAAGCCAGTTAATTACCACCAGTAAACATAATTACCAGTTGATTGTCACGTGATTTGCACCACCCGGGGACTACGTGTGGGGATTCAAATAAAAAGTGCACTCCCACGGAAGAAAGTGACCCAACTCCCTAGCTTCAGTGTAACATTGTGAAAGGTGACCGGCTGTAAATATAAGGTCGCAGGTTCGATCCCCGGTAGTACCTACACATCTTTGTGGGAATTGTTTCATCGCCGCTGCACAATTTCGGTGAAGGAAAACATCGAAAACTCATTCGAGAATATGTGATATCCGCCAACCCGCACTTGACGGGGATCGTAAGGTAGTTGAGATATGACCCGTACCCAGCAGTGGGATACTAAATTGGTTGGAAATGAAAGGTGGCCGAGAGTAGAGGGAAACTACAGATAATGTTGTTTCATTTGAATATGTTTCACATTAAACTCGTCAGGAAATCTCTAGTGTGATAACGTCCTCACGATTTGTGAATCTCGCTTGAAAGATTCTTCTGGACATTATAACATTCTCATTCTAGTCCACAGATGGACGTAGGCCTCCCCTAAAGTACGCCACTGAGCACGATCCGCGGTCAATTTGCCAATTCGTGGTCTCCACATTAGTACCGCAAAAACCTACCACCAACCATACCAAATAATAATATGCGTAACACGTACCTACTCTTAATCTTGGCTAATAAAAAATAATAACAAGAACCGTCGGCAAAAAAATACATGAACTAAACTCATTTTTTAACAACCAAGCCAGTCCACTTCTGAGGCCACAGACAGTACACAGATACCTACCACGTTGTACATAACCCTTCTTTTCCACATCAAGAGTTGAAAATTAATAACTCTTACAATCTGAACTCAAAATAATTTCTAAAAATAAATTTTCACCGCATATTTTTTCAAGAATGAAATAAAAGTAGGTACGAATTCCTTTAGTAAGCACAATTTACTGAAAGGACTCGGTATGCACAGAACGTCCGCTAGAATTTTATTATCTCTTTAAGCTTTGAATAAAACGGAATTGCACCAGCGAATTTTAAATTTAGCAATGAAGTATCCGCTGGATATTAATAGTTACTTAAATTTTAAACAAATATTTATTGTTATATTCTATTAAGAAACAAAGAAAGAGAAAAGAAAACATAAATAGAAACTGTAAAATAAAAATAAAAAAATAAAAACAAGAGTAAGTGTGACCTATCAGTGTCAAACATGGACATTGCTCAGTAAACGCTGTGAGTGCCTACTATAGGCGACCCACAACACTGATTTTCAGCAATGTCCATATTCCCACAGTGTGACGCCTTATTGACATATTATTTTATTAAAAGCTACTACTTGCTATGTGTTTCAAACAAGAATAGGATTAACAAAAACCAAGCAAAAGTAGCGTCAGCACAAAATATTAAAACATATCATTTTTTTTGTATATTCTCTAATAATAAGAAATAAAAGAATACAGCAAGTAAAACAATGATATGAGGGTTGTTGTAAGCTGTTTTACCTACTGTGATAGCCGTCGTCACATTTATCGTATAGCTATATGTTAAAATAATATTCGCGTAAATATTTTTACATAGTAAAAAATATTATAAACAATGTGAGCTAATTGGGGGCTGAGTTACCTTCGACCGTGTACACCTTTAATTGAATCCCCACACGTAGTCCCCGGGTGGAAATCAGGTGAAAATTAACTGGTGGTAGGCTTCGGCCGTGGTTAGTGACCACCCACCAGACAAAGCCGCACCGCCAAGCGGCCTTGCCGTGTTCCTTGGACTTGTGTGTATAATTCTGGTAGTTAGCCGCATCAGGTTAGACAGGGAGCCGACCCCAATAGAAATGGGAAAAAGGCAAGAGGAATGATGATGATCTAGATAAGTTTCCTTACGCTGTGATAGAACGATGTAATGACAAGTTATGATGACAAACAATTTGTTTAGCTAGTGTTATATTACATGTCAATTAGAGTAAACTAATAACGGTCTTTGAGAATTGATCGACTGCCATAAAGTGTAATGTGGTATCATCTTGCTTGTTACTTCAGTTAAGGCTTAACCTTTAGCACCTATAAACCACGGTAAAATGGAAAGGGTGCAAACAAGAAGTAAATCGATGCTCCTTAAGTAAAGTGTCGAAAGTGAAAAATGAAAGTGTATTTTATGCAAAATTTTGTCATTAAAGATTAAGTCTAATTCGTATGAATCTTATAAAACTTTTTAGTTAAAATGGACTTCTCTTTCTTACTACTTTAAATGTCAAGATGGCGACAAAGACAAACGAATTTTAAATCTATTTTAGCTATAATGAGCACATATAACTTTTATGAATACGGGGGTGAATATTCATGAAAGAAGTCGGTTAAAAACTATCTTGTGTTCTTCCCCGAGCCTTAAACTATCTCCATACTTAATTTACTACAAGCAACGAGTAGTCAATATCAATAATAAAAATAAATAATAATATCGTAGGACATTAACACACACGGCCATCTGATCCCAAGCTAAGCAGAGCTTGTACTATGGAAACTAGATAACTGGTAATGTACTACATAATATAGTTTATTTTCTTTTGTAAATATATACTTAAGTATAGATAATCAGCATTATTATCGATTTCATTAGTTTTTAATCGACATTCAGCATATTTTTTGACATATTATTATGTCGCGTTTAAGGTACAATATCTGGATGACCGATGATTTTTTTAAATGACTTTTTCTAAAAATGATTCCTAGCTAGATCGATTTATCGCCCCCGAAACCCCCTATATACTAAATTTTATGAAAATCGTTGGAGCCGATTCCGAGATTCCAATATATATATATATAAATGATATAATTATTATTTAAAGATATAAGATTTCTAAAAACGAAAATCGGGGGCCTGCTCTGTGCTCTGGTTGAAATTATACGAAGGTATACTTTCATGGACGAAGGTGACATTACATCATGGAAAACTATGAATGATGATACTAAGGTCCCACAAATCGGTCTATCGTACATTTCTATAAATTTGTCACGTAGGTTATATTTTACTGTAATCTGATAAAATATCACAGATATTAATCATGTCAGAGAGAGAGCTTAGGTACGTTGAAAAAGGCAAATTTACCGGAATGATGGGATATAAGAGTTGGCAACTTTCCGTCGGTACCGAAATGAATTATTGAATGAGAAATGAGAAATTTAACTTTGTTTCGTAATCCTGAGCGAAAGGTGAATTATATTTCAAACGTCTGTGAGTTTTTAATAAGTAGGTTTAAAACGCAGTGAGGTTTTTCGCATTAATCTGACAAACTGATATGAACTTTAGATAGGTAATTTAGTGAAATAAAACTGTTTTATAACGGATTTTCCAACGTTTTAAAGTCTTTAAAGACTACATGGTCACGGGTGGACTAAGGTATTTGATGTCTAAAATTAATTAATCGTTATTATTATTGACTACCTACAAACATTATTATTTAAGTTGCGTAACGCAACTTGCGTTCCGTTGAATTCTATTTTTTTTCTATTCTATTCGTTTCGTGATATTCGCGTAAATCTAAGAAAATTCTATCGCTTTTTCTATGGCTTTTTTATCGGTCCTATACCGACCCACTGTTGTTGGGCAACGGTCTCTTCCAACGTCTTCAATTTTAGTAGCGCCATTTAGTCACAAAATAAGCAATTATATTTGCTTGCATTACGGGTACTAGGAACTGTTACACTAAAATTCATTTTTTAAAATACATATTACATAATAATAGATAATTACACACAAGCGCAGAACAAACGAACATGCTCGACACAAAAGGTGTCATGTCCCACAGATGGGCACGGGTCGTTTCTCAACTTTCTTACAAGTTGAGAGAATTTAGGCCTTAATCATACACGCTGGCCAAGTGTGGGTTAGTGTCATGTCCTCGAGTGATTAGTTCTTAGACATGCTGGTTTTCTCACAATGTTTTCCTTCACCGTTATTGAGCAACGGCGATGTAACAATGCACATAAATATGTGTGGGCACGACCGGGAATCGAACCCGCGACCTTATATTACTAAGGCGACGCCCGTACCGCTTTTAAAAACAATCAATAAATTATCTAACTAAATAACTCTGTTTAGAAACCAAATATCAACGTTACACTGAATAATTAATAAATTAATTCAATCATATGTATTAAGTTAGGAAAGTGAACAACATATTCTCATTTAACTTAACTATTGTACTACCAAAATTCACATATTAAAGTTTGAAACAGAATTAAGTTTAGTTAATACTATTAATTTTGTTTCTCATTTTAAGCCCAACGTTTCAGTAAATACGAATACATCAAAATTGTGTATGGATCAAGTACTTAGAGTAGGTACAATAAGTACCTACTCTAAGTACTTGATCCGTACACTTTGATAAAAATAAAAAAAATAAATGAAAATAAATGAAAAAATCTTTATTTTTTGTAGATTGGGTCTACATGAAATCGCAAATTTCTTTTCCTACCGTGCAGTGAATGACATGGCAATTACTGAGAAACTTTTTTTCAGGCTTTTCACTTCATACTTCACTTCAACCCATTTTAGTGTCCCACTGATCTCTTATTTATTAGAGTACTTACTTAAATATATTATATGTTTTTGACGTGTTGCATAGTAAAAAATGTTGCAATCGGTGCGCGCCGCTGCAAACATTCCTGATGCAGAATCGGGGCAGCCCCAACACCGCCCTGAAAGCGTTGTTGTTTTCACTAATATTTATTTTTACTAATATTTTAGAGACATGTATGATGTGCTACAATGTTCTATTTTCAGTAATATTTGAATGTGTTCCTTAAAATATTGTTTTATAATTTTGTATTTAATATGATGTATTAAAATACAATAAATTTTCATAAAGATATTGAAGAGCTACGGTTAAAAGTGTTTAAAAGAATTTATTGTTTGTTTGAATGGAAAAGGCTCCGAAAATACTGTACCGATTTGATTTTTTTTTACCGTTAGAACATTATCCTTGATGAACATAGGTGATAGAATATTTTCATAAAAGACGAGATGACTGAAAATATTTATAGGTAGGTGTGTATGTATGTGTGAAAATATTATTATTGATATTATATTTAGATACCCATGCGAAGCCAGGGCGGGCCGCAAGTGTAAGTAAACCAATGTTTATGCCTCTTCTTTGCAAATGATTTCCAAACTTTCCAAAAAATGGGAGGTACCTAATAAATTAATTTACAGATGTACCAACATACAAAACCAAAAATTTGTATAACCCTTCCTTAACAGTCGAATAAAAACAGTAACGAATTGGATTTTTTTAAATATTCAATCAATCAAAATGCCTCCACGCATCATACGAGTAAACAGACATTACTTGGAAATATTTCGATTAATCCAAATGGAAGGTAAATAAATCGTCACCGTATTTACTGACTTCGTTCGATGAAGAGTTTATTCATGGTTACCTTCTGTCATTACTCGTTTCACAAATCGACGCCTCTGAGTGAAAACCCGGTAAGTGTAAAAGATGTAACTTTTCAGGATAAGAAAAAAATGCGTGCTGTAAAATTTTGTTCTGCGTCTTTTGTTTTTGAAGACAATACTTCTTTAGCCGCGTTGGGACTTTTTGGTAGAGAAAAATTTTATGGGTTCGCGTCGCCGACATGCTCATGACTGGCGCATGCATAGCGGCCGTGTGGGCGAAGCTATGCGCGTTAGACACTTTTTGTATAGGTATGCGAAATCTCGTGCGTTTGTGTCACTATAAGATGAAAACCAGATTGATGTTGATAATTTTAATCAACCTATACATGGCAACGGCCATTTTGGATTTATGAGGATGATAAATACTTATTATTGTATTGCCACGTACAGGATTGCAGGGTGTGTGAAAACTTTCAGATCAATCATTCAATTTGAAAGGGGTCAAATTTCAGTTCGCACAAGACTTTTTTAGTTTCAACATAGTGCTACTCTTCATTTGTTTTAAGTTTTTTTTATTGAAGGCACCTAATTATTGTGTGTCTAAATATACGGTGTCTTTAATAGGTATCAGGCAACATATATATATATATATATATATATATATATATATATATATATATATATATATATATATATATATATATATATATATATATATATATATATATATATATATATATATATATATATATATATATATGGGGTAGAAAATGGGGTAATCATATTTTTATATAGTTTTGTATGCTCTTTTCTTTTAATTTAAAGTTACCCTTGTCGATGCATCTGATGAAGTTATCTCCATTTGGCTCGATCTAGAGCAACTTCTTTCATTTCCTTCGGTGACTGGTAAATAGTCTAAAATATGATGGAAATCATAAATCAATATTACCGTTAAGGACGAATTCATAATTTTATTTTTTTATTAAAAAGAAAGAGTAGAGAGAGAAGTTTGGTCTCATTTAAATGTAAAATGTATTTTTTCATATTCGAATACCCATTTGGTTTATTTTCTGTTCGGCTAGCACCTAATCTGTAGTGATGACGTCAGTGGCTTATGAATATAAATCGAGCTGGCTAAATTGTACCCACGTTCAGCCCGACACGTCTAATCTCAACACGTTTGTGGGAGATTTAGTTTTAATGTCGAATTTATTTTTTATTTCTCATTGCGCCCACCAAAGTCGTTTTACTAAAACTTAATTGGCTTTAAGTTTGTAAAATATGTTGCAATTGCTTAGAAGTTAGAGTACATATAAGTGGGTTTTTATGTGACATTTTTAATTTAGTATTCCATAGGTTGCACTCAAATGCAGAGGATAAATTTACTAATAAGTTGGCGAACTCATAGAGTCAGATACACCCCCTACTTCATGCATTTCGATGGGTGATCCAATAACTTTTTGGATAATTCCAGCACCTACCTAATCATAAATTTCATTCATTCTACAAAATGTTTGAATGGAAACGGATGTATTTTTGTGAGATCAAATTTGGTTTGCTCACACCACGTGTTCATCCAAACGACCTTATAGACATTGTCCTCCGACATAATAATGACAATCACAGACAAGCAACTTGCAGTGACATTGACACAAGGCGTCAATGTCACTGCAAGTTGCTTGTCTGTCAACTTTATAGATAGGCTGAATGCTACATCTTACATCTTACCTTCAGTTTAGGTAACATCCGCCACCCCAGGTTACGCGCTGCGTAAATTATAAATGCGAAAGTTTCTATGAATGTGTAGAAACGTTGATGATAGTGTTGTTTTTCACGCAAAAACTACTGGACAGATTTGGATGAAATTTAGCATAGAGATAGATTGTAGTTTGAAATAGCATATAGACTATTTTTTATCCCAATAGCACACGGGCAAAAGTTACATAGTAAATGCTATAGATAATTACACCCAAACTCAAGACGAACAGACGTGCTCATCACACAAATGTCTGACTTGGGTGGGAATCGAACCCACGACCTGCTGCGTGGAAAAGGGTTGAAAAATGAGGTTATCAATTCGGGTAATCATATTTTTATGTAGTTTCGGGCATAACGTCGATATTTATACGGTGACTGGTCTTTTCTTTTAATTTAAGGTTAACCCTTGTCGATGCATCTAATGAAGTTATTTCCATTTGTCTCGATCCAGAGCAGCTTCTTTCAATTCCGTTACCGTAGCACAAGATCTGCGAAAAAAAACCGTGTGTAATGTACCTAAATTGTCCAAACATAGGTATTATTAATTAATGTAACCGTACACTATTGTTATAGATGAATACTAAGGTTCCCTAGTTAGAATTTGAATAACAGACTGCATTTCATGTTAAACCAAATAGGTTAATAAATGTTGTATTCCAAGAGACTGCACCGGTGCGCGGTGCCGCGGTGTAGCTGCCGTCGACAGCATATCATAAGTTCGTACAAAACAATATGGAAGTTCTGAACTATGCTCGTTTAGCTATGATATTGTTTACAACTCTTGTTAACGCCCTGTGTTAGTTTATTTTTTATATTATTCTGCCAATAAAAAAATACATATGATTTTTATTTCATCACCATCATCAGTCTATAGCAGTCCTCAACTAAATATGAGCCTTTCCAAATGCCAAATCGTCGCATTCAGATACCGCCGGCTATCTTTCGAAGATCGTCACTCCACCTAGCTGGAGGGCGCCCAACATTACGTTTGCCTAAACGTGGTCTCCACTCGAGAACTCGCTTACCCCAGCGGCTTTATTGATTTGCAGAATAATATTGTGGGGCCTTTGAGCATTTTTTTTGTGTCAGTTTCTCAGCGATGCCACTTGCAACGTTGGTCCAGGGGTAATAATCAAAAATTTACGTTTTTAATCATTAATTTCTTGTTTCAGTTAACAGTTTACAGTTCTTCAATAAATCTGTTGGCGACTGGCTGGGACGCGGCCTCTTTTGTTTTGTTTTTATTAAGATTTTACTGACGTGGTTATGTTATTGTTTTACTTCTTACTATTTTGCTGTGAGTACATGTGCTGTAGTACAATAAAGCTGTATTTTACCACGTTAACACCTTATTTTCTCTAATATAGGCTTCCGCTCCTCAATAAAATCATTGATAGTAATAATTGATTATTTGAAAATATATTTTATTTTCTAAAATAAAAAATGAAATGGAAAAACATTTTTAATCTTTTAAATATAAAAGTAGTAAGTTCTAATTCTTTTCTTTATGTTGACGTATGTTTGTATTGCTAAATACGAGATCGGCTGAATCAATTTAGCTGATTTTGAAATGTTCGTACAAGTCCAAAGAAGGTGAGAAACACGCGGTGCAAAGTTTCCTGGGGCAGATAGTTATGTTAGATATCGCGTTAACCATTATTCTCATAAAAACTATCCTACCTATAACCTTCCTTGAGTTTTAAACTATCTCCATAACAAATTACATTTAAATCCGTTCAGTGGTTTTGACAAAGTTACTTTCACATCTACCAAGATAGTTAAAGGTACCTATATACCTATCTCTTCTGCCCTTGTCAGTGGAATTACGTAGTCAGGCATCAGCAAGCTGTCATAGAAAATTGATTTTGGCATAACATCAAAGTGTGCATAGAACTGACAGTTGGACGTTTCTGAAATGTTTACGTTGATTTTGCGATCACACTTTACCTACAGATCTGTAGAACAAACATTTTGATGACGCATGATTTGATTGAACAGTTGTAAATCTTTATTCAAAGCTTTCCAGGTCTAAAATTATTCATCATCTTTCCCCTTGCCTTTATCCCATTTCTATTGGGGTCGGCTCCCAGTCTAACCAGATGCTAGCTACCAGAATTATACGAGCGACTGCCATCATGGTTAGACCAGGTGTCAGATTATATTGGCTTCTGACTACGTGTAACGATTGTCATAAATGTGTTAAATAACAACCGGGACCGACGGCTTAACGTGCTCTCCGAGGCACGGAGGGTAGTTCCTCAACCAACCAGACACCGAAACAAATATTTGCTGTTACACAATTATTGTCCGGGGCAGGAATCGAACCCGCGATCCCGGGCACAGTATAGCGCAATCGGACGGCTTACACCGCTCGACTACCGAGGTCGTCGTCGTCAACAGGGGTCTAAAATTATTATTAAATTATTTATCAGAAATTATTGAAAATTTTATGGGAAATGATTTTAATTACCGCACACTTTTTATAAAAGATCGAATAGAATAATTTTGGAGACCAAGTATAATACAAATTGACCAATTGATTTAGAAGCTGGTATAAGAACCTCCTTCTTATTGAGGTCGGTTGAAAATGTTCCCAGGCAAAGTAAATACATCTGAACTACTAGCTTTTAAATCAAGTGAACCGTATCAAAATCGATCCGTTGGTTTAAACGCTACGATACGACGAATTTGTACACAGAGACACTAATATAGATACACACATCGTAATATAGTGGGACATTTACACACACGGCCATCTGATCCCAAACTAAGCAGAGCTTGTACTATGGAAACCAGATAACTGGTAATATACATACTATACTTTTCTTTTGTAAACACATTCTTAAATATAGACAATTACACCCAGACTCAAGAACAACAAACGTGTTCATCACACAAATGTCTGACTTGTGTGGAAATCGAACCCACGACCTGCGGCGCGAAAAGCAAATATCTTACCGACCACGCCACCGGCCCGTCAACCTAATAAAAAACTTTATGAGGATTAGGAAGAAAGTAAATAAAAATCTGTTATAATATAACAAAAGGGAGGAGTATGTTTGTACGAGAGAATGCTATTAAATGAAATGTGTAACAGAGAACAATTCATAGTAACTAGATGAATGACATTGCAAAACCACCAGAGTAATAGATGAGAATAAGATCTATGAATAATATAGGAAATTCTTAAGTTGGAACACAAACGGAGCACTGATTAATGTCTCTGCACCAGTCCAGTGTAGGATTTCCATGATAATGCGAAATGAAGAACTATTTTAAATTTAGAACTTTAAAAAAATACGAGTAGGTACTTACCTGTGGCGAAGGGTGGAAGTCTGAAAAAGGGAAGCCGGAGCAAAAAAGTTTTTACTTATGAAAATAATATCTTCACTACCGTCACCGATCGTTCTTACACTTGATGTTATACTTGTGTTATACTAGTTATACTAGTAGGACACTAAAAAGTGTTGAAGTGATACTAAAGATGTGAAAACAGAATAGAAATAAAAAATATCCCAAAAAAACATTAACATTTCCGTATAACTTAGGCACATGGAAAATAAATTCAACCCATTCTCAGACCTACCAAATCTATTTAAATAAAAATCAATTTAGAAATCAAACTAGCTTACCTGTAAGCGACGTTCGATTGTAATTATTCTTCCCGATCGCCTCGCCCGAAAATAATAGAAAAGTACCTATAAATTAATGAATTAATTTATTTCTTACTTGTAGTAGGCCTCCTAGTCACTCAGGCGTCACATAAGTTTAACTCAGTAAAAATAAAAAAGGAATCGTATTCTGAGCTTACACTTACTGTTTACCGCTCCTTGTCTATGTCTGTCATTTAGTTAAAAGTTCGCTGCGCTGTTCATTGAGTCTGATTGTTACAACTATTCTTGGGTTGGGAGGGTGGGTTTCTATTATTTTCGGGCGAGGCGATCGGGAAGAATAATTACAATCGAACGTCGCTTACAGGTAAGCTAGTTTGATTTCTAAATTATTCTTCCCGATCGCCTCGCCCTCAATAATAGAAAAGTACCTATAAATTAATGAATTAATTTATTTCTTACTTGTAGATGTTTAAAGTCAAGAGTTGTACAATCAGATCTGAATTGGAATATGTTGTTATTTTTCATTAATTCTATTTCACAAAATTATCAATTGTTAAAAAATAACGCCCAAAGGGGAACGATCTTGATGAAGTTGTGAGTTCTTGACCCCTCGGTTCATACGTAGTTGAAATTACCTTCATACTTACTCAAAAGTATCTAAATCAATGATATCATTGATTAGATAACATGCTAATGTTATTTCGCATAGCAGGCTGTTATCTGGCTGACTTATCAAACCAGATCTATTAATCTATAAGTAGGTGTTAACCTGGAGTGGGTAAGTGTACCTGCTTACATTCTCTCGAGACCCTCGGTATCACATAAGACACTTGGGAGAAAGAGAAAAAATAAAATATTGTGGATAGGTAATATTTCTTCTCTATCTATTTTTAAACCTATACAAGGACTACCTGCATATAAAAGATATGATGACATGATATTATAATGATAGATGGCACAATAATATTTATCTGTTATTGAATTTAAGTACCTGAATTATTTGGAAAATTTTAAGATTTCTAGAAACTTACATAAGTACCTAATGGTGTTATAAACTTCTTAAATAATATAATAATATTGTTACTATTATTATTGTTGTTATCATTTTTATTGTTGTTCGTTGTATAGGGTCAGCTTGTAACCATTCCCAACGAAGGAATTCCATCACAATACATGAAGGTACCACCTTTATAATTTATAAAATAAGACATAAGTATTATTTATTACAATTAATATAACACTATGGAGTAACTGTGAAAACAACACCAGTCACTATTTAAAAATTGATGATTTTTCTCTCTGAACTGTACTGTCTGGTCTAGTAGTCACAACAGACAGTAAATTTAATATAATTATTATGGTAAAATTAATTCAGTGTAAATACACTGCCATCCGAGGCAATCTAGTAAAATCAAATTGCATAAAATGGAATGTACTTAAATAGTAAAATGAAATAAACTTTAGACCCTCCTAAAGTTGAAGTTGGTATTGCTATGATAATAATATTATGTCTCCTCTAAGTACGTCTACAACCTTCAATGAAGTCTGATAAAAAGATACGTTTTTAATAACCTCGTTAGATGATTTGAAGGATGGTTGCTATTTTTTTTTTTTTATAACATTTGTTACTACTTATTTATCCTTGCAGTTACCCAGTCGTAATTAGAAGCGTAGGTATCTACATACATTATCAAGGTAAAGATACAAAAAAAAAAAAAATGATAAAATATAAGAAAATGAATGACTATTAGAATCAGAACTGAAACCAAAGCTTTTAGTAGATTATGGCTTCTGTTGGCGAGTAGGTAATCTCAATAATCCTAAACATTCATAATTTTCAACATTTGTAAATATTAAGAATTAAGCGTCCAATTTTGATGATGTATTGAAATTAAGTTATTAGTGTTGTAACTTAATTATGGTTTCAAGTAGGCATGCACGTAGCCAAGGTATACCTAGGTTTATTTCTTAGGTAAGTTGGTACTTGCATGATTAACAGAATTTCATTATTATACTTATTTAACTACCTATGTTTAGAATTATTTGTAACCATAAGTAGTATATATAAGATTGTATTCTTTGTACCTTTAATACAATCAACCTATTTTTAACTTTTAGGTTTGTTGATGCATAGGGTAGGTACCTTCCCACCTACATTGGTGGTACTCTTAATCATTAGGTATAAAATGTGAAGTAGGTCGTATATTATTGATATTATGTACCTACATTTAAAAAGTTATGTACATTATATTGTAAAATCCTGGGATAAAGATATTATTAAGCTTTATTCCTCCGGATTTAAAAACCAAGAAGATTATCCAAAGAATTTTATACATAATTTTATGAACTATCAACACTGATCATCACCTTCATGACACTCAAAACATTCAGTCAAATTGACTTCACCGCAGTTAATTTTCACATTAGAAAATTAAATATTATTAATGGCTACTCATCAATCTATGGTACATAGATCGAGCATAACAACGCCAAACTGTAAACGCCAGTTCATCCTAAATCTATGGGTACGTATATTATATCACATGCATCTGTTTTGCTGTTCAAAGGTTGTATAATTTTGCACAAACTAATACTTCACATTGGCAGATTTGCGGAATTATGTCTGCAGAAGCTAAAATAGTAATACATATGAATGTTTTCGTCTTCGTTCACCAACCGATGTAAAATAACGTTTTACGTACGTTGTCTAAAAAGACTTTAACCTGCTTGTCAATAATTCGTCGATTTTGGACCGAACTATTGGTTGCTGTCAAAGTGTCATGAATACGTCATAGCAAATCAGTTGTATTGTTTAACAGAAAATAAACAAATCTTGTAAACAAATCTTCTTAGGTTAAAAACCTATGAATGCATTATGATAATAAACGAAATAGAGTGCAATTATGACAACTCACTGCAAGTTAACTGCAATCCTCTTGTCCATGGACAATAGCAATTTGCCATTTGCAAATATGCATATCAAGAGCTGCGTTGGTTATCAATATTCACCGTGTTTCTATGTGCTCGTTATTCCATAAAAACTCAAAGCTGAATGTTGTAAGAATGAAAGAATTGTGAATCTCAATAAATAAAGAAAAAGAACCATCCCATTGTTACTTAACTTTTCCAGTTTTCTTTTGTTAATATTTAATAATTAACACCTTCCTATCCGTGCGCATATAGACGACAATAATAGGTTGAAAGGCCAATCTTATTAGGTTTAGTTATATGTATTTATACCTCAGGTAAGTAGCTTATGGTAAATTACTGTTAAATTTAGACCTTTAGCAACAAGGCTTGTAGGTAACATCTATGTGCTTCATAACCTTATAACTATAACAACACAAGAGAAACCTGAGGTTCTTTCATAAGCAAATTGAAATCCTGACCAGCAAACAGGTCGGTTTCCTGTTGAGTACTTATTTTGATTACAATTTGTGAGGTGCAATAACTGGAAATCAGTTATATAGGGTTAGAAGTCGGTTGTCCTGTTAGCTTTACTCCATCCAATGTCATACCACAGTACTTCCCCCACCACGTTCAAAGGCATTCATAATTAAAATCTGTAACTCTGTACTTTCTTCCGACCGAAGAGATTAATTATGTGGCTAGCGATAAAAACCTCAACTTTAGTTGGGCTTATGTATAGTGTCTCACAGAAAACACATTACATGCTGCACAAACATTACATCCCAGCTAAGGATAAAATAAGTTTAGTATAGAACTATACATTATAGATAACAAATAATTAACCATGTTGCAGAGATATCTTTCAATAAGTACATGAGTTTCATGAAGAGTTGTCTGATTAGTTTCTCCACACAGATATGGCTAACTTTAAATAGTACAGTTACCTTTAGGTAAATTGGTGTTTCAGGAAACTAGAATGCTTGGTATGGTACTCATGTGAGAAATTAAATGTCCACTTCATGCATGGTGTGAGTAGGTACGTATCAGCAAAAGATTTTCAGGCAGCACTGATACTGTTGCAAGATTTTGTTGCAATATGTAGGTATACATGATCTAAATATGGCACAGTGGGCAATATTGTTAGTTAAATAACATACTGAAAACACTTGTAGTTCCATAGATACCATGATATATATCAACACTTTTAATATTAGACATTAGTGATAAAGTTATCAATGTCTTAATTCCACTCCAACACAGAACTTTCATGTAAGTTACCTTAACATTATTCTGAGTCGGTGACACTCTTTAAGTTGTGTGTGTGCATGTATTACGGGGACATTAAATATTATGTTTACCATGAATAGAAGTCAGTAGGTGACTGGTTTGTGTTGTCTGTCAGCTGCCTTTACAAATGTGTCCTTTGAAGATACATAAATATACTTTGGTAACTTTGGAAGATTGGTAATTAGGATGAACCCAATGGTGTTCAGAACACAGACACAAACCTCTTGTAATGACTCTTCAAAAAAGTGTTACCACGAACTATGATAATTCCCAGTGGTGCCTATTTTATGTGTCGGGAATCTAACCATCATGACCCAACGGTTCTACCGGTGCCCATGACGCGAAAAGACCAGCACACATAGGCAGACCACGAGCTCTTTGTAACAACTCTTGCAAAGAGTGTTACCACGAGCTATGCTAGTTCACAGTGGTGCCTTTTTTATGTGTCGGGAATCTAACCATCATGACCCACCGGTTCTACCGGTGCCCATGACGCGAAAAGACCAGCACACATAGGCAGACCACGAGCCCTCAGTGGTACCTATTTTCTGTGTCGGGAATGTAACCACTAGGACCCAACGGGTAAAAAAAACCCGTTGCCCCTGGCGCGGAACAGCCTATCACACATATAGGTAGTGCAAAAGTGCACACGTCCACGGGCTTTTTCACGTTCTGTTACGCTCTTCGACGCTCGTCGCTTGAAGCTCTGTAGGTCTTGCGGGGATCCATGGTCTTCTCTCTTTATTGGAAAACATTGATGATAGGTAGTACTTAACCTAAAAGCTAAAACATAAGAAAAAAATACGGCGTTGCGTTGTTGCAACATAAAACATACACATAATATGTGTTTATTATACTTCTATTGGACTCTGTTTTGGTTTTTAACAACTGAAAACCACTAAAATATAGTTTTTTAAGAAAATTAGTTTTAAGGGCGGCCTGACGCCTGTGACATAAGAAACGAATGACAGACATAGACAAGGAGCGGTAAACAGTAAGTGTAAGCTCAGAATACGATTCCTTTTTTATTTTTACTGAGTTAAACTTATGTGACGCCTGAGTGACTAGGAGGCCTACTACAAGTAAGAAATAAATTAATTCATTAATTTATAGGTACTTTTCTATTATTGAGGGCGAGGCGATCGGGAAGAATAATTGCTGTTCGTTAGTCCCTATAGTCTAGCTAAAACTCGAGAACGGCTGAATGGATTTATCTTATCTTGGTCTTGAAATGTTCGTGGAGTTCTAGGGAAGGTTTAAAAGGTGAGAAAAATTCGGATAATTGCTGGGAAACCCCTAAAACAGCAGTCGATTGAGGCAGTACGAAGTCTGCCGAGTCATCTAGTATAGATATAAAATTTCAAGCCGTTACGGAAGAGTTTGGTTACAAACACTGCGACACAAGAATTTTATACATATATTAGCGCATAATCCGAATCTCGGATACGGCTTCAACGATTTTTATGAAAATTGGTATGCAGGGAGTTTCGGGGGTGATTAATCGACCTAGCTAAGTTTCATTTTTAGAAAATGTGGTTTTATTTGTGTTTTCAGACAGTAAAAAACTGCTTCAATATCATCAGAATACGAAAGCCAATTTTGACACAGTGAATTATTTATAGATAGGGAATAATTAATTATATATTATGTTGACTATTATGTATATCATTATGATAATTATGATTTAAATATTTAAATTTTTCCTTTGCGAGAAAAACTATTCTTACGTCAACTCTTTTTAATGTCACACGGGTAATGGGCGCGGGTTTTCTCTCAACTATCTTACGAGTTGAGAAAGTTTAGGCCTAAATTCACACACGCTTGCCATGTGTGGGTTGGTGGATGTCCTCGAATGATAAGTTCATAGACAGGTTTCCTCACAATGTTTTCTTTCCTATAGATTAAGTGAGATGTGTCGGCAGGACCGGATTTAAACCCACGACCTGATATTTAAACGGCAAGGTTAATGCGGCTGCGCTACCGCTGCTCAGTTTTTTTAATATTGATACAAATATTGTGAACAACTCCAACAAAATATTGTTGAACAAAGTTTGTACACCGATCTCTCGGGCAACAAATCTGAAGCCAAACTTATTTCCGTTTGACTTACAAATCGCCGATAGCTATTCTCAAAGGGAAAATAATATTTTTATTCTTTCCTTTTGTTGAAGAAATAGCGTTCGTTTATTATTAAAATAAAGATGTAGAAATAATAAAACAGTGGGTAATAATACTAAAGGGTTGAAGTGATGTACAAAAAAAATTGTTTCAAATTTATGGTCACATAGGTACTTAGCTAGATAAAATAATAAAATAAAATAAAAAAGCCATATATTTCATGGAAAAGTATACATTGGTTTCTATAATCTATCTTTTTTATTATATTTGACAGCATTAATTCTTACATATATATACGAGTAGGTAAATTAATTACTAGCTTCCGCCCGTGGCTTCGCCCGCAAAATTGATCTCACTTATCTTGTTTCTCCATACAAATTTTGGAACCCCGTTTCACCCCCTTAAAGGGTGAGTTTTGAAAAATCCTTTCTTAGTGTACCCATAGACCCCATAAGGAATCTATGTGTCAAATTTAAAATCTCCAGACCCAGCGGTTTGGGCTCTGCCTCTGGCTCTGGATTATTTACTACATCTGATTGTTAATCTATGTTTTTTTATTCTTCGATAGGCTGGCTATTGACTACAACTTGCTTCATGTTAAGCAGGTGATGTAGTCTGCTATGGAACGCGCCAGCCTAGTATACTGATTCACTCGTAATTACGAATGATTATCAGTGAGAAGGTGGCAGCGGAATGAGCCTCCTTAGTTAAAAACTTCAAAGGAGCAACAATTCCGACCCACCCTCTCTGCATGGTCACCAGACATCGCACCGAAACACGGGAAGGTCGCTTGGCGGTGCAGATTTGTCTGGTGGGTGGTCACTAACCACGGCCAAAGCATACCACCAGTTGATTGTCACCTGATTTGCACCACCCGGGGATTGACACATGGGTGTGGGGATTCAATTAAAGGTGTACACCCACGTACAAAGGTGACTCAGCCCCTATATCTATGGGTATCAATCTATTATTATTATTATTTATCTATATCAATTTAAAATACTTTTTTATGATCTAGCTGTAGTCTAGGTTAGTTCAGAACCTCTCTACGGGTAAAGGCTTCATCCAAAGATTTTCAACGTCCGACTTTTCTATTTTGGGCTATCTGCATCCAAGTATAACCAGGGCTCCGATTCTCGCGTTTTAGACGTTTAACTCTAATAGAAAAAATTTAATGTCGAAAAAAATGACAGAAAACTATTGAATTCCTTATATTAACTTCGAAATATGTCTAAAGCGTGAGAATCGAGGCCCAGCAGTCCTGATGATCTCGTCTTGCCATCTCGTAAGCGGCCTTCTTTTATAGCTCTTATCCTTAGGACTTAGCTACTTATACGAAAATAAATATATAGGTAAGAATAAATGTTAAAAAGTAAGGTGTTTTTTTTTAATCTATTTCGTTATAAACCTCTTTTAAACAGCAAAATAATTAAAAATATTAAAAAAATATAATTTAAAAATTTTCAACCGACTTTCTAAGTTAGCAAAATCTTTTTTGTTCGACTTTCAGAATAGAAAATAAATGTAAGAGTTGTTAACATTTCTTTTTTTCTATGCATGAGAACGTTATATTGACAGATTTGCGAACTTAGTTTTGTTTGATAAATATTGAAGCAATTTTCACAGAAGAAACTTTATTTCCTAATAACACTTCTCATCTTCGTCCTTGCAGTAATACAAATATAATGAAGGCCTCTAAAGGCCTTCAGTTCGCCTTGAAGAATGGTAATTAGCAATATCAAGTTATCATTCTCCCCTCTATAAATACACCAAGGTTACCCAGTCAATTCGAGATGTCTTGGATTACATACAAATGTGAGAAAAAGGACGCTCACAATGATCAAGCGGTTTATATTTGTGATGGATTACTTTTATTTTTGGGGCTTCGTATTAGTTAACACTTGAGTTTTATGGTTCCGTAGTCTTAAAAAGATAAAACAAAATATTAAATTTAAAAACAAGAAATAATTTTTTTACGTCACAATTATGGCGGCAAATCTCGTTCTCAAAACTATTTTGCCTATCCACTCATAATGTTTATGATGGAGTTAGGCCCGAACTCATATAAAAATAAATATAAACATCCATATTAATATTCTCCTCTTTTAAAATCCTTTAATAAAACCACCGAAATCTACAATGAAAAATTTACTCAGAGAAAAAAAGTAAATAAAAAAGTTACTCAAGAAAAATCAAGGTAATATTTTATCTGTAGCCAGTCATTATTCTGAGCGTCTGACAGACTTTACTGAGCTCAATTTAAAACTGCCGTCGTAAACAGTTTACACGTTTCAACACTTACATTGTCTGCAATCTGAAGCTGAAATATTGCTACAGTAGAAAGTGCATTTGATTTTTAAATAAGCAGCCAGTCGTCAAAATAGATTTACACTGATGATGTATTATGTAGGATTTCCATTCGTAACTCGCTAAGAATTAGTTTAAAAATTGATGTGTTCGATTCACTCATACTTCCTTTTGATTATGATTAGATGGTTTGAATTGAAATTTCACCTCATGACAGACGATAAAAATCAAGAAAAAAAGGGACACCTACCCGTTTTTTTTGCAAGACAATTCAGCAAATCTAACCGAAGCGTTGCTGTAACGGCAAGATCTCATCGTTATTTTACTTCTGTGTTGTTCTAAGTTATTCGAAGTTGAGCAGCGGTAGCGCAACGAGCAGCAGTGGCGCAGCAAGCAGCGGTGGCGCAGCGGTACGGCCCTCGCCCTAGAAGTATAAGGTCGCGGGTTCGATTTCCAGTCGTGCCCACACATCTTTGAGTGAATTATTTCATCTCCGCTGCTCAATATCGGTGAAGGAAAACATCGTGAGGAGTCTGGCATGTTTAAGAACTAATCATTCGAGGACATGTGACATCCACCAACCCGCACTTGGCCAGCGTGTGTGGATTAAGACCTAAACTCTCTCAACTCGTAAGATAGTTGAGAGAAGACCCCTGCCCAGCTGTGAGACACTAAAAAATGGTAGTGGTTATTATTAAATACAGTGTTTAAGTGTAAACCAAAACTACTCAGGCGATTTTATTTTTCTCACCACAAATCGGATCGAATTGTTTTGCAATGTAAAATTATGTTATTATTATTTTTATGTTTTTGATTATTATTTTTGAATTGTGAAATAGACTAAGGTATTGTTTTGTAGGTGCAAAAAAACAAAAAATAAGGAATGGCGCGAAGGTCGCATATTTAAATTTGGAAATATATTGACGGATCTGAAATTCAAATGTGCCACAAAGAGCATTTTTGCATCTCAAACCTTTCTTGGAGACTTAATAATAAAATGAAAAGAATTTTGGAAGGAATATGAAAGGATGGTATCCAAAAATAAGCGGTGATTTTTTAGATGTAAGAAGTATGATAGGGATGACGACATTCTCTTTTAGTTTTCTGGCAGAAAGATAAATTAAAAATATAAGGATTTTATTATTTTTTATGTGTGACTCGTATTCATAAATGTCCTATATGCTCAATATAGCTAAAATAGGTTTATGATTTGTTTGTCTTTGTCCGTAATCTTGACATTTATACTAGTAAGTAAGAGACCAAGTCCATTTTAACTAAAGAGTCAATTTAAATAAAATTAATTTATATATATATTTTTCTTTTTAATGTTATTTTTTTATTAATTATATTAATAATGACTTTTAGAGTAATAAATATATTTTTATTATATATATTTTTTGAAAGAATTTTATGAATGAGACCATACGGCGATTCGTCGAATGTGAATTACATAGCAAACTTATAACGAAACATTGAAGAGGACTAAATGTATGGGATTGATGTATTACCTACTTATTTCACGTGACGGGCCTTTTCTCAATTATCTTATGAGTTCAGAGAGTTTAGGCCTTAATCCACACATGCTGGCCTAGTGCGGGTTGGTGGATGTCACATGTCCTCAAATGATTAGTTTTTAGGTATGTCAGTTTCCTCCAAGATGTTTTCCTTCACCAATATTGAGTATCAGTGATGAAACAATTTCCACAAAGATGTGTAGACACGACCAGGGATCGAACCCACCACCTTTACTTTTAAAAGCGAGGCCTATACCGCTAGCACTGCTCTACTCATGCTCCTAACCCGGACTGATTAAGTGAAATTAGATAATTCCTAACACTATTTTATTAAATGGACCAGCACAGAATTTAAACTCGCGACCTCGGTGACTAGAATCAAATTTGCTATTTACGCCATAAAAAATCACTTTTTCTTTAGCAGGTATTCAACATAAATTGTCTATTCTGCTCGGTCTATGGCCGCGATAGTGGTTTGCTCACAGAACAGCCAACCGCCCGAGAGGGTGGAGGATTGTGATAATAATAATAATAATGACATAGTGGGACATTAACACACACGGTCATCTGATCCCAAACTAAGCAGAGCTTGTACTATGGAAACCAGATAACTGGTAATATACTACTTAAATTACTTCTTTTTTGTAAATATATACTTAAATATAGATAATTACACCCAGACACAAGACAAACAGACATATTGAAACAAATGTTTGTCTAGGGTGGGAATCGAACCCACTACCTGCGGCGTCAAAAGCAAGTATTTTACCGACCACGCCACCGGCCCGTGATGATCTGTGGGTGTGCTAAACAAAGAAAAGACTCAAAGAAAAACAGTTATTTGACAAAGACAGGAAGTAAATATCATAAATAAAAACATCTAAAAAAGAGAAGAATAAATTAACAAACGAAGTCTGAGTCATCAGTGTCAAACATGGACATTGCTCAGTAAACGCTGAAGTACCTACTAGACACGACCAACAGCACTGATTTGCAGCAATGTCCATATCCCCACAGTGTGACGCCAGGTGACAAAACAATATCACTATCGAATTTTCATTATCACTACTGAATTGAAGGTTTCCTAAATGTCCTTTACGTATTTTCTTTGCTTGCTGAGTTGTCAAAGAAGCAATGATTTCGACAAAACATTGCTTCCATTTGTAAACTCATATCTGATAGAACAGCTATACAAACAACATTTGGTTTCCAAACTTTTCTGGCAAACTTTACAAAGTTTGGACAGATTTTATCTCGACTTAAGTAATAGTTTTGTAGGTTCAAGGAAATTATATTTATTCATTCCCAAAGTTTCCCTATGCGTTTTGTTTGCTGTTTTCATATTGTCCGGTGATTGCTGGATACGGGAAATTAGGGCAATTACTGAGTCATCCTGGTTTCCTATGATTCTGTCAACAAAAAGGACTATCATTATCCTAAATCGGCGCTATAAGTGGTGTTTTCATACTAATTAATAACTTCTCTTTTTAATCTGAAGATCAATGACCAAAGTTATCAATATAGCCTATCACAGGATGTTTTTATTGTGTCGAGATGCCTGTTTTCGTTCAAACAGGTATCTCTACATGCATAATATACCTAGAAATCCTTGCAGCTATAAGGGTGGTAAAGATTTGCTCATGGTCACTGGCAAAAAAATGATGTAATAATAGTAATTAACACTACTTTAATCAGATAATTTACTAATCATTATATTAATAGATTAAAAAAATATCTTGAAATTTCGTGTCTGGCGCTAGCCAAGGTAAAATGTTATGGCCAGATTAATAATATAGAGTTGTAAAGGCTCGCGCTGGTGGGTCATATATTACGTGATTTTTTTTTATTCTGAAATTGGCTTGCGATTGACTACAACATATGCTGAGCAATGTAAGTTCGTAATATACAACTTACGAAGCCTGCCTAATATGCAGATACATTCGTGATTTTCGGTGAGAAGGTAGCAGTGGAATGGGGCTTATAAAACCATAGAGGAGCAACAAAGCCTACCCACTCTCTTAAATGGTGTCACCATAGTACCGCACACGTCGCACGACACAACACGGCCGCTTGGCGGTGAGACTTTGTCTGATGGATGATCACGAACTACTGCCAAAACGTACCATCAGTTTATTGCCACCTGATTGGGACTACCCGGGGACCACGTGTAAAGACTTAGATATAAGGTGCACTGCCACGTACGAAGGTTACTCAGCGCCCAAAAATATTATTGTGATTAAATAAATGTTCATTATTTGTAAAATTCGACACAATAAGTCCTCTAATTACGTAGCAATAGTTACTACGAGAGCCTCAAACTACCTAGATGTGCTGCACTTTGATATACGGATTAAATTTTAGAGCTTGCGGACGAAGCTATTAATCCAAATCTGGCTTTAATCTCCAGCTAGACGGCTTGTTAAAGTGATGACAGAATGGACGCGCAGATTTGTGAGAATGTTTCATTTTAAAATTTAGTATAATAATTAAAATTTCTGCTTGTTTTATCGGTGTAACAGTAAAAATGTCAACATAAATATTAAATGTAATAAAAATTATAACAAAGTATATTTATATGTAGCTTTTAAACAAACAGAAGAAAACTAAATTGAATTCTTTGTAGGCTATTGCATTTTATAAGTATTGTTTTCTAAAGATTTTTTTAACCTGTACTGTCTTACTGCTGCTGGGCAAAATGCATTCTCCTTAATCTTCTAAGTTTCTCTATTGCACGCTTTCTCCGTCCGAGTTACGAAGAATTATTAAGGTATGAAGGTTATAATTAAAACTGGTGTTGTCTGATATTAGGGCTACGTTAGCTTTTAATGGCATTTAAATATGTTAATCTAATTTTTTTATGGGTCCGCTGCTGGGGCAGCAACGGCGTATTTGTTCCTGTAGTTGCGTGGCGAGAGGTATTTTGGTCAACTACGTTTCTGCTATTTTCTTCCTCTTTCTGGCGAGGTACAATGGTAAAAGGTGAGAGAGATAAAAACACATCTAGGGTGAATGAATGAACTCATCTACAATAATTTGTTTTAGGCACAATGTCCAGTGATATAAAGTATTTTCTTGGCGTACCCACGCTTACGAAACGTCAAATGTCCATCTTAAGTGATTCTTATATATGTATTTTGTTCTTTTCAATCTATCGTTATCGCTTCGCTAACAAATGTTTAATGCACAAGGCAGTCAATTCACCCCGCCTAGCGCCTCCCCGATTGATGATTGATGATCTGTGGTCTTGTGTCTACCGGCCCAGTCTCGTTTGCTTCCTGTGTGTGCGCCCCGTAATGTGTACGTAGTTAGTATATTATTATAGATGTTATGTACCTAACAATCATTTATAATCTTGTGTTTTTTTTTTTTTTAGTAAGTTATCGACTCTTTCTTTGTCAATTCACGTTATGGAAAATGACTTATGTTTGCCTCCTCTTCACATTCGGAGAACGTATCTAGCTGGGAAATTTCTTTTAAAATCTAAATCAGTATACAATAATAAAACTATCAACCTTCTACAAGAGCTTTCATCTTATACACAATGCCGTTATTGGCGCTATAAAAAAGTACCTCTCTTAGTCTCATTACTCAGTTCATATGAATCTGTCAATTTGCATGTCTCAAAACAAATAGATATGTTCTGCATGGGCACTTGGGTTAGTAACATTAATTTGCAAAACGTTTTACAGGATAATTTACCAGTAGTAACAAAAACAAAAAAACACTATGTGAGTAATGAACTTCGCATTATCTGCAACAAATACATTAATGACAATTACAATGAATATTACAAGATTTTTACTGATGGTTCGAAAGAACAAACTAATTGTGGTGTAGCATTCTTGGACCCATTTGTAAATAACTTTGTTAAGCTCAGGGTTGCTTCTGATGTTTCAATAATGACGCTAGAGCTTCATGCCATCAATGAGGCTCTGGCGTACATAAAATCGTTACCAAATTATAATAAATATGTTATTTTGACTGACTCTAAGAGTTCTATCCAGCATTTGGCTCATTGTACCTCGCAAGGGCGAGGCGCTCCGGTAGCCTATAGTATATTGGATGCAATCCTTGAGTTACAATCTTTGTCGAAATCAATAGTTATTCAGTGGATTCCCTCACATGTAAACATTGTAGAAAATGAAAAAGTAGATTTACTTGCAAAACAGGCTTGTTCTGATGGTATTCCACTTGACATTAAACCTACCTATTCCGAATGTTTTAAAGTTATAAAGAAAGAGTGCAATAACGAGTGGAAGGAATATTTCGATAAAATATCTTTAGAAAAAGGTATTTGGTTTAAAACTATCCAACCTGATCTACCTAACATCCCGTGGTTTGACTCATGTACATTCTCTAGGAAAGAACTTATGTTAGCTTTAAGAATACGGTCGGGACACATTCCGTCAAAGAAGTTCGCATATCTTATGAAAAAGACATCGAGTCCTAATTGTGACGACTGTGGTATAGTTGAAGATATACAACATATTTTGATGGAATGTGTCCGGAACGGACAGCTTAGAGATATAATTTTTAAAAAGGAAAGTCATAATGTTGGGCAGTGTAATACTCTTTTATCTATGCCAATGAGCAACTCTGCTAGATTATTATATAAACTAGTTGAAGGTGGTCTAGGAAAATGATAACTTATTGTAAACTTACGGGGTGACATAGTCGCGGAGCGACAAAACCCTTCTTTTTTATTAAATAAAGATAATAAAGATAAAAAAAAAAAAATCTTGTGTTTTATTAAAACACTAGCTTCCGCCCGCGAAATTGATCTTACTAATCTTGTTTCTCCATACAAACTTTGGAACCCCGTTTCACCCCCTTAAAGGGTGAGTTTTGAAAAATTCTTTCTTATTGCACCCCTAGATCCCATAAGGAACCTATGTGCCAAATTTGGAATCTCCAAACCCAGCGGTTTGGGCTCTGCGTTGATATGTCAGTCAGTCAGTCAGTCAGTTTCTCCTTTTATATATTTAGCTAGAGAGGATTATTTTATAATTTCTCTTAATAACAAACTGAAATTAACTAACTACCACCTAAAATGCAGCAACCAACATTGAAAATCAATCTTTCAAGAGAAAAACAAAAAGGTAATGAATTATAAGAAATTTATTATTGATCTAAAACTAAGATTTTGAAATAAAAATGTTCGAGAAAATTCTACCGGGTTCGTTACCGCTAAACTAATAAACGAGTGTAGTTAAGAAAATTGTTAGGAGATTTGCGTCTTTTGTTTGCATTCCTTTAGCATATTTTTAACCATCGATAGGAAAGAGAGTTGTTAGATTTAAGACAATACTGTCTTGTACCTATAGCTATCTATCTAATGTAATCTGTCTACTGTACTAGTCTGTGTTATAGTAACGCTATAATACTTCTTTTCATTGCATCAAGTTTGGGTTGCGTTTTTCATTCCAAGGTGAAGAAATTACAGAGATTTTAGCAAAAAAAATCGTTGTGGGTTACTAATTTATTTATGTAGAATTATTAGTAATTTTAGTTAGTTTGTATGGCATAAGATTTGTGTTTTGCTACTCATCTGCCGTTTTGTCACTGTGTTACAGGCCTTAAAAAATATCTATGAAGGGCTTATTCATATAAAAGTTATAATACTCTGTAGTTACAATGAACTTTGTCTCTTTTTTACTAGTAAAAAACTCTTTTTTACTAGTATAAATGAAAATAATATAAATGAGAGACAAAGACAAACGAATTATAAACCTATTTTAGCTACCTATAATGAGCTTAAAATACGTTTACTAATACGGGGGCTATCGTATTCCATGCACTACAGTTACTAAGCAGAGTGACTAGTTATGCTGCAGGTAACAAATCATGTGCAAGATGATGATAATCTTTTACTACTACCCTACGGTTATCATCTTATCTTATTTAAATAAAAATCAATAGCTGTTCGTTAGTCTCGCTAAAACTGGAGAACGGCTGAACGGATTTATGATAACATGGTCTTGAAATGTTCGTGGAGGTTTAGGGAAGGTTTAAAAAGTGAGAAAAATTCGAATATTTGCCGGGGACATTTTAAACACAGCAGTCGATTGAGGCAGTACGAAGTCAGCTAGTTTAGTAGTTGCTAATTAGGCCAAACCAGCTACGATGTATAGTATATAAGTATTTTATTTTCTCAGTAAGTGACTTTGTTAATCCTTTTGGGAAAATTAATGTCTTACGGTGCATCAACACCGCAGTTACTTTTTGTTGAGCAACATTTCCAAATGTTACTAAGCAACACCCGATAGCAATAAGTTATTCATAGTTAGTAAATCTTGCCGTGTTAGTCAATGTTGCTCTAACAATCGATAACATTGTAAGATAATGTTACCTCAACAATGCCTGTCCGTTGCCTGCAGAAGATATAGGATGTCGTGCTCGATTTTTGTCGAAAGTTATTCTTTGTTATATTTTGTTGAGCACTCAACAATTAGTAACAACTAGTCTCAAAAGTTAGAGATTGTTATTTAATGTTACCATGTTGCAAAATGTTGCCCAACAAAAAGTAACTGCGGTGTGGATGCACGGTTAAACTACAACCACAGTTAAATGGTAACTAAGGTAGTGTCACACGTTACACGAAAATTGTTCTACAATAGTAGTTCTCTAGACATGGCGGTTATATCACGTGGGCAAAGTTAAACAAACGCTTGCTGTCATTCAAGGAAATAATCCCTAAGAGACAACAGCATTTTCATTTTAACGTTGATGCAAGCTTTCATGACGGATGTTTATCTCCGTTTCAGTAAATGACATTTGGTAGATGTGAAGTTTTGTTTCGAAATAAAACATTGCTTTAAGACATAAATAAATAAATACCTTCTCTACCTTCCTTCAGAAGAACTTTTTACCAGTTAAAAAAAAAAATAGACAATCAATTTATACTTGACAGGCCTGGTGGGGTAGTGGTTAGTGACCCTGATTGCCACGCTGAAGGTCGTGGGTTTGATTCCCACCCAGGACAAATCTTTGTGTGATCAGTACAAATTATGTATTTACAAAAAAGTATCTAACCATTATATTCATTCCTAGCACAAGCAATTATAATTGCTTAATTTAGGACTAGATGATGCTATGAGTATGTGTGAAAATATTATTATCACTGAAAACAATTTCACTAAAAAAATATTTTTTATTTTGATATATGTTAGTACTAAAAAATAACTAAATAAAGATAACTATTGATACTGATTGTACACCATTGGTCATTGATTGGTGATTAGTCACCCTCACGTCGCCGCACCAGTTGTGCATTTTTTAGGGTGCTACCGCTAATTTTACGCCGCGCGCTTTCATCGATATTATTCGTTCATAATTTTCTGACTATTTCATTATATTCAAATGATATTGGAGTTTAATTACCAAATCCACCAGGTTTGGGTTATTACGTTATGTAAAAATATCAATGAAATTTTAAATCGGCTTAGTTTTATTTGCTGATTTAAAAAAAAAGAAATTTATTGAACTATTAATTCAAATGTGTTCTATTACTGATAAAGAACCAACAAAAAAATTTGCGTACTGTTTAAATACTTTGCTTGCACAGTATCGAATCTATAGACAACGACTTGTGGAGTTGCGAAACACGCGACCCAACACACTTGTAGTATCTAGGGAAATATAGTCCAACGGTTAAATTGTATTGGTTCTGTAAATGTTCTGTTTTATAGTCCATTGAACAATATATTGTGGTTTATTTAAAGTCGTAGCTGACATGTCAACTCGGAAAGGGATCAACTAGAACCGTTTAGTATCATTTGTGTGTAACTCTCTACTACCCGTGTAATAAGTTGAGATCTGAGGGCGGTGACGCCAAAGACGCATGGTTGTACTGTGCACAAAAAAATATCACAATAAGTTTCCACTTGCGACTTCGTCTCTGCTATTTTTTTTAATGTAGCGAGTGTTGTACTCGGAACAACGCCGCTTTATATTTACAGGGGTAGCGGGCGGAGGGTTGCATTCCCGGCGAGTATGAAATTATTGCGCGCGGGTAGTATTGCATACTAATCCGAAATCGGAATCGTAACGTAATCGCCTCGTCGCACCGCCGCGGGATAGGCTCAGCTCACCGCGGTGCGATATTATTATGTGGTCGACTTGCAGTTCTCGCGCTTACTTCTCTCTCCGTAGTCTAGCTTATATCTCCTTGTCCACGGCTTTGTTACGGTCTGCGATACTGAAGGCGATGTCATTGATTTAGTGACCATTTTATTTCGCCAAGCCGTAGCAGCAGTGGCGAAACGGTACAAGCCTCGCATTAGAAATATAAGGTCACGGGTTCGAATCCCGGTCGTGCCCACACATCTTTGTGTGAATTGTTTCATTTCCGTTGCTTAATAACGGTAAAGGAAAACATCGTGAGGAAACCAGTATGTCTAGAACTAAACTTTCAAGAATATTTGACATCCACCAACCCGCACTTTGTCAGCGTGTGGGGATTAGGGCCGAAACTCTCTCAACTCGTAAGATAGTTGAGAGGTGACCCGTACCCAGCAGGGACACTAAAAAATGGTTGAAGTGATGATGACTGGAAAAAAAATCTTGTTTCAACTAACTGCACCCTTGTTATACATAGATACACACAGATCGAGTACATGTGTTTATTCAACTCACAAAAAACTAAAAGCTCACCCGAATATGAAAGTTCAAGGTGAAGGTCAAATAAATAATAGAGTATGCACGTTATAGATATTCGTTATCGATATTTGCCATCGATATCAACTGTGAAATAAACTGAAGTTAAGACTAAATATGCTTTAACCTCTTTGACATCTTCACATGTTAAGTACAAGAGCAAAAAAAAATTATGGCCTAAGAAAATAATATACATAAAGGCGGGACCAGGGGTTCGATCCCCAGTTGTACTCACACATCAATAAGTGATTTGTTTCATTACCGCTGCTTAATATCGGTGAAGGAAAACTTCGTGATTCGCGGAAAGATTCGCAATCGAGATTTCGCCGTCATCTTTAATCACAAAAACAAAGTTTCAAATATTTTTAATTTATGTCTGACTCACAAAACAAAAAAAAACCGGGTCATCTCTATCGATATTCATTGTGAATTTCGTAGTCACATCTCTAATTTGGGTATCACGCCAAATTTCCTTATGAAAATCTTGGAACATTGCCAAAACAAAGTTCGTTTGGAGGTTGGAACATTATTTGCGTTTCACTTTATCACCCACCTTACAGTTATGGCTTTATAGAAGGGGGAATCATTGTTTTGTTATGACATTAAGTCAGCTACTGCACACGCATGTTATTGTGTTCCATATACCACGGTTTTTAAAATGAGAACGAAGAATGAGAATTGAAAATAATAAAAATCATAGTACTTTGCTGTAAAAATATTAGGAACACGAATAATTTAATTTTAAAACATAATTATATCAAAGAATAATTGGGTTTATTAGACTTAACTGTCGCAATAGATCGTACCTCGATCGATTGCGACAGTTAAGGTATTTTTAAGGTAAGGTATTCTCATTTACTGTCTCATAAATGAGAACGAAGAATGAGAATTTAAAATAATAAAAATCATAGTACTTCAGTGCAAAATATTAGGAACGCCAAATAATTTAATTTTAAAACATAATTATATCAGAGAATAATTGGGTTTATTAGACGAGTCTAAAAATACCATAACAATTGCAATCGATTGAGGTACTAAATAAAGTACATGTCACTCACACTTGGCTATAGGTGTGGATTAAGTCCTCAACTCACTCAACTCGATAGTTGAGAGAAGAACCTTAAGCTATGGAATACTAAAAGGGTGTCTAGTAATTATGGGAAAATATTTCACCACCAGCGGTGCGGGCCTCGCCTTAGAAAATATACTACGCCTAATTACCGTTTTTACCCTATATTTACATTTTTATTTATTTTATCAATATAATTACACCCATTTCCGATTTATCTCCTCAAGATGATTGGCACTGCTGTAATTGCTAACCTGTTACGGCGCTCCATCAATTTGCTTCTCACATCACTTCGGTACTAACATGCTAACTACCCTCATCCCACAGAATTGGATTTAACAATTTAGTTGCTGGTTGTACTGCCTGAGACTATAGCTGGGTCTTTAACACACAAAATAACTTTCCATTTTTAACAACAAAGAGTTTAATACAGTCGCCTCGTTTCCCTAGAACATAGCAAGTTCATTCCAACTTTTTTGCTTCGTCAATCCTTTTTGTTCTATGATTTGTTGGCGGAATCTTAAGAAGCGGTTTTGTTTTGCGAGTCAAAATCGGTTCTTGATGAGTCCGCTTAGCTCGCGGTGGAAACCAATCTTAATAGGTATTATTTTGAGAAATATTATTCAGAGTAGGATTTTATTGTCTGCCTCGTTTGCGTAGGGGATAGGGTGTTCGGCTCTAGTCGAAGTCGTGGGTTCGAATTCTCCGCCGTAACTGCAAGAGTGTTGGGAATTTACTAATTTCTTAGCACCCTGTTCTGTAGTCCGGAAGTTGGCAGTGTAACATTTTCGTTACTGGGTAACTGTGGTTAGTTTAAAAGTATTTGAAAACATCCAATGTAGATAAACTTTTAATTTTCAATGAGCCTTTAAAAGCGGATGCCATACGGCCTTTTATGGCCTTTCTCTGTTTACCAAACTCCGTAGGTATATCGAGTCGCCTTCATCGTCTCATGTTCTCGATCTTGACATGAATTAGACACTGTATGCATAACAAGTTGGTTCACACCACAAATGGTGACCCAATTAAGTTGCCAGCTTCGATTCGGTATAAATTACCGCCTAAAGGTGTTTGTGGCCATAGCTGTTCTTAATTGTTTAATTTGACATCTAAAAAAGAATATCATGATCTTGGTGAAATGGTTGATAATGATACTGATACCAATATTAATAACAACAGAAATAACAATGATTACAATCAAATTAATAACCCCCGACCCACACGATAGTCGAGTACCTTCAACCTTACTTTTTTAACACATAGAGAAAGGGGTTGTATCATTAGATTAAACAAGTCACTTTCAGATGCAATTAACGATTTACTCCACTGGCATGGCAATGTCGGTGGGATAATTTTTTTTTAAAGTAAATTGTTCTCTTTCACCTTAGAAACATCTCTATTATGACAGTGGTTCTACTCCTGATAATCAGTATGAACAATCAGCACATATTACACCGATCTTGTTGGAAGCAGTCAAACAATATTGCCATAATTATTACTGGAGCCAGCTATTGGTATATTGGCTATGGTCCCCTTAGATTACAATACCCGTGTTGCTTGGTCCATTTTTATAAAGCAACTAGCGGACCCCGCAGACGTTGTCCTGCCCGGTAAAACAGTGCCATCTACCAGGTCCGACAATAGATTACGACCGACCGAACATAGTTATAAGAATTCATAAAAATCGGTCAAGCCGTTCTCTTACGTCAAGAAATATTCTAAAAAAAAAATTAGCGAAATCAGTTCAGTCGATCTCGAGTTATGCGCTTACCAACACATTTTTCGATTCATTTTTATATTATAGAGTTAAACCTCTCCTTTTTCTCTATTCTGTCACCCGTTATGCCTGAAGGGAAGTGGACAATCTTACTTTCCAACTCCTCCTATTATCTTTCTGATTAAATTCGTGCGGGATCCAAGACAGTTTAGGTATCCCTGGACTTGACCGACTTCAAATCCTGAGTCTCCTTAAGGCGCCGTTATTGTTCCTGGCTTACAAGAATAGCAGTGCCGGGGTGGCGAAAAAAGTTAAAAAAAAGGTAAGTTTAGTTCTAAGGAAAGTTCCTAGTTTACTCACTGAAGCTGATTAACGAGCAAACTACAGGGATATAACGGAATGAGTTCACTTATTAATTGAGTCAGTTCCGTAAAGTGAACGACAATGTCTAAGTCTTTGGCGTGTACACCATAATCATAATCATTTATTTGTCAGAATATGGTTTTACATTAAATTGTGGTCTTAAGTTTAACATAGGTCTCAGCATATTCGTAAGCGGTGCGCAAATAGGAGTAGGTCATTAGTGTCCCTAACATAATCTACATAATTTTACAAACCAAACTAAACTATTCAGCTTAGATTAAATGCCGCCGGAGCAAAAATAAAGCTAGGATTACTATTGCTCGACAGTTCTCGTTATTAAAAAGACTCATGATTCTTAAATACCAAGTACTTAATTTAGGTTTTCAATATGTTTCATCAGGCTTTTGCATTGCCAACCTTGTATTATAACATGGGAAGCTCAAGACCACTCTAACACAAGCATCTTGTGTTACTTAATGAGGTTACCTTCATTTGTAAATTATCTTGACTTGTGTGAAGTACAATAAAACATTTTTAAATTATTATTTATTTGTTATTAAATTTTATGAAAAGAGAGAGAGTTATTCATAATTTGTGATTTTCTTAGGCAGGTTTGCCTTTCTCAAGCAGCTAGAGAGATTTTCCGATTTACTTTTGAAGAAAATTGAATAGGAAGAGCTTACTGAAATGCAAATGGTACAAATATAAATTCTAAAGGAAATACTATAAAGAAACCTTATTCATCAAAATGTCTCTTTTGTTTAAGTTTATGCAATTTGTTGAAATAAAATCGAATTAGACCCTACTACTTGAAGATATTTAAGTATGTAGTAGATTCTTTTAATAGAACATAATACGCATAATTTATTTATCTAATGTGATGATTATTCTATTAATGACTCTCATAGTGTATGCAGCAAAGATTTCTTATTTTAATTATCTGTCATATTAAAATTTGTACAAAATTGAAATTTACAACTTCTCCCGAATAGATTAGTCAGTACAGACGTTCTAATGCTTGACCAGGATTTAACGTCCAGAGCGTCTTTATGCATCACGGTGTTGATAAGAAGCAATGGAGTAGTAGAGCAGTGCAGTGGTAGGTTTAGTCCAAAATATATGTTCTCGAATTCGCACGTAAGTATAAACAAACGAAAATGTTAAGGGAGTAAGGCTTTTAAATATCACAAGCCTCGTGAAATAGGTGCGTGAGATCGTTAATCATTACTCATCTAACTTGAATGTCTGTAGACTTTTCTTCGGTTCAAAAGAACGAGAAACGGTGTCCTTATTCTGAGCCAGGTAAATAAATCATGTTATTATTTTCGATATCGGAGTTGAATTTTCGATTGATTCGGCGAATAAACTCTTGTGACTTACCTACTTATTTCCCTGGATCAAAAAAGTCAGTTCTAGTAGTTACAAAATTAAAAGATTTTTCGTTTAATGAGACACGACATCACTTGCTTAAACATAATATAGCATATGACATATATGTATCTTTAAGTACTAGTATTATATAGCGCAAGTGTTTGTTTGTTTTAACGCGCTAATCTTAGAAACTACTGGTCCGATTTGAATTATTTTTGCACTGTTAGATAGCCCATTTATTAAGGAAGGCTATAGGCTACTTTTTATGCCACTGCTAGGCATGATATGAAGTTCACGCGGAGATAAATGTATCAAGCGCCCTGTTTATTGCCACCTAATTTACACCACCCAAGGACTACGTGTGGGGGTTCAATTAATGGTGTACACCCACGGACAAAGGTGACTCAGCACCCAAAGTGTTTATTATTCTTTCACTCGCTTTTTGATCTGGGATTAATAAGGCTATTGAAGTATTATAGAATATACTATTCAGCCGAGTTGCCAGTTAACTGAGGCAATGTGCAATTGAAGGGGTAGATATCGACTATTCGAAAAAAAAAGTTCCTAAAATTTTCTTTAGGAAAGTTGTCTGTCAACATAAGCACTGCTACATGTATGTAATGGTATTTAACACTAATGACCAGATTCTAAAATTCATAATCCTCTGCCTATACCTTTGGGTAAATACACACCACAAAACAGTTATAATTGAAAATCTGCAACTGGCACCTTCCTCTCATTTCCTTGAATAATGAAAATCTATTGAAAACATTATAAGGGTTACAACACACTAGTGTATCTACTGGATTAGAGGGGATTACAATAGTAGTACGTCAAAGGGCTTTGACAGACGCACTAGCTCGCACAAATGCGTCTACGTAAATTTAAAATCTTAACAGGGAAGTGTTAAACGCAACTTCTAGTACTAAATTGTCTCTGCCAGTTTTTAGAGGCGGCGAGGTAACAACGTACATACAGCACACATACATTATCACGCACACTTACAAAAACTTGATGTGTTTTTTCAACACACTGAAATAAAAGCTACACATAAACACAAAACATGAACAGTTTATGCATACCAACAATCTCTTCACGTGCCTCGATGAAGGGGAACGCGTGCGCATAAAATTTCCTGTATTATATGTTCTAAGGCTGAAGTACTTTCAGTTTATATAAGTAATTGAATTCGCAGCTATAAACGCCAATAAGTACTTGGTTATGTTTGAAATATTTACTCATAATTTTTTTGGGACTTATCCACTAGAAAGAGAGGAAGACTTTTTCGCATTTATAATATTAGTTACAACTGTTTCTAGTATTCTTCGCCAGCTTCTGGTCCATCTGATATCACTTAACATTGGATTTTTTGCTACAGAATTCGTTGACAGAATAAAAACATTCTTTTAACAACCACTTTTAACTCATAGCAAATTTTTTTGAATGGCTGTTGAGTGATGGACTTCGGCAATGCATTATAAATCAAAGGAGCCATATAGATGCAGCTCTCATTTTAATTCATCTCCTTTGTTCTTAATTTTCATTACTGTCAACGAAAATTTCTTAATCTAATATCATAACTTATTTCACCTGCGTCCTTTTGTGTGTGCTAACACTATCTTACCCTAGATACGTTACGTGTGAGTCACGTCCGCCCCGTATTCTACTTCCACTTCCTGCGCTCACAAAGGCTGAAACAATCCCTTTATTCCGCCTTTCTTTTTACCCTGTCATGACTGTAATTTAGATTAATTCACGTTCATTCACCTCAAGTCTACTACTGCATCAATCTAAATATATAAAAGAAGAAACTGACTGACTGACTGACATATCAACGCAGAGCCCAAACCGCTGGTTCTGGAGTCTCCAAATTTGGCACATAGGTTCCTTATGGGGTCTAGGGGTGCACTAAGAAAGGATTTTTCAAAACTCACCCTTTAAGGGGGTGAAACGGGGTTCCAAAGTTTGTATGGAGAAACAAGATTAGTTAGATCAATTTCGCGGGCGAAGCCGTGGGCGGAAGCTAGTATTACATATAATGGCAGAAAAATAACGTGTTATTACTCATAGTCAAAATGTTTATTTTGGTTTTAACAGTTTCTAATAAATTTTTATGTCACAGAGATCCGAAAATTTAAAATGAAAGATTAAAAATATCTTTATTTTTATGTATGGCTGTTGTTGCCTATTGCCACAATTCTGCCAGTGTCCGTCACTGCGAAGTTACAGTTAAGAGCGGAAATGTGGGACATGATGTGTTGTGGATGAGACGTGAAAGATGAAATACAGTTTTATCTTATTGATTTAAAAAAAAATCATAATTAACTTAACATTAACTGCAGGGAAGATTAAAAAAGAACACAATTAAAAGAAGCAGGACGGGGAATTTCGGGGGAAACAACAAAATTATTAGGATTGAAATTCACATTCGAAAAGTCACATATAAATCTTATGTCAGTGCTATACATTTTGTTATTTCTTAGGGCTATACTCAGAGTATCTCTGTAGGATCGAATACGCAATGAATTGATCCGACAAGGTTTTTCTCTCTTACTCGAATCCCACAGAGAACTAATGTACTCTATTTAGTTCACCGGATTAGTAAACTAAAGTCCCTGTGGGCCGGTCTTATAGATCTGCCACAGAACCGACAACCACTTGGGTAAACGAATCCTTAAACGGAGACGATAAATTGGCAAACGTAGCATAGGACCGCTCAGATGAGGTAGAGTTACGATCTAACCAAGGCAGCTGGCAAGAACTGAACAAGAAAAGCCGCGGATCGTGCTCAATCGTATACTTTAAAAGAGAGCTATGTCCAGCTGTGGAATAGGATAGCTGTTATCGGTTCTCTTAATCATTTTGTCTCTAAATAAGTCTTTATTTGGTGAAACATTGAATCCTAAACCTGTCTGCCCTTTATCTACTATCGTTTAAACTACCGGTAGTTTACCCGAGTAGCCCTTCTAATGATAAACTTTAAACAGAACAGGCTTAGGCCTACGTTCAGTTTAAGTAAGGACTATGAGCATCAAGAGACATCCGGACCTAAAAAACAAACAGCCGCCGGCCAGCCCAGATTCAATCACTACGAAGGATCAGGCCATCTGATCGCAAATTTTACCCGGAAGCAACCGACTGTGCCTTTACTGTTTTTCACCGGGCGGGCGATTCCTTAAAGGCCGGGGTTATGTAATAGTAATTGAAAACGGTCAGGTGATATTATATACCAGTCCTTTATGCGTTGTACCTATTTACCTTGAGCACAATAACACCTTTACTTGTACTAGATATAGGTATAAAGCCTTATTTCTTAGTAGCAAGTTCCAGTACAATACACTCTTAAGACGTCAAGCCCACGTTAGTTTCAGAGTATTGTCGTTTGAGGCTGACAAAGCTGAAAGATCTATTCACGTCAAATCTGCTTGGATTGAAACACAAAATTAAACACGTCTTAGGTAACCAATGCGCAAACTTGGAGGGAACAAGATGAAGCAAGTTTTAACAAAAACGTCTTTTTATTTTTTATTTTTATGTCTTAGTACAAAAAATAAATAAGTAATCGGTAAGGAAAGATATTATTATTGGCACATTTTTCTGTCACCCGTGCCCCGTCGTATTAGCTTTGAACTGGTTAGGGTCACTGACAGCTAATTTTACGCTGCGCGCTTTCAGGATACTTGAGGCCTTAATCCACATACGCTGGCCAAGTGCTGGTTAGTGGATGTTAAATGTTATTAGTTTTTCTGGCGTGTTTTCCTTTACCGATAAGTAATATCGGTGGTCATAGCATAACCCATAAGGCATGACCAGGGTTCGACTCTGCAACCTATTTCTGGGATATATTTCAAGGTCAATAATGATGTCGTTGTGCCAACGCTACTCAGGTCGTATACCTATACGACCTGAGTAGTACTCAAAATTCACCGGAAAATATCACTCAACTTGAACAAGTCTAGCACACTATTACCTTATTATTACCAACAGACATTGATTTACATCTGAATTAAGTAGTTAAGTTGTAACTTATTTAAGTTCTAAACACAGTATTGCAATAAAAAATCACACTCAGCTCTAACTTTACACTAATGCTAGCTGGATTGAAGGCCTACTTTGGCACTTCAATACGGACGGTATAAGTACCTACTCATAATTTATTGAATATTTTTTTTGCTGTCTCCCGATTTACTTGGAAAAAACTGGAGAGTATAATTTCGTACAAATGTAGAGAAGTTTTTCGGCTAAAACAAAACCACAAATATAATTTCGATCCGTATATAGAAAGCTTGTTTTCTGGAGAGGGACATGACAAATTCTTAAAATCAAAATCAAAATATGCTTAAATTTTTTTGAGACGCGAGTCTACGTAATTATAGTCCAATTTCTTTTCCTATAGTGCAGTGAATGACTGGCAACTACTGAGAAACACTGCCAAAAAACTCAGTAGGCTTTTTTCTTTTTTGAATAAAATACTTATATCTATTACATTTTGCTTGTTTAGTCTGTTGAATTAGAGCTACTTAAATGATTGCATCAACGAATGGCAGTAATACTGGCATACGCATTACGCCATAAACAATATTCAAACTGCGGCAAAAGCTAAGAAAAACTATGTTGTTTCCTTCAAGTTGATTTTTATACAGACCTAGCGATTTTGCAGTTTGTGGTACAAAAAGCAACTTTTGTCTAGTTCGTAACATTGAATACGAAAATAAAGAATCGTGTCAAATGGTAGCTGAGTAGGGATTCTGTAAGTAGGTCGGATGCTATAGCAAACAATGCTATTTTGCTATCTCTAGCTATGCGATCGTGCAGATATTTCACTTAGATATTAAATTTATAGGCTTCGTTTGAGTTTAATACTTTTACACTGTAATAAGCTTTTATTTATGGTTATAATGATATTGTTACTTCTGTTACTCTAACTACCTCTCTCGGCTTTGCCTGCGATATTTGGATAAAAAGTGTTTAAGAGGGGTAAGGGATTGTAGCTCCTGAACACAGGCTATTGTGTACCTAGTCCACCCACTTTATTTGTGTAAAATTACTTTTAGTACTTATTTGAAACATGTTTTTTGTACTTGCACATTTTTCTGGTATATAAATTTGTATTATTATTATTAACTAGGGGACCCCGCAGACGTCGTCCTGCCCTGTAAAGCAGTGCCACCTACCGGGTCCGAAAACAGATTAAGACCGATTTTCAGACCTACCTACTGAATATAGATATAAGTTTTCATAATAATTGGTCAAGCCGTTTCTGTGGAGTTTGTTCATTTTTTCTCTGCGTAAGAACCATCCCCGTACTTTAAGGAGTATTCTAAAAAAAGGATTAGCGAAATTGGTTCAGCCGTTCTAGAGATTTACGCTTACCAACACATTTAGTGATTCATTTTTATTATGTAGAAGATTACGCCCAGGTATTTATTGCGTCAAAGATTAACCAAAATAAATAATCATCCATATGAGTTGAATAGATAAATATTTTTTGAAAATTAATTTTAATGCACAAGTCTATCCCTATTTAGATAGGACCTAATTATGAAGTTAAAGAGGGTTATATTATCATTACCAACTTATCAGCCTATTTTAGTCCCCTGCTGGACATAGGCCTCTTCCGAAGTAGGTACTCCACTGAGCACGATTCGCGGCTACTCTCGACGCGTCGATCGTCACTCCTCCTAGCCTAGGGTGTCCTACTATTATAATAATAATATTCCAGGACATTAAAA